>OX422140.1:258375710-258975710 GCA_949129095.1 Volucella bombylans | reverse complement strand
ATTTACTTGTCTCTTCAAGAGTTACAGCGCGAAGAATACCCGGACGAATCTTTTCTTTTACGATCTTTCTCCTTCTCAAATAACAATTTTTACAAACAATATTTCGTAACCATTCCTCTTGCTTTCCCATGCCTCTTTTGAAGCCAATTTAATGCCAGCAAAAGAGTGTCGCAGAGGTCGGAACAAATGGTAATCTGACGGTGTAATGCCAAGACTATACTGTGGATGCATCACAACTTCCCAGTCAGGATCTTTAAATTTTTACCGAGTTATCATGGTTGAAATTAATATATATGTACGAGGGTTGTCTGAAAAGCTTCCGACCGAACAGTGATACAAGACATTTTTTCTCAAAAGTTTTTTTTATTTTTCTACATAGTCTCCTTGTAACTCTATACACTTTTTCCAACGATGCTCCCATCTCTCTAACCCATCCAAATAGTACTTGGCGTTTTTCTCTGCAAAATAATTGTTCACGAAGGTGATTTGGCGTTCACCAAATGAGCCGAAACCAAAAGGACCACGTCGTTTTCAGTCAAAAAGAAGGCAATGCTCACGGTTTTCATGGATTACAACGATGTGCATCATGAATTTTTGCCAAAAGGCCAGCCAGTAAACAAAAAGTATTATTTGGGCGTTATGAGACGTTTGCGTGAAGCAATTCGCCGAAAGAGACCAGAACTGTGAGCAGAAAACTAGTGGATTTTGCACCATGATAACGCACCGTCTCACAGTGCCATCATTATTCGTAATTTTTTGACGAAAAATGCAACAAATACCATCTACCAGCCACCGAATTCACCTGATTTGGCTCCTTGTGACTTCTTTCTGTTCAATCGAGTTAAAAAACATTAGAGAAAGAAAAAATAAATAATTAAAATACAGGTGCTATAAAATTTGTTTTATTGTAAAATAAAAAGTTAAGCATCTAACACTGATATTATTTTGCACACAGGTGTATCTGCACTGCATATTAATAACACGAATAATATTTTGCTCGTCAAACTTCAATTACAAAATGTAAAGAAATATTTGACTTTTCCCGCTTTTGAATTGTTCTTTCTTACATACACACCCATACGCTCAAACAAAATACCAATTCATGAAAAATTACATAATTTCCTATTGCAGTCGAATGAAAACAAACAGCCAAGTCTTCATACCCCTTCCCGCAAACCCCTTGCACATGTTTTTCATATTCCTTTTGCCACTGCCATCAACTTGTGGTGAGAGAAAAAGAAAATCCCTCAGTAAACAAAGCAAGAAAGAGCGAAAATAAAAAAGCTTTACATTATTCCGAAAGATCGTGTCGGCAGGACAAGTGTCGGCTAGCCGACAAAAATTGAACCATTTTTTCTACAGCGATGAGACAACTGTATAGATTTATTATCTGTGCTTATATTGTACATTGAGTATATAAATTGGCATTTGGTGCATAAGAGCAATTTTACTTTAAAAACAAAAAAGGCGGTTATAAATGCCTGTGAATAGGACGACTATGCAAATATGGATACATGGATGAATTTAACATACAAATCTAAGGAAACATTTCTTCCTATTGTACTAAGCCAGTCACCATGAACAATTGCAGCCTCTCTTTTCAAACATTTCCTATGTTTGTTTTAAAGTGTACGAGCCTGTAAGTGTACGACCTTACGGAAATTCAAAAAAAATTATATACATTATATTTACATTTAATGATTTTGGTTTCGACATTCTGCGTTATATTCTTGTTTGACCCATCTTATATCGAATATAAATTACATCAACTCAGTGACGAATTCACACCCGGCCAGATGGCCTCCCTGCCATATTTCTTAAAAAATGTTCTTCCCATCTTTCCCTTGCCCTTTCTAATCTCTTCCGTCTATCCCTTTCACAGGGAGAATTTCCTCAGGCTTGGAAATCCTCCTTCATAACCCCGATCCACAAGAAAGGATCAAAGAATGAAATAACCAACTATCGTCCCATCGCTAAACTCTCCCATATACCCAAACTCTTCGAAAGTATTTTGTATGAAGCTCTAAGCTTCCAATGCAAATCACTTATTTCCCCTAGACAACATGGCTTCTTAAAGGGTAGTACAACCACCACAAATCTCGTTGAATTCGTATCCTTTGCCCTCTCTGCCCTAGAGAATGGCAATGAAGTCGATGTAGTTGCAACCGATTTTAGCAAAGCCTTCGATAAAATCTCTCATCGGTTAATTATCTTTAAATTGTCTGCCCTCGGCTTTGAACCCATACTGTTGAAATGGATATCCTCTTACCTGGGAAACCGTTTTTACAGTGTTCGTTTTAGGTCAGCCCATCCCGCTCCATTTTTGGCCACCTCTGAAGCTCCACAAGGCAGCCATCTCGGTCCCCTTCTTTTTATGTTAACCATAAATGATTTCGATATGATCATTAAACACTCGTCTGTCTCCCTTTACGCCGACGATACCAAATTTTTCAAAACCATTTCCTCTCCCCATGACTCTTTCCTCCTTCAACAAGATCTTGATAGTTTTTCGATCTGGTGCCTCAAAAATTCTTTGGAACTTAACCATCCATCACCTTCTCACATAAGCGGAACCAATCTCCTCCCCGACTCTATCTTCTCCATAACCAACCTATCTCCTCCGTACAATCTCTTCGTGACCTCGGCATTTTGTGTGATAGCGAGCTCAACTTCCGTTTACATATGGATCAGATAATCCTCAAAGCCAACTCTGCACTAGGTTTTGTTAAACGGTGGTCCAAAAAATTCACCAACCCATAGGTGACCAGGTCCATCTATATTACCTTTGTTCGCCCCCTCCTAGAGTACGCCAGTCGAGTATGGTCCCCATATCATCGTGTTCATATCTCGAGAATTGAAGGCATTCAGCGCCGTTTTCTTCGATTTGCTCTTTGAGGTATGCCCTGGGACGAACCTTTTAATCTGCCCCCCTATCAAAACCGTCTCAACCTTATCAACTTAAACACCTTGAAGATCGCAGAGATGCAGCAGACTTTCTCTTCATTCATCGACTCCTTTCAGGTCACGTTGAATGCGCGTCCCTTCACAACTCCATTTTCCTCAACACTAACCCTCGTAATCTACGTACCCCTCGACTCTTCTATCTACCAACCCACCACACCTCCTACGGCGCGAAGGAACCAATCTCCCGTATGCTACGTCAAATCAACTCAAACCCTACCGTCTTTGACCTCCACCGCACCTCTCCCTACCTCAAATCCGTTCTTCTTCACCACTCCAACCAACCTTAGTTTTAAGTTTTAGGTTAAGTTTAATTTGTAAGTTATATAATGAAAACAGCGTCGAAACCAGCAAAATTATATTTGTATTTAACTATGTGTTTATGTGGCAAACTATGTGCACTTACCCTTTTTCATTACATGAAAATAATTATGTTATTAGTACGTTTACTGAGTTAGTATCTACATTTATACATACATACATTTTTTCTTTAATTTAACATTCAATTGCTCTACATGTTCTCATCTCTGCTCTCATTAATTTCTTAATACTCGTACGTATACATACTCGTAGACCATATACATTATGTATAACACTTTTGTATCTTCTCTCTTATTAATAGTTCATTATGTACATACACATGTGTATCAATTTTTCATCATTTATTTTTTTATGTTTATAATGTCGTTTTTTCGTCATTTGGATCTCAACGCTGAAGAGGGTAGCATTTAAGAAAAATATATTATAACGTAGGAGGAGCTCATTTGTTTTTTTTTTCGTTTTTAATTGATTTTCGGTTCTCGTTTTTGAAAATATTACAATACATTTGTTGGTCCAAATTCGAGCCGGATTATTTGAACTTTGCAAGTACATATATTGGACTTTCATCTCTGTTGGACAGTTGCTGATTTTTGGATTTGGCTTAGCGCATTGTTTCTACTAACTCGTTTAATGTCTTCAGATCGAAAGGATGTTTCTTTAAGAAATTTATAAGTTGATCATTGTGCCCACTTTTTACCACACGCGGTTGCTAACGTTAATCAAGTTTTTTCGGTTGCAGAAAAGACATTTGAAGGACGTTTTAATCTCTGACAAATTTCGTGCATGGCGCTTTATTAAAGAACATTTCGCGAACATGTTTAATATTTACCACGTGCGGGAATACTTCGTTTTTTAACAAGTGTAGAAAGGAACACATTTGTAATGCAACTTCGGTTTCGAATAATCGAAAAACTTTCACACTGCTGCACGTGTACCTGTAGCGCATAAAACGTACCCCTTTCTTACCATTTCGCTCTAACAAAGTTTAAAAAATATTATTTCACATCGTTCGTTTCGTAACAATCATCCGTTGTTAAAAATGACTGAAACAATTTCTTTGCCTGCTCTTCGGCTAACTCGTGGTCATCTGAAAGGTTCGTTAACAAAACTCTCAATATATACTGACTCTATCGATGATTCAATTACGCTATCGGATCTCAAGTTTCATATGAGTAAAGCTGAAGAATTGTGGAAGGAATTCAATGCTTCGCAAAGCCGGATGTATGAATTCGCAGAAGTTGCAAGTTCAGTTTCAGTCTTAAAGCATTTTATTTTCTTAATCATTAACTCTTACATACTAACAAAAACTGCTTAAATGCTAGCTTAAAATTACTTAACAATCTTATACTAACTTACTGGCCCCACACAGGCACTCTAAGCTACTCTAAATTCTTATATCTATGTCTTGCGACTTCATTTACATTTTATTTGGAAATATTTATTTTATATACTTAGGGCTAAGAAAAAAATTTGATTACAAAAACTCAGCATATGGACAATTTTTTATTTTTTATAAAAACTTAATATCTAACTTAAAATCAACCTTAGTCTATTTAACCTACATACACAAAATACACATAAACACACTTAAACATTATACACAATAATATACATATGTTAGTATATACCTTTATATACACTAACACATGTATATATTACTTAAATGCTAACCTAAACCTATGTAAGCTGGCCATCGCTATTTACAAAGCAAATATATTGGTCAACCCTGCCTCATTAGTGAGAGCGTCAGAGCGCACACTCTCGTGGTAAAGGTAATTGGGGTAGTAAGCCCCAGACATCAGGTTATTCGTCGAGGTCATTGCTCTTGCAATGTGCTTTCGAGTCAGCTTAATTACGAAGTTGTCCACTCGTATTAGGTTCGCCCTGTTGTAAGGGACCTCATTAGGATAAAATTTCTGGTACTCCGACTCTGGTGTTCTGTACAAGCGAAGACAAGCCCTAAGGTAAGCCCTCTCAAACACCCGAATCTTTTCCATTAAGCTTGCTCGTACATTGAACCACACGGGACACCCAAATAACAGCATGGGCCTGATAAGGGCCATGTAGCAGATTACCTTTACCCTCGCATCGAGTTGGCTGCTATAAAACAGTCTCTTTGTAAGGGCAAAAGCGCCTTTAGCTCTGGCCAGAGCAGCATCTACATTTTTGCCAAAATACAGAAACTGATCTAGCCAGATCCCACGGTATCTGACTACATTTCGACAGGCAAGAGGCTGTCCGTGTTGTCCAATGATAGAGAACTTTCGCCAATTTTTTCTGGTATCCCTAGAGGCTCCAGACAATGGCGTCCTAAAGAGAATGGTTTCCGACTTCTGAAAGTTGATTTTCAACTTCCAGTCATCGCAAAATCGTCTTATCTTATCGAAGTCACGCTGTAAGAGAGTATTAATGACCTCGATTTGTTGACCTGTTCTGTACGCTATCAAATCGTCTGCGTACGCAATAGTATGGGGAAGTGAACCTATCAAGTCGCTTGTAAAAATTTTGAATAGGATCGGCGAATTGAACGCGCCTTGTTGAAGATCATTTTTAATTTGAAATATTCCAACAGAAGTCACATCACCATTTTTCACGATGAACTGTCTGTTGTGTAGCATATTATAAAGAATGTACAAGAGTGGTTTACTGATCCCCAGCCTAGTCAGCTTATAGAAAAGACCATCTATCCATACGGTATCGAAAGCCTTCTCCAGATCAACAACGCAACAACCATTGGATATCGGACACCAGTTTAGACGCGGCATGTGAGATATCATGTGCCGCCTTAAAACCGAATTGATTATCCGGAACTACATGTTTGTCCTGAACCCACCTAGACAGAGCTCTATTGATTACTTTTTCAAAAACCTTACTGATATTCGGAAGGAGACTTATCGACCGGAGATTCGCCGGATTGGATATATCCTTTCCCTTTTTGGGGATAGGTTGAACCACCGCCATTTTCCAATACGCTGGATAATGTGCATTACTCATTGCATTATTAAACAGGGTGGTGTAAATATCAACCGATTCTAGAGGAAGATGTCGAAGCACGATGTTCGGAATACCATCGGTCCCCACTGATTTCGTAGACCTGATTGTGTCGAAGATCTCATGGAGTTCTTCCTTCGAAATGAATGGGGGTAGGTCACCCTCTCTGGCAATGACATTATTGGCCATATTTTCGTCGCTAAACCGGGTGAAACCAGAGCCCTCGGATCGCCAGTTCCCTATTTCATTTCGAATGTAGAAGTCGTGCACCAAGACGCGATTGTCCAGGTCGCAATTAGAGCCAATGGTAGCAGTGGCCTTGTATACTTTTTGGGAAGTCGCCCCTATGGCCCCAACCTTCTCCTATGAATCCTCGATCACAAAAAAGTCGTCACCATCAGCGGCCTCATTTGGATCAATACCTGCTATTGTCAGTAACCGTTCGTTGTCCGGGCTATTTTAAGACACTGAAGGTCGTTTTGATTTTTTCTCCGAAATAGTTTATTTATTTGCGGAAACATATTCGGGATGCTGGTGTTTACAGCCTGAACCTTGTTGTTCCAATACAAACTTACAGAAATTCTGTAATTCTCTTTTATTGACTTCAGTGTCCTAATCTCCGGGTTTTGTCGGTCAGTTAACTGTCTGTACAAGTTTTTGAGTTTTGTCAGAAGTCTACTTTTCTGTCGGTGCAGTGCGTCAATTGTAGGATTGCGGAACAGGTCTTCGTTAGTCGTTCGTCGATACCGCGGTATTGTAGTGTCCATAGTTTGTTTAATTGTCTAGTCCATTTGTTTTAGGTAATTGTCGATCTCCTCGTTTGACAACTTCCTATTGGACGGTGGGTGGAGCGTGTTCGACGAGAGCGCTCTTTTCAAGGTTGCGGAGAAGCGTGTCTATCGAGTCTTACTGTAGTTGTAAGAATATCTTTGGACAAACTCCTCCAATTCCGCAATTTCGTTAGGAACTGTAATATCGGTGCTAAAACCGCAATGGTCGCTGTCGTACACGAATGTGCGCAGACAGCTTAGCGTTTGTAAATTCGTGCCTGTCAGTCGTATGTGTTCATCGTACAGCGGTAGATCCAAATAAGACCCGCCTCTGGGAAACGACGGGTTATCCGTCGCTTTAAGACCGAGTCTGTACATGACGTCGTGCTGACCCCACCAATCGAGTGGTAGGTTCCCTCTAGTATTTGGCAAATTATTTCCCCAATCTCTGTGTCTAGCGTTGAAATCTCCGCCGATTATAAAATAATTCTCCCCCGATTCCAGCCTCAGAAGTCGAAAAAGCGTGTCGAGCTCTGTAATGAATAGAGTGGATTGTGAAGCCTCAGGTGCATAAACACTGCGGAGCGGGATGTAAACGACGACTGCCTCCAACACCCGGAACCTGCGCAACACGACCTTGTACACTCTGTGAAATTTTATACCTTCTTTAATGAAGATCGTGACACCGCCTCCACGTTTGGATCTGGCCCGGTTTCTTCTTCTAACAATATAGTTATTGTACTCCAAATTGTGCTTATCGGTTAGCTTAGTTTCGCTAGCGAAAAGCACATCAGGAGTTTGGTCTTGTAGCAATTTAAACATTGCGGCTCTTCGTTCAATCCTAATCAGTGAATTAACATTCACCACCAGGACCTTCAAAGTTTGCTCCACCATGTGCGTACCCATTACGACATGTGTTGCGTTAGGCCCGGCAACAGCGCATAGATCTGGTCCACCCGCTTGGCCTGTTCTTGCACCTGCTTTTGCAGCTGAGCCATCTGCCCTTGGATTGCGAGCAAGATGGCCAGCATGTTAGGTGCAGCTTCCGTTGCTCTCGGCGTTGGCGCCGGAGAAGCAACAGTCGCTTGCTGTACCGTAGCCCCCTACCTGACGCCATTTGGGCGTAGGAAATTTGAGACGTGACGGCTGGTGTTTGAAATCTGACAGGTGAACGTTTGACCTCCACCTTCTGCTGCCGAGCCAGTTTTGCTTTTTTAATGTCAGCGAACTTAGGACAACCCCGATAGTTTGCGGTGTGTCCCACGTTTCCACATAACACGCACGAAAGCTGCGACCTATCGGAAGCTCCGTCAACACCCAGAGCACACTCCTCGGAACAGTGGTTCTTAGCGCACTTCACGCATCGAGGCTGCATTTGGCAGTTCGACGCGGCGTGCCCGAACCTCTGGCAGCGAACGCATTGTATAACGCCTTCGCTCCTTTTTAGTTTTTCCCAGTGAACCACCTAGTAGTCTAGGACATTGATACTCCTTAGACTATCCAGACGGCTTTCGGGACTGAGCTGCACCAGGAAGAACGGCAGACTCCGTTTCTCCCGCCTGGCTCTAGCTGTGGTAAACGGCTTTACCCCCACAAACTTGAGTCCTTCGCACTCCTTCTCTTTGAGCAGTGCCAGGATCACCTCAGGATCAGAAGACGGTTCCAACCCCTTTAGCCGCATCGATTGCCGCTTTTCACACTTCGGTGTGTATGAGTAGTGCTCCGTCGTCGTTTCCTTTAGGAGCTCTTTCACTTTCGCGTAGCCCTCCACTGTATTACAGTGGATGTTATGGCGATCGTTCCCCAATCTCATAATTCTAAAATTATTACCAATGGCCAACTTACAAAGTTCCTTTTTTGCATTTACCTCTAATTTATAGGTGTTGATAGGAGGCACCTTCTCCTTCTTCTTCTGCTGCTGCTGTTGTTGTTGCTGCTGTTGCTTTTGTTGTTGCTGCTGCTGTTGTTTTTTCTGCTGCTGCTGTTTTTGTTGTTACTGTTTCTGGGAGCTTTCTACTTCTAGTTGCTCCCTCTGCCTGCGTGCAGTTTGTCTTTGCTTAATAGCAAGCACTTTCTCATTCAGCTTTTGTATGCTGCTCGTGAGGTCTTTTAATTCTTCATCCTCATCTTCAGACTCCGATGCTGCTAGAGAGGCAAAGTTGTTGTTGCCTCCCTTATAATACTCATCAGAAATGTACATCGACGATTGTTATTTCATTTGTTGTCTGGTTTGTACTGTGTGTGCTGCTAAAGCAGCACAAATTTTCATCTTTGTTAGATTACTCGTAGGAGTGGTTTTTAAAATCTTCCGCCTTTTAATGGCTTTCGCCACGGCACCGGCAACACTATTGTTGCCTTTGGCAACTACCGTTATGGGAAGAGCGGAGCGCTCTCCACCATCCATCACGCGATTTCCTTATCACTTTTTGATTGTTTATCCAATTTAAGAAAAAAAAGAAAAACAAAGTCCCAATCTGGGATCGAACCCGTATCCCAGATTTGCTTGTCGACGCCGATAACTGCTTGGCTATCGAGTCAGATAACAGAATTGCAACCAATTAGCTTTATTAGCAGAACTGTATCACTTACTGTATCACTATTTTTTATTATTTTTTATTTGTATTTTTTTTTCACTCTAGGAAAAGCCGAAAACGTTTACACTCTGCGGAGATCTGCGAACGACTGTGATGTTAGGCAATATCCTAGTGCTCCACTTACCACCTATTCACCTATGGCAAAGAGTGAGAAGTTGCAAGTCATGTAGATCCGATGCCAGACCACGAAGAGTTCGAGTCCATTCTTAACCGTCTCATCCGTTTTATTATCCGCAATCAGGAAACGTGAGTTAATTGAAAAGAAAAATGACGTTGTAGGCAGATTAGCTGACCAACAATAGGTTTTAGTGGAAACACTTAGCAAAGGTAACTCGATTGAGAAAAATTCCGATCTTATCTTACCTAAAATTCGAATAGAACCATTCTCCGGTAACTATTGTTAAACTAACAAACTCTGCTTTAATTACCTACGCAGCGGGCATCCCTCGGCGCGCTGTCCATCTAAATTTCATTGCAGAGCCTGCAACACGCGTCACCATAGTTTGGTACACGATGACGTAGTTAATGCAGTAACTAGTCGAAATTCGGACAATCATTTCATTCCCGATTCTTTCAAGGGTAACTAAACTATAAACCAACCTTCTCGTTAAACCAGCACTTCAAATAGTCCATCGACATCAGCAGCATCTCAACACTTAGTTAACAATCACTCGATCAACTCCACACATCGCGTACCTCAGACTTTGCTTCCGACTGCGATTGGAAAAATACTCGACATTAATGGTAATTATCAGTAAGTGCGCATTTTAATAGATTCAGGCTCGCAGGTTTCTTTTGTTACTGAGTCTTGCATTCAACGACTTGGATTAAAATGGAGAAATGCTCGCATACATATCAGTTGTATTAGGTCTACCAGTGCTGGTAAGTCTAGAGGCCTTATTTCGCTAATAATTAAATCACGCTCTGATTTATTTAGTATCTCGGTTGATACCTACATACTATCAAGCGTTACCACCAATTTACCTACAAACACATTTACTATAAAAGATTGGGATCATCTGCAAATGTTAGATTTAGCAGATCAATTATTCAATAAATCGAACCCTGTTGACATATTGTTAGGTGCCGACAAAGTATGGGAAATTTTACAAGGCGAGGTCATACATAGCACAAATGGCTATCCCATAGCTGAAAAAACAATCTTCGGATGGGTTTTGGCTGAACAATTACCATCCAACACCAATCCCAATATTATTTCGTATCACTCGATCATTGATATCGACTCAATCCTACAATCATTTTGGATGATTGAGGAAGCCGATCCGACAACATTTGTTTCTAAAGAAGATTTGGATATCGAAGAACACTTTTTTCGAACCCATAATCGCGATTCACAGGCGAAGTACGAGTATATCGTCGATCTTCCTTTAAAATCGTTGCCCCAGTTTGTTGAAACACTAAATGGAGCCGTCGCGCGACTAAAATGGATGGAAAGGAAATTTTCCGACAATTAGGAACTTTTCGAAAACTATTCGCGGTTTCTCGATGAATACTTCGAGTTGGGACACATGTCGAAAATCCCTCACCCGGAGGTTGCAAGGTCGAATGTATTCTACCTACATCATCATGCTGTTTCGAGCTAGACAGCAAATCTACAAAGCTTCGTGTTGTTTTCGACGGATCCTATAACGACGTGAACGGCAATTCGTTAAATGACTCGTTAATGATATGCCCATTCCAGCGCATAGTTTGGCGGAGGTCACCCTCGGTAGTAGTTGTAGTAGTTTATATGCATTTTTATTATATTACTTAATTTACTCTTACATGCTAGACAAAAAAACGCTTAGAAATTAGCTTAAATAACTTAAAATTATCTTATACTAACTTACTGGCCCCATGCGGGCACTCTAAGTTAAACATAATACTTAAAAATTATGTCTTTCGACGTTTATGACGGGTTTTATAACTTAGTGACTTAACTATAGCTTAAACTAAGAAAACATGTTCAAAAACTTAGTACATGGACTATTTTAATTTTATTATAAAACTTAAAACTAAAAGCCTACATACTACCTAAAACTAAATCTTAATCTACTTAACCTACTTACATCTACATGCATATATATATATATACACAATATATATATACGTCATATATAAATATATGTATATTTATATATATATTTTTTTTTCTCATTTTATATTTTTATTTATTTTTTTTTTGTTTTTATATATATATTTTTTTTTTTTCTTAAAATCTAACTTAAACCTACCTAAAACTATGTAAGCCGGCCATGGCTAAAAAAAAATTAGGCTGGCCCACTTTGCTTCACATGAAGCTACATATCACTGAAGGAGTTCGACGACGAAGCATCCTCCCCTTCAACAAGCCGCCAAAAGTTTTGGTGTTGCTGAGCAACATCCCTCATGTCGCGACTCCCTACCGACCTACTGAACCGGAGACGCTCCGCACTGCCATGTGCGACGTCTCTGTCGTAGTTGAGTCGCCTGTTCGCAGCTGTTCGAGCGACGTGGAAGATTAGCGGCACCGCTAATCTGTCCTGGATCAGACCTTTGCTATCTAAATAGAGGAACGCTTCTGGAGGAATAAAGCCGTCAAAGCGAACTCTCTCGTGATACATATAATTGGGGTAGTAAGCCCCGGAGATCAGGTTGTTCGATGAGGCCATTGCTCTTGCAACGTGCCCTCGAGTCAACTTAATGACGAAATTGTCCACTCTTATTAGATTCGCCCTATTGTATAAGACCTCATTGGGATAGAATTTTATGTACTGAGATTCTGGTGTTCTGTATAAGCGAAGACAAGTCCTAAGACAAGCCCTCTCAAACACCCGAATCTTTTCCAATAAACTTGCTCTCACGTTGAACCACACGGGACAAACAAATACAAGCATGGGCCTGATAAGGGCCATGTAGCATATTACCTTCACCCCCGCATCGAGTTGGCTGCTATAAAACAGTCTCTTTGTAACGGCAAAAGCACCTTTGGCTCTGGCTAGAGCAACATCTATATGTTTGTTAAAATACAGAAATTGATCTAGCCAGATCCCAAGGTATCTGACTACATTTCGACAAGCAAGTGGCTGCCCTTGCTGTCCCACGATCGAGAACTTTCGCCAATTCTTTCTGGTATCCCTAGAGGCCCCAGACAAAGGCGTCCTAAACAGAATGGTTTCCGACTTCTGAAAGTTGATTTTCAACTTCCAGTCATCGCTTAATTTTGTCGAAGTCACGCTGCAAAAGCATATTAATGACCTCAATCTTTGGACCTGATCTGTACGCGATTATGTCGTCTGCGTACGCTATGGCGTGGTGAAGTGAACATATCAGATCACTCGTGTAAATGTTGAATAGGATCGGCGAATTTACCGCACCTTGTTGCAGACCGTTTTTAATGTTAAATGTTCCAGCAGAAATCACATCGCCATTCTTCACGATGAACTGTCTACTGGAGAGCATATCGAAAAGAATATACAGCAGTGGTTTACTAATGCCCAACCTGTCCAGCTTGAAAAAGAGTCCTTCTAACCATACGGTATCGAAGGCTTTCTCCAAGTCAATCAGGCAGGCACCAGTGCACTGGTTCTTGCCTTTGTTCCATTGGATATCAGAAACCAGTTTCGACGCAGCATGACTGATATCATGCCCCGCTTTGAAACCGAATTGATTATCCGGAACTATATGTTTGTCCTCAACCCACTTAGTCAGGACGCTATTGATCACCTTCTCGAACACCTTACTGATGTTTGGAAGAAGACTGATCGATCGGAGATTCGCCGGATTGGAAGTGTCTTTATCCCTTTTGGGGATGGGATGTACCACCGCAGTTTTCCAATGCGCTGGATAATGTGCATTATTCATTGCATTATTAAACAGGGTGGTATAAATGTTCACCGCTTCTAGAGGGAGATGTCGAAGCACAATGTTCGGTATTTCATCGGTTCCCACTGATTTCTTACTTCTAAGTGATTCGAAGATCGTTTGGAGCTCTTCCTTCGAAATGAACGGGGGTAGTACCCTATCGTTGGTGATGACATTATTTTCCATATTCTCGTCACTGAACTGGGTGAAACCCGAGCTCTCGAATCGCCAATTCACAATTTCATTTCGAAGGTAGAAATTGTGCACAAGGACTCGATTCTCCAGATCGTGGTTCGGGCCACTGATAACATTCGCCTTGTACACTTCCTGGAAAGTCGCTCCTATAGCCTCTACCTGCTCCTGCGGATCCTCGATCACAAAGAAGTTGTCGTCATCAACAGCCCCATTTGGATCTATGCCTGCTGCTACAAGTATTTTTTCGTTGTTCGTCGTTCTGGCGATTTTAAGACATGGAAGGTCGTTCTGATTATTTCTCCGAAATATTTTATTTATTTGCGGGAACATATTCGGGTTGCTGGTGTTTACAGCCCGAATTTTATTGTTCCAATACAAACTTACAGATGTTCTGTAATTTTCCTTTATTAATGTTTGGAGGTTTTTAATCGACGACTTCAGTGTCATGATCTCCGGGTTATGTCTGTCAGTAACCTGTCTGTACAAGGTTTTTAGTCTTGACAGCAGTCTACTTTTATGTCGGTGCAGTGCGTCAATGGTTGCGTTGCGGAATAAGTCTTCTTCGTCAGTGTGTTGGTACCGAGGTATTGCTCTGTCCATTGTTCGTTTAATTGTCTCGTCCATTAGTCTTAGATACCTGTCAATCTCCTCGTTTCACAGATTTCTGTTGGACGGTGGGTAGAGCGAATTCGAGGAGAGTGCTCTAGTCAGTGATCTGGTGAAGTGTGTCCAACGCACCCTACTGTAATTGTAGGAATGCCTTTGAACAAACTCATCCAATTCCGCAATTTCGTTGGGGACAGTTATTTCGGTGCTGAGACCGCAATGGTCACTGTCATACACGAAAGTGCGTAGACAGTTTGTAGTTTGTTGGTTAGTGCATGTCAGTTGTATTCGTGAGTCGAACAGCAGAAGGTCCAAATAGGACCCGTGTCTGGGAAACGACGGACTATCCGTCGCCTTAAGCCCGAGTCGATACATTATACTGTGCTGACCCCACCAATTGAATAGTAGGTTCCCTCTAGTATTTGGTGTATTATTTCCCCAATCACTATGTTTGGCGTTGAAATCCCCGCCGATAATGAAATAGTTGTCTTCCAATTCCAGCCTCAGGAATCGAAAAAGTGTCTCGAGCTCTGAGATAAATAAGGTGGATTGAGTAGCCTTAGGTGCATAGACAGACACCATGTACAACCGCTTTCCACTACGGAGGGGGATATACACGATGCATGCTTCCAGCACCTGGAACCTACGTACTACACGGCTGTATACTCCTTTAAAATGTATACCTTTTCGTACGAAAATTGCAACGCCACCTCCCTGAATGGAGTTGGGTTGGTTTCTCCGTACTATCTTGTATCTTTTGTGCCTCATTTTGTGTCTTTTGGTAAGCTTAGTTTCGCTAACCAAAAGCACATCGGGGGCTTGGTCTTTAAGCAACTTAAATAGTGCGGCTCGTCGTTCGAGCCTAACCAGTGAATTCACATTCACAGCAAGGACCTTCAGGGTTTGCTCCGCCACGTACGTACCCATTACGGCAAAAGGTGCGTTAGGCCAGGCAGCAGAGCGTATACTTGATCCACCCGCGCGGTCTGTTCAGTTAAATGACGTTGTAGCTGAGCCATCTGCCCCTGGATAGAGAGCAAGATAGCTAGCATGTCAGGTACTGGTTCAGGTGCTCTGGGCGCTGGGGCCTGAGAAGCAACCTTCACTTGCTGTACCGTATTTCCCCTACCTGCCGCCATTTGGGCGTAGGTAACATGGGGAGTAACGGCTGGAGTTTGCAAATGCACTGGTGGACGTTTCACTTCCACTTTCTGCTGCCGGGCCAGATTTATTCTTTTGATGTACTGGAATTTGGGACAACCCCGATAAATTGCGGTGTGCCCCGTGTTCCTACATAAAGCACAAGAGAGTTGGCTTTTTTCAGACGCTCCGTCCTTACCAAGACCGCACTCCTCGGACTTGTGGTTCTTACCGCACTTCACGCATCGAGGCTGTATTTCGCAGTTCGACGCGGCGTGCCCGAACCTTTGGCAGCGAACACATTGTAAAATGTTTTGTTGTTGTTGTTGTTGTTGTTGTGGTTGCTGTTGTTTACGTTGTTGTTGTTGCTGGCTCTTCTGCTGCTGTTGTTGTTGTTTTTGTTGATTGATTTTTTGAGCCTGTGTGTGTTTAGGCTGCTGTTTTGGTTTTTGTTGTTGCTGCTGAGTAGCTACGTGCTGCCTTTTTTTTGCTGCTAGCTGCTCTTTCTCCCTCCTAGCTATTTTTTTAGCCTTAATAGCTAACACTCTTTGCTGGAGAATCTTAATATTATTTTCTATGCTCTCTACCTCTTCCTCTTCGTTATCTGACTCAGATGCCGCCAGAGATGCGAACATATTTTCGTCTTCCCTACGTTGGCTTTCTCCACCATCAGCCACATATGGGAAGTTGTCTTTCGTTGCCATTTGTTGTGCTGCTGCCCTTTTTGATGTTGTTGGTAGTACCCCTTCCATCGCTCCGCTAGGCAGCTTTTCGGTAGATGCTGACAGGGAAGGGCACTTTATTAGGTTCGGAGTAAGCCTTTGCTTCCTCCTCCTCTTCCTCTTTGGTTCGACCACTACTGCTGGTTGGCTTGAACCACTTGATACATCGCCTGTCTTTTCAGCTGGTCCCGCTATTGGCTTAACGGACCGCTCTCCAGAATACATCGCGTGATGTTGTTTCTCCCTTTTAATTATTTATTTTTAAATTAAATGAAAAAAAAAAAGTTTCTTCTTTTTTTGTTGTTGTTGTTTCTCCCTTTTAATTATTTATTTTTAAATTAAATGAAAAAAAAAAAGTTTCTTCTTTTTTTTTTTTCCCCCACTCGGATTCGAACCCACGACCTATGGTCTGTCGGGCGAACACACTGCCACTGTGCTAATTGGTACTTGTAAAAAATCCTCAAATGACTCTTCTTATTGATTTATTTTATGCACTATACTCTATTCACAAACCACTCGGAAGCCGAAACACGTTAAAACTCAACGGAGATCAATGAACGACTGACTGAGGTCACCCTCGGAGCCATTAGAACATTACCGGTTGCAAACTGTGACATACGGCACGTCGTGTGCTCCATTTCTATCTGTTCGGACATTGGAGCAGCTTGCAGAGGACTATAAAAACGACTTTCCTATCGCGTCGGAGATTATTCTGAATGACGTTTACGTCGACGATGTAGTCGCAGGTGGAGATACGTTGACTGAAACAATTTTTAAACGTGACAATTTAATTCAACTTCTATCAATGTGCGGTATGTAGTTGAGTAAATGGCAAAATAACTGTGCTGAACTCTTGCAAGTTCAAGATGCTTCGTTCGGTACCATTAATTGCTTAGACTCTAACGCGGATTGGTGGACAGAAGTCCTCTGTTTTAATTGGAACGCGAAGCGCGATGTTTTTAGCTTCAATTTAAACTACACTCCTAAAGATCCAATAACAAAACGCCAAATTCTAAGAGACATTGCACACTTCTTTGACCCCCTCGGTTTTCTCGCTCCGTCAGTTGTGCGGCTTAGAATTATATTTCGGGAATTGTGGCGCCAAAAACTGGAACGGGATGACCGTATTTCCAATCCAATCGCAGCGCAGTGGACCAGATATCGCGATGAGCTAGTAATGCTCACAAAAATCGAAATACCTCGTACTATAGGTTTGTCAAATTCATCGCTTAACTACATGGGTTTTCATATGCATCGGCGTCTGCGTATGGTGCAGTCATTTATTCACGGTACGAGCTGCCTAGTGGAATCATTAAGACCAATATCGTAGCTGCAAAATCTCGCGTTTCCCCAATTAAGTAACTCAGTATACCACGCCTAGAACTCTGCGGAGCAGTTTTACTCTCTAGGTTACTAGTTTCAGTCCAAAAATCGCTTGGTATTACGCTTCCAAACATCTATGCGTGGTCTGATTTAAAGGTTGTCTTATCCTGGTTGTCTTCTCGCCCTCGACGTTGGAATGTTTTCGTCGGTAATCGATCCTCAGGGATTCTCAATACAATCCCTAGAAATATATGGTTTCATGTTAATTCGGAGACAACCCCGCCGATTGTGCTTCTCGCGGTATACCACCATCGCATTTTATTGATCATCCTATTTTGTGAAGCGGTCCACATTTGTTAAAAAAGGGGATTGAAAATTGGTCGCTAATTAACATTGTTGAAGAAGATCTTACTTGCAAACATGAGGAGAAAAAGGTTGCACCGGCTTCATATCTTGGAACAAACAAGGAACACCCATACGACAAACTCGTTAACCGTATTTCTTCGTGGAATATATTAATTCGAACAATCGCGCGGATATATCGCTTTATCGCTGTAGGTCGAAAACAATCGCACATATCTTCACATTATTTGCAACCGAAGGAGATCTCTGACGCTGAGATTCGAGTCATCCAATGGTTGCAAGATTGGTACTTTGGAGATCACATATCATTCTACAAGAAACATAGCTTTTTTCCTAAATATTCGAAAATAATAAATCTCTCTCCTTTCCTAGATATTGATAACGTTATGAGAGTCGCAGCAAGACTTCAGCAGGCCACTATCTCATTCAGCACAAGACACCCTATCATAATACCAAAGGGACATGCTGTTACATGACTCATCGCTCTAGACGCACACATTCGGTTTTTACATCCTGGCACCACTACACTATTCGCTTTAATTCGACAGTAGTATTGGATAATTGGCTCCCGGAATTTTTCGAAAGCTAACGCATGACTGCATACGTTGCTTCTGCCAAAGGTAAGATACCACCACCTAGTTAATGGCTAATCTATCCCCCCCAACGGATCCGCACTGCGGATGTGATTACGCCGGCCCGACAATGCTGACAGTGAAATTAAGTCGCAAATCACAATTTACTAAGGGCTACATCTCACCTTTCGTTTGCTTGGTGACTAAAGCCATACACCTCGAGCTAGTTAGTGATCTGACAACGGACGCGGTTCGTGCTTCGCTTCGACGTTTCGTCGCTCGCCGAGGGAAACCATCAAGCATGTATTCCGATAATGGAACAAATTTCCATGGGTCAGCTCGTTTACTATCGGAAATGCATAAACTTATCTTATCAGAACAACATAATTCCCTCGTAGCAGATACTCTGGCACGCGATGGAATTTCCTAGCATTTTGATCCCCCTTCTGCACCACATTTCGGCGGTTTGTGGGAGGCGGGCGTAAAATCTGTCAAGCAACATCTTCGATTGATAGGTTCCGATATTCTGACATTTGAGCAGTTCTATACTCTACTGACTCAAAAAGAAGCCATGTTAAATTCTAGGTCTTTGTGCCAGATTTCCGACACTGAAAATTGACCCCTTAAACCCAGCTCATTTCTTTTTAGGAGAATCGTATGCTGCCCACATTAGATATACCAACAATTCGCTTAACATGCTGGCAACTTTTGCAGTCCAAGGTTCAAAGATATTGGAAACGCTGGCATATGGAATATTTGACGTCTTCCCAGCATCGTTCTCGTTGGCAGCAAACTAAGTCAAACATCAATATAAACGATCTCATTGTTATCAAATATGCTAACCTACCGCCAGGAAAATGGGCCTTGGGCCGTGTTACAGAAATCCACCCTGGAAAAGACGGTCATGTACGGGTCGTTACATTGAAGACTGCCAATGGACATTTAATAAGCCCCATACACAAACTTGCAGTCTTACCTTTATCCTGAAACTATGTTCAAGGGGTGGCGGAATGTTTGGTAATGAAAACAGCGTCAAAACCAGCAAGATTATATTTGTACTCGTATTTAACTATTTGTTAAAGTGGCAAACTATGTCCACTTACCCTTTTTCATTACATGAAAATAATTATGTTATTAGTACGCTTATTGAGTTAGTATCTACATTTATACATACATAGATTTTTTCCTTAACTTAAAGCGCCCTGTAAACGCTAAAACATGGTACTAGTAAACATGGTACCACTAACCAAGTTTTAGCTGATCGATCGTTGATCGTCTGCGGACTGGTACGCTTACCAATTTTTTGGTCTCACCAACATCGGAATTTGGTCTCACTAAAATCAAAATTGGTTTGATTTTTGTCGATGTTTGTGGCCGGAGTTTTGTGTTGCTGATACTATGTTTAAGTGTCTGCGCTCTCATCTGTCAACATTTATTCGAGCAAGCTATTTTATCAGTGAATTTCGTCCTGTGAACACACAAAGTAATAGGGAAAACAAGGCGAACATTCCAAATACTGATATTTGGAAAGAATTTTTCGAGTGTTTTCATAGCCTACCATATTTGTGGAGAGATGCGTTCTATTATGTTGGAGTGAATTGGTCTCAGCGTCTGCGGGTTTTAGTGGTACCATGTTTACTAGTACCATGTTTTATCGTTTACAGGACGCTTAACATTCAAATGTTCTCATCTCTGCTCTCATTAATTTGTTAATACGTATATATATACGAGTATATGCCGTATACCTTATGTATAACACTTTTGTATCTTCTCTCTTATTAATAGTTCATTATATTTCATTATGTACATACACACGTGTATCAGTTTTTCATCTTAACATCATTTATTTTGATATGTTTATAATGTATAACAGTTTTGTACGAAAGTTAATTAACAAGAATCTTATTTGGTCGTTTTCTCGTCCGTTTGGATCACAACGCTGAAGAGTGTAACATTTAAGAAAAATATATTATAACGTAGGAGGAGCTCATTTGTTTTTTTTTCGTTTCAATAATTGATTTTCGGTTTTTCGAAAATATTACAATAAAATTTTTTTAATTTTAACTACATTATATATACAATAGTTATATAAAAGATATGCATTTTGATATATGAACCCATAATAAGTACATGTATCATATATGGAAGATAGGTCTCATCAAATTTGTATGACTAATGTTGAGAAGAATATGTTCATAATTTTATATTCTTAATAGCAGAAATCAAACTCGTTTAGAAAATCATTTTCCGTACAGTGTACAAAAAATAGGGGGCAATTGAAAACGAGAGTGTTCTACGAGAAAACTTAATAGTTTTATAGTAATTAATAAGACTCCTCATGAGGATATATGCATAAATAATTAATTTTTCTATATTTGTTTAATACCATGAATAAACGAGTGTTATTGTTTGTTTGCATCTAGGAAATGACCAATTTAAAAAAAAAAACGATTCTTTTACTACCCTCATTTAAAATTAGTTTTTGTTTTTATTTCGGTTGAATACATTTTATTGTACTTGACGTATATCGTCAGGCGACAGCGGCTAACATGTAGAATTGTGGCGAACTTCATACACCATAAAGCCATCTGTTGGTAAAATAGAAAGATAAATCTACGTCTGCGCCACAAACCATTTCTAACACATACACACACATTCAAGATCAGAGAAAGATCATTTCCAGATTGAGCCAGCAAATCCTAAATACCACTTCACAAATGTAGAAATCTTTTCCCCACAAAATCCTTATCATGAAATCATACATAAATAAAACCCTTGATAACAATTTCTTTTTCACTAGATCGATCATGAAATCCTAAATAAACAAAACCCTTGATAACAATTTCCAAATCATTGTTTCCATAGTTTACGTTTTAAATCAAATTATCAATTTCAGACAGCGTTTTTGTCCTTTGTGCTGATCAGTCTAACTCACTTTCCAAAATTTATCTAACTGTAAAATAACATTTTAATTATTGTGAAAATCATTTAGCGTATTTAATATTATAATAGTTTAAGTATTGTTGTTTTAAAGTAATCGTTCATATAATCTGTATATACTATGTTTATATATATATATATATATATATGTAGGAAATTTATTTTTTATTTACGAGTAAAATATTGTTGTACATTGAATTATAAAAAAAAAGTATAAATTGCGATCGACGAGCCACCGTGCTTGCGACTGGGAAAACGACTCAAAGAAAACTGCTACCCCTTTCCATCGTCAGCTCCCTTTTATATTTGTCATCCCATCAATCCAGCCAGTTCCAAATACCCACGGCACTTAATAACTTATGCCATGTCCATAATTTTAGGGCTAACATAAACAAAACCCAACCGACGCACGCCTACCCCAACTAATATGACTACCAACCTTAGTGAGAACATTGTATTACAAAGATAACATTGCTCATATCACTATGGCTTTTATGCTTCCTAATGTAGGTCAACACAAAATCCATTCATGAATGCAGCAATGTCCTTCTCGAAATTCAATGTGTAAACAAACTCCAATTGTCTGGGTCAGTAAATCGAACCATGATGACTCATTATCCAGAGCAAACGCGCGGTCGTCGATCGTAAATTATTGATTGTGATAAACAAAGAGTACATTATATTGGTGACTAAACAAAACAAAGAAAAAGATATTCGTATATCTACATATACATAAATCAAACAATTAAAAGTTAAGTTTATTTAAAAAAAAATTATTTTTCAGAACTTTATGCCTTCACGGCTAACTTAGAACTAACTTACAAATTGAATTCATAATTTAAACCTACGAGTAGGTGCACGCCAATGCAGCCAGATGCAAGGTCAGCAGCGGATGTGCATTGATAGCTCAGATGTCTTCTTGCTGTCGATGTCTCACCTGTCCGTGGGAAGAGAATTCTTTGCAGTGATCACGCTTGAAGTTGATGTTGCTGCTCGTGGGAACCCTATCATGCGTTGGGCGCATGATGGAATGTTTTTGATGCATTGAGCGCATGATGGAATATTGTTGACGTTAACTGGAATGATGTTGGCGTTAACTCCTCCGCCCTTAAATTCGAACGTCCTCGTGAGACGTTGTTGGTGTCACGAGATGAGGGATGTCTTGAAGGCCTATGGTTGTTGCCGATAGCCTGTTGATGTTAATACATTTGTCCTTGATCATACCTTTATTTCTTGTCATTTTGGATGCGAAGGTGGCGGTAGCCAAGACTGTAAACATTAAGATGATGTTCACGGATAAGTTGATGTTGTGTTTCGTTTGAAGTAGATCGATTTCTTTAGTGCGATTGACGTACAGCTGTTTAATCATTTCGAGGGACAGTACCTCCTCTATCTTATCTGGCTTATATGATGTTTGTAGTATTGCCGGTAAGGGTTGATGACTTGTGACTTCTTTGGACATAATTGTTCTTCTCCTGACTTCAGTGGTGGTGTTGAAGTGTTTGATAATGAACGTACCCTTGAGCATGACAGTATCGTTGTTGATGAGAACTGGGCCATTGAATTGGTTCAGTAGTAGAAGATGCTTTTTGGCTTTTTAAAAGCATTGAAATGCACGAAGAATTTCTTAAAGTAACAATTTTATTTTTATTACAAATTGAAAGATTATTATATGTTTTACATGTGTTTGTAATGGCGTAAACTTCTTATATCGAATCATATTTAATTTCATTTATTATTTTATTTAATTCAACAGGTCTTAATAGTGATAAGTTACATGTTTCTTTAGTTGTTGTTGGAATACTTAAAATATATATTGTATTAAATCTTTATCATTTGCTGCAATTCTTATTTCAGCGGACTCTAGCGCTTCATCTACATTAATATATAGAATATTCTCTACTTTTAAAATTGTTTCGGTTATGTTTATTTCAGTATTTGATAAGATAAATGAATTAATTATGTCTGGTTTCGCCCAGTGAAAGGCTTAAACTACATTGACTATTTCTTCTTTAATTATGTCTGGTTTATATTTAATTTTCATGATTATTTCACTATTATTATGTTCATTTTCTTTAGATACATTAATATTTGTAATATCTGTTAGTTCTTTAATCTTATCTATTGACATTTTGTTGATTATTACTATTTGTTAAAACATTATTCATTTTATCTGTAATGATTTCGTAGTCGTGGTGGTCCGGGTTTCCGGCTATGCACTTCCACGCAGAGCCTATAAAATCTAATGATCGCTTACTTCTATTGTTACGAGTATAATTCAAAGGAGAGGATAGGATTTAGGATACGGTTATTGGTAATGGATGTCTTTAGCGTAGCTTCCAAGTTGTTTAGAGTTGTCTCGTAAGTCTCAATGTCGATCAAGTGTATGATCTTAAATGATCCGCTTTGTAACTTTGCACGACCCGTATTGATTTTTATTAGCTGAGAATTTGAGTAATCCAAGATTTGTGCCTCGCCATGGCACAGTGGTAATAGTGTCCTATTAAGAAGTTTAATTTTTTATAAGATTTTCGTGAATGATTCTGCCTGACTGAGTTATATCTGTTGTGTTGTTATCCTGAGCTACTCTTTCTTTTTTATATCTGGTATCTAATTTGTTTCCTATTCTTTTATGGTTTTTAACGTATATAATTTCTCCGACGTATATAATTTCTCCGATGGAGTATGTTTTTAAAGGGGTTTTCTTTGCGTTGTGGTATTTTAAGTCTGCTTGTTGTTTGTCGCGTAGTTTATTGATGTTTTCCTGTCTTACTCGTTCAAGTTGTTCTGGGATGTTTAGTAGCTGTCTACCGAAAAATGTGTCTATGGGTTTTTTGCCTGTAGTTGAATCAATGGATCGATTGTAGTCATATATGGATCGGTCTCGTAATTCCGAGAATGTACTATGGACATTATCTGTCTTAAGGCAGCGAATTAGTTCTGAAAGTGTTGAGTGAAATCTCTCCACTTGTTAACAGAACTTGTGTAGGGAGGTGCTTTGAAAACTTGAATGTTGAACATATTCTCCAGCATGAAATTTATAGAATTGCAAGCCAAAGATTTTTCATTATCCATGACTATTTTTTGATGTACCCCAAAAGCAAATATCAGTTCCGTAAGAGGTTGCTTAATATCTTCGGAGGCTCTTGATTTCAGTATTTTGGCTAAGGCCTACTTAGAAAACTTGTTAATTGCAGTTAGGATTATTATTTTATCAGTAAAATAAATGTCAACATGTATTATCTGGCCGGGATATTCAGGAATAGGAGTGGGTTGTAATTCGGGTGCCTTACTTATGTACTTATGTTCCTTACAAATTTTACACTGTTTCGTGATTTTTTCAATTTTGGATTTCATATGGAGAAAATAAAAATTTTGAATAATCTTGTCTTGTTCTTGCGGGAATTTCGATCAGCTCTGTTATGTTCTTTTATAATATCTTCATCTTGTCGATTCTGGTCTGTTAGGTCAACGTCACTGCAAAACTAGCAGAACGAATTATATATTGTCTGAAATGCATTCGATATATTTCTTGTACCATGTATTATGGGTTTTGTTAATAGGTTTTCGTCCACCTCTTGGGAATTAGGATAGAGTGATCAGTCGTTCATAGACCTCCACGGAGAGCAGACGTGTTTTGTGTTCCGTCTTAAAAAGGCAGAAAAATAAGTAGCATACTTTTAGCCAGTGAAATTTCAAGTGTTCGGTACCAGAGGTGGTAAAGACCTGGACGATTTTATACCTGGTGTAACGATCCCGAGGCCTGGGTTCGATTCCCATCGTCAGACAACAGTTTTTATTTCCAATTTTTATTGAATTATTAACAAGAGAAGTGTACAATAAAAAATAATAATAATAATAAATAGAAAAAAAGTCCCGTAATGAATTGTGGAGAGCGGTCCACTATGCCAATAGCGGGACCTGCTGAATTATTATCAAGCGAGGCTTCAAGCGGGTCAAGTCAAACACAAACGGCTAAGAGAAGGAGGAAGCTTAGGCCATCTTCCAACATAGTACAACGTCCCGCCCAACCAACTTCCACTGTAAAACTGCTTGGTGGAGTGAGGGAAGGGAACAGCTTCGCTTCATTGGCACAGAGCGAATCGGAAGATGAAGAGGAAGAGATGATGGCCATAAGTAGCAGCATCAAAATGCTGCAACAAAGGGTACTGGCCATCAAAGAAAGGCAAATGACAAGAAGGAAGAGGGAAGACGAAGAGCAATCCCAGCAACAACAGCAGACGCTGCTTGCTTAAAAGCAGACCCAGCAACAACACCAACAAAAGCTTAAAAAGCACCAACAACAACAACAAGAGCAGCCACAACAACGGCATCAGCAAAACCAACAGCAGCCACAAAAACGGAAACAGCAAAAACAACAACAACAACAACAACAACAACAACAACAACAACAACAACAACAACAACAGCAGCAGCAGCAGCAGCAGACGAAGAAGAAGGAGAGGGTGCCTCCTATCAACACCTATAAATTGGGGGTGAATGCAACCAAGGACCTATGTAAGTTGGTATTTGGTAGTAATTTTAGTATTAAGTGATTGGGAAACGATCACTATGCCATCCACTGTAATACAGTGGAGGGCTACGCGAAAGTGAAAGAGCTCCTAAAGGAGACGACGACGGAGCACTTCTCATTCACATCGAAGTGTGAAAAGCGGCAATCGATGCTGCTGAAGGGCTTGGAACCGTCTTCTGATCCTGAGGAGATCCTGCCACTGCTCAAAGAGAAGGAATGCGAAGGACTCAAGTTTGTTGAGGTAAAGCCATTTACCACAGCTAGAGCCAGGCGCGAGAAACGGAGTCTGCCGTTCTTCCTCGTGCAGCTCAGTCCCAAAAGCCGTCTGGATAGTCCAAGGAGTATCAATGTCCTATACTACCAGGTGGTTCACTATGAAAAACTAAAAAGGAGCGAAGGCATTATACAATGCGGTGCAGAAGGTGGAGGTCAAACGTTCACCTGTTCGGTTTCAAACACCAGCCATCACGTCCCAAATTTCCTACGCCCAAATGGCGTCAGGTAGGGGGGCTACAGTACAGCAAGCGACTGTTGCTTCTCCGGCGCCAACGCCGAGAACAACGGAAGCTGCTCTTAACATGCTGGCCATCTTGCTCGCAATCCAAGAGCAGATGGCTCAGCTGCAAAAGCAGGTGCAAGAACAGGCCAAGCGGGTGGACCAGATCTACGCGCTGCTGCCGGGCCTAACGCAACACATGTCGTAATGGGTACGCACATGGTGGAGCAAACTTTGAAGGTCCTTGCGGTGAATGTTAATTCACAAACTGGAGTACAATAATTGTATTGTTAGAAGAAGAAATCGGCCCAGATCCAAACGTGGAGGTGGTGTAGCGATCGAAGGTATAAAATTCCACAGAGTGTACAAGGGAGTGTTGCGCAGGTTTCGGGAGTTGGAGGCAGTCGTCATTTACATACCGCTCCGCAGTGGAAAGCGGCTGTTCTTGGCCTCTGTTTATGCACCTGAGGCTTCAGAATCCACTTTATTCATTACAGAGCTCGACACGCTTTTTCGACTTCTGAGGCTGGAATCACGGGAGAATTATTTTATAATCGGCGGGGATTTCAACGCTAGACACAGAGATTGGGGAAATAATTTGCCAAATACTAGAGGAAACCTACTACTCTATTGTCATGTACAGACTCGGTCTTAAAGCGACGGATAATCCGTCGTTTCCCAGAGGCGGGTCTTATTTGGATCTACTGCTGTACGACGAACTTATACGACTGACAGGTACGAATTCACAAACGCTAAACTGTCTGCGCACGTTCGTGTATAACAGTGACCATTGCGGTTTTAGCACCGAAATTACAGTTCCCAACGAAATTGAGTTTGTCCAAAGATATTCTTACAACTACAGTAAGACTCGATGGACACGCTTCTCCGCAACCTTGACAAGAGCGCTCTCGTCGAACACGCTCCACGCACCATCCAATAGGAATTTGTCAAACGAGGAGATCGACAATTACCTACAACAAATGGACGAGACAATTAAACAAACTATGGACACAACAATACCGCGGTATCGACGAACGACTAACGAAGACCTGTTCCGCAATCCTACTATTGACGCACTGCACCGACAGAAAAGTAGACTTCTGACAAGACTAAAAAACTTGTACAGACAGTTAACTGACCGACAAGACCCGGAGATTAGGACACTGAAGTCGTCGATTAAAAATATTCAAACGCTAATAAAAGAAAATTACAGAATTTCTGTAAGTTTGTATTGGAACAACAAGGTTCGGGCTGTAAACACCAGCAACCCGAATATGTTTCCGCAAATAAATAAACTATTTCGAAGAAGAAATCGAAACGACCTTCAGTGTCTTAAAATAGCCCGGACAACAGACAACGAACGGTTACTGACAATAGCAGGTATCGATCCAAATGAGGCCGCTGATGATGACGACTTCTTTGTGATCGAGGATCCACAGGAGCAGGTTGAGGCCATAGGGCCGACTTTCCAGGAAGTATACAAGGCCACTGATACCATTGGCTCTAATTACGACCTGGACAGTCACGTCTTGGTGCACGACTTCTGCATTCGAAATGAAATAGGGACCTGGCGATCCGAGGGCTCTGGTTTCACCCGGTTCAGCGACGAAAATATGGCCAATAATGTCATTGCCAGAGAGGGTGACCTACTCCCGTTCATTTCGAAGGAAGAACTCCATGAGATCTTCGACACAATCAGGGCTAAGAAATCAGTGGGGACCGATGGTATTCCTAACATCGTGCTTCGACATCTTCCTCTAGAAGCGGTGGACATTTACACCACCCTGTTTAATAATGCAATGAATAATGCACATTATCCAGCGCATTGGAAAACGGCGGTGGTTCAACCTATCCAGAAAAAGGGAAAGGATGTATCCAATCCGGCGAATCTCCGGTCGATAAGTCTCCTTCCGAATATCAGTAAGGTTTTTGAAAAGGTAATCAATAGAGCTCTGTCTAGGTGGGTTGAGGACAAACATATAGTACCGGATAATCAATTCGGTTTTAAGGCGGCACATGATATGTCACATGCCGCGTCTAAACTGGTGTCCGATATCAAATGGAATAAAGGCCAAAAACAATGTACTGGTGCCTGCCTTGTTGACTTTGAGAAGGCCTTCGACACCGTATGGTTGGAGGGTCTTTTCTATAAGCTAACTAGGCTGGGGATCAGCAAACCACTTTTGTACATTCTTTATAATATGCTAACCAACAGACAGTTCATCGTGAAAAATGGTGATGTGACTTCTGTTGGAATATTTCAAATTAAAAATGATCTTCAGCAAGGCGCGGTCAATTCGCCGATCCTATTCAACATTTATACAAGCGACTTGATAGGTTCACTTCCCCATACTATTGCGTACGCAGACGATTTGGTAGCGTACAGAACAGGTCCAAAAATCGAGGTCATTAACACTCTCTTGCAGCGTGACTTAGATAAGATAAGACGATTTTGCGATGACTGGAAGTTGAAAATCAACTTTCAGAAGTCAGAAACCATTCTCTGGAGCCTCTAGGGATACCAGAAAAAATTGGCGAAAGTTCTTTATCATTGGACAACACGGACAGCCCCTTGCCTGTCGAAATGTAGTCAGATACCTTGGGATCTGGCTAGATCAGTTTCTGTATTTTGGCAAAAATGTAGATGCTGCTCTGGCCTGCTCTGATAAGCTTACTTTGCCTTACGAGTATATATATATGATTATAATAAATTCTTCATATGTGGGCATATATGTATTTACAACAGTTGGTTGCTTAATTTGATTTTGTTTGTCTCGTGTCGCGATCAGTAGATAGCCTGGGTTCGTTTCCTCGATTTTACTTAAGAATTTAATTGTGTTACTTTTTTTTATTCTACTCGTAAGTTATTGGAATTGTTAAGGCAGAATTAAGCTAGACTGTAAGATTGAAATTGAAATTTTGTAATACGATACGATAAGAATTAAAGGAACAGAAAATTTATAACGTTGGGAGAGCATTCGTCTTGTTTTTTTTTTTTTTTTGGTCAGTAAAAGAAGCGCGAATCCCACATTTAGTCGCGATTCTGGGTGTGGGTAGTTAAGCGGAAGAGCAATCGCGTGGCGCCCACTTTTATCACCTTAACTTACGACCACTCTCTGTGGTGGCCGGGCACACTTCCGTGGTACGGCGCGTTGGACGGAGAATTCGGCGGTAACATTCCTGGCGCCCAACGTGGGACATCTTTAAATAAGGTAAATTATTTGTTTGCTTTTAAGTTATCCGCCGGTGTAAGAGATAATCGTCGTGATTGCTAAAAGTTCTTAGTCGTGGTTTCGGTTCTCGTGTATACTTCGTTTACCAGTTGTTCATTGTTTTGTGTTAATTGATCGAGCAAAGGACTCCGGAGAAAAATAATGGGGATTTTTAGCCACTTATCTCAAGATAAAAATTAACCCAGTCAAGATGGAGGTGAATAGGTTGAGTTCAGACGAGTTAAGGTACGAGTTAGATGTGCGTGGTCTGAGGGGTGGAGATGTAGATGAGATGAGGAAAATGCTAAGAACTGCGATGAAGGGGGATTCTAGTTTTATCTTGCCGGAATACCCCTTCACCTTTGCTGAGGTTAAGGCAGCTATAGTTGCTAAGATAGAAGAGCTACTAAGACTGATAAGTGAGTTTGTTGGGAATGAGGAGTCGAAAGAGTACAAAAAAGTAGCAGCAAAATCCGAATGGATATTGAGGCGTCTTGGAAGGGCGCAAGCTGGTGATGCTGAAGAAAAAACTTTTGTCGTTGATGCGAGGCATCAGGTGTTGGGATTACTGTCTGGTATAGATATTAAGGCTAGTGTAGAGGAGGAAGTGCAAGCCCAGCTGAAGGGTGGGGAAGTGCAGTCGGTTGGACCGCAAGGGGTTAGCAGGGGATAAAGTATCTTCAACGGTGCGAGCAGTAAGTAGTAGACAGGCCGTAAACCTCCCACAACCAGTTGCAGCATCGTTGCCATTATTTTTCCCGACGAAGAGGGTGCCGGTTGCAGAATGGAGTGTTAAGTTTAGTGGAGACCATACTCAATCCCTTAGCAGTTTCTTGGAAAAAGTTGATGAACTGAGAGAAGCTAGGGGCTACAGTAAGGAGGAGCTTTTTAGGTCAGCCTTTGACATTTTTGAGGATAAAGCAGCCATATGTTACCGGGCGAATAAACCATATATCAACAATTGGGAAAGCTTGGTGGCGAAACTGAAGGCCGAATTCTTACCACCAGGGTACGATGACAGGCATTGGGAGGAAATTAGAAGCAGAACCCAGAGACGGTCGGAGACCATCGGTATTTTTGTGAGTGTGATGATACGACACTTTTCTAGGCTAAGCGAGCCCTGCACTGACGAGATTAAGCTTAAGTGGATTCGAAGGAACATATCCCCGTTTTACCAAACACAAATGGCCCTGATTGAAATTTCCTCTTTAAATCACTTAGTTGAAGTGGGCCACCGTCTAGAGTCTACTGGGTACTTAGTCGAGAATTTCGTTCCACCACCATCACGGCGAAATACCAACTTACTAGAGCCAGATTTGTCGTATGTTGAAGTTCTAGTATTTGCTTTTCCACCATGGGCGAATTACTTGTTAACTTGTTTCCGATGTAAGCAGAATGGCCACATCGCAGCTCAGTGTCCGCAGCCCATACGTTGTTATGGATGTAATACGGTTGGCACCATTCGACGTCGTTGTCCACGTTGCACGCCACAGGCGACAATGCAGGGAAACAACTCATCGGCTTAAAGACAGGCGGGTCATTGAGTCGAGGGAAGGAAGCCGCCGTGAGTACAAGGAAGTTGACAGTGGGGTGTAATATAGCTTTAGATTTTATCTTAGACAGTAAGGGATTAGATCCTCGTCCATACTTAAGTGTCGAAATTTATGGTATTAAGTTATTAGGGTTGTTAGTTTCAGGAGCTTCTAGAACGATTCTTGGTAGGTCAGGTTGGGAAGCTTTGCGGCCCTTAAAATGCAGTTTGACGATGGTAGAGGTTAAGTCGATTAAAGTAGCTAATGGGGATGGGGTAGAAGTGATCGGAGATCTCAATGTGGTTATTAGAGTCGAAAATGTTATAAAAATAATGGAAATTCTTGTGTTTCCTAAACTAGCGCATGGCCTTATTCTGGGAGCGGATTTCTGGGAACGATTTTCCATAATTCCAGATATAGGGAAGCGCGTATGGAACTTCAGAGAAGAATTGATGGAAGTTGGGGACGGGTTTAGACTAGAGAGTGGGCAGAGAAAACGTCTTGACGAATTGGTTGAAAGGGTATTTGCGTATAGGGTGTACCAATCTCGTTGAACACGTTATCAGAACTAATGCGGACCTCATCAAACAGCGCTATTATCCTGTTTCGCCAGTAGTCCAGGAGAACATTAACAAAGAAGTGTATGAAATGCTCCAGATGGGCGTTATCGAACCTTCTTGCAGTCCTTGATCCTCCCCTGTCTTACTTGTCAGGAAGTAAGATGGGAAGTATCATTTTTGTGTCGACTTCCGAAAACTCAATCAAGTGACAGAGCGAGACGCCTATCCCATACCCTACGTCGCGGCGACACTAGATAAACTCAAGAATGTTAAATTTTTGTCATTTTGGACATTAAGTCTGCCTACTGGCAAATTCCAATGGCAGAGAGTTCGAAGAAGTATACGGCCTTCACTATTCCGGGAAAAGGACTGTATTAGTTCTGTCGCATGCCCTTTGGACTCCACAACACTCCTGCTACTTGGCAGCGTTTTCTAGATACAGTCCTTGGAGCCGACCTCGAGCCGAATGTATTCGTTTATCTGACGTCATTATCGTGTCAGAGACTTTTGAGAGACATTTGGATATCCTTAGGGTGGTATTAGACCGCATCAAGGACGCGGGCTTGGTTTTGAGACGAGAGAAGTGCGAATTTGGCAAACCAGAATTGAAATACTTGGGGTACATGTCAACGGAAAGGGATTGTTAGTGGACCCGAATAAGGTTAGGTGCATGGTTGGGTATCCTCGACCAACTTCTGTGTCAGCAGTGCGAAGGTTTGTAGGCATGGTTTCGTGGTATAGACACTTCGTTCCTAATTTTTCAGATCTTATCTCACTGATAACTGGGCTTCTCAAGAAAAAACGTAAATTTTTGTGGAGCGAGGATTGTGAGACTGCATTTTTCTTGTTAAAGTAAAATTGGTGAATGCACCCATCCTCACGTGTCCAGATTTTTCCTTACCATTCATAGTGAATACGGACGTTTCGGTTTAAGGTATTGGTGTTGTCCTTACGCAAAATAAGTCGCCAGATGAGGAAACAGTGATTTGTTACTTGAGCAGATCCTTATCCCAGACGGAGCGGAATTATTCGACGTCCTGTGGGCGATCGAAAAACTCCGTCCGTACTTGGAAGGGAATAGCTTCACCGTAGTAACTGATCATCATTCCTTAGTCTGGCTAAATAATTTGAGAGATCCGCAGGGTAGGTTGGCTCGGTGGGCTGTCAAAATGCAGCAGTACAACTTTAAGGTCACGAGAGATACCCAAAACTGAATAGCGAGGGCGACGAGTGGAAACAAGTGGTCCCAAAGGATAGAAGGGCAGCAGTTTTGAGACAAAGCCTTGACGATATCTTAAGCGGACACGGGGGAATACAGAAAACGTTCGATAAGGTGGCACGTAGTTATTATTGGCCAATACGTTACGTTCGTAGCTGCGTAATTTGTCAGATGGTGAAACCTGGCTTACGGAAACCGGCAGGGCTTATGGCGTCTCGAAGCAAGGTTAATAGACCGTGGGATATGTTATGTGTGGATTTCATCGGGCCACTTCCTCGGTCAACCAGAGGATACAGCTATATTTTTCGAAATTTCCCCTATTCTTTCCTGTCCGTTCAGCTACAGCGAAATCCGTCAGGACCATCTTGGAGGAACATGTCTTCTTGGTATTTGGGGTACCTAAGTGGTTAGTCTGTGATAATGGGGCTCAGTTCAAAAGTAAGGAGATGGCAGACCTGGTACGTGCTTATGGGGTTACCATTGATTTTACGGCATATTATCACCCAAAAGCTAACCCTGTGGAAAGGTATAACCAAACATTGAAAACTAAACTCCGAGCATATATTTCCAACAATCATCGCAGTTGGGATATCCTTGTACCAAAAGTGGCGTGTGCCATTCGCAATGTAACGCATTAGGTTCTAAAGGCAACCCCGTATTTTGTCATGTTCGGCAGGGAAATGCAGGTTAAAGGCGATTGTTCCCCTTTTCCTGCAGAGGGTTTTATTGCAGATCGATCGGTCGATGTTCAGGCTTGGTCAAAGGCGTTGGGTGAACTAGTGGAAGACGTTAGGGCGAGTATGCAAAGTTCGGCTCGCAAATCCTCCAACCAATATAATTTACGTCGCCGAGATATTAAGTTTTACCCAAAGGATTTGGTACTTAGGAAAAACTTCGTTCTCTCCGATGCTTCTAGATTTTTTTCTGCGAAAGCTGCTTCAAAGTATGTAGGACCTTTTGAGGTCATTAAGCGGGTTTCACCCTGGACATATGAGCTAGGTGATCGTAATGGGAAAAAGGTAGGAGTGTGGCATGCGCAAGATCTAAAACTATTCACGAATAAAGACGAGCTTGTCTAATAGTAAATATAAGTCGGTTATCAAAGCGACGAAAACCTTTAGAAAGGAAGGGGGAGTATTATGGGTTTTGTTAATAGGTTTCCGTCCACCTCTTGGGAATTAGCATAGAGTGATAGCACTTATTTTATTTGCCAATACTACTACATATGGGCACCCGCACTCAGTCGTCGCTAGCGAAGTCTAGCTCAACGGGTTGCGAACCCGGCATGTAGGGTTTTACGCTCGCAGGTTCGAGTCCCCATGTAGGATCGCAGTTGTTCTTTTTTTTTGTTAGGGTATGAGTTCATACTATGGTATGAGGACTTACTGTTGGGATTAGCGGATGTAGAAGATCAGGAGATGTGGTCTGATGAACCTGTTTGTACAAGAGAAGGACGTACCGTAGGGAGTTGAGTGGAAAGATTCGAGAGGCAACGGGTAGTGTTGAGTGGAATTGGAAAGGATTTTTGGTGGGTTAATTGGAAAAACAAAAGAAAAGGTAAGGAGTTGTGAAGAATCAGTCAAGGAGGTCGGTCGTGGCGCAAGTTAGGAGTTCAAAAACAAAAAAAAATTATAATACGCGTCGAGGAAAGTAAGCCAAACAGAAAAAAAAAGAAACTGTACGGATAGTGGGAAATTAGATTCTGAAATTAGACAGAATATGTTAAGTGCCCTTGTTCCTTAGCTTGCGCTTGGAAAAAAAGTGGTAATAAAAGGGGAGAATTTCAAACCGTTGAATCTTGATCCTTGTGCGGTAGCGCAAAAAAAAAAAGAAAATTAAAATATCGAATTTCAAAACCTTGGTGGCTGGAGATCGCTCGAAACTCCATGTTATTTGCCTTTTACCTTTTTTTTTCGGAGTCGCGAATAGCATTATTTGGGTGCTTGGCACGAAACGACTGGAGTCAAGATGATCCGGACAAATCGAGTCTGGGTGGGAGCAGCAACACGTACCAGATAAACTTACTTTGCTTTATATATATATGATTATAATAAATTCTTCATATGCGGGCATATATGTATTTACAACAGTTGGTTGCTTAATTTGATTTTGTTTGTCCCGTGTCGTGATCAGTAGATAGTCTGTGTTCGTTTCCTCGATTTTACTTAAGAATTTAATTGTGTTCCTTTTTTTTCTTTTTTTTATTCTACTCGTAAGTTATTGGAATTGTTAAGGGACATTGGAATTGGAACAGAAAATTTATAACGTTGGGAGAGCATTCGTCTTGTTTTTTTTTTTGTTTTGGTCAGTAAAAGAAGCGCGAATCCCACATTTAGTAGCGATTCTGGGTGTGGGTAGTTAAACGGAAGAGCAATCGCGCGGCGCCCATTTTTATCACCTTAAGCTACGACCACTCTCCGTGGTGGCCAGGCACTCTTCCGTGGTACGGCGCGTTGGACGGAGAATTCGGCGGTAGCACATGCCTGAAACTCTTTCCTCCGTTTTAAGTCCATTTGTGACTGAAGGATTTGTAAAATATTTGTGTGGGTACAAATGATAGACCTTATTCTTTTCAATAGAAATCGCTTTATTCAGTACAGTTACAATTCACTATTTAATTGATTCTCTCAGTACAATCCAATTTCTCAACCGCTTATACTTTTCTTATCTTTTACTTAAACCACTTAATCACTTCTCCTAATTAACACTTCAAATTTCACTTTAGAACTGATTTGCATACTTTGGGGATGCTGGAATTTATACTCGAATGACATACTTCGAGAACAATCTTCGCCATCCAGCGTCCCATACGATTTCCAGTTTGCTAGAAAATTCGATTCCACTCTCCAGTCATCAATGGTCGAGACTTTGTTATTCAAGTATCGAAATCTTCTGGTCTTCGAGTATCGACATTTTCTGCTCGGTAAATCTAGATGTCGCTGCTCACATTTAAGTGGTTATCACATTGCTCCCTCCCTACAGTTGTTCGTCCCGAACAACTTCGTCATTCAGCATCCCGGTGAAATGACACATTCTATCCCAATGGACCACTTTCAATTTTTCTCCATCCCCACGCTGGATCCGGTAGACAACGTCATTAATGCGGGTTATCACCTTGTATGGACCTTCCCAGTCCAGTTGCAATTTTGGAGAGGATTATACAGCCAGACCAGATCTCCTTCGTTGAAACCGGAAGATTTCGCCTTGATATCGTACCTAGTCTTCATGCGGCTGCTTGCTAGCTTCATCTTTTCTCTGGTGTCTTCATGCAATTTATGAATCCTGCTGCGCAAGTCATTCAACTCATCTGATATCTGCTGCCAGCTTGGTCTTTCCTCATGTTCCTTCCAGGCCAATATTGGTTCGATGTCATTGTCTGCCTGTTGGGAGGAACGGATTTCGTCTATACTCCAACCTTCTATTGGCTCAGTCCTGATCATTTGGATAGTTGCCTGTTCTTTCGCTTCTTTACGGTTGCATTGTTCGCATTTTACTCCGCACGGTCGACGAGAGAGAGCATTAGCATTTGAGTGGAGTGTTCCCTTGCGGTGTTGCACTTCAAAGTCGTAGCCCTGCAACTGCTCGATCCATCTTGCAACTTGGCCTTCAGGGTTTTTAAATTGGAGTAGCCATATCAGAGCTGCGGGGTCTGTCCGGAGAATGAACTTTTGTCCGTAGAGGTATTTATGGAAATGCTTCGTAGCCAGAATTAAAGCCAGAAGCTCGCGCCGGGTTACACAGTAGTTCCTTTCAGGTCTGGAGGGGACTCTACTGTAATATGCGACCACTTTCTCTTGACCATCATGAACCTGGGTAATCACAGCTCCGACCCCAACATTGCTAACGTCTGCGTCCACGATGAACATTTTTCCGGGCGTCGGGTAACCCAAGATGGGGGCATTGCATAGCTGTCGCCTCAGTTCTTGAAATGCTTTTTCGCATTCTCCAGACCACCTGTCGGCCTTTTTCCGTAAGTTGATGCAGGCTCTTTGCAATGCCATCTAAAAAGAAGAAAACTGCCAAAGACCGCTTCCTGTAGTGAAGGCAGTTTTCTCACGATCCGTACGATTTATATCTACCTGCCAGTAACCGCTCTTCAAGTCAAGTGTTGAAAACCATTTCGCTCCAGAAAGCATATCCAAAGTGTCATCGATTCTCGGAAGTGGGTAGCTGTCCTTTTTAGTGACATCATTGAGACGTCGGTAGTCTACACAAAATCTCGTGCTGCCATCTTTCTACTTCACGAGGACTACTGGAGATGCCCACGGTCTTGCGATTCTTCAATCACTCCCTCAGCTTCCATCTTCGACATCATATCGGCAACTTCTGTTTGCTTTGCCAATGGAAGACGCTTTGCAGGTTGACGGATTGGTCAAGCGTCTCCGGTGTCAATGTGGTGTTGAAAAATATGCGTACGTCAATATTCTCCGTCTTGTGCAGCAAATATATCAGCGTACTCACCGATTAGGTTTTCTGCCAGGATTCGATGATCTTCGTCCAGATTACAGAGGCTGAGAATTTTGTGCTTGATTTTTATGCTCTGAACTGTTGTGACCTGTGTTGCACCCTTTTTTTGCGTTATGGTCGATGAATATCTTTGGATTTAGAATCCTTACAGGGTCCATGTTGTTCTTTGGCTCCACTAAGGTCTTTCCCACCATGAAGTCTCTTCTATTATCTGGCTCCATCAAATAGAATCGGTGGCTACCAGGACCACCTTCCACTTTTACCCACAAAATTGCTTCTGACGAAGGCTCTATACTCTGATTGCTGCAGATGACGACATTTGAGACTGAGGTATTTTCGTTTCCGTATATCATTGGTATCTCCATGTTTTCGTATTTCAGGGTTTGTGCCCCTAAGTCGACTATAAGTCCATGTTCTCTCATGAAGTCTGTACCCATGATGCACTCGTCACATATGTTAGCTATCAGAAGCGCGTGAGTAAATGTTATTCCGGCCAATTGGATTTTTATGCGGACTTCACCATATACCTTAATCGTTGCTCCTGTAGCTGTTCGCAAGCTGCAACTGCCAGTGTTATGCAGCCAAGACTTCTGCACAAGATTCCTCCTTATGATTGAGGCCGTGGCACCGGTGTCTATTGTTGCCATCCATTTTTCTTTTCCACTGACTACTTGTACTAGAAGGCTTTCGTTGCATCGTTTTGCCAGCGAGACTTGGATGATACTCCTGGGGGCGTCGACTCCTGCATTTCACGACTGATGGCTTCGGGAAGGTTGACTGGCTTCTTGATAGCTGTTTCTGCGGGTTTCTTCCTCTATTTGCTTGTCACCACAGTGAGGGCAGTCTTTTCGTCGCACCGGTTCTTTACACTGCCGTTGAGGGTGTCCTATTTTATTGCAATTCCAGCTGCGCATTATTCGTCTATCCCGTCGAGTATCTCGTTCCCCGGCACTAATTCTTGTGCAGGAGCATTCGATAGATGTTACTTCCCGGACGAAATGTGTTCCCCTGGAAGCCTGATTGGCTGCTTCCATCGCCAGAGCGAAGGCAAGTGCTTCAGCAAGGGTTCTTTTCCCGGCCATCCTTACTGCTGACTGTAGCTTCGAATCTGCAATTCCCCTGATAAATGCATCTTTTGCCATTTCGTCGATAATTTCCTGGCCTGCGGTGGGGTATGAGAGATGTGCTAGCCTACTCACGTCTGCTTGGAGCTGCTGAAGTGTTTCTCCTCGTTGCTGCGTTCGGCTTTGCAATTGGACCTTGTAGACCTCCTGCATGTGGCTATCCCCAAACCGTTTCTCGATAGCCTGTACTAAAGTCACATAATCTTTATGCTTTTCGATGTCTACTGTTTGCAACAATTCTGCTGCAGGACCGTGCAAGGTCATTGCTAGGGCAAAGCACTTTTCCTCATTGTCCCAGTCGTTTGCACAGGCAGCCATTTCAAACTGCATCTTATAAGTAGACCATGAGGTCTGGTCATCTCTGGCCATCGAATGAGGGAGGTTTCAACTCGTTTCTCCTTGGACCGCTTAAAGAACATTCTCGCAGTTTCTGTTTTCGCACTGTGTCGAGCTCTTTTGCCAGTTGCTCAACTTTGCTGTCCATTCCAAATGGCCAGAGCAGCATCTACATTTTTGTCAAAATACAGAAACTGATCTAGCCAGATCCCAAGTTATCTGACTACATTTCGACAGGCAAGAGGTTGTCCGTGCTGTCCAATGATCAAGAACTTTCGCCAATTTTTTCTGGTATCCCTAGAGGCAGACAACGGCGTCCTTACGAGAATGGTTTCCGACTTCTGAAAGTTGATTTTCAACTTCCAGTCATCGCAAAATCGTCTTATCTTATCGAAGTCACGCTGCAAGAGAGTATCAATGACCTCAATTTTTGGACCTGTTCGAGTTGAACTGTCTGTTGTGTAGCATATTATAAAGAATGTAAATACAAGAGTGGTTTACTGATCCCCTACTCAGTCAGCTTATAGAAAAGTCCCTCTAACCATGCGGTGTTGAAGGACTTCTCCAAGTCGACAAGATAGGCACCAGTACATTGGTTTTTGCCTTTATTCCATTGGACATCGGACACCAGTTTAGACGCGGCATGGGAGATACCATGTCCCGTCTTGAAACCGAATTGTTTATCTGGGACTATATGTTTGTCTTCAACCCACCTAGTCAGAGCTCTATTGATTACTTTTTCATCGCTAAACTCTCCCATATATCCAAACTCTTTGAAAGTATTTTGTGTGAAGCTCTAAGCTTTCAATGCAAATCACTTAATTCCCCTAGACAACATGGCTTCCTAAAGGGTAGGTCAACCATCACAAACCTCGTTGGATTCGTATCCTTTGCCCTCTTTGGCCTAGAGAATGGAAACGAAGTCGATGTAGTTGCAACCGATTTTAGCAAAGCTTTCGATAAAATCTCTCATCGATTAATAATCTTCAAATTGTCTGCCCTCGGCTTTGAACCCATACTGTTAAAATGGATATTAACTTACCTCGAAAACCGTTTTTACAGTGTTCGTTTTAGGTCAGCCCACTCGACTCCATTTTTGGCCACCCCTGGAGTTCCACAAGGCAGCCGTCTCGGTCCCCTTCTTTTAATATTAACCATAAATGATCTCGATATGATCATAAAACACTCGTCTGTCTCCCTTTACGCCGACTATACCAAATTTTTCAAAACCATTTCCTCTCCCCATGACTCTTTCCTCCTTCAACAAGATCTTGATAGTTTTTCGATCTGGTGCTTCAAAAATTCTTTGGGACTTAATATCACCAAATGCCAATCCATCATCTTCTCACATTAGTGGAACCAAGCTCAACTTCCGTTTACATAGGGATGAGATAATCCTCAAAGCCAACTCTGTACTAGGTTTTGTAAAACGGTGGTCCAAAGAATTTACCAACCCATACGTGACCAGGACCCTCTATATTATCTTTGTTCGCCCCTCCTAGAGTACGATAGTCAAGTATGGTCCCCATATCATCGTGTTCATATCTCGAGAATTGAAAGCATCCAGCGCCGTTTTCTTATCAATTTAAACACCCTTGATGATCGCAGAAATGCAGCAGACATTCTCTTCATTCGTCGACTACTTTCAGGTCACGTTGAATGCGCGTCACTTCACAACTCCATTTTCCTCAACACTAACCGTAGTAATCTACGTACCCCTCGACTCTTCTATCTACCAACCCACTACACCTCCTATGGAGCGAACGAACCAATCTCCCGTATGCAACGTAAAATCAACTCAAACCCTACCGTCTTTTACCTCCACCTCACCACTTCCTACCTCAAATCCGTTCTCCTTCACCACTCCAACCAACCTTAGTTTAAAGTTTTAGTTTAAGTTTAATTTTTAAGTTATAGCTTGTACTAAGTCGAATAAATGGGGGCTTTCGCCCCCACCAATATTAAATTAAATTAAATGCAAACACCTTACTGATCCTTTCCCTTTTTGGGGATAGGTTAAACCAACGTAGTTCTCCAATGCGCTGGATAATGTGCATTATGCATTGCATTATTAAGAAGGGTGGTGTAAATGGCTTCTAGAGGAAGACGCCGAAGTACGATGTTCGGAATACCATCGGTGCCCACTGATTTCTTAACTCTTATTGTGTCGAAGATCTCATGGAGTACTTCCTTCGAAATGAACGCGTTTAGGTCACCCTCTCTGGTAATGGCATATTTGCCATATTTTCGTCGCTACACCGGGTGAAACCAGAGCCGTCGGATCGCCTATTCTCTACTTCATTTCGAATGTAGCTGTTGTGCACCAAGACGCGATTGTCCAGGTCGTTATTAGGGCCAATGATATCAGTGGCCTTATATACTTCCTGAAAAGTCGCCCCTATGGCCTCAACCTTCTCCTGTGGATCATCGATCACAAAGAAGTCGTCAGCGGCTTCATTTGGATCAATACTTGCTATTGTCAGTAACCGCTCGTTGTCTGTTGTCCGGGCTATTTTAAGACACTAAAGGTCGTTTTTTTTCTCCGAAATAGTTCATTTATTTGCGGAAACATATTCGGGTTGCTGGTGTTTACAGCCCGAACCTTGTTGTTCTAATACAAACTTACAGAAATTCTGTAATTCTCTCTTATTAACGTTTGGAGATTTTTAATCGACAGCTTCAGTGTCATAATCTCCGGGTCTTGTCTGTCAGTTAACTATCTGTACAAGTTTTTGAGTCTTGACAGAAGTCTACTTTTCTGTCGGTGCAGTGCGTCAATAGTAGGATTTCGAAACAGATCTTCGTTAGTCGTAAGTCGATACCGCGGCATTGTAGCGTCCATAGTTGTAGTACTTGTCGATCTCCTCGTTTAACAAATTCCTATTGGACGGTGGGTGGAATGTGTTTGAGTCGAGTTCTCTCTTCAGGGTTGCGGAGAAGGGTGTCGATTGAGTCTTACTGTAGTTGTAAGAACATCTTTGGAAAAACTCCTCCAATTCCGCAATTTCGTTCGGAACTGCTAAAACCGCAATGGTCGCTGCCATACACGAATGTGCTCGACAGTTTAGTGGTTGTAAATTCGTACCTGTCAGTTGTATACGTTCGTCGTATAGCAGGATATCCAAATAAGACCCGCCTCTGGGAAACGACCGGTTATCTGTCGCTTTAAGACCGAGTCTGTATATGACATCGTGCTGACCCCACCAATCGGGTAGTAGGTTCCCTCTAGTATTTGGCAAATTATTTCCCTAATCTCTGTGTTTAGCGTTGAAATCCCCGCCGATAAGACGCACGAGAGCTGCGTCCTATCGGATGCTCCGTCTCTACACAGAGCACACTCCTCAGAACTGTGGTTCTTTGTGCACTTCACGCATCGAGGCTGCATTTGGCAGTTCGACGCGTCTTGCCCGAACCTCTGGCAAGGAACACATTGTAGAACGCCTTCGTTCCTTTTTAATTTTTCCCACAAACGGCTTTCAGGACTGAGCTGCACCAGGAAGAACGGCAGACTCCGTTTCTCCCGCCTGGCTCCAGCTATGGTAAATGGCTTAGAAGACGACTCCAACCACTTCAGCAGCATCGATTGCGGCTTTTCACACTTCGTTGTGAATAAATAGTGTTCCGTGGTCGTTTTCTTTAGGAGCTCTTTCACTGTATTGCAGTGGATGGCATGGCGATCGTTCCCCAATCTCATAATTTTAAAATTATTGCCAATGGCCAACTTACAAAGGTTCTTGGTTGCATTTACCTCTAAGTTATAGGTGTTGATAGGAGGCACCTTCTCCTTTTTCTTCTTCTGCTGCTGCTGTTGTTGTAGCTGCCATTGCTTTTGTTATCGCTGCTACTGCTGTTGCTGCTGTTGTTGTTGTTGCTGCTGCTGTTTTTTCAGTGGTTTCAGCTGTTGTTGTTTTTGCAGCTGTTGCTGTTTCTGCTGCTGCAGTTGTTGTTTCTGCTCTTTTTGAGAGCTTTCTACTTATAGTTGCTCCCTCTGCCTGCGTGCAGTTTGTTTTTGCTTAATAGCAAGCACTGTTTCATTCAGCTTTTGTATGCTGCTGTTAAGATTTGAGAGGGTCAATTGGTTCGAAACAGGCAGTGAGGCAAGTGGTGTTAAGAACGCAGTGTCAAAAGTATAATAGTGCAGTGCAGGGAGCAGCAAAATAAAAAAAGTACAGTCGTTATAGCAAATATTTAATTTAAAACTAGGTCGAGCAAACGTAAGGACACTAAAGGCAAAATCGTGGTTGGAGGTTCTACTTTTGGGTCACGTGAAACCCTGGACTAGCTTGGTGCTGTTGGGCGATTCATTCTTCCCCAAGTCAAACCCTAGTTGGAATTGGAGCGAGACGACCGAGTAGCAGAGCCCAGAACCAGCTAAGTGCTTTTAAGTTTGTTTTGTTACGCTATTACCAAATTTACCTATATATGAATAAGCAAACCCTTATTCAACTTCAAAAGTAAGGGCGTATTACTGAAAAAAAGAGAGTGTTCGGTGCAAACTGTTATACGCCGTGTATCGTTAAACCGTTTTAGACAAAGGGAAATATATACGGTCGGTGGGCGTGATAGCCAAAGCGCCTTGCTGGGTCGAGCGGAAGTTCTAAGTTCAAATCACAGAATTCGTTTTTGTTATTTTTTTTTCTGTCTTTTTTTCCTTCCTCTTTCTTTTTTTGGCTACTCATTGACCTTCAGTCATTGAGGAGGCGTGTTGTTATTTTTTTTTGCGATAACGTAGTATAATAATTAGAGTTAAGATAGAATTAAGATATCTAGCTTTAAGATAGAATTACGTTTGCATTATTATTGGCGTATAGAATAAACTTGTGAGAATTGTAAGAATTGTAAGGAAATCGTTTGCGTTAATTGGGAAAGGACGGGATTTGTTCGCGATCGTCACAACCAATTCGCGATTTAAGTTGTGTTGAAGTTGTACGGAAGGGTAATCGCGTGGCGCCCATTTCTTTAACATCTATACCCACGGCCAGTCTCCGTAGTTGGCCGAGCAACCTTTCGTACAACGCCGCGGGGTAGGAGGTAAAAGGACAGTAACAATCTTTATACGCTATACAAAAAAACGCTTAAAAATTAGCTTAATTAACTTAAAATTATCTTATTCTAACTTACTGGCACCATGCGGGCACTCTAAATTAAACATAATACTTAATCTATGTCTTTCGACGTTTCGTACGATTACAATTATTTTTATTTTTCTATATATATTTAAACTATAACTAAGAAAACAATTTTATTTAGTGAAAAAACTTAGTATATGGACTTTTTTTATAAAAACTTAAAAAATAAAACTTACAAACTATCTACATGCAAATAAATCTTAACCTAATTAAAATAACTTATTGTATATATCATACAATTTTTTTTTCTAGATGCGTTACCGCTTCTAGAAGTTGTTACCCATCTTAGTTCTTTTATATATTTTTTTTTTTTTTTTTTTTTTTATCTTATAACTACCTTAATCCTACCTAAGTCTATGTAAGCCGGCCATGACTAAAAAATTAAGCTAACCGACTTTGCTTCCGAGTGAAGCTATATTGGACCAGAGGAATTCGACGAAGATACTTCCTCTCCTCCCATAACCCACCAAAATTGTTGGTGCTGCCATGCAACATCCCTCATGTCGCGACTCCCTACCGCCCTACTGAACCGGAGACGCCATGTGCGACGTCTCTGTCGTAGTTGAGTCGCCTGTCCACAGCTGTTCGAGCAACGTGGAAGACTAGCCGCACCGCCAATCTGTCCTGGATCAGATCTTTCATATCTAGGTAGAGGAACGCTTCTGGGGGAACAAAGCCGTCAAAACGAACTCTCTCATGATACATGTAATTGGGGTAGAAAGCCCCGGAGATCAGGTTGTTCGATGAGGTCATTGCTCTTGCAATGTGCCTTCGAGTCAACTTAATGACGAAATTGTCCACTCTTATTAGGTTCGCCCTATTGTACAAGACCTCATTAGGATAGAATCTTATGTACTCAGACTCTGGTGTTCTGTATAAGCGAAGACAAGTCCTGAGACAAGCCCTCTCAAACACCCGAATCTTTTCCAATAAACTTGCTCTTACGTTGAACCACACGGGACATCCAAACACAAGCATGGGCCTGATAAGGGCCATGTAGCAGATTACCTTCACCCTCGCATCGAGTTGACTGTTATAGAACAGTCTCTTTGTAAGGGCAAAAGCACCTCTGGATCTTGCCAGAGCAAAATTTATATGTTTGTTAAAATACAGATATTAATCTAGCCAGATCCCAAGGTATCTGACTACATTTCGACAAGCAAGTGGCTGCCCATGCTGCCCCACGATCGAGAACTTTCGCCAATTCTTTCTGGTATCCCTAGAGGCCCCAGACAAAGGCGTCCTAAACAAAATGGTTTCCGACTTCTGAAAGTTGATTTTCAACTTCCAGTCATCGCAATATCGCTTAATTTTATCGAAGTCGCGTTGCAAGAGTATATTAATGACCTCAATCTTTGGACCTGATCTGTACGCGATTAAGTCGTCTGCGTACGCTATGGCATGGTGAAGTGAACCTATCAGATCACTTGTGTAAATGTTGAATAGGATCGGTGAATTTACTGGACCTTGTTGCAGACCGTTTTTAATGTTAAATGTTCCAACAGAAGTCACATCGCCATTCTTCACGATGAACTGTCTACTGGAGAGCATATCAAAAAGAATATACAGCAGTGGTTTACTAATGCCCAACCTGTCCAGCTTGAAAAAGAGTCCCTCTACCCATACGGTATCGAAGGCTTTTACCAAGTCAATCAGGCAGGCACCAGTGCACTGATTCTTGCCTTTGTTCCATTGGATATCAGAAACCAGTTTAGACGCAGCATGAATAACATCATGCCCCGCCTTGAAACCGAATTGATTATCCGGAACTATATGTTTGTCCTCAACCCACTTGGTCAGGACTCTATTGATCACCTTCTCGAAAACCTTACTGATGTTTGGAAGGAGACTGATCGACCGGAGATTCGCCGGATTGGAAGTGTCTTTATCCCTTTTGGGGATGGGGTGTACCACCGCTGTTTTTCAATGCGCTGGATAATGTGCATTATTCATTGCATTATTAAACAGGGTGGTATAAATGTCCACCGCTTCTAGTGGGAGATGTCGAAGCACAATGTTCGGTATTTCATCGGTTCCCACTGATTTCTTACTTCTATGCGATTCGAAGATCGTTTGGAGCTCTGCCTTCGAAATGAACGGTGGTAGTACCATTTCATTGGTGATGACATTATTTGCCCTATTCTCGTCACTGAACTGGGCGAAACCCGAGCTCTCGAATCGCCAATTCATTATTTCATTTCGAAGGTAGAAATTGTGCACAAGGACTCGATTTTCCAGGTCGTGGTTCGGGCCAATGATGTCATTCGTCTTATATACTTCTTGGAAAGTCGCTCCTATAGCCTCTACCTTCTCCTGCGGATCCTCGATCACAAAGAACTTGTCAACAGCCTCATTTGGATCTATGCCTGCTGCTATAAGTATGTTCTCGTTGTCAGTCGTTCGGGCGATTTTAAGACACGAAAGGTCGTTTTGATCTTTTCTCCGAAATATTTTATTTATTTGCGGGACCATTTTCGGGTTGCAGGTGTTTACAGCTCGAATTTTGTTGTTCCAATACAAACTTACAGAAGCCCTGTAATTTTCTTTTATTAATACTTGGAGGTTTTTGATCGACGACTTTAGCGTCATAATCTCAGGGTTATATCTGTCAATAAACTGTCTGTACAATTTTTTTAGCTTTGACAGCAGTCTAGTTTTATGTCGGTGCAGTGCGTCAATGGTTGCGTTGCGGAATAAGTCTTCGTTGTCAGTGTATTGATGCCGAGGTATCGTTTTGTCCATTGTTCGTTTAATTGTCTCGTCCATTAGTCTTAGATACCTATCAATCTCCTCGTTTGTCAGATTTCTGTTGGACGGTGGGTAGAGCGAATTCGCGTAGAGTGCTCTCGTCAGTGTTCTGGAGAAGTGTGTCCAACGAACCCTACTATAGTTGTAGGCATGCCGTTGAACAAACTCGTCCAAATTCCGCAGCTTCGTTCAGAACGGTTATTTCGGTACTGAGACCGCAATGGTCACTGTCGTACACAAAAGCGCGTAGACAGTTTATGGTTTCTTGGTTTGTGCATGTCAGGTGTATTCGTGTGTCGAACAGCAGGAGATCCAAATAGGACCCGTGTCTGGGAAACGACGGACTATCCGTCGCCTTACGGTCGAGTCGATACATTATACCCTGCTGACCCCATCAATTGAATAGTAGGTTCCCTCTAGTATTTGGAGTATTATTTCCCCAATCACTATGTTTGGCGTTGAAATCTCCGCCGATAATAAAGTAGTTCTCCTCCAATTCCAGTCTTAGGAATCGAAAAAGTGTCTCGAGCTCTGAGATGAATAAAGTGGATTGAGTAGCCTTAGGTGCATAAACAGACACCATGTATAACCGCTTTCCACTACGGAGAGGGATATACACGATGCATGCTTCCAGCACCTGGAACCTACGTACTACACGGCCGTATACTCTTTTAAAACGCAGTCCTTTTCTTACAAAGATCGCAACGCCTCCTCCCTGAATGGAGTTGGGTCGGTTTCACCGTACTATTTTATATCTTTTGTGCCTCATTTGGTTCCGGTGCTCTAGGCGCTGGGGCCTGAGAAGCTACCTTTGGTTGTTGTACCGTATTTCCCCTACCTGCAGCCATTTGGGCGTAGGTAACGTGGGGAGTAACGGCTTGTGTTTGTGTGTGCACGAGTGGACGTTTAATTTCCACTTTCTGCTGCCGAGCCAGATTTACTCTTTTGATATATTGGAATTTGGGACAACCCCGATAATTTGCGGTGTGTCCCGTGTTCCTACATAACGCGCAAGAGAGTTGGCTTTTTTCTGACGTTCCGTCCTTGCCTAGAGCGCATTCCTCGGACTTGTGGTTCTTTCCGCACTTCACGCATCGAGGCTGCATTTCGCAGTTCGACGCAGCGTGCCCGAACCTTTGGCAGCGGACACATTGTAAAATGTTTTCGCTCCTCTTTAATTTTCCCCAGTGTACAACCTGTTATTCTAGGACTTTGATGCTCCTTAGACCATCCAGTTTGCTCCGGATCAGTCGACGGTTCTAATCCCCTCAGCAGCATTGTCTGCAGCTTTTCACCTTTCGGTGTGAAGGAGAAGAACTCCGTCGTCGAATCCCTTAACAGGTTTTTAATTTTGTGATAGCGCTCCACTGTATTGCAGTGGATCGCGTGCCTATCTAAACTAAGTCTTTTAACAAAAAAATTATTTCCTATGGCCGATTTACATAATGCTATCGTATCTTTCAACTCCATCTTGAATGTGTTGATTGGAGGTACTCGTTGCTTAGTTGATTTCTGTGGTTGTTTTTGTTGTTGCTGTTGTTGTTTTTGCTTTTGTTGTAGCTGTTGTTTATGCTTCTGCTGCTGCTTTTGCTGTTGCTGCTGCTGTTGTTGCTGCTGTTGTTGTTGCTCATGTTGTTGTGATTTTTGTTGTTGTTGCTGCGTTTGTATGTTTTGTTGTTGTATCGAATTTTTCTGTATGTTTTTTTGCGGTAGAGACTCGCTTATTTGTGACTGCTTCTGTGAGTCATGGAGTTGCTGCTCCTTCTGTCTCCTCGCATTTTGCTTTTCTTTAATAACCAGTACCTTTAGTTGCAGCTCGTTGATACTGCTATACATTGCTTGCATTTCTTCCTCTTCGTCGCCTGACTCCGAGGCGGCTAACGATGCGAAAGTGTTACCACCTCCCATATAATGTCCTTCTCCGCCGTCAGATACGTACGGGAAATCACATTTGTCAATTTCTTGTCTATTTCTTTGTTGTGCTGCTGCCCTTGTCAATGTTGTTGGCGCCTCTTCCCTCACTCTACCAGGCAGATTTTCAGTAGACGTTGAAAGGGAAGGGCGTTTCACAAGATTAGGAGAAGGCCTCAGCTTCCTCCTCCTCTTAGGGGTAATTTCTGGTTTCCCAGAATGAGAATGGGCCGACTTTACGGCCTGATCATCTGATGACAACAAGCCATATGCTGGTCCCGCTATTTGAATAGCGGACCGCCCACTTTCATTCATTGTCTGATATTCACTTTTTTATTATATTTTTTTTTTACTTTTAAAAATGAAAATACAAATAAAAAGCCCGATATGTTTCGGGGATTGAACCCACGACCTCTGCTTTATCGGCCGAGAACACTACCACTGGGCCATCGAAGCACTTGGCCAAAATGTTTCTAATTGTTTTTTTTATTATGTTCGCTTTTAATTATTTCACTTCAGTAGAAGCCGAGTTTGTTCTCCACGGAGATCTATGAACGACTGAGATCGACGCCGCTAACCGCTTGGCTATCGAGTAAGATAATAGATCTGCAACCAATTAGCTTTACTAGGATAGCTGTATCACTATCTTTTTCACTCTAGGAAAAGCCGAAACACGTTTATTATCTGCGGAGATCTGCGAACGACTAAGCAACATTAACCTTCAATTAGAAAGTGAACATTCTAAAGTATTTCCAGACTCCAGCAACACCACCGACAAGAAAACTCGCTTGCAGACCAAGAAGGGATCAGCGCAACACACCATGTGATTCTTCACAGCAATCATCGCCCCGAGCTGCCACCATTCAATTTTGACTGTTTGGATTTGTGGTTCCTTTTTGCTGAGTCCGAGTTCGAAACACTCAAGATCCCAGATGAGATAGGTACTTGTCCGTCATCAGTGCGTTACCGACAGACACATTATGGCAGCTCAGTGACATCATCAGGGATCCACCTAAACAGGATAAGTATAATTACTTAAACAAAAAAATTATTTCAGAATGCGGTCATTCATGAGTTGTGGATCAAGAAGCTCTCATCAGATCTGTAACCTTTTCTAGCTATCTCAGCTGACTTGAGTCTAACCGGTTAGTAAATATAGCCGATCGCACCATCCTTAGAATTTCCCGAAGAACTTCTATCTTGCCGTTTACGTTACACCCCCTAGCCGAGATCCATCGCCATCCGAAATTTCAGCTCTGAGCTCTGAAGTTGCAGTTATCCGATCAGAGATAACTCGTATCGAAGAAGCTTTGACCGACATATTCTTGGAATTGAAGACTCTCAGACTGCAAGGAAGCCGCGGTAGGTCAAGGAGCAGAACCTGCCACAACAACCGTTCCCTCTCTCGCAGCGATTGCTGTTACTAATATATAAGGTTCGGCTAAAACGCTCGACGCTTCACGGTACCCTGCAAATTTGAGCTCAAGCTGCAGGAAAACAGCAATTGCCTTCCACACTAGGGGCTGTACCTGACGGCAACCTTCCCAATCCTCAAACATTAGAGTCTCGACTGTTCATTTTCGATAAAACAACGATCCAGAAGTTTTAATCGGACTCTGGCGCAGTTGTTTCTTTAATCCCAGCTGCAAAGTTTCGAGATGTTCAGCCACCTAAACAATTGGTTCTCTACGCTTCGAATGCATCACCCATTGACAAATACGTTTGCCAGAACTTGTCTCCCAATTTCAATCTCCATCGAGACCTGTACTGGTCATTTATTGTAGCCGATGTCCTTTGGCCCATCCTAGGAGCTGACTTCCTTCAATATTACAACTTGTGGAAGAATTAATCAGCATCACAAAGCCTTCCACTAACATTTCGGCCACTCTTAAAAAGAAGGACTTCGCCCACGAGATCATCACACATGGACATCCAGTTTTTGCAAAATGCCGGAAGTTGGCTGATGCTAAGGCCTCTGCAGCAAAAGCCGAAATTCAAACCTGCCCAGATAGAGGAATAATAATAATACATGGGCTAGTCCGATTCAACTCGTGCAAAAGAAGGACTCAGGTTGGAGACTCTGTAGGGACTATCAGAAGCTAAACGAGATCACGGTGCCCGAAAAATACCCACCACCACACATTCAGACACTTTTCTTCCTACTTTATGGAAAATTGGTGTTTTCAACTTTAGATCTGGAAATAGCATACTACTGGCTGTCCATGATCGAGGAAGACATTAAGAAGACGGCTATCACCACCCCTTGGGACTACGAGTATCTGGCCATGCCCTTTAGTTTGAAGAACGCGACTCAAACTTTGCAGCGTTACACCGACACAGTCTTTCGTGGTCTTGATTTCATTTTCGTGTACATTGATGACATCCTGGTTATGTAAGAAAATGAACGATAGCATTAAGACCTCCTCCGCCAAGTATTTCAAAGATTGCAAAACCATTCGCTGTCGATCAACGTAAGCAAATGTATCTTCAACCAAACCAGGTCAACTTTCTGGGCTACACAATCAGCGGCAAGGGTTATTCGCCAACGCCGCAACGCCTCTTCAACATTGTTGAGTACAGGAAGCCCCGAACATTACATGAGCTTCGTCGTTTCCTCGACATGATCAATTATTACAGGTCATACATAAAAAAATGGCGGAGTTACTACTTCCACTGCACCAGTACATTACCCATTACATACAAAACTAGAAGGCTTCAGTGGAATGTACAACAGAAACAGAGCAAAGTTTTCACCAGCTTAAGCAGGCCCTCAGCAATGCAACACAAATTTCGTTCCCATCGCCGACTTCCAAACTCGTACTGTTCAGCGATGCGTCGATAACCTGTATTGGAGCAGCCTTGCAGCAAGTGGTAGATGGCATGGTCAAACCAATGGGTTTCTTTTCAAGAAAACTGAGCGACACTGAGGTGCGCTACAGCACTTATGACCGCGAGCTTTCCATTTTTGCAACCTTCAAATATATCCGTCACCACTTGGAATGCCGGCCTTTCAGCCTCTAACGCATGCTTTCACCCAGAAACATACCAACGGCTCCTACAGACAGCGACGACAACTGGGCTACATCTCTCAGTTCTGTACAGACCTGGTCCACATGAAAGGAGAAAACAACGTGATTGCAGATGCACTGTCACGCATTGGGGCAATTTCAATGCCGACGGATTTTGAGCCCTGAACTATCCAACATGTCCAACAGAATAACCAGAAGTTGCCGCACCCACTCAGAAAACACGCCTTCGCCGCCATTCACAATTTGGCTCATCCCAGTCTACCAGTTTTGCCATTGCTTCTCCTTCAAAAATATGTTTTGCCAGGCATCAAGAAGGACGCAATCACTTGGGCTTGCGAATGCATAACATACCAACGTTCCAAGGTTCAGCGACACACCATAACCCTACCATATCGTACAGGGCTAACAGTACTGCCCGGTAATTGATAGGTTCACCAGATGGCCATTAGCTTTCCCCTAAAGAACATGACTGCAGACACGGTGGCTACAGCATTGTTCGACCATTGGATCATTCACTATGGCACACCGACGAAAATCATCACTTACCAGGGAGAACAATTTGAATCAGCTATTCAAAGTTCTAGCCAATTTCGTCGGTGCAAAGAAGAACCACTGCCTACCATCCAATGGTATCGTTGAACGTTTCCACCGCACACTCAAAGCTGCACTCAGATGTTCAGCTAAGCCATGGATTGATATTCTCTCTACGGTAATGATTGAGCTACGAACATGTTTAAAAGAAGACCTTCATGCATCGCCAGCTGAACTTCTGTAAGGTACAAAGCTTCGGACACCAGGCGAATTTTTCGTAGCACGTGAAGAACCACAAGATCATCGAGAATTTGCCTTAAAACATCGAGAATACATGCGAGATGTGCATCCCAAACCTACGGCACACCACAACAAGGTATTCATAAACAAGGACCTCTACAGCAGTTCGCATGTTTTCATTCGTAGCGACCACGTCAAGAAACCATTGGAAACTCGGTACACGGGTCCTTTCAAAGTCATCGAAGTGTTTCAGAGAAAGTTTTCAGAATCGACGTCTGCTAGACACCTGAAAACCTCAATGTTGATAAACTGAAACCGGTTTACATCAATAAAACCGATCCATCAAACCAACCACCAACTCACATTACAAAAATGGCAACAAATACTATACCGCAAATCAGTTCAAAAAATTCCGATTAACAAAACTCTGATTCAAATTCAGAATCATCACAACAGCCACAGCCAAGTTTTCAACTTCATTTTGCAGAGAGCTTAACAGGATGCGACAAGATCTCATGGAAAAAATATCCCGAATTGAGCAAAATTGGGCAAATTACTCCACACAACTTAAAAAAGCAAGTGATTTGTTTTGGTGTCTATCGCTGACTGATCTTTTATTATTATTCATTTGATTAAAATGATTATGATTAAGAAAATGCTATCAATGCAAACGGAAATGCTATTGATATTCGCATCCGTTTGATTTATAAAAAAGTGCTGAATGGGGCAACGACAGAATTCTGTTTCTCGCCATCTATAAGCAAAAAAATTGAAAATGATGTATCAGCAACTTAAGGTTGTTGCTCTACATGTTTATTTATGGAGGTCACCATATAAATAATTAACTTCTCCATCCCTAGTTTTGAGATTCTCCTGAATCGTTGGAATCTCTATTTTTTGATTTTTTGATTCTGGCGTAGTTACATTATTAACTTTTATTTTTAATTTACTATTTGTCGATTTGCTATACAAACGATTATAATTGTATACTATGAATATTGCAAATATTGTTATTTTACTAGCATAATTAATGATTTTGTGGTATTTCAATTCTTTAATGTTGTTTAAATTCTCATTTTGCGGTATTTCTATATACAATTTCTTTAAAGTCAAATTTTTCTATTATGTTTATTTTTTCTTCATCTTCATAATGAAATTTTTAAATAAATTATAATTGGTAATTTATAATAGTTACATTAAGTATGTTAATAGAACAGTTGTTGACATTTATTATAAAGTTTCCTGTTAGATTTGTCTATCGTCGCATTTATTAATTACAGATTCTTTTTCTAAGTTTATGCCTTATTCTAAATTATATTTTTACTGCATTATAGCGATGAGTACATGCATTTTGTGTTATACATGAACGGCTTAGATTTAGTTCTTTCAAATAAATATTATTATATTCATATTGTAAGTTATTTATTTCTATAAGTTGTAAGGTTTCGATGTCTATTTTATTTTTCTTATTATATACATAGGTATAATCATTTTAAGTTGGGTCGTAATTTAATTTTCCCGTGAAGTATTTCTTTTATTTATTATTTTTTCTTTTTCTCTTCTATTTCGTTCTTTAAGTTTGCCGGATTTGTGTCCTCAGCCTGATGTGGAGTCATGAATAGTTTTGAATGGTATCTATCATTGTACGAGTATATTCGAATAGCCTTATATATTTTCCTATTGGTTGAAATATTTTATGGTAAGCTAAATTTCAAGTAAGGTCGAGTGAAATTTCTCTATATCCGAATTACCTGTATGAGAGTTGGCCTTTGCCATATGCATTTCTATTCCCTCTTTCCTAAAGTGTTCTTCTATGTTTTCTGAATTGAATTCATAGTCACAAATATTTTTCTTTACTTTCCAAATTTTGTTAATTGTTCATCTATGCATTCTAACTTACTTGTACGATTTTTGCTAGTCAAACTGTATTCGTAAGATTTTTTAGTAAAGTTGTCTATAAATGTCAGATATATTAACCTATTAAAATGATAGATGTAATATTTCATTTCTTTTGTTTGGAGTTTCAGTCAGCTTAAATTTAGGTCTAATCGGTTTTCTGTCATATTTCCCTTCCTGACAAGTCTGGCAATTTCCTATCAGTTTTGGAAAGCATGTTTTGTATTTTGATTGATAGTATGTTTCTACTACTCCTGAATGGTTACTTTCTTCGGTGTGAAATTGTTCTATTAAACAGATCCCTCCAGTTTTTGTCATCTTTTGTCATATCAACCTCAATAATTCTTTTACCGTGCAGTGTTTTTATTTCATTCTGAACTGAGTTAGTTAATATTAGCTGGGTTTGGAATGTATTTATAATTCCTTCTTTGATTGGTATATGATATAACATTTGTTCATTCGCTGAATGTATAGTTTCTGATGTTTCGTTTATTTCGCCTGGGATACTCCTTAGGAAATCTGCAATTTTATTTTCTTTGCCTTTTATATATTCAATGTCAAATTCGAATTCTTGTAATTTAAGAAGTCGTCTTTGAACTCATTGACTGAATTCTTTTCCATTATATTTTTTAGTTAAATATTTTATGGACAAATGATCTGTGATTATTTTGAACTTCTGTCCCCAAATATATGGTATAAAATATGAGATAGCCCATACCACTGCTAAGAATTCTTTATTCGTTACTGAGTAATCTTTTTCATGGTCATTTAGCGTTCGAGAAGCATAGCATACTGGCTGTCCTTCTTGAGTAAGTACGACTCCTAAAGCAAAATTACTTGCATCAGCGAACCGTGATGATTTAATTCCCGTGCGGGAATTAAAGTATGGGATGCTAAACCAGAGTTTCTTTTAATATTTCAAAGGCTTGAATATATTCAGGGTTATTGCTATTGATTTTCATATTCTTTTTTGTGTATTTTACCATCGGGTATACCATTCTAGCGTAGTCCCTAATAAATTTGCTATAATAACCAGCGCTACCTAGGAATCCTTTCAATTGAGTTGTCGTCAAAGGTAAAGAACACTTCTAAATTACTTCTATTTTATTCGCATTTGGTTTCATTCCTTCCGAAGTCAGTATATGACCGAGATATTCTGTGTTGTTCTTAAGAAAAGAGCATTTATTTAGTTAGATTTTTAGATTATGATCTGCTAATCTTTGGAATATTTTATTTAGTGATGATATGTGCTCTTCTAAGGAAGTGAAAAAGCTTAGTATATCGTCAAGATATACAACGACTGAAATTTGTCATTTGTACTTTCTAGGAATATCGTTCATTAGACGTTAAAACGTCGCTGGGTTATTTTTCAGCCCAAAAATTATTCTGATATATTCATATAGACCATTTGGCGTGATAAATGCAGTCTTATGTACATCTTCAGGATGTACCCTCATTTGATGATATCCCTTGGCTAAATCAAGGGTAGAGAAATACTGTGACCTTCCTAACTTATCAAGAATACTCTCGATATTTGGTAGTGGGTATTTATCATCCACCGTTATATCATTAAGTGCTCGATAATCAACACAAACTCTGAACTTAGTTTTCTCTTCACTATCAGGTTTCTTAGCCACAACTACGATTGGTGAGGCATATCGACTGTTTGATTTTCGAACTATGCCCTGCCTTTCCATATCGTTAATTTGTTATTCCTCATGTTTTTGAGGGAGACTGTACAGTCTGGCGTTTATTTGTTGATCTGTGGTTAATTTTACTTTAAGTACTATGCTTATACTATACTGCAACAGCTTTTGGATTTCCTGTTTTCCAAAGGTTTTTAAGTAATCTAACTTTACTTCATCCCCCTAGTTCGAAGCATTCTATATATGTTTCATATGTTTTTCCCCCAATGACTTGCCATATGCTTGAATCTATACATTAGATCTATTAGATCTATATTCAAATTCTACAGGGACTGGGACTTGATAGATCTTTAGTTTTTCGGCGGTCTGATTATTTACAGTTGAGAGTTTTATCGTTACTTCGTTAAGAATTTTATATGCCCTACAATCTATTTTACTTCTGTTTACTATAGCCATTGTAGATCCTGTATCTATAAGACATATATGTTCGTCATTTCCTATAGTAAATGCTACTTGTGTCTTTCAACCAGTGAGGATGGATTCAGAAAAACCGGAACTTCCCTCATAATACCCTACATATGCTTATGTTTCCCTCATAATACCCTACATATGAATACAATATCATTTTTATCTTATGAAGGTCATATTCATCCCTAATCTCTCGAGCTAGGTTCCCTAATTTTACTTACAATTATATTATGTAAGAGAGACTTAAGACTATCCTTTTTATTCTCATACATTATGATAGTATGAATATCTGTTATAAAAATTATATTTTATTATTAAAGTCTAAAATTTAACTTACTCTTAAATTATTAATTTTTCTGGGTATTTCTCCTTGGTCGATGATTGGTCGAAAGGTCAATCCCAGCATCGTCCTTGCTTCCTCCCACGTAGTTGTTGCATCGGTTAGCAGCAGCTCCTTTGCTCTTCCAATTACCATGCATTGCGCTATCGCCGTCCATGTAGCGGGTCTTCTATCTTCTGCTGTTAAGCTTATATGGTTGTCTACCATATTTATGAATTGAGTCAGCTCTTCTCTACTTCCAGAGAAATCTTGTATATAAGGCTCGGCTATCAGCTTGCTGTGTATTGGCCTCTAGTCTAGCGAGAATTTGAGCCATTGTAGCCAATAATAAAAAGATCTTTCTTTTTATTTTGCGACTGATTTTTAGCCTGCAACTATCACTTGAATTTTACTGTTATTAAATTACTTTCCTACGACTGATTTGTAGTCTGTAACAATCACTCAATTTTCATGTTTATGTTTCACTAATGACTGATTTTTAGTTTATTAATGTTCACTTAGATTCGTCAAAATTCCATACGACTGCGCCAGTTAAATAAAAAGCAAGTGATTTTTTTATTTATTTTCAAAGGATACGATACAAATAAATTTGTGTTGTCCGGGATATAACACTGGGGTACAATGCCCATATAGCTGAATTGTTTTGGTGTCTATCGTTGACTGATCTTTTATTATTATTCACTTGATTAAAATGATTGTGTTTAAGAAAGTGCTATCAATGAAAACGGTAATACTATCAACATTCGCATCCGTTTGATTTATAAAAAAATGCTGAAAATGACAACGACAGAAGGTTATTGCTCGCCATCTATAAGCAAAACATTTGGAAACGACCCAAGGTTGTTGCTCTTTATTGGTGGAGGTCATCATACAAATATGTAACTCGTGGGTCGAATAGATAATACTAATGATCTCCCAATCATATTGCAATTTAAAAGAGCTCGGAAGAGGAATTTAGTGTGAAAATAGATCGCAAATCACCGCAAAAGAGAAAAACGACAACTCTGTCTAAACGACGTTGGCTTGGAGCCATTTGCAAATGTCAACATTTATATGAATGAGAGCCTAACCGCAAAAAATCGTTCTCTTCTAAACAAGGCAACTTGTCTCAAACACAGAAAACAGCTGTTCTCCGTCTCCACTAAACATGAAGCAGCCATCGTAAGAGAATCTAAAAACGGGAGACCTATAACAATAGAAGACGAAGAAATGCTAAATGCTTTAACCGCACGAAGTCAGGAGATACCCAACGTTCAACAACAAATATGGGAAGTAAGTAATACTTCTCCCAGGATTCTGAGTCATCCAGTTGTCGCAAGCACTGATGAAATATGCTTTCAGTGGCCCATACACAGTTCTGTCCAACGGCTGTGCCTTATGCGAAGTGTGGGGAGGAATTGTTAAAAGATGTATACCATTTTCTTTGGAATAATTTAAGTATTCGACAAAAATGAACATTTGCTGTAATTTTTTAAATGTATTAAGAAATCCACAAAATTCTCAGCTGTCATCCAACCTGAAGAGAACGTGTTTCCATCTGTGCCTGTAGGTTCACCTTTCAGCATACAATCTTGCCAATTTTTGTGTGGGAAAATCATATATGGACGAATGCAGTTCCCTATTGCACTTATTGCACAGCACACAGTTACCAACTCACCACGCTCTCCTGCCAGTCGTTCATAGACCTCAGTGAGGAATAAACGTGTTTCGGCTTTTAAAGTGGAAAAAGTAAGAGAAAAATAAATATATATATACTCGTAAAAGTGAATTAGAAACATTTTGCGCAAGTGCATCGGTGACCTAGTGGTAGTGGTGTCCGCCCGTTAAAGCAGGGGTCGTGCGTTCGATTCCAGAAGGAATTACGTTGACTTTTTTTTTTTTTTTTTTTTTAAGTTTAAAATATAGTGGAAAAAAAAATACGGAAGAGCGACCATACCATGAGTGATAGCAAGCGGTCCGCTACTCCAATAGCGGAACCAGCAGATGACATAATGTCATCGGAAAATATTGCGAAGAAAAGGAAGCGCCCCTCCCTAACAACTTCTACTGAAAAGCTGACAGGTAGAGCAAGGGAAGGGGCGCCAACAACGTCAACAAAGGCGGCAGCTGACCAAAACGGAGACCCATACGTGTCTGATGGTGAGAATACCTTCCAATCTCTAATGGCTACTGAGTCAGAGGATGAAGAGGAAGAGGTGCATGCACTTAAGAGCTGCATTAAAGATCTGGAACAAAAAGTACTGGCTATTAAAAAGAAACAAGTGGCGAGAAGGCAAAAGGAGCAACAACTCCAGAGCTCTAAGCAACAGCTCATAAATAGCGAAGCTAAACACAAGGAACAGCCGCTACCACAACAAAAAACCACACATGTGCAAACGAGAAAATAAGTCCAGAAACAAAAACAAAAATCACAACCGCAGCAACAACAACAACACAAACCCCAGAAACAACAGCAGCAAACACAGCAACACCAACAGCAAAAGCAACACCAGCAACAACAACATATTCAAACGCAGCAACAACAGCAGCAGAAAGACAAGATTGTAAAGCAAAGAGTTCCACCCATAAATACATACAAGATGGAACTCAAGGAAACTATCGAATTATGTAAGTCGGCCATAGGCAACAATTTTTTTAGACACGCGATCCACTGCAATTCAGTGGAGCGCTATTATAAAATCAAAAATTTACTGAAGGATTCGACGACGGAGTTCTTCTCCTACACCCCGAAGGGGGACAAGCTGCAAACAATGCTGCTGAGGAGATTGGAACCGTCGACTGATCCGGAGGAGCTCCTTGCACTGCTGAAAGAGAAGAAGTGCGAAGGGCTCCAATTTGTGGGGGTCAAGCCTTTCACCACAGCCAGAGCCAAAAGGGAGAAGCGGCAACTGCCAATTTTCCTGGTCCAACTAAGTCCCACCAGCAATCTGGATGGTCTAAGGAGTATTAAGGTCCTAGACTACCAGGTAGTCCATTGGGAAAAATTAAAGAGGAGCGAAAACATTTTACAATGTGTGCGGAAAGTGAAAGTGCGGAAAGAACCACAAGTCCGAGGAATGCGCTCTGGGTAAGGACGGAGCGTCTGAAAAAAGCCAACTCTCTTGTGCTTTATGTAGGAACACGGGACCCACCGCAAATTATCGGGGTTGTCCCAAATTCCAGTACATCAAAAGAATAAATCTGGCCCGGCAGCAGAAAATGGAAGTTAAACGTCCACCCGTGCATTTGCAAACACCAGCCGTTACTCCCCATGTTACCTACGCCCAAATGGCGGCAGGTAGGGGAAATACGGTACAGCAAGCGAAGGTTGCTTCTCAAGCCCTAGCGCCCAGAGCACCTGAACCAGTACCTGACATGCTAGCTATCTTGCTCTCTATCCAGGGGCAGATCGCTCAGCTACAACGTCATTTAACTGAACAGACGGCGCGAATGGATCAAGTATACTCACTGCTGCCTGGCCTAACGCACCTTTTGCCGTAATGGGTACGTACGTGGCGGAGCAAACCCTGAAGGTCCTTGCTGTGAATGTGAATTCACTGATTAGGCTCGACCGACGAGCTGCACTATTTAAGTTGCTTCAAGACCAAGCCCCTGATGTACTCTTGGTTAGCGAAACTAAGCTTACCAAGAGACACAAAATGAGGCACAGAAGATACAAAATAGTACGGAGAAACACACCCAACTCCATTCAGGAAGGTGGCGTTGCAATTTGCGTACGAAAAGGTATACGTTTTAAAAGAGTATACAGTCGTGTAGTACGTAGGTTCCAGGTGCTGGAAGTATGCATCGTGTATATCCCTCTCCGTAGTGGAAAGCGGTTGTACATGGTGTCTGTCTATGCACCTAAGGCTACTCAATCCACCTTATTTATCTCAGAGCTCGAGACACTTTTTCGATTTCTGAGGCTGGAATTGGAAGACAACTATTTTATTATCGGCGGAGATTTCAACGCCAAACATAGTGATTGGGGAAATAATACACCAAATACTAGAGGGAACCTACTATTCAATTGGTGGGGTCAGCACAGTGTAATGTATCGACTCGGGCTTAAGGCGACGGATAGTCCGTCGTTTCCCAGACACGGGTCCTATTTGGATCTTCTACTGTTCGACTCACGAATGCAACTGACATGCACTAACCAACAAACTACAAACTGTCTACGCACTTTCGTGTATGACAGTGACCATTGCGGTCTCAGCACCGAAATAACTGTTCCCAATGAAATCGCGGAATTAGATGAGTTTGTCCAAAGGTATTCCTACAATTATAGTAGGGTGCGTTGGACACACTTCACCAGAACACTGACTAGAGCACTCTCCTCGAATTCGCTCTACCCACCGTCCAACAGAAATCTCTCAAACGAGGAGATTGACAGGTATCTAAGACGAATGGACGAGATAATCAAACAAACAATGGACAAAACGATACCTCGGTACCAACACACTGACGAAGAAGACTTATTCCGCAACGCAACTATTGACGCACTGAACCAACATAAAAGTAGACTGCTGTCAAGACTAAAAACCTTGTACAGACAGTTCACTGACAGACATGACCCGGAGATCATGACACTGAAGTCGTCGATTAAAAACCTCCAAAAATTAATAAAGGAAAATTACAGAACATCTGTAAGTTTGTATTGGAACAATAAAATTCGGGCTGTAAACACCAGCAACCCGAATATGTTTCCGCAAATAAATAAACTATTTCGGAGAAAAAATCAAAACGACCTTCAGAGTCTTAAAATAGCCCGGACAACAGACAACGAACGGTTGCTGACAATAGCAGGTATTGATCCAAATGAGGCCGCCTCATTGGCCCAAACCACGATCTGGAGAATCGAGTCCTTGTGCACAATTTCTGCCTTCGAAATGAAATTGTGAATTGGCGATTCGAGAGCTCGGGTTTCACCCAGTTCAGTGACGAGAATATGGCAAATAATGTCATCACCAACGATAGGGTACTACCCCCGTTCATTTCGAAGGAAGAGCTCCAAACGATCTTCGAATCACTTAGAAGTAAGAAATCAGTGGGAACCGATGAAATACCAAACATTGTGCTTCGACATCTCCGTCTAGAAGCGGTGAACATTTATACCACCCTGTTTAATAATGCAATGAATAATGCACATTATCCAGCGCATTGGAAAACTGCGGTGGTACATCCCATCCCCAAAAGGGATAAAGACACTTCCAATCCGGCGAATCTCCGTTCGATTAGTCTTCTTCCTAACATCAGTAAGGTTTTCGAAAGGGTGATCAATAGAGTCCTGACTAAGTGGGTTGAGGACAAACATATAGTTCCGGATAATCAGTTCGGTTTCAAGGCGGGGCATGATATCATTCATGCTGCATCGAAACTGGTTTCTGATATCCAATGGAACAAATGCAAGAAACAGTGCACTGGTGCCTGCCTGATTGACTTGGAAAAGGCTTTCGATACCGTATGGTTAGAGGGATTATTTTTCAAGTTGAGCAGTTTGGGCATTAGTAAACCACTGCTGTATATTCTTTACAATATGTTAACAGATAGACAGTTCATCGTGAAAACTGGCGATGTGACTTCTACTGGAACATTTCACATTAAAAACGGTCTGCAACAAGGTGCGGTAAATTCGCCGATCCTATTCAACATTTACACGAGTGATCTGATAGGTTCACTTCACCATGCCATAGCGTACGCAGACGACTTAATCGCGTACAGATCAGGTCCAAAGATTGAGGTCATTAATATGCTTTTGCAACGTGACTTCGATAAAATTAAGCGATATTGCGATGACTGGAAGTTGAAAATCAACTTTCAGAAGTCGGAAACCATTCTGTTTAGGACGCCTTTGTCTGGGGCCTCTAGGGATACCAGAAAGAATTGGCGAAAGTTTTCTATCCTCGGACAACACGGACAGCCACTCGCTTGTCGAAATGTAGTCAGATACCTTGGGATCTGGCTAGATCAATATCTGTATTTTAACAAACATATAGATGTTGCTCTGGCCAGAGCCAGAGGTGCTTTTGCCCTTACAAAGAGACTGTTCTATAACAGTCAACTCGATGCGAGGGTGAAGGTAATCTGCTACATGGCCCTTATCAGGCCCATGCTTGTATTTGGATGTCCCGTGTGGTTCAACGTGAGAGCAAGTTTATTGGAAAAGATTCGGGTGTTTGAGAGGGCTTGTCTTAGGACTTGTCTTCGCCAATAAAGAACACCAGAGTCTCAGTACATAAAATTCTATCCTAATGAGGTCTTATATAATAGGGCGAACCTAATAAGAGTGGACAATTTCGTCATTAAGTTGACTCGAAGGCACGTTGCAAGAGCAATGACCTCATCGAACAACCTGATCTCCGGGGCTTACTACCCCAATTATATGTATCACGAGAGAGTTCGCTTTGACGGCTTTATTCCTCCAGAAGCGTTCCTCTATCTAGATAGCAAAGGTCTGATCCAGGACAGATTGGCGTTGCCGCTAATCTTCCACGTTGCTCGAACAGCTGCGGACAGGCGACTCAACTACGACAAAGGCGTCGCACATGGCAGTGCGGAGCGTTCCGGTTCAGTAGGGCGGTAGGGAGTCGCGACATGAGGGATGTTGCTCGGCAGCACCAAAACTTTTGGTGGCTTGTTGAAGGGGAGGATGCTTCGTCGTCACACTCCTTCAGTGATAGTTAGGTTCATGTGAAGCCTAATTTTTTTCCTTTTTTAGCCATGGCCGGCTTACATAGTTTTAGGTAGGATTAAGTTAGTTTTAAGAAAAAAAAAATATAAAATCCAAAAAAAAAAAAATTCAAAATAAAATATATATATATATGCATGTATTTATATATTATGTATATACATATTATGTATATATATATATTTATGTATGTCTGTGTTTGTGTTAGATGTAAGTAGGTTAAGATTTATTTTTAGGTAGTTTGTAGGCTTTAGTTTTAAATTTTATACAAAATTAAAAAATGTTCATATACTAAGTTTTTGATTAAAATTTATTTTCTTAGTTTTAGTATTAATTAATGTTAAAATAGAAATAAAAGTAGACTGTAAGATTCGTCGAAAGACATAGTTTAAGTGTTAGGTTTAACTTAGAGTGCCCGCATGGGGCCATTAAGTTAGAATAGGATTATTTGTAAGTAATTTAAGCTAATTTTTAACCGTTTTTTGTTTAGCATATAAGAGTAACTTAAGTTAAAAAATAAAAATGCATAAAAACTGAAAAAAAACTGAACCACGCTCTCCTGACGTCATCTTCCCGATTTGCTTGAGTCCCTTAGTAGCCACTACCTTTTTCGGTTTATGGACTGTGGTTAACACCGCCTCGTCAACATTCCAAATGGCCTCTGGTACAAAATTATATTTAACTAAGAGCGAGCGCAGATCTTCAAAAAAAATCGAAATGTTGTGGCGGTTGAAACTCGTTGACCTGCTGAGACTGATGGCTTCAGGTACTCGCAAAGATAAACTCGCATTTCTGCGCATCAAGCCGTAGAACCAGTCTGACCTGGCAATATTGTTGGTCCATTTTCGTATTTTATCTGCTGGTTTATTGTTTTGGACAGCGTATTAATATGCCAGCTCCCGTACGCATATCGATGTTAGTCCATGGTGAAGTTTGCTTGCCTTTTCCAAGCATTTAGCTAACTCAACCTCTTCTTCGTCCGTAAAAATTTGAGACTGTCTGGAGTTGAGGTCATAGGCCATGTCTTCTTCCTGTTCTCTTAGTCTTCTCGCGTACCTTTTTAATGTCATAAGAGGCACGTCAAAATATTTGGCGGTACCCTTTAAGCTGTTGCTATCCAGCACACTTTCGACCGCTGCTTTTAGTTTTTTTTTTATCAATTGATCTTCGTATTTTAAATCCTTCCTTTCTCTTGTAGGTTCCTGGCAATTTGATATAGATCTAAAAAAAAGAAAACCCTAAGAACAATTTTTAACATAAAGTATGGGACACTTGATCCCGGAATTAAGTCTACCCATGTTCCCATGTTTGCCGTGATCAAGTATACCCGGGACTGTGTTTTACAAAAAAAAAAAATTGTAGTCAAAACAATTACGTTAATGCAAAACATTCTTTCTCACACTTTAATAAACCACTTTGCAATAGTTTTTAATAGTTTTTAAGTTTAATCCGTAGTTTGTGAATATTTATATTTCAAAATAACTATCAAAATACTCACAAAAAAAAAAGATATTGGCGCGTCGAAAACAAAAACTCACAACTCCTCTGAAGTTGTCAATTCTAAACTGTCAAAATCAAATTTGAACATTGGCAATAAGTGACAAGAATTTAGTGTTGCCAGTATTGTTATTAAAAATAATATGTAAATTTACATTTATGATCAAGTCTCCCGGGGGATCAAGTGTACCCAGGCTTCCCTACGGTGATGAAAGTCTATTCAAATCTATGAGTGAATGTCCCAAGGACAAATTGAATCTTGCCCATAACGCATCTGCTGATGCCAAAGGAAAGGGAGTAGTTCATGTTTAAGTGGCAAATGAAAGTGGCTATCGTTTGATAGAATTTAAGGACACGTTGTTTGTACCTGACTTACGAACAAATTTGATATCGGTTGCAAAAATCACGAATAGGGGTAACGAAGTGATATTTCGTAAAAATGACGCTTACAATGGTAATGAGCATTGCAATGTGTCGATAATTGCAGATCGTAGAGGGGATCTATATTTTCTTCGGGAAAATGGTGTGTGTGCGGAAGCGATTGTCCAACCCGATTGCTCCAAACTGTTGAAGTGACACGAAAATTTGAGTCATTTGAACAGCAAAGACTTATTACAGCTGGTTCATGACGTTGTAGTGTCCGGGGTTAATGATAAAAACAGTGAACTATTATCGCGATATGAAGTGTGCTTAAGAGGTAAAATGACTGCAGTACCTTTCTCTAAAGGTCGTGTGCCGTGTAAAAAAATACTAAACAATTTTCACTCTGATGTTGTTGGTCAATTCAGGGTGGAGTCTTTGGGTGGTGCGAAATACTTCGTGACGTTAATAGACGACAGCACACGTTGGTGCGAAGTGTATTTCTTGCAGACTGGAATGAAAATTAAATGCTTGCAGTCGGATAATGGCCGTGAGTATTGCAATACTGAGTTTGATTATAGAACAAGGTATAGAAAGGAGGCTTTCGGTTGCTCGGACTCCACAGCAGAATGGAGTATCGGAGAGAATGAACCGAACACTCTTGGACATGGCAAGATGTTTGTTGATATAGTCTGGCTTAAGTGCTTCATTTCGGTCCGAAGCCGTTGCGACTGCCTGCTATATACGAAACCGATGCCCGACCAGCAGTTTGAGCAACAAAATTGCTTTTCAAAAATGGACTGGAAAACGATTAAATATAAATTATATAAGATCTTTCGGTTCAAAAGTGTTTGTTTTGAATAAAGACCCTAATAAAGATAAATTTGCACAAAGATCGGTGGAAGGTGTATTCGTGGGATACCCTCGGAATAAAAAGGGATACCGGGTATGGTTCCCAAGTAAACATCAGATGCTTGAAGTGCGGGATGTGAGATTTTTGGAGGAGTTTCAGAACATTTCACATGAGTTGGAGGAGTTGTTAACATCGACAGAGAAAGCTGAAATTGCTGAAAGTAATCCAAAGACTGTTGAGTTTTCATATACTGGTTACGTTTTTCTACTCAGCGGTGCGGCGATGGAAGTCGCAGAAGCAACGGACTGTTGCATTATCATCAACGGAGGCAGAATACATCAGTCTGGCAGAGGCAGCGAAGGAAGCAATATATTTGCGTAGCATATTATATGAGCTATCATTGTATGATTATGCTGACTTAACTATCTTCGTTGATAATCGAGGAGCTCAATGTTTGGCGAATAATCCTGTTTCCCATGCGCGTACAAAACACATTGACATCAAACATCATTTTGTCCGCGAACAGATTGCTGATGGAGAATTTATGTTGGAGCACGTGCCGTCGGAAAGCATGATAGCGGATGTACTGACGAAACCACTACCTAAAGTGAATCATGAAAACTGATTGAGTGGACTTGGATTTAACAAGTGAATAAATTCAAAACGAAGAATTTGATGTGTGTCTTGAGAGGGCGTGTTAAAGATTGTCACCATACATCCATCTATGTGGCAATACAAACATCAATTATTTTAGTTAACTTGTAACGAAGATGGGGCTCTATGTCATGTTCTTTAATCTTTTCTTCCTTTTATTCGCTCTTGGATTTTTCCTTTTAACAACCACGCAGAGTTTTCGTATCTTAATAAATACGAGTCTATATATATTGAATTTAATAAAGATTTTATCAGGTTTTGATGTTCTTCTCGATCTGCCGACACTTTGGACGTTGCTGTAGTGACGTCAAAATATCTCCCACGCTTCCAGTATCCTTGTATTTTTGCCTGAAGATTTTGTCAAGTGGTGAGTCGATTGGTTGGAACGTCGATCAAAGGTTCCAGTATGGCGGCTTAGGATTCTCCTACAACGAAATGAGCGTTTGCTAGAAGGTCAAGATCTAGATCAGACATTTGACAGAATGGTCGCGAATTAAGAAGCGCTTCGATTTGCGTCATCAGAGTGTAATATTCTTCGAAATTAAAAATGTTCATTCCAAATACTCGCCATAGATGCTGTTTAACCGATTTAATTCCCCCCTACAAACCGCCAAAAAGTGGTGCCGAAGGGGGTATAAAATGCCATGTAATACCATCACGAGCAAGCGATTCTGCCACAAGAGTATTGTGTTCTTGCCATAACTCTAAATTATGCATTTCAGATAGTAACCGAGCACATCCGCGACAGTTTGTCGCGTTATTTGAATACATATGGGATGGTTTCAGACGACGCGAAACAAAGAGAATAAAGGCAGCAAGAAAAGCTTCCGTGGATAACGAATTTACAAGTCCTAATTGTATAGCTTATGACACTAGACATCCAAATAATGCGATATATCCTTTATGAAAAGTTGATTTGCGTCCCGATTTCACTTTTAAATCAATAGGACTAGCGTTCACAACCGCAATGAACGAACGGTCGACAGGGCTGCAGTCGTTGACGAGGTAGGTTACCCATCAGTTGCGAAACTATAGCCCTTCGTTGACGAAGACAAGGGACACAAATATGAGTGACTTTACGAAGTAAGTAACAACATCTGATCACCCAGTACTCTTGGCGGATAAGAGCAAACACGATTGACACTCCGGCGTGTTAAAAGCGAATATGAGCGTCACAAGTGATTAAAAGTGTGAGTGCATGGCCCTTGGGTACGATTATTGCGTTTTTGACATTGAATTGAACATTGGCGTTTTCGGTTCGTCCCATTATTCGCAGGATGTTATCATTGTCTAGAATAGGAGAAAGGTTATTGAACAGTTCTGAGTAAACCGACATTATAAAATTTGAAATATTCACCGAAATATTGATTTTGTAACATTCTTATGACGTTGATCTTGACGATGGTAATCTCCTCTAGGGTTAGATGCGATGATAGTAATGATGATGATGATGATGGAGCTCTTTTCAGACTCCTGGTGATAACACGATGAATTCTGGCGACTGTTCGAATCGGAATATTCCATTTTAAAATCCGTAGAGATAAGATTTCATATGGGTGATTATCGGTAATTGAAGCATGATGTGACTGCAGATTTCTCGCCTTTTTCTCCACCTTCTGGTTTTCTTATAATTGGCCAGCATGTTGTATCTTGTTGGAGCCAAAGCGGTCTTTTCCACCAAAGATGATGGATGATTAATTGTGAAGGTGGAATGCCACGAGAGGCGCAATCAGCAGGGTTGGAATGGGACGCCACGTGAAACCAACGGTTGCAAGGGATTGTATTTAAGTCTTCCGCGGTACGATTACCGATAAACACATTTCAGCGACGCGGAGGTGACGATAACCAGCATAGAACTGGAGTCGGGAAATACTCAATTATTTTAAGGGCGCCACCCGAGACTTTGCGGCTACGATATTGGTCTCGAATTTTCCATTTGGAATAAATGACAGCGGCAAATGCATATGCATTTCCAACGCAACGCATCGGAAAATCCGTGCAGTTTGAAAGTAGGTTGCCTGAGCCCGAGAATTCGCGGTTTTTCAATTTTAGTAAGAAGTACATTACGATACTTTCTCCACTATTTGGCAATTGAATCAGGCACTTGATCATCCCTGTCAAGTTTCTGGTGCCAAAGTTCTTGAAAGAGAATTTTTATTTGAACGACCGATGGAGAGAGGAATCCAACAGGGTCAAAGATTCGAGCGACGTCTTTCAAGATTTGGCGCTTGTAATCTTATCGCTCGCGGTATAGTTTAAAAGAAAATATATATTTAGTTTATGAATTGGGGTTCCAACTTAAACCGAGCACTTTTACCCACATGTTGGCATTTGTATCAAAAGAGAAATTGTCTTGGAAGCCAGGATTTTCCCCATCAAACAGAACGTTGGAGTTACTTTACTATTTATCAAGTTCCATACCGCACTTAGAGAGAAGTTCAATTAAAGATTGTTTCTTGACGATAGCTTCTTCTAGCATTCCTACTCCAGAAGCAACATTGTCTACGTAAAAATCATTAAGTACGATTTCCGACGCGACAGAATACTCTTTTTCGTAGTCTTTGCGAGTTGTTCCAGAGTCCTAACCGACAAAAAAGGAGCGCAAGATGTGCCGTAAGCGAAATTGTTGAAGTGGTTCATTACGTGATTTCCGCCAAACTATCCGTTGGAAATGAGAATCTTCCTCTGATACTAAAACGATGTCCGTCGCAAACACGAATCGAAAGCGGTGAAATCGTATGCATACCGAAAAAAGATTTCGCTGTAAAGGCGGACCGATCATAAGTACGTGGTTTAATTAATGTCCATTTTTGTCCTTAAAGGACCTGTCAAACACGATCCGAAGCTAAGTTTTTGAGCTATCTGGCTTAAGAACGGCATGATGGGGAAGATAAAACACGTTCGCTTTTCCTATGTCTGATGAAGGAATTAGTGCCATGTGTCCCAAGCTTAAATACTCATCGAAAAAACGAGAATAGTTCGCGAGGTCATGATTGTGGGAGAATTTACTTTCCGTAGATTGTAACCGAGAAACTGCGCCACTCAGGGTACCAGCAAAATTTGGTTGCGATTGATTGATTGATTGAAGATTGACTATGTGTCGACCGGAGATGTCGCGACTATGAGTTTTACAAAAATGTTTTTTAATTAGTATGTCTTTCTCAGACGAACCCAATTTGGGAGCAATCTCTTTGATTATCTAGAGCGATTGTAAGATTGAATCCGTATCTACGACAGCATGATTATAGACCTCGTTTGATTTTGTGTTAGATGTCCAGGAAGACCTGGATTCCAGCCGAACCCTCCTCTCCAGAAAGCATTCTGGAAATCATCCGGCTCAGTAAACCGACTCTTCCGACTCATGACTGGAAAGTCGCGAAACTGGAGGAACTAAGGGGTTCTTATAGATGCGTGTTAATTGTGATCAATAAGGAATCCCTTAATCCTCCGGCGCAGACGAAGGGCATGATTCGGTTCGGATTCGAGTCCATACATTTAAGGGTGTACAAAAAGGATGAGCTCCTCCTTTAATACCTGATATCACAACCTCGGATCTTGGAGCGTCGATATCCTTTCCAGAATTCGATAGCGACGTCTCCAGGCTTTCCGAGGTGACTATCAAGCCGTCGGTCTCCTCTTCTGACACACTGTCGGAAATGGAAACCGATGACGAAGCAATTAGAGGTCCTACACGATCAGAGATAGAAGATGAGCTCTTGGGCACATCTTCAGAATCGGAGGACCTCGACAACACCGCGGTGGAGGCGACTTTGGAAAACTATATTTCTCCAGATTAATCTCCACCACTCAAGAAAGGCTTCGGCCGGATCATTCTGCGTCATTCTAAAAACGCAGAAGACATAATATTAATCCAGGAACCATGGATTGTAGAAGGCGTGGTTCGTGGACTTAGGACACCCACATACCCTCCGCTCTATACAAGAGACAAAGGTAGGATTAGAACTTGTATATTAGTGAAACGTAGCCTTAATGTATTTCTACTTCCCAACCTCAGTGACCCCGACTTAACCGTAGCCAGACTAGAGACTGCCAAAGGCTCCTACTGGCTGGCATCGGCTTACCTTGGCCACGACCAAGTGGGCCCTCTCCCTGGTGATAACCTAGAAAGGGTGGTACTGGAAGCTGGAAGGCAAAAAACTGGCCTCATAATCGGATGCGACGCTAACGCACATCACACGGTATGGGGCAGTACCGACATCAATGATAGAGGTGAGTCACTTTTAGACTATATTTTAAGTACTAACCTCTTAATTTGCAATATTGGCAATGAGCCCACTTTTATAACTAGAAACGGACAAGAAGTGTTAGATATTACTATTGTCTCCGACAGCATCACACAAAGGCTAACAAACTGCATGGTATCGTCTGAACACTCCTTTTCAGACCACAGATAAATCCAATTCAGTCTGAGTGATGTTCCCCCCAGCCAACCAATTTCCGGAATTGCCGGAAAACTGATTGGCCAAAATACAGAGGAATACTGTCAAAAACGTTATCCTCTGAACTATCATGTACCCCGCGTGACACCAATGAGCTTGACATGAAAGTCAGGGAATTTACTCTGGCTCTCAATCAGGCTATGGCCGCTTCCTGCCCTCTTATTCAACCAAGAGGCAAGAAAAAGCCACATTGGTGGACATCGGCACTGGGACTGCTCAGAAACTCCTGTAGAAAACTTATCTACGCAGCAAAAAGCACAAGAAAAGTGATCGACTGGGACTCATATAAAGAATCCCTCAAGTTATACAAAAAAGAACTGAGGAAGGCAAAGCGACAATCCTGGAGGTCATTCTGTGACAAAATTACAGAAACCTCTGAGGCATCGCGGCTAAGAAAAATCCTTTCTACAAATCCTATGATGCCTAGCTGTTTGAAAAAACCGATGGCTCCTGGACAACTTCAAGTGATGAATCACTCAACCTGCTTCTGGACACCCACTTTCCAGGTAGCTCCCAACTCGCGGCCACTAGCAGCCCACACAGGCCTACTGCAACCATGACCAAAATTCATGGTCTGATTACAAGAGACAAACTGCTCTGGGCGCTGCATGGCTTCAAACCATACAAGTCTGCTGGTCCGGACGGTATAATACCTGCCGAGCTACAAAGGTCCTCAGATATTATTCTACCAGTGTTAGAAAATATTATGAGGAGCTGTGTAGAACTTATCCACATTCCACTGTTATGGAGAGAAGTCTATGTAGTATTCATTCCCAAAGCTGGAAAAAGTTCTCATGTAGTCCCAAAGGACCTCAGACCTATAAGTCTATCATCATTCCCTCTGAAAACTTTAGAACGACTGATTGATATCCATATTAGAGCTAAAGTTGATCCAAGACTTTGTCTACGGCTCAACATGCCTACTGTAACGGAAAGTCAGTTTAAATGGCTTTGCACTCTCTGACTAGCTACATCGAACGATCCCTACAATATAAGGAGTACACAATGGTTGCTTTCCTAGACATAGAGGGCGCCTTTAACAACGTCAACACATCCGCAATCACGACTGCGCTGTCAACTCTGCAGGTAGACGACTCACTTGGGGAGTTGATCGGTCTAATGCTAAAAAGCAGGATAATCAACTCCAAACTGGGTGAGACTTCTGCTAAAAGATATGTCAGCAGAGGTACGCCGCAATGCGGTGTCCTCTCTCTCCTTCTCTGGAACTTAGTAGTTACCGAACTACTGATATACCTGGAAGCGGATGTTAGCAGAGTGATTGCCTATGCGGATGACGTTGCCATAGCCGTCTCAGGAAAACATCTTAATACCATTAAAGAACTCCTCCAAATAAATCTCAACAGATTAACCCGCTGGGCAGATCGCTGTGGATTGGGAATAAACCCCCATAAAACTGATCTTGTCCTCTTTTCTAGGAAATATAAAATTCCAACCATAGACCCTCCTTCAATAAACGGTACCAGTTTAGTTTTCTCCGATACAGCAAAATGTCTGGGTCTCATTTTTGACAGGAAACTAAACTGGAAACCTAACATTCAAGAAAGAGTCAATAAAGCTACAATAGCTTTATTCTCTTGCAAAAAAGCCATGGGAGCAAATGGGGCATTCAACCTCGCATAACCCACTGGCTATACATCTCAGTCATAAGACCGATACTTACTTACGGGGTGGTTGTCTGGTGGATGGCCTTGGAAAATGCAGTCAACCGCATTAAACTAAGCAGAGTCCAAAGAACAGCACGTCTATGCACAAGCGGAGCCTTGCGGTGTACCCCCTCTGCGGCATTAAATATTCTGGGGTGCCCATTGACCCCTCGACATTTTTAGCAAGTAAGTAGCTGCGACTGCAGCTATTCGCCTTAAAGCGACTAAACAGTGGACAAATAATTCATTTGGCCACGCCAATATTCTTAATATTTACATTAGGAATCCTCACAGAGATCATCGATTACAGCATATTTGACGTCATAAACGTCGAAAGACATAATTTTTAAGTATTATGTTTAACTTAGAGTGCCCGCATGGGGCCAGTAAGTTAGTATAAGATAAGTTATTTAAGCTAATTTTTAAGCGTTTTTTTGTCTAGCATGTAAGAGTAAATTAAGTAATATAATAAAAATGCATATAAACTGAACTGAACACCATATTTGAACTTTGGTTTGACAAAAACTTCCATGTAAGCTTCCCCTCTAGATCATTCTGGGGGGAGGATGCTTTCATGGAGGACAAGTCAATCCATCTCTACAGAGATGGATCTAAAACCGATAACGGAGTTGGTGGCGGTGTTTTCTCAGATAAGCTAAATCTAAGCCTCTCTTTCCGCCTTCCAAATCAGTGTAGCGTGTTCCAGGCCGAAATTTTGGGGATTAAAGAAGCTCTGTCCTGGCTGAAGAAAAACGTGATATCTGCAAAGGATATCCGCATATTTTCGGATAGTCAGGCCGCCCTCAAGTCCCTGGACTCGGTCTCATTATATTCTAAAACCGCCCTTGAATGCCGATCATCCCTCATGGAGATGGCAGAGCAGTTCAACATTCACCTTTGTTGAGTGCCGGGCCACAGAGACATTCCAGGGAACCGCAGAGCCGATGAACTCGCCAAAATTGGAACCACTCTACCTATCCTACCGGACAAAGGTAGTATAGGTATACCAATCGCTACGTGCAAACTAACACTAAAGCTGGATGCCAATAAAAGAACAGACCTTAGGTGGACTGCTGGGCAAACATGTCTAGCGACCAAACAGATCTAGCCAAGGCTGGATCTGAGTCGCTCTAAGTGTCTGATCCTTTTAGATAGGAAACATCTCAGTGCCATAATAGGTGTCATTACTGGACACTGCCTCATAGGCAAGCACGCAAGAAGGCTTGGCGCTTTCACTAATGACTTCTGCAGAAGCTGCATGGACGAGGGAGAGGAGGAGACAATCCTCCACCTGTTCTGCACATGCCCAGCTCTCTCCCAGAGAAGAAAGCTTCATCTAGGAGCTTTCTTCTACAACGACCTAAACGATCCAGAAAAATTAGAAGTTAACAGTCTCCTACGCTTTATTATAAGCTCAAACTGGTTCCAGTAGTAAGAGGATGATAGATCCCCGTGGCATCACAATGGGCCAATAGGCCTAAGTGGGTTGGTATTTCCAACAGCCACTCTTACCTAACCTAACTTTCACTACCAAATCTATACTGCGGGCTCTTAGACTATATTTAAAGAATTAATTGAGGTTAATAGTCTGACGATTCCAATAGCACTGTCTCATAGGTTACGAATTAGCTCAATGTTTGAATTATGTGCAGGTGTTAAATCCATAAAAGATTTAATGTAACTATTTAATCGGGGCTATCATACTTCTTTTCTAACCTACTCCATGCCTGGTCGTAAGAAGCGATTATTGTCATAGGTAAATGATTAAGGAGATTTAATGCTTCATCTGGAAGGCACGGTTTAAGAAAATTAAATTTTTGCATCGGAGTAAGATCCGTTTTATTATGCACTGCGCCCGAAAACATGTCTTTAAATGCTAGCCATTCACAATAGTTTCCCGAAAAAGGTTCAATACGGATATTAGGGAGAAAAAAAATCTGTGTTCGTTTAGGGAGAGTTAGATTTGGCGAGGTTTCCAATAATTAGTTTTTGTTGTTCAGATAAATCCCCTATAAGGTCTTTGTTTTTCTGAACGGCTTCGCGTTCTCTAATGGCGAATTGTAACGGCAAGATATTTTGCTTCAAATTCTTCGAAATCTGGAATAGGGTCGGAGTACCCTTCCACCTCGACCAAGACATATATTCTTTTCTGAGTTTCAATAAACTCACTCCACAGTTCACACGCTTTATTAAACCGCACTTTCAGATCGTCAGTAGTTGTTTTGTAATTAAAGTTTTCCGAAAACATAGCTAATTTCATGAGCGAACCTTTACGGTCTCCACGTGTAAAACGCAGCGAAGCTAAAAACTAGGTTATTGTTCATTATTGTATCGAAATTTACAGAATGAGGAATATGAATATGTTCGTACATACATACATATATGTATTTCAACAAAAATTTATTCTCACTGAATTTACCAACACTATCAACCTGAAAAGTCCAAATCCGGCTCGAATCAGGACCACAAAAATGTTTTATAATTATTCAATAACCAACCAAATGAAGAAAAAAATGCGAATAAAAGCAAATGAAAAGCGAATGAAAAACTAATGAAATTTACAATTTATTTGTTACCCCTTTAGGTAAAAACTTTCATCAACTTTCACGCAACTCACGCACATTTACAAATTTTGCAATTGTTCTCAATTAACAGAGAGCGAAAAGGGATTATGATGCGGGCTGATGACTGCTGCTCTCTTATCTATAATTCAATTCAACTGTCCATGTATCGAATGATCAGTCCAAAATGTATAATTAATTTAATATCGCGAATATATTATTCGATACATATACAGTGAATCAAAACATAATGTCATATACATTTTAAGTTACAATGGAAAGAAAAATTAGATTGAACAATAAATTTTTTACAACAAAATGATATTGAAACTATATTTGTAAACATTCAATTTGTAATATATATTTCTTAACATCGCTCGGTTTTAGGGCCGCTTTTATTCACATGTTTCACTGTATGCTGGCGATGTACAGATATATACACTCTTTCCAAGTACAAGCATCAGACGCTGGAAATGTTCAACCAAGAATTAAATAATGTCTATAAATGCTCACAAAAGAACGACCTTATGCTAAATCCAACCAAAACAAAGGCTATGGTAATAAATGCCGGAAGACGTATAAAGTTTATACCTCCATTATTTCCGAACCATTCCCCAATAGAATGCGTTGACCATATTAAGAATCTTGGAGTCTATTTGAGTTGCATTATGAATTGGAACGTTCATATAAATAAAATTGTTTCAACATTTTACGGAGCACTCCGAGGTCTTAATCCCACTGCTAACTACCTTCCAACCAATAACAAACTAAAGCTTGTAAAGGCATTTATTCTCCCGATTATTGTCTATGGCTGTGAAATATTCACAAATATAGACCATGATTCTGCCAGAAAATTAAAAGTCATACAATGGCTGCGCGAAATACATTTTTAATGTAAAATGATATGATCAAATTTCTGCATATAGCAAGCAAATCGTCGGCTGTTCCCTGATTGGCCTTCTAGAATATCGTTCAATTTTATGTTTGCACAAAATTCTAGCAAAGAAAACCCCTGAATATCTGTTCGAAATTGTAAGCCTTCCGAGAAATAAAAGAACTTTACAGCTGATACCGCCCAGGTGCTAGTATTTAAATATATCTCGGCAATTTTTTGTACATTCAATTCCACTTTCGAATCGTTTGCCCCTAGCAATCAAGCGCATGAGTACCACAAGTTCGTTCAGCAAAGAAGTTTTTAAATATTGTGCTGAAAACTTCTAGTAAAGTTCTCCTGTATATTCCAATTTCCTGTACTCCCAAATTTATATCTCCCCATCATAAAAAAACAAAACCTTTATATGTATTTCCCCCCTCCCTTTCCTAATCTTCTTTTTAATTTTTCTATCTTATTATCCTCTCTATATTTCTTTTCTACCTTTACTTCTCTATACATTTATTAATTTATATATGTTAGATAGATTCTTATTGTTCCTTTTTTTTAATTTGAAATATTGTTACAGCTTGATCCATTTTTTTTAAAAAATGTTATAAAGATCTTATGTGAAGAATGAATTAGAAATAAATAAGTTTGTAAATTTGTAAATTCCTTCAACAGCCAAATACAAACTGCACCATCTCCAGCTTCAACTACAGTTCCTGTTCCCGAAATGAAAAAAACTACGCGTGACTTTCAAACTCCTCAGGAAGTTACTCAGAGGGGAGTAGCTGTGGCTTACTTCATACACCACATGCCATCTGTTGGTAAAACAAAAAAATATATCTACTTCTGTACCACCAACCATTTCAAACACATTCACGATCAGAAAAAATCATGACCAGACTGAGCCAGCAAATCCTAACTACCACTTTACAAATGTAGAAATCCTTTCCCCACAAAATCCTAATCATGAAATTCTACATAAACAAAACCCTTGATAACAATTTCCTTTTCACTGGATCGATCATGAAATCCTAAGTAAACAAAACCCTTGATAACAATCTCCATTTACCAAATCCTTGTTTCCATAGTTTACGTTTTAAATCAAATTATCAATTTGTTTTTGTCCTTTATGCTGATCAGTCTAACTCACTTTCCAAACTTAATTAAACTGTCAAATAACATTTTAATCATTGTGAAAATCATTTAACGTATTTAATATTATAATAATTTAAGTATTGTTATTTTAAAGTAATCGTTCATATAATCTGTATATACTGTACATGTATAAATATATATATGTAAATATATAAATATAATCTGTATATACAGATACTTGTGTGATTGTACCTTGTGTGATAATAACGTGATCTGAAAAGATTACTAAGCTCAACGTACATTCAATGAAACCCAGTTTAAGAAACATTAACCCTCAATTAGAAAGTGAACACTCTAAAGTCTAAAGCATTTCCAGAGCTTAGCAACATCACCGACAAGAAAACTCGCTTCCTGACCAAGAAGGAATCAGCGCAGGACAGCAATCGTCGCACGGAACTTCCACCATTCAATTTTGATTCTTTGTATTTGTGGTTTGGTTTGCTGAGTCCGAGTTCAAAACACTCAACATCCCTAATGAGATGACACACGACAGACATATTATACCAGCTCAGTGATGTCATCAGGGATCCACCTAAACAGGAGAAGCAAAATTACTTAAAAAAAATCATTTAAGAATGCAAGCATTCATGAGTTGTGGATCGAGAGGCTCCAACCAGATCTGCAACCTTTCCTAGCTATGTCAGATGACTTGAGTTTTGACCAGTTAGCTAATATGGCCGATCGCATCATACTTAGAATTTCCCGAAGAACTTCTATCCTGCCGGTTACGTCAGATCACACTCGCTGAGATCCATTGCTATGCGATCTGAAAATTTGAGCCCAAGCTGAAGGAAAACAGCAATGGCATTCCGCACTAGGGGCTTTGTCTGACGGCGACCTTCCCAATCCTCAACTATTAGAGCCTCGACTATTTATTTTCGATAAAACAACGAATCAGGAGTTTTTATTGGACTTTGGCGCAGTTGTTTCTTTAATCCCAGCTGCAAAGTTTCGAGATGGTCAGCAACCTACACAATTGGATCCCTACGCTTCGAATGCATCACCCATTGACACATACGGATGCCAGAAATTGTCTCCCAACTTCAATCTCCGTCGAGACCCGTCCTGGTCGTTTATTGTAGCCTATATCTCTTGGCCTATCCTAGGAGCTGACTTCCTCCAATATTACAACTTGCTTGTCGTTGTTAGAAACCAACGAATCATAGATTCAACAACATCACTAACATCGAAAGGAGAAGTCATCAAAGTACCAGTTACCAACACCTCAACAGTGCACCAAGGGATATCTTGTTCGGAGTTACTAGAAGAATTCATCAGCATCACAACGGCTTCCACTGACATTTCGGCCACTCTTAAAAAGAAGGACTTCGCCAACGAGATCCTCACGCATGGACATCCAGTTTTTGCAAAATGCAGGAAGTTGGCTGTTATTATGGCCGCTGCAGGAGAAGCCGAAATTCAAACCTGCCAAGATAGACGACGATCAAACAGTCCATGGGCTAGTCATAGTTCAAAAGAAAGACTTAGGTTGGACACTCTGTGGGGACTATCAGAAGCTAAACGCGATCACGGTGCCCGACAAATACCTACCACCACTTATTCAGACACTTTTATCCCAACTTCATTTAAAATTGGTGTTTTCAACTTTAGATCTGGAAATAGCATACTACCAGGTGCCCATGTTCGAGGCAGCCATTAAGAAGACGGCTATCACCACCCCTTTGGCCTACGAATATCTGGTCATACCCTTTGGCTGGAAGAACGCGACTCTAACTTTCCAGTTTTACATCGACACAGTCTTTCGTGGTCTTGATTTCATTTTCGTGTACATTGATGACATCCTGGTTATGTCAGAAAATGAACGATTCATTTTCGTGTACATTGATGACATCCTGGTTATGTCATAAAGCGAACGACAGGGTCATGACCACCTCCGCCAGGTATTTCAAAGATTGCAAAACCATTCGCTGTCGATCAACGTAAGCAAATGCATCTTCAACCAAAACCAGGTCAACTTTCTGGGCTACACAATCAGCTCTAGCTGTTATTCGCCAACGCCGGAAGGCCTCTTCAACGTTGTTGAGTACACGAAGCCTTGAACAATACATGAGCTTCGTCGTTTGCTAGGCATGAACAATTATTACAGATCATACATACCAAAAATGGCGGAGCTACAACTTCCTGGTCTACGTGAAAGGAGAGGACAACATGGTTGCAGATGCACTGTCACGTATTGGGGCAATTTCAATGCCGACGGACTTTGAGTCCTAAACTATCCAATACCCCCAACAGGACAAACAGAAGTTGACGGATCTGATTCAAAACACAACCTCGTTGAACGTCCAGGAACTAGCTGTAACACCTGATGCCAAAATTTATTGCGACGTTGGCCAAAGCAGAGTCAGCAGCTGTTTACCTAAATAACATGACAGCAGGCAAAGTGGCAACAGCATTGTTCGACCATTGGATCATTCACTATGGCACACCGACGAAAATCATCACGGACCAGGGATAACAATTTGAATCGCAGCTATTCAAAGTGTTAGCCAATTTCGTCGGTGCAAAGAAGGTGAGAACCACTGCCTACCATCCACAGTCCAATGGCATCATCGAACGTTTCCACCGAACACTCAAAGCTGCACTCAGATGTTCAGCTAAGCCATGGATTGATATTCTCTCTACGGTAATGCTTGGGCTACGAACATGTTGAACCACAAGATCATCGAGGATTTGCCTTAAAACATCGAGAATACATGCGAGATGTGCATCCCAAACCTACGGCACATCACAACAAGGACAAGGTATTCATAAACAAGGACCTCTACAACAGTTCGCATGTTTTCATTCGTAGCGACCACGTCAAGAAACCATTGGAAACTCCGTACACTGGTCCTTTCAAAGTCATCGAAGTGTTTCAGAGAAAGTTTTCAGAATCGACGTCTGCTAGACACCTGAAAACTTCAATGTTGATAGACTGGAACCGGTTTACATCAATAAAACCGATCCATCAAACCAACCACCAACTCACATTACACAAATGGCAACAAATACTATACCGCAAAGCAGTACAAAGAATTCCGATTAACAAAACTCTGCTTCGAATGCACTTTCAGAATCATCACACCAGCCACAGCCAAGTTTTCAACTTCATTCCTTCACATACAATTTCTGTTCCCATCTGTTAGTAAAACAGAAAAATAAATATACGTCGGCGCCACTTATCATTTCAAACACATACGCACACATTAAAATGTGTGAAACTGAGCGAGGAAATCTTAACTACCACTTCACAAATGTAGAAATCCTTTCCCTACGAAATCCTTATCACGAAATCCTACATAAACAAAACCCTTGATAACAATTTCCTTTCCACTAGATCGATCATAAAATCCTAAATAAACAAAACCCAAAACCCCTTCCTGTAACCAAATCCTTGTTTCCATAGTTTACATTTTAAATCAAATTATCAATTTCAGACAGTGTTTTTGTCCTTTGTGCAGATCAGTCTAACTCACTTCCAAACTTAATCAAACTGTAAAATAACATTTTAATCATTGTGAAAATCATTTAACGTGTTTGATATTATACCAGTTTAAGCATTGTATTCTTAAATTAATCGTTCATATGTGCATAGATATAATCTGCATATACAAAAATGTATGATTGTAATTATTTTAATCCACAGAATAATGTTGCATCATCCACGTTATATGGATGAAACGAATGGAGTATAAGTGAAAGTTGTTATGGTAGTTAACGTATAGAAATACTTGCGAGCTTATCATTTTGGTGAAAAGTCAGAGCAGTAAATGTTTTTATGTGGTGAGGAATTGTCATGATGATAACATGAGACAGTTTTCTTTTTAACAATTCAGTCAGCATGATATCTCAGGAGTATCATATGGCTGACTGAGCGTGTGGAATTTTTTTGTGTTGTATATTTTGTAAATTGTAAACTTAGCATTATCTTAGTATTTAAGACATTAAGAAATAATAAACGGGTCAGTTCATTTGAACCACTCAGCAAAAACATAATAACATAAAAAGTGATATAAATAGAATGGCATTTACATTAGGAGAATCTAATAAGGCAAAAGACATGAATAGTCAGGTGCAAAATTGCCACATTTGAAAATATCCACATCTAAGCGGAACTACCTAAAATGGCGGTCATTTCATGATATTTTCTCCACCATCTCGACCAGCTCTCCTTAAGCACAACAGAAAAGATGGAATATTTAAAAAACCCATTTAGAAGAAGAACCGAGGCAATTAATTCAGCATCTGAGAATCTCGAGTGACAATTATATCTGTGCTTGGGAGACATTAAATAAAAGATATGATAATGAGAGAAAAATTGTCCCGATGCATATTGACAAAATGCTTAAAGCTGGCTGTCAAGAGAACCCGTCAACAGCTAATTGAATTAAGGCAATCCTAGACGCAGCAAAAGAAGGATTGTCAGCAAATAAGAACATGGGTTTCAAAACCTCATTATGGGATGCAATCATTGTTATAAAGGCATTGGATCAAGAAAGTAGAAGCCTCTTTGAACAAAGACTGGAAAAGCCAACCATCGCTCCAAACGGTAAACTACTTTTTGGCGCGAAAATATCAGGCATCGAACGTCCTAACTTCATCCAAGCAGAAGCATTTCAAGGGCGTAGACGATATCAAACAAATAATACGTAGCGTCTATATCTCCACAAAATTAAATTGTGCCTTTTGTCAAGGGGAACACAATATTTATTCGTGCCTCAAGTTTATGAGCTGGACACCAAAGGAACGCTATGATCAAGTAAGGGCAACGAAACTCTGTACAAACTGCTTGCAACATGACAAGCAAATTTCTTGCATGAGTGGAAATACATGCAAGCACTGTAATAAGAATCAGCATTCACTACTACATTGGGACAAAGATGAAAGACGGCAAGCAGAACATCCACGAGCTGATCAAGAAATCCAGGCAAGCTCTGGCCAATAGAATCAAAATGTCCTGCTTGCCACAGCAATTATAACAGCGAATACTAATGGACACAGCAAATTATTAAGAGGGCTCATCGATCCAGGTTCCCAAGCAGCACTGAAGAAGTAGCACAGTCGCTACAATTAAAGAAGGAAAGAGTGTTTCTAGAACTAAGCGGACTAGGACTAACAGAAGCCAGCATCGCACATAGCAGCGTTGAGTTCTTGGTAATCCCACGATTTCAATCCAATTTCAGCATTCAAGTGCAGGCGCAAGTTTTACCACAACTCACGCGGCTATTACTATCTGAGGAAACTGGAAAAACAGTAACAGTAAACAAATGCTAGCAGATCCAATCAACACCCCCGGTCGAACCGACATGATTATTGGAGCCGACATTTATGGTGTCATTATGCTGAACGGAGTACGCAAAGGCTCGAAAAATTCTCCAATAGCGCAGAAATCAAGATTGGGTTGGCTCATAACAGGTCGTACCTCTACAATCAAGAGCCCTGATGATAAAAAAATCACAGGACGACGATAGAAAAACAACTCAAATGATTTTGGAAGTTAGAAGAAGTAGGTAATCAAAATCGACAAACACCAGACAATCGAAAATGTGAAGTAATCTATGAGGAGACGTATTACTAAAACCCAAATGGGCGATATATTGTTCACATACCATTCAGAGAAGAAGTAGTAGAAGACAAATTAGGAAAACCAAGTAAAATAAAAAAATAAACGTTTCCAATACGAGTAATATATTTGGGTTTTCATTTTGCTCTACACATCAGAACTGGGATAATAAAACTCAGGGCACAAACGGGATTATTCATTCGTTTTCTTGCGGGTTTTTTTTTTTTCTGTTTTTGCTTTCGCGCTCAGTGCGAGTACGGGAACGACGTGTGCGACAAATGTGAAGATCATCGCTGGTAGCACGGACGGTAAACGACGACGAAAAAAAAAGCAGAAAGAAAACCGGCAATCGTGGGTACGGTCATCTACAATTGAGCTGTTGGATCAACGTTAAGAATTTTTTTTTCTTCGTGTGCTCGGTGTTGTACGGCTGTTGACTGAGTCTCTGTTGATTTTTTTTCGATTTTCTTTTGCGCTTTGTTGCTACTGTGCGATTGTATAATTGGGTTGGCCAGTGATTTTTGCCTCTCGAGTTGGCCGTTAGTCTTTTTTTTTTTTTGGAGCCGTTGTATGGTACGAGCGGGACTTTGGTGTTGGCAATTCGTTTTGATTTTTTGGAAGAAGATTGGTGGTTCGACTGTGTGACCTCCATATTTAGGGACGATAGAGTTTTTTTTTTTGAGTCGTAGGTATGGAAAGCAGCCAGCAGCGTGCAGATGAGTATGCAAAGCTGAACCGAGATTAGCTGCGTGAAGAGCTGAGGAATCGAGGCTTGGATCAAGGCGGGCAAAAGGAGGAACTACTCAAGCGGCTGTGGTATGCTACAACTCCTGCTACGGGCGGCCAGAAAATTGGCACCACCGCCCGTCGAGATGAGAGAAATTGAGAACGTTTCAAGGAGTCACTTCATGGTGCGAGACATTACGGAGATGATTCAGGAATTTAACCCAAGGAGTAAGTCAGGCATTTCGTCATTGGCGTGGACCAGAAGAGTGATGGACCTCCGCCGAATTTTCCACCTGGATGATAAACTCTTGTTAATGGCTGCTACGTCTAGGCTGGCAGGAGTGAAGGGCCATTGCACGAATATGTTGAGCAATTCCTCGACGATCTTTCCGTTAACTTTCCAACGAATGATGATGCCGTAGATATTCACAATATGCTACGTGAGCGGCGGCAAAAACCTCAGGAAGACATCGAAAAATATATAGCTGCATGAGTCAGCCGTTCTCATATACATCGTACTAGACCAGACATGACGGAAGGAGAGTGCTTGGAAGCGTGTCGAGCAACACCTCTTAGGACAATCCGCGACCTGATTGACTGAGTCAGGTGGGTCGGTGATCTGAAACCCAAGGCAAATTGAGGAACAGGGGCCAAGACAGAATAGGTGGCCAAGCCCAGCTGTTAAGCAATTGTCAAAAATCAACCTGGGAAAAAGGCTGCTTATGTAGACGCGCTAAGTCGACAACACGTGGAAGAGCCGAAGGATGTGGAAGTGGCGTCGCTATTTGTCCTTAACCTACATATTACCAACGATGACTGGCTCGCAACCATGCAGTGGCAGGAGGACAGGCTGCGTACAATCATCAAGGAGCTAAAGTCCACCGACTCAACTAGTATGAAGAAACATCTGCAGAATGAAGGTGCTGGTGGAAGGTGTTGAGAAGTGGGTGGTACCACATTCAATTCGATCGAGGATCCTGAAGTTGTGTCATGACGATGTGGGCCACCTAGCGGACGAGAAAACTTTGAACCGAGTGCGGCAAATGGTGAAGCTAGCTCGGAAACCATTTCTCTCGACATACCTGGTGGCGAAGGGGGGGTGGGGGGCGACAGCTTGGACCCAATCGTGGGGACACGATTAGTTTAGGATGACCGAATTCTTAGATCAGATGGTACGGACTTGCAATGGGGGCATTCGCAGGTTGACCGTCGAAGCGACCACATCGGTAGTAAGCAAAATAAAGAACGAAAAAAACGAAACGTTGCGTATTATTTGGTTTTTCCTTCTTGCTCAACACTACTCCCATCAGCAAAGGAATATATAGGATTAGAAGTAGCAGACAAAAGATCAATGAGGAAAATTGAAAAGAGTGTCGAAGACAGAACGGAGCCTTAGGATACACCAGCACTTATTTTGTGAATATCAGACTTGAAACCATCTAAGACAACTTAAACTGAAAGTTCCAAAAGGTAATTTCTAATACATTGAAGAAGAGAGTCATCGATTCTAAAAGCACGCATTTTCGAAAAAAGACCCTGATGCCAAGCTCTGTCAAATGCTTTAGAAATATCAAGTGCAACTATCTTGATTTCGCCAGATCGATGTACGCTTAGGTTCCACTTTTCGGTAAGACATGCCATCAAATCACCAGTGGACCTGTTGCTACGAAAACCGTACTGCCGGTCATTGAGAAGTTTTCGTGTTTCGAGATATTTCATGAGCTGGGCTGGACAAATGCTGTTTTCCATCTGCTCGGGAAGAGTCCTAAAGAGTAGGATTGATGAAAAAGCTTACGCAGTGGTTTTGCCTGCGAAGAAGAACACCTCTTCAGAAGAAGGGGAGATATACCATCTGGACCAGCGGATTTATGTATGTTGAGATCTTTAAGTACTCTTGCTACTACACGAGTGCGAAAGTGGATTCGTCACATTGAAGATTCGACGCACTCAAGTGTAGGCGGAGACAAAGCACAATCTGGGAGTGTTGAGGTGGTCGCAAAGTGTGCAGCAAGCAGATTGGCCTTATCCAAAGAGCTGACACCTGGAATGTCATTGTAAACGAGCGTTGGGATGGAGTATGAGGCGGAATTTATAATGTTTTTGACGAACGACCAAAAATGTTTACTGCCTTTGGAACATTGCTGTATTTTTTGCTTCAGTTTTTGGTCCTATAGGAATTTCACAAGCTTAAGAAAGGCGTTGCAGTCATTTCTGGCTCCTTTGAACTTTTTTCGGTTTTCCTCTGTCGGGTTGGTCTTGTAGGACCGAAAAAACATTTCTCTAACCCTGACGGCCTCTTTACAGCTCGAGTCGTACCATGCCTTTTATTTTGGTTTGATACTCTTCATCCGATGAGGAATAAAGGATCTCATTCCAAAGATAATGGTGTCTGTAATGGTGTCTGATAGGGGTGGCCGTGGTGTAGTGGTAGTAGCAAACGCTTCTCACTCGGAGGGTCCAGGTTCGAATCCTGCTCATGGCAAATCAGTTTTTCATTGTGTAATTGGAACTCAGACAAAAAAATTCTGCGTGTGAAGGCATAACACTGACACGTAGATTTGGCTGTTATAAGAGTTTCAAGCAATGAAAAAAAAAACTGGGAATTATACCTCGAATCACTCTGAGTGAAGAAAAACTCTCCGTCCTATTCGGCCTCCCACCCCTGGAGAGCAAACATAGAAACCAAACACACCTGAGTTTCAAACCAATACAAAAACAATTTTCCTTTCTCCTCCTTCTATCTTTCCGCCCGCGCCCTGGCAACAGTAAAAGGTATCTAAAAAAAAAAAAATCTGACGGTTTATCAGCGTTTAAGTGACCCTGGAATGTAGGGACATAACTGCAATGAGTCTGTAGAAGGAGAGAGAAAAAGATTCGCGGGACGGGCTGGATAAATGCTGTTTTCTACCTGGAAAGAGTCCTAAAGAGTAGGATTGATGGGTTTTCCAGTGAGGAAGAACAGCTCTACAGAGGAAGGGGACTAGCATCTGGACTAGCGGATTTGTGTATATTAAGATGTTTAAATACTCTTGCTACTACACGAGCGCGAATGTGTATTGGTCCCATTGAACATTCGACGCACTTAAGCTTAGGCGGGGACAAAGCACCATTTGAAGTGTTGAGCTGGCCGCAAAGTGTGCGGAAAGCAGATTGACCTTATCTAAAGAGGTGACAGCTGAAATGACATAAACTAGGTTTCATTAATCGATGTAAGAAATATTTCACCTCCTCTGACCTGGTCACAATATATGTATAAGGCGTTTATCCGCCCAAAAGTGGAGTACAATGCCCACTTCTGGTTAGGTGCCCCTATAACCCTATATGGGTGAGTGTCATGTTCAATAGTGATCAGTAGTGTTAATATTTAATGTTTCTATTGCGCATAAAATATTGTAGTGTTCCATTCACTTTCTTCCTAAATTTGTCATATTTAAATCCACACCTAAAAATTATATATTGAGTAGAATGTCATCGGGAACTCGTACAAAAATGGCTCAACAACCTGCACTGAACAGCACTCCAACGAATACGAATGCACTCAGCGCAACCGAACTTTGGAACCGTATTGAAATGCGTTTTACTCTTTTCTCTGAAGAAATAAACATTAAAATCTCAAAGCTGTCACTTATTGAGGAGAGTATTCTCCACAAAATTAGCGAGATTGAGTTAAATATCCTCAGTAAAATTAACAAACTGTAAGACCACTACAATGAACTTGAGTCTCGTCTTGATGACCTTGAGCGGAAGAAAGTTAGTGGTGATGCTGTCTTGGTGGGAATGCCAGCTACAGAGAACAAAAACCTCCATGAAGTGCTGAGCAAAGTATGCACCGCTAATCCAACTGGCAAACACTCTTCGTATGATGGTACTATCACTATGAAGTTTTCCGATCCTCATGAGAAAAATATCTTGCTCAGAAGCTGTTTAGCTAGGTATAAACAAAATAAAATTGGATTGACACTGCGAGATATTGGTTTGGAGTCTGATCAGAGAATCTACATAAATGAGAGTCTCACGAAAAAGAATTTCCTACTCCAACGGAGTGCTCTGAAACTGAAAAAAGAGAACGTCATCTCCGCAGTACACATCAAAAACGGGCAAGTGCATGTACGAACAACAAGTGGGAGGCCGCTCTTAATCACCAGAGATCAAAAGAATAAAATGACGCACAGTAAACAAAATATTGTCACACTCATAAAATTTTCTACGTTTAATTTTTCTCTAAATTTTTCTTTCTTTGTGTATATTTCTTACTTTACTTTCTGTTACATTTTCTCTCGTTCCATAATATTTTCTATTCTTTATTATTTTACACAGTAAGATTATCATTATTGTCAAAAGTCACTGTCATGCTAGGTTTCTGTCATTCATATTTTTGTTTATTATTGTTATTAATGAAAGTTCTCTCTGTGTTCGGTGCATATGAAGGAATCTTGTTTTTCTTTTTCCCCTATCATGCGCACGTCAAACTCGAGTGAATGGGTGGAGTTGCATAGATCCATGGGGCAGTTGCATAGATCCATGGGGGGAGTTGCATGGATAAATCAAAGGTGCTTTTAAATATTGCAGCAAAATTTAGAGAAGGAAAAAAATATGCCACGTTAATTCGCAAAGCATAAGACATAAAATTGATGAAATGCGTTACCTTTTTGGAGATGGCTGCATGGATATAATTGGCGCTTCCGAAACTTGGACTACACCTAATATGGAGTCAGACTTATATAAATTTAATGGCTTTAGAATGTTTCATGATGACCGAATTAGAGATAAAGACTGGGGGAGTGGTACTGTATATAAAACATGAATACAAATGCAGAATTGTCAAGCAATCTTCTGAAAATTATGAGACTGAGTTCGTGTTTGTGAAAATCTTTAGCAACGAGACAAATCTTTTAGTGGGCACATTCTATATAGCCCCTGACTTAGCTAGCTTCACCCATATACGAGATATTCTGGAATAGTTGGGTCCACTATATCCTAAAATTGTTATTTGTGGTGATCTTAATTTGGACAATTTAGCTAACAAAAATATAACTTTCATTAATATGATTGATTGACTAGGGTTCCATTTAGCAAATACAAATAATCCCACACACTTTTTTCCAAATAAAACCCCCTCTCTTCTTGATTCTTTTCTTCTCTCTCAAAGCGAGTTAATAGCACATTATGACCAAATTATTTGTCCTGGTCTTTCTCACCATGTGTTCAGCATACACGGATTCTGGAATTCAACCTTTTTTTTGCTATGGAAAATGAAACACGGTTCTTCAATCGTTATAATGATCTACGAGTATATACTCGTATTTTAACTGTACGTTATCGAGTGTACTTTTCTTCTTTATGATTTTGCTTTTATATGTACAACAATTTGGCGCGAAAAAAACATTTTACATACATAGACATTTGAGGTTATTTACATAAGTTTGAAATAAATGAAATTGAAACAAATATCGTATATTCGGTATTCTGTACAATCTTCTGACTTAATGTAACGTGATGTAATGCGACATAATTATTAAAGTTCTTGAATATATGTATAAATAGATTTGGTAATTTTATGTTTTGAATCGTTAACATTTTCTCCGGCCGTGAACGGAGTTCGCAATACGCTGGTCAGAATCAGAAGCATCATCGGTTGGTACTGGTTCACCCTGTTGTTTTGCATTGTCTTCGCCAATCTACTACCTTTCTCTTTTGCCATTACATGGAACGGGAATGCATGATTAATGAATGGAAGTACAAATGAGACAACACAATGCAACATGTAAGAACACATATGAACTATGAAGAGAATAAACATTGTCGGATTATATTTTTCGGTTTGACGATGTTACGATCGTACCTTTTGTTGTTTTAACGAAAAGGATACATTTTGATTTTATGTCGTGTTGAATGCGTTTTTAGTTGTTTTTTTTTTTGAAGTAGTGTGTAATATAAATATTAGAAAGTTTCGTTTTGTGTTGAATGTTAATATTTTGGGTAGCTATTAATGTATGTAGATATTAGCGATATTGTATTGTATGTTGTGTTGAATAAAAAAAAATTCGTGTTGCGGGTTTATCCTGGTTGTGTTGTTGAAGTTTCTAAGACTGTTTAGTGGACTGTATGTTTAAGGGTTTGCTCATTGTGTTGTATGTGTCGAATGTTTTTGATGCTGATGCCAGCTTGTTAGATTACCGTATCGTTTTCATTGGCTGTGTTGGACGGTAGATAACAAATCTTTGCTATTGGCCGTTTAAGTATTCCGGTCTTAGTTTTTAATGTGACTACGCGTACTAATTTGTCAGGCCCGGGGTGAACGTCTAAAATACGTGCAAGCATCCATTGAGATGGTGGTAGGCGTTCATCCTTAACCATGACCAGGTCCCCTTTTTTCGGTATTTCCACCTTGTTTAATCATATTGGACGCTTTTGTAGGTGTGAAAGGTATTCTCCACTCCATTTTCGCCACAATGAATCGACAGCGGTTTGAATGCGTTTCCAGCGGTCCAAGTAGTTTACCTTGTCGGTTGCTACATCTCCTTAGGGCAAAGCTTTGATTGCTTCGCCGATTAGGAAGTGTCCCGGGGTTATGCTCTCGGTCTCATCAGGAGTGTCTGACAGTGGACATAGTGGCCTAGAATTAAGGCATGCTTCAATTTGGATAAGCAAGGTGCAGAGTTCCTCGAACGTCAGCCTCCCTTTCCACAATCCGCCCAAAATGGTACTTGACGGACCTCACGCCTGCTTACCAGATTCCTCCGAAGTGACGGGACTCGGGCGGAATGTAGTTCCATTTTGTACCCTTATCGGCTATGGTGTTAGCAATCTCTCTCCAATCGCGTTGGGCATGTTCCATCAAGCCCTTGAGTTCCGCGTCAGCTCTGATGAAATTTGTACCACAGTCACTGTACAACTGCGAACATATTCCTCGTCGAGCCGTGAAGCGACGAAAAGCTGCCAAGAAAGCCTGTGTGCTAAGGTCGGAGACCCTTTCCAAGTGGATAGCGATGGTCGCAAGGCATATAAAGATAGCGAAATAGCCCTTAAGGCTCTTTGCCCCTCGTCCTTTCCTAAAGACAAGGAATCAATCGGTCCAGCATAGTCGACGCCGGTGTTGCTGAATGGTCGGACCATTTGCACTCGAGGTGCTGGTAGACTCCCCATCAGCTGCTGCATTTGCCGGAAGCAAATAACGCATTTGTGAATGTGCTTCTTAATGCTTCTTTTTATGTGTAGTATCCAGTATGCAGTGCGGATATATGCTGTCATTTGATGAGTACCCCGTGCAAGCTTTGTTGGTATGCGTCGCGAATAACAAGATCTGTATAGTGGTGGTTGGGTTTTAATATTATAGGGTGTTGTTAGTTGTATGGAAGTCGTCCCCCTACGCGTATGATGCCCTGGCCGTCCTTGAAGGCATTGAGTGACTTCAAACTTTTCGGTGCAGTGTCGGTGTCTTGTAGCTCCTTCAATTCGACTGCAAACATATCGATTTGAGCCAATCGAATCGCTGCCTGTGCTGCTGCTTGTAATTCATCGGGTTCAAGTACTCCAACCCGTTTGGATTTGGTTACTGCTTTGCAATTATGCCCAAACCGCAAACAGTATGCCAAAACTCGAACTAACTTTGGTAGTTTTGAGTATTTACACAAAAACGTGCTTATGTGATCGTCTGTGTGGTGACCTAACGCATGGTGTACCTTGACTTTACGGGCTTCTTCTTCGGTTCCAATCATTGTCAGCTATTCTGGTTCCTCAAATTGCCAATGACTCTTCAGGAACGCTGGACCTCTCCACTATATATCTTGGGTTACTAGGGCTGAGGGAGAAACGCCACGCGATGCTAAATCAGCCGGGTTGAACTCGGTTAGGACATGTCTCCATTCGTGGCTGTTTGTAAAGCGCTGAATTTCCGAAACCCTATTGCTCACAAACGTGGTCAATTTCGTAGGGTGTCCACGAATCCAGGCGGTGCCGTGAAATAACGCCGAAATCCAAAATTCGGCGTTAATTCACTTTATGAAAGCGAAATAAAGCCGAATTTCTATGTTCGGTCTTATTTCACTTTGCTAAAGTGAAATAAAGCCGAGTCGGCCTTATTTCGATATTTTAATTTTAATTTTATTTTGAGATATGCAGCCAAGTGGATCGAAAAGTTTGGCTATCGCTGAAAGAATATTCCTTTTAGTTGCCTCCTCGACCTCTAATTGGAAACTCTGAAACGAAAATGAATCGGTCTTGGGATACCACCTAACGCCTAACGTTTTTACATGATCTGCGCCACCTAGAGGTAGCTCAAAGCTTATCTCCCGATCCCGAATAGGAATGTCGTTGAGCAAATCTTGGTCGTTCGAAGACCATATACGGAGATTGAGTTCAGCAGTTGCAAGCATATTCCGGACTTCATCCCTCTTATGCCGTTCTTCTTCGACAGAATCGGCTCCGCTTATCAGATCGTCTACGTACATGCCTTCCTTGACAACCCTTGCTCCTACTGGATACCTTTGTGCCTCATCCTCAGCAACTTGATGCAAAACGCGAATAGCTAAATAGGGAGCACATGCAGTCCCGAAAGAGACAGTCTTGAGCTTAAAGGCTTTTATCGGCTGATCCCTGTCTTTCCTCCAAAGAATTATTTGGTAATATCTATCCTCTGGATTGACCCAAATTTGACGGTACATCTTTTGGATGTCTGCCGTAAATGTGTATCGATGCTTCCTCCACCTCAGGATAACATCGAAAATGTTATTTTGAAGTTTGGCGCCCACCAACAGATGGTCATTGAGAGATGTCCCATCCGTGCCTTTTGAAGCGGTGTCAAACACGACTCTTAGTTTAGTCGTGGAGCTAGCTTCCTTGAGGACAGAATGATGTGGAAGAGACGAATGATACGGTGACGCAATGATGACATCGTTTTCGAGGTCGATCTCCTCCTTGTGTTCGAGTGTCAGATACTCCATGATACATTGACTGTATTTTTCGTATAGCCTTTCATCCTTCTGAAATCGTCGTTCCAAATGCGTCAATCTTCGAAGCGCAACTTCCCTGTTGACTCCTAATGCTGGAGGTCTTCCTTCTTTGAACGGCAGCGCCACCTCATACCGTCCATCTGGTAGTCGTCTCGTATGTGTCGCTAAATGTTTTTCACATACCGTGTCCTTTTCAGCAATCTTGCCCAAAACGATCCAACCTAACTGTGTCTTCTGTGCAATGGGTTCGTTGACATTGGCACTTCTTATAATTTCCGGGACTATGATTTCTGTGTAGACATCGGTGCCATCTATAGTTGCGGGTGTGTCAAATGCAGAGTAGGCTAACTGTAGACTCTTAATGTGCGTTAAGTTGTTTAGTATCATTGGTTGAGCCGGAAAAAGCCCAGTCAACGACTTAAAAACTAGGGCTCTGGCAGAGCTTTTCGACCTGAATATAATGTCGACGTAGCTCTGACTAGAGCCGTTGGTGACCTTCCCCAACCCTGATATTTCTACACACGTGCGGTGTTTTTTAAGTCGGAGCAGTTGTGCAGCTGATTCGGAGATAAAGGTGGCCTCTGATCCAGGATCGATTAAAGCGCGCAGAGAGAAGAATCTCCCGTCAGCTGACCTTACGTTGACAATTTCTGTAGCCAACAAAATGTACGTGTTGGTGTGCGACGAAGAATAAACTGTGTTACGTGTGCTGGAACTTGGTTGGTCACTGCTCATCGGATGAAAGCTATGTGCGTTTGGGTTGACGTTTACCTGTCCCGGTGGAGTGCTACTAGTGTGGTGTTGAATCAGTTGTGCTGATGTGCGAGCGTTGGGTAATGATGTGTGTGCTTGGGTATGTGTGTAGGGTGCGGGTGTGTGTGTAGGCGAAGGTGGTGTCGTTGATGGCAGAAGTAACAATTCTCGCTGCTGGGACAGTCAGTTCAGTTCAGTTTAAATGCATTTTTATTTAACTAATTAATTTACTCTTACATGCTAGACAAAAAAATGCTTAAAAATTAGTCTAAATAACTTACAAATAATTTTATTTTAACTTACTGGCCCCATGCGGGCGCTCTAAGCTAAACCTAACACTTAAACTATGTCTTTCGACGAATCTTACATTCTAATTTTATATTCAATTTAACATTACTTAATACTAGAACTAAGAAAATAAATTTTAACTAAAAACTTAGTAAATGGACTCTTTTTTTATATTATAAAAACTTATAGACTACCTAACCTACTTACATCTAATACATACACATACATACATATACATCCACAATACCTATATACCTAATATATAAGTATATGCATATATATATATTTTTTTTTTTTTAATTTTTCATTTTTATTTTTTTTTTATGTTTTTATATTTTTTTTTTCTTAAAAACTAACTTAATCCTACCTAAAACTATGTAAGCCGGCAATGGCTAATAAAATAGTCAGACGACCGACTTTGCTTCCTATGGAGCTACCTAGTACTGGAGGAATTGGACGACGAAACTTCCCCTCCCTCAACCAGCCACCAAAATTGTTGGTGCTGACGAGCAACATCCCTCATGTCGCGACTCCCTACCACCCTACTGAACCGGAGACGCTCCGCACTGCCGTGTGCGACATCTCTGTCGTAGTTGAGTCGCCTGTCCGCAGCTGTTCGAGCGACGTGGAAGATTAGCGGAACCGCCAATCTGTCCTGGACCAGACCTTTACTATCTAGATAGAGGAACACTTCTGGAGGAATAAAGCCGTCAAAGCGAACTCTCTCGTGATACATATAATTGGGGTAGAAAGCCCCGGAGATCAGGTTGTTCGATGAGGTCATTGCTCTTGCAATGTAACTTCAAGTTAACTTAATGACGAAATTGTCCACTCTTATTAGGTTAGCCTTATTGTATATCAGTCGCTCACAGACCGTCGTGAAGTATTAACGTGTTTCGGCTTTTTCGAGAAGAAAGGAAAAAAAAAAAAAAAAATAATAATAATAATAATAAAATAAATAAATATTACGTGCAAAACAGTATTTGACGACGTTTTATAAAGGGTCAGTTAGGCCAGTGGTAGTGGTATGTGATCGGAAATAAAGTGGCGCGAGTTCGAGTCCCGTCGGGGGAAAGACTTTTTTATTTATTTTTTTTTTATTTTTAATAAAACACGTGCAATAAAAGTGTTAACAAGCAGATAAAAGCAGGCGATGGATAGAAGTGAGCGCTCCGCTCCCCCAATAGCGGGATCAGCGGATGACGCAAAAACATCAGCCGAGGAAGCAGTTATTTCGGGAAACTTTGCTCGAGAAACAAGGTCCAAGAGGAGGAGAAAGACAAATCCGACTTCCATCTCCGTTAAACGCATCGCCCTATCTGCTTCGCCCACGAAGATGCGGGTTTATGTAAGGAAAGAGGCCAAAACAGCAGGGGAACAACATAAAAAACACGGTAGTGACTCCGATGGTGGGGATGGGCACCACTTCGGGTCAAATAATAGCTTCGCCTCTCTGATGGCTTCGGAATCAGAGGACGAAGAAGAAGAAGTTAATTCCCTTACCAACAGCATCAAGCAGATGCAAGATCGAGTACTGGCAATTAAAACCAAGCAAATTGCTAGAGCCAAAAGGGAGAAGCGGCAACTGCCGATTTGCGATTTGAAGTGCGGAAAGAACCACAAGTCCGAGGAGTGCGCTCTTGGTAAGGACGGAGCGTCTGAAAAAAGCCAACTCTCTTGTGCTTTATGTAGGAACACGGGGCACACCGCAAATTATCGGGGTTGTCCCAAATTCCAGTACATCAAAAGAATAAATCTGGCCCGGCAGCAGAAAGTGGAAGTGAAACGTCCACCCGTGCATTTGCAAACTCCAGCTGTTACTCCCCATGTTACCTACGCCCAAATGGCGGCAGGTAGGGGAAATACGGTACAGCAAGCGAAGGTTGCTTTTCAGGCCCCAGCGCCCAGAGCACCTGAACCAGTACCTGACATGCTAGCTATCTTGCTCTCTATCCAGGGGCAGATGGCTCAGCTACAACGTCATTTAACTGAACAGACTGCGCGAGTGGATCAAGTATACGCTCTGCTGCCTGGCCTAACGCACCTTTTGCCGTAATGGGTACGTACGTGGCGGAGCAAACCCTGAAGGTCCTTGCTGTGAATGTGAATTCACTGATTAGGCTCGAATGACGACCCGCACTATTTAAGTTGCTTAAAGACCAAGCCCCTGATGTGCTTTTGGTCAGCGAAACTAAGCTTACCAAGAGACACAAAATGAGGCACAGAAAATACAAAATAGTACGGAGAAACCGACCCAACTGCACTCAGGGAGGTGGCGTTGCAATTTTCGTAAGAAAAGGTATACATTTTAAAGGAATATACAGTCGTGTAGTACGTAGGTTCCAGGTGCTGGAAGCATGCATCGTGTATATCCCTCTCCGTAGTGGAAAGGGGCTGTACATGGTGTTTGTCTATGCACCTAAGGCTACTCAATCCACCTTATTTATCTCAGAGCTCGAGACACTTTTTCGATTCCTGAGGCTGGAATTGGAAGACAACTATTATATTATCGGCGGAGATTTCAACGCTAAACATAGTGATTGGGGAAATAATACACCAAATACTAGAGGGAACCTACTATTCAATTGGTGGGGTCAACACAGTTTGATGTATAGACTCGGGCTTAAGGCGACAGATAGTCCGTCGTTTCCCAGACACGGGTCCTATTTGGATCTCCTGCTGTTCGACTCACGAATACAACTGACATGTACTAACCAACAAACTACAAACTGTCTACGCACTTTCGTGTATGACAGTGACCATTGCGGTCTCAGCACCGGAATAACTGTTCCCAACGAAATTGCGGAATTGGATGACTTTGTTCAAAGGCATTCCTACAATTATAGTAGGGTGCGTTGGACACACTTCACCAGAACACTGACTAGAGCACTCTCCTCGAATTCGCTCTACCCACCGGCCAACAGAAATCTGTCAAACGAGGAGATTGACAGGTATCTAAGATTAATGGACGAGACAATCAAACGAACAATGGGCAAAACGATACCTCGGTACCAACACACTGACTACGAAGACTTATTCCGCAACGCAACTATTGACGCACTGCACCGACATAAAAGTAGACTGCTGTCAAGACTAAAAACCTTGTACAGACAGTTTACTGACAGACATAACCCGGAGATTATGACGCTAAAGTCGTCGATCAAAAACCTCCAAGTCTTAATAAAAGAAAATTACAGAGCATCTGTAAGTTTGTATTGGAACAACAAAATTCGAGCTGTAAACTCCAGCAACCCGAATATGTTCCCGCAAATAAATAAAATATTTCGGAGAAAAGATCAAAACGACCTTTCGTGTCTTAAAATCGCCCGTACGACGGACAACGAGAACATACTTATAGCAGCAGGCATAGATCCAAATGAGGCTGTTGATGACGACAACTTCTTTGTGATCGAGGATCCGCAGGAGCAGGTAGAGGCTATAGTAGCGACTTTCCAGGAAGTGTACAAGGCGAATGTTATCATTGGCCCGAACAACGATCTGGAGAATCGAGTCCTTGTGCACAATTTCTACCTTCGAAATGAAATTGTGAATTGGCGATTCGAGAGCTCGGGTTTCACCCAGTTCAGTGACGAGAATATGGCAAATAATGTCATCACCAACGATAGGGTACTACCCCCGTTCATTTCGAAGGAAGAGCTCCAAACGATCTTCGAATCACTTAGAAGTAAGAAATCAGTGGGAACCGATGAAATACCGAACATTGTGCTTCGACATCTCCCTTTAGAAGCGGTGAACATTTATACCACCCTGTTTAATAATGCAATGAATAATGCACATTATCCAGCGCATTGGAAAACTGCGGTGGTACATCCCATCCCCAAAAGGGATAAAGACACTTCCAATCCGGCGAAACTCCGCTCGATTAGTCTTCTTCCTAACATCAGTAAGGTTTTCGAAAGGGTGATCAATAGAGTCCTGACTAAGTGGGTTGAGGACAAACATATAGTTCCGGATAATCAGTTCGGTTTCAAGGCGGGGCATGATGTTATTCATGCTGCGTCTAAACTGGTTTCTGATATCCAATGGAACAAAGGCAAGAAACAGTGCACTGGTGCCTGCCTGATTGACTTGGAGAAGACCTTCGATACCGTATGGTTAGAGGGACTCTTTTTCAAGCTGGACAGGTTAGGCATTAGTAAACCACTGCTGTATATTCTTTTTGATATGCTCTCCAGTAGACAGTTCATCGTGAAGAATGGCGATGTGACTTCTGCTGCAACATTTAACATTAAAAACGGTCTGCAACAAGGTGCGGTAAATTCTCCGATCCTATTCAACATTTTCATAAGTGATCTGATAGGTTCACTTCACCATGCCATAGCGTACGCAGACGACTTAATCGCGTACAGATCAGGTCCAAAGATTGAGGTCATTAATATGCTTTTGCAACGTGACTTCGATAAAATTAAGCGATATTGCGATGACTGGAAGTTGAAAATCAACTTTCAGAAGTCGGAAACCATTCTGTTTAGGACGCCTTTGTCTGGAGCCTCTAGGGATACCAGAAAGAATTGGCGAAAGTTTTCTATCGTCGGACAACACGGACAGCCACTCGCTTGTCGAAATGTAGTCAGATACCTTGGGATCTGGCTAGATCAATTTCTGTATTTTAACAAACATATAGAGGTTGCTCTGGCCAGAGCCAAAGGTGCTTTTGCCCTTACAAAGAGACTGTTTTATAACAGTTAACTCGATGCGAGGGTACAGGTTATCTGCTACATGGCCCTTATCAGGCCTATGCTTGTGTTTGGATGTCGCGTGTGGTTCAACGTAAGAGCAAGTTTATTGGAAAAGATTCGGGTGTTTGAGATGGCTTGTCTCAGGACTTGTCTTCGCTTATACAGAACACCAGAGTCTCAGTACATAAAATTCTATCCCAATGAGGTCTTGTACAATAGGGCGAATCTAATAAGAGTGGACAATTTCGTCATTAAGTTGACTCGAAGGCACATTGCAAGAGCAATGACCTCATCGAACAACCTGATCTCCGGGTCTTTCTACCCCAATTATATGTATCACGAGAGGGTTCGCTTTGACGGTTTTATTCCTCCAGAAGCGTTCCTCTATCTAGATAGTAAAGGTCTGATCCAGGACAGATTGGCGGTCCCGCTAATCTTCCACGTCGCTCGAACAGCTGCGGACAGGCGACTCAACTACGACAGAGACGTCGCACATGGCAGTGCGGAGCGTCTCCGGTTCAGTAGGGCGGAAGGGAGACGCGACAGGAGGGATGTTGCTTAGCAGCACCAGCAATTTTGGTGGCTAGTTGAAGGGGAGGATGCTTCGTCGTCGAATGCCTCCAGTAATAGATAGCTTCATCTGAGGCAAAGTGGGTCAGCCTAATTTTTTTTTAGCCATGGCCGGCTTACATAGTTTTAGGTAGGATTAAGTTAGTTTTTAGGAAAAAAAATATAAAAAACAAAAAAAAAATTAATAAAAATAAAAAATGAAAAAAAATATATATATATATATATATACATATATTTATATATTAAGTATATATGTATTATGTATATGTATATATGTATGTGTGTGCGTACGTATTAGATGTAAGTAGGTTTAAGTAGACTAAGATTTATTTTTAGGTAGTCTGTAGGCTTTTAGTTTTAAGTTTTATAAAAAATTAAAAAATGTCCATTCACTAAGTTTTTTACTTATAATTTATTTTCTTAGTTCTAGTATTAAGTAATGTTAAAATAAAAATATAATGTAAGATTCGTCGAAAGACATAGTTTAAGTGTTAGGTTTAACTTAGAGTGCCCGCATGGAGCCAGTAAGTTAGAATAAGATTATTTGTAAGTAATTTAAGCTAATTTTTAAGCGTTTTTTGTTTAGCATATAAGAGTAATTTAAGTTTAAAAAAATAAAAATGCATAAAAACTGAAACTGAGCCTTATTGTATAAGACCTTCGCTGCTGGGACAGTCACGGCTAAAGTGGCTATAGGCGACCTTGCACTGAATAGGTTTCGCTTGTGCTTTTGCGTGAAACACCTTGTGGTCTCCGATTCGACCATGGCTTGGCGTTGGACCGAAACGTTCCTTGCTGCCCGAAAGCCTCCAAGGTTCGGAACCATGATTCCAGGAATTCTATAAATTGGCTCATGGTTGGTAGCTCATTGGTATTGCCAAGCTTTTCCTCCCACAGCTGTTGGGTGATTATGGGTAGTTTATGAAAGATTATATATATCAAGATTGCATCGCAATATGTCACCGGTAGTTCTAAATTATCGAGCGCATGAATGGATTCTTGTGATAAATCCAATATGGATTTGAGCCCCTCTGTAGATTCTTTAGCCAACGGCTGTTGATTAGAAAATAGCTTAAGCTGAGCGTTAACTAGAATCCGCTTATGATCGAATCGTGATGTAATGTGACATAATTATTAATGTTTTAAGTATATGTATAAATGGCATTGGTAATTTTATGTTTTGAATCATTAACATCATGACTTATTCGTTCTGTGTCTAAATGTCATAATCTCAACTGGTCACATATTTATTGTACGTCTAATGTTAATGAACAAGTTTCTGTTTCTAATAAGCATATTGACTTTCTGTTTAACAAGCATGTACCTGTGAAAACCAAAAGAATAAACAATGTCAATTTGCCGTGGTTCACGTCAGAAATAAAAAAGAAAATAAAAGAACGCGACGCTCTTTATTATAGATGGCGTCAATACAGATGTCCCGATATGCGCAATGATTTTATGGAAATGCGTAATTCAGTAACCTCGTTAATACGTGAGAGTAAAAGACAGTACTATGAAACTAAATTTCATACTAACCAGTCGAGTCCTGCATTCTGGAAAACAATCCGTGATGTCGGTATTAGTTCTAGCAATGAGTCTGTTCTAGGAAATGTTGATGTCAATGACCTGAACAGAAAATTTTGTTGCATCCTGTTTCCAAGCAAATCCGATTGACTTTTCCGTCTTTGAACGCAATAATACGAATAAAGCGCGGACATTCTCATTACAATGTGTTGATGAAAATTGTGTTGTGAATGCTATTTTCTCCATCCGGTCAAAAGCAGTGGGCCTGGATGGTGTGCACCCGACGATAATTAAAATGCTCTTACCTGCCATAAGAAAGCACATCACACATATTTATAACACCATCATTACTACCAGTGTATTTCCCAAAGAGTGGAAAAATGGAAAAATAGTACCAATTCCTAGACCAAATAAAACTGAATTTAGGCCAATTACAATTCTTCCATTTCTGAGCAAAGCCTTCGAAAAAAATGAAAGAGTATGTTGAAGAAATTAAACTCATAACGGATTTTCAATCAGGGTTCAGAAAAAAACATAGCTGCATCACAGCCTCACTTAAGGTTAGTAATGATATACGTTCTGGTTTTGATAGGAGTAGCTGTTTTTCTTGATTTTTCAAAAGCATTTGACTCAGTAAACCACGAAATTTTAATATTTAAACTCAGGAATCAATTTTCTTTTGAGAACTCAATCTGTCAGCTCATTACATCTTACCTTCAAAACCGAACTCAAACAGTTTTCTATGAAGGTAAAGTCTCAACGAGTCTAAATGTGCTATCAGGTGTGCCTCAATGCTCCGTTCTTGGTCTGCTCTTATTCATACTATTTATAAATGACAAATAAATGATAATTGTATCAAAAGGTGTGAGCATCATATTTATGCAGATGATGAACAGATTTTAAAAAGCTTGAAGAGATCTGAAGAATTAACTGCAATGAATGAGTTGAACGGAGATATCAATGCAGTCAATACCTGGTCCACACAAAATGATCTAAACCTAAATCCGTTAAAAACCAAATCTATGTCCTTTAATAGAACGTCCGTAGATATTACTTCGCCACTTCTTCAAATTAATACTACCATCGACTTTGTGAAAAAATTCAAAAATCTGGGTATTTACTTTAATGAGTGTCTAAATTGGAATACTCATTTAAACCACATTGTTTTCAAAATATATGGTATTCTCGGTGGATTAAGTCCCACCAAGCAATATCTACATATCAAAGTTAAATCGAAGCTTATTAAGGCATATGTTTTACCTACTCGTATTATCCTTTATGGATGTGAAATCTTCTCGAACCTGGACTCTGTATCTACCAGAAAGCTAAAAGTCGCCTTTAACAACTGTGCCAGGTATATCTTTAATATCCGTCGCTGTGATCACATCTCTTCTTATGTAAAACAAATCATTGGCTGCTCCTTAAGCGTTAACTCCAATTTTCGGTCGTAGTTCTCGCCCTAGTAGACAGGCAATAACAAGTTTAGTGCAAAAATTTGAGTCTACATATTCGTTGTGTGATGTTGCCGTGTCAGTGAGACAACGGGTTGGTCGAAGTGTCGAAAATATCGCTGCCGTTCAGGCGTCCGTAGCAAACGATCCAAATCAGTCAATTCCACGGCGTTCTCAAGAATTGGGTATCGCTCAAACCACATTATGGCGTATTTTGCGTAAGGATCTTAGTTTACACCCATAAAAGATCAAGCTGACTCAAGAATTGAAGCCGATGGACCATTTGAAGGGACGTACGTTCTCCGATTGGGTTCTGGAGAAGATGCGCCAAGATGATGAATTTCATCGCAAAATCATCTTCAGTGACGTAGCTCATTTTTGGCTCAATTGGTTCGTCAATAAGCAAAATATGCGTTATTGGTCGGGTGAAAATCAACATGTGCTTCATGAATCACCACTTCATCCACAAAAAAATAACTGTTTGGTGCGGTTTGCATGCCGCCGGCGTTATTGGGCCATATTTTTTCGTCGAATATAACGATAACGTGAATGGTCAGCGTTATCGTGCCATGATCACCGATTATTATTGGCCAGAATTGGAAGATATGGACTTGGACGACATGTGGTTTCAACAGGATGGTGCCACAAGCCACGTAGCACACGCTACAATCGATTTATTGAAGAGTAAGTATGGTGAGCGTGTTATCTCAAGCAATGGGACAGTCGATTAGCCGCCTCGTTCGTGCGATTTAACGCCGCTTGACTATTTTCTGTGGGGCTATGTTAAATCATTGGTTTATGCCAACACGCCGACGACGTTGGAAGAGCTCAGAGCCAACATTGAACGCGAAATAGCGGCCGTTTCGGCCGAAATGTGTGGCCGAGTAGTTGAAAATTGGGTCCAACGAATCGACCGCTGCAAGCGTGCCCGCGGTGGCCATATGAACGAAGTCGAGTTCCATTCATAAATGTTTTGATTGTACTTCAAGACGATAATACAGTTTTTGAAATATCTCAAATGGTTTGCGTTTTATTTAAAAAAAATTTGTCAAGTACTTATTGGAAAACCCGATATAGAAACACATCATTATTAAATAAATAAATAAATAAATAAAATAAATAAACCTCTTTGAACTTGATAGATAGGATCCAAAGCCGTGCGATAAAACTCCTCTGAAATTGCCAGAAGCATTCCGCTCTTTCAAAGTTTTGACCGTAACACCCGTCTCGCTATGAATGGTCATCAGCACACTCTCAAGCCCATCTTCGGGCGTACTCTGAAATATAATGATTCTCTCCTAAGGCGTACATCTTGCTTATGGAATGCCCTACCGAGCTCCTTTTTTTCCTAATAGGAGTGGGTATAAATAAACAAACTAGTTAAAAAAAACAGATTTTCATCTCGTAACGACGTAACCGTTCTTATTTTCATAAACAAACAGTTTATATAGTAACTACATTTATCTATTTGCGCATTTAAAATTCATTGAAAAATAAAACCAAAAGAAAATGAGCACAGCAGACAAAAAATAATACAAAACAAAGAATACACCAAATTCAACTGAGGCATGCGAACTGATCGTTCTGTTTCCAAACATGGAAAATGCTTGACGGAGAAAAACGAATAACACGATTCCACCCCTGATACATACATACACTAACTACTTCACGCACTCGTTATCATTTTTTCGTTTTTAACATTTTCTGCGTTTCTTTCCGTTTTTTGTCCGTTTGCACTAAATGATATGAAAATGCTTTTTCGCTCGTTTTGTGAATGTAGTTGTTATGTAAGAACATAATACCTCAGAATACCTGTCCAACAAAAAGGCAAATGTTCTAATGTTTTGTAAGAACATAATAGCTCAGAATACCTACCCAACAAAAAGGCAAATGTTCTCAAGCTGCAATTTAATCAGGTACACATTACAGGCATGAGATCAGACGCAAGAAAATTGAAATGCGATAACCGTGAAGTGCGAAGTCTGAATCTGGTCTCACGCTTGAAACCTGAACTATATTTTATTTGTGTCTATGATAAAATTGTAAATTTAAAGTCAGTTCCAACAGAACCATCAACCAGTAAAGTTTAAAGTAAAGTTTTTGTTTCTTTGCATTCAGTTGTTTTAGTTTTACTTATTATTTGTAACATATAACCACGAAACGACGAGGTCAAATAAATATAAACTCAGTAAAATATCAAATAAAGTGTTGTCTTTTTTTGTTTTTGTCACTATACAGTTAACAGTAGTTACTGTTAAAATTAAAACGTTGTTTTTGTAACTAGTTATTTTTCTTTAAATAACTGCTTCATTTCGTTAACACAAAGAACGAAAACGATCCACCTCTATTTCCTAGTCAGTATAACTTACAAACATTTAAAACCAACGCACATATGTAGATATCTCTCTTCTTTCCCTCCCTAACTTCCTTTCGCCACGCTATGTTCAAGCATGTTAAGGTTACATAAAATCCTTTGTGCGCGTGCCTATTATAAAAAAAGCGGATTGTGTCTTAGAAACAAGTCCTAAATAAATCATAAAAATTTGCATTATTGCATGTTAAAAGAACTTGCACATTTATCTTTTTCTTACGAATATTATATTCATTTCTGCTTTATTTTATTTTATAAAACTTGTTGTATGTATCCTACCTTCTTCAAAGAAACTGTAAAATATCATGTAATTTAAAATTCAATTTTCATGATCATTCTGTAAAAAATCAGAACGTGAAAGGAAGCAGCAAAATTTAGCTGTTTATTTAAGTCTTAATTTCGGCATAATTGCGGTCAAATATACAATACAATTTTAAAAAGTACTCAAATACTGTTTTTATTTGATTTCGTTGCTGGAATCCACATTATATATTTTAAATTCAGTAAAATTTAATCAATAATCAAACTGTTCGTATTATATAACTTAACTTCCAGTTGAATGAATTCAAAGAATCAATTAGAATCAACTTGATTCATACACCTACACAAAAAGTTCATTCCCCGCAGTACATTGCTCCTATGTATCTAATTCTAAGAAATATTTCAACATTGGGCTCAGATATGCAAAATTCTTAATAATCAAAATTAGAAACATAAATACATGTGAAGTGATTATTTGCATTTAGTCTTAAGCTGATAAAGTCGAATAAAGGAGAGGCAGTCTGCCTAAAAAAAAATATTTTTTTAAAACTTTTAACTTTATCTTTTATTAACTTGTGCTCGAGCAGGGACCGTTGGAGCGGGAAGCACTACTCGTTGCATTCTTAATTGATACATACTCGTACATCTACTCGTAAAATTTAAAGTGCAGTAATAATCGGGAAAAATGAATTAAAAACTAGTACGTCCAGAACGTGGCGATTAGTCGGGTAAAATCTAACGAAATAAAAATACACAACCGAGTCGACCACCGTGAACTAGTGCACTCTCTAATTATCGTGTGCTGTGAACAAAAAAATAAATAAAAAAAAAAAAACAGCGCGCGTGTGCAAAAAAAAAAAATAAAAAAAAAAGAACAAAAAACAAGTGCATTTCAGTGGAAAAAAAAATCACACAGTGCGGGTATCCCACCTCTCCCGCTCCAGGTCGAAGTACTGTTGCTTGCACTCAATCACTGCCATTACTATATGTACCATACGGTACGGGCAGTGGCTGAATGTATGTAACAACTGATAGATAGCGGGTTCTGAGTGAAAATTTTGTTGGTGCACTGTTTCATATTGTTGTAAGGGTATAACACCTACGGCAATTTGATCCGGTAAACCAATGTCAGAATTTTCACTTCGCAGCCTTGCTTAGCATCGTCGGTATTTGTGTTTTTTGTGTTTGTTATAGATTATGACTAGGGAATTCAGAGTGGACGTAGCCAATATACGCGGGCTAAAAAGTAATCACTTTTCTGCGAACGTCCACGTCTGTAAGTACATACCAGCTGTTTTGGCACTTAGTGAAACACAGGTAGATCCCCGCCCACACCTCTCAGATCATTCTGATCAGAAGCTACCTGGCTACGAACTAGTGCCATTATTCTTCTTTCACCGCGGTCTCGCCATTTATGTGCGTAGTGATGTAGCTTACCAAACTCCACCACAATGCGATCCATGTTCCAATCCGGAATTCAACTTCATGTGGTTAAAATTCCATTTCCGTAAGCAAATTATCCACTACTGCTTTATTTACAGAAGCCCCAAACTGGACAGCAATTCGACTTTTAACGAGTTTGATGCGCTGTCTGACTCCATTCAAAGAATTGTATCCCTGTAACCTCATACTGAAATCGTTATTACGGGCGACTTCAATATACACAATTCTGGGTGGCTTCGACATTCTGGACAGACAACACCCGAAGGATGGTGTGTTGAGATCTCCGCTGCGGAAAACAACCTAACGCAGCTTGTAAATAAGCCCACTCGAATACTAGACGTTGACTGTCATACCGCCAACACACTGGACTTGTTTTTAACCTCTCACCCTGATAAGTACACCATTGATGTGCTCTCTCCTCTAGGCTCGTCGGACCATTGTGTCATATCAGCTAATTTATCGTACACCGACCACACAGTTAGAGAAAGAATTCCTAAAAGAACCGTATGGCAATACGAGAAAGCCAACTGGAGCGGTCTTAACAGCTTCTTTAGGAATTTTAACTGGTCGTTATGCTTCCTCGATAACGACGTGGATGCCGCTGCTGATATTTTTTTAATTTTTTTTATTTTTTTTTATAATTTACGCGCGCCTAAGGGGTTAGATACCCTTTTACTACGGGCGGAAAGATAGAAGGAGGAGAAACGAAAATTGTTTTTGTAGTGGTTTGAAACTCAGGTGTGTTTGGTTTCTATGTTTGCTCTCCAGGGGTGGGAGGCCGAATAGGACGAGTTTTTCTTCACTCAGAGTGATTCGAGATATAATTCCCAGTTTTTTTTTTCATTGCTTGAAACTCTTATAACAGCCAAATCTACGTGTCAGTGTTATGCCTTCACACGCAGAATTTTTTTGTCTGAGTTCCAATTACACAATGAAAAACTGATTTGCCATGGGCAGGATTCGAACCTGGACCCTCCGAGTGAGAAGCGTTTGCTACTACCACTACACCACGGTCACCCCTATCAGACACCATTACAGACACCATTATCTTTGGAATGAGATCCTTTATTCCTCATCGGATGAAGAGTATCAAACCAAAATAAAAGGCATGGTACGACTCGAGCTGTAAAGAGGCCGTCAGGGTTAGAGAAATGTTTTTTCGGTCCTACAAGACCAACCCGACAGAGGAAAACCGAAAAAAGTTCAAAGGAGCCAGAAATGACTGCAACGCCTTTCTTAAGCTTGTGAAATTCCTATACGACCAAAAACTGAAGCAAAAAATACTGCAATGTTCCAAAGGCAGTAAACATTTTTGGTCGTTCGTCAAAAACATTAGAAATTCCGCCTCATACTCCATCCCAACGCTCGTTTACAATGACATTCCAGGTGTCAGCTCTTTGGATAAGGCCAATCTGATTGCTGCACACTTTGCGACCACCTCAACACTCCCAGATTGTGCTTTGTCTCCGCCTACACTTGAGTGCGTCGAATCTTCAATGGGACGAATCCACTTTCGCACTCGTGTAGTAGCAAGAGTACTTAAAGATCTCAACATACATAAATCCGCTGGTCCAGATGGTATATCTCCCCTTCTTCTGAAGAGGTGTTCTTCTTCGCAGGCAAAACCACTGCGTAAGCTTTTTCACCAATCCTACTCTTTAGGACTCTTCCCGAGCAGATGGAAAGCAGCATTTGTCCAGCCCAGCTCATGAAATATCTCGAAACACGAAAACTTCTCAATGACCGGCAGTACGGTTTTCGTAGCAACAGGTCCACTGGTGATTTGATGGCATGTCTCACCGAAAACTGGAACCAAAGCGTACATCAATCTGGCGAAAGCAAGATAGTTGCACTTGATATTTCTAAGGCATTTGACAGAGTTTGGCATCAGGCTCTTTTGTCGAAAATGCGTGCATTTGGGATCGACGACGCTCTTCTTCAATGGATTAGAAATTACCTTTCGGAACGTTCAATTCAAGTTGTCTTGGACGGTTTCAAGTCTGATATTCACAAAATAAATGCTGGTGTGCCCCAGGGCTCTGTTCTGTCACGGACACTCTTTTTAATTTTCATTAACGATCTCTTGTCTGCTACTTCTAATCCAATATATTCCTTTGCTGATGACTGTACTCTCTGCTTTTCATATTCGTTCCCGGACTCTCGGCCCTGCTCTTCGGCTGTAGTACGAGAACGGCACCGTATGCTAAGCTCATTAAATTCCGATATCAACAGCATAACCAATTGGGGAACTATCAATAGAGTGGAATTTAATGCTTCCAAAACACAATGCTGTCTGCTGTCTTTAAAGCGAAATTTAAACACCCAGCCATTATCTATGAATGGCACTTGCATCGTCGAAACCGAAAAACTTTCCATTCTCGGTATGTGTGTCAATGACAACTTACGTTGGAATGACCACATATTTGATGTCGCCAAAAATGCTGCGAAATGTCGAGGTTTCCTCAAGCGATGTAAGAAATATTTTACCCCCTCTGATCTGGCCTCAATATATAAGGCATTCATCCGCCCAAAATTGGAGTACAACTCACACATCTGGTCAGGTGCTCCTAAAACATCTCTGCACCTGCTAGATAGGATTCAAAACCGTGCGATAAAACTTATTGACGATACTAATATCAGTCAATCAATGGACACCCTCGAACACCGTCTCGTGTCTCACTTTGTTTTATCGCTATTTCCACCACCAGTGCTCCACTGAAATCGCCAGTAGCATTCCGCCCATTCAAACTTTCAACCGTAACACCCGTCTTGCTATGAATGCTCATCAGTATACCCTCAAGCCCATTTTCGGACGTACTCTAAAATATCGTGATTCGTTCCTAAGCCGTACAACTCGCTTATGGAATGGCCTGCCGATCTCTGTAATTCCTGGTCGTTATAACTTGCAAACATTTAAAAACAATGTACACCGGTACCTCTCTTTTCTTCCTCCCTAAATTTCCTTTGCCCGCGCTGTGTACAATCACCTTAAGGGTACTCAAACCCCTTGAGCGCGCGCTCATTATAAAAAAAAATTTAGGGCCCCGGAAAAAACGGAGTCTACGTACTAACAAAGTTCTTAAACAGCCGCCTGCGCAATTGGAGTTGGAAGATCACCCTCGGCTCCCACACACAAAGGAGAAGAAAAGCAAAAACACTGGACATATATGTGTGCAGCGCTTAATATGCTATCTTAAGAAAATGACTGTTTTTCATTTTCAATGGAAAGATTTAGCTGTAAAATGTAAAAGAAAATTAAAAAAGGAATAAACAAGTGAATATCAAAGAATCTATTAAAATTGAAAGCAATTACAAAAGTCTCCGTCTGACTTTCCTACCGTCAAGATCGTGAACTTTTCTTACAGTTTTGAGCTAGTGTACACCTACTCTATAAACTCAATTTTCTTTTTTCTGACAATCTCAGTTTCCTTTTCGTAACTGCCGCTGATACCTTTTACTAAGTAGCTTACGCTTTCGCGTGCGTAAATCGCCCTGGGGCCAAAAATCCTACCCCGGAACCGGTTTTGCGATCCATCAGAAGAACTGCCACCTGGCCCTAAAGCGAAAAAAAACATAAAACCTCCGCTAACGTCCGCAATTGCCACTAACACCGTTTTATAGTGATTTCGCAAAAAAGACCCGAAAAACCACTTAGTCGCTAACCTTTGTCGGGTTCATGCAGTTTGAAGGACTCAACAGCTCCAAAGGTACAGTCTATGCCTCCTGCCTCATCAATATAAACGAAACAGAATGAAAAAATTACGCAACTGGATTAACGCTGTTCACTTTTGACACTCGACACACTCGAAATAGGCTGGTACAAGGCCAAAGTCAACGAATATGTCCCTAATCTAATGAGGCGCCGTAACTGTCAGCTTCTCGGACACACAACAAAAAGATGCGGAGCTACTCCAACATACGAGAAATGCAACCTGCAACCTCGCCAGCCCCCTACTCACGAATCATGTGCGTCAATTGCCTTTCGCCCCACAATTCCTCAGACATAGCGTGCCCCAAATTCACTAAAATGAAGGAAATACTTACGATATAAACTAAAAACAGGTGTACCATGGCCGATTCCAAGCGAAACCATAGTGAAAAGATTCCCATATCTCTTAACCCTTAACCCTTCAAGCTTCTACCGCGAGCATGAACTTGTCTAGTTGTAGAGGCTGAGTAGGGTCAATGAATCTCGAGAAGAAATTCTCCAGACGATTCCTGAAACCAAAGGCAAAGTGTGACTACATTTCGACAGGCAAGAGGCTGTCCATGTTGTCCAATGATAGAGAACTTTCGCCAATTTTTTCTGGTATCCCTACAGGCTTCAGACAACGGCGTCCTAAAGAGAATAGTTTCCGACTTCTGAAAGTTGATTTTCAACTTCCAGTCATCGCAAAATCGTCTGATCTTATCGAAGTCACGCTGCAAAAGAGTTTTAATGACCTCGATTTTTGGACCTGTTCTGTACGCTATCAAATCGTCTGCGTACGCAATAGTATGGGGAAGTGAACCTATCAAATCGCTGGTGTAAATGTTAAATAGGATCGGCGAATTGACCGCGCATTGCTGAAGACCATTTTTAATTTCAAATATTCCAACAGAAGTCACATCACCATTTTTCACGATGAACTGTCTGTTGGTTAGTATATTATAAAGAGTGTACAAGAGTGGTTTACTGATCCCCAGCTTAGTCAGCTTATAGAAAAGACCCCCTAACCATACGGTGTCGAAGGACTTCTCCAAGTCAACAAGGCAGGCACCAGTATATTGTTTTTTGCCTTTATTCTATTGGATATCGGACACCAGTTTAGACGCGGCATGTGAGATATCATGTCCCGCCTTAAAACCGAAGTGATTATCCGGAACTATATGTTTGTCCTCAACCCACCTAGACAGAGCTCTATTTATTACTTTTTCAAACACCTTACTGATACTCGGAAGCCGACATATCGACCGGGGTGGATATATCCCTTCCCTTTTTCTGGATAGGTTGAACCAGCGCCGTTTTCCAATGCGCGGGATAATGTGCATTATTCATTGCATTATTAAACAGGGTGGTGTAAATGTCCACCGCTTCTAGAGGAAGATGTCGAAGCACGATGTTCGGAATACCATCGGTCCCCACTGATTTCTTAGGCCTGATTGTGTCGCAGATCTCATGGAGTTCTTCCTTTGAAATGAACGGGGGTAGGTCACCCTCTCTGGAAATGACATTATTTGCCATATTTCCGTCGCTGAACCGGGTAAAACAAGAGACCTCGGATCGCCAGTTCCCTATTTCATTTCGAATGCAGAAGTCGTGCCCCAAGACGCGACTGTCCAGGTTATAATTAGGGCCAATGGTAGCAGTGGCCTTGTATACTTCCTGAAAAGTCGCCCCTATGGCTTCAACCTTCTCCTGTGGATCCTCGATCACAAAAAAAGTCGACATCATAAGCGACCTCATTTGGATCAATACCTGCTGTTGTTAGTAACCGTTCGTTGTCTGTTGTCCGGGCTATTTTAAGACACTGAAAGTCGTTTTGATTTTTTCTCCGAAATAGTTTATTTATTTGCAGGAACATGTTCGGGTTGCTGGTGTTTACAGCCCGAACCTTGTTGTTCCAATACAAACTTACAGAAATTCTGTAATTTTCTTTTATTAGCGTTTGGAGATTTTTAATCGACGACTTCAGTGTCCTAATCTCCGGGTCTTGTCGGTCAGTTAACTGTCTGTGCAAGTTTTTGAGTCTTGACAGAAGTCTACTTTTCTGTCGGTGCAATGCGTCAATAGTAGGATTGCGGAACAGATCTTCGTTAGTCGTATGTCGATACCGCGGTATTGTAGCGTCCATAGTTTGTTTGATTGCCTCGTCCATTCGTTTTAGGTACTTATCGATCTCCTCGTTTGACAAATTCCTATTGGATTCCTATTGTTCGAGAAAAGTATTCTTGTCAAGGTTGCGGAGAAGCGTGTCCATCGAGTCTGACTGTAGTTGTAAGCATATCTCTGGACAAACTTCTCCAATTCCGCAATTTCGTTGGGAACTGTTATTTCGGTGCTAAAACCGCAATGATCGCTGTCATACACGAATGTGCGCAGACAGTTTAGCGTTTGTAAATTCGTACCCGTCAGTCGTATACGTTCGTCATATAGCAGTAGATCCAAGTAAGACCCGCCTCTGGGAAACAACTTTAACTATTCTCCCTAAAACCGACATTAACAGTGAAGTGAATAAATCAATAAATAAAGGCCAAGACAGACAGACCTCGCCGATCTTGACAAGATACCCGATGTCGTCAAAAGTCTTCGAGAATTCTCGGGAGAAACAATACAATTTAGCTCCTGAAAAAAAGCGTAGATAGAGTACTTAATATCTACGAGCGTTGACAAGACACTCCTAAATACTATGGTTTTATAAATGCCATCAGGAATAAATAAATCCAATACTCTCATTAATTGGAAAAAAAATTCGAAATGATTAATGCATTATAACGCGGATAAACGCGACATCGACACCTTTGAATACCATGATGACGCTTGTCCAAGGGAACCACTTGATTCCAGAGTTCTATCCAATTGTGTTTTAAAATCTTTCGGTTATTACTAATAAGCTGCCCTCCATGGACATGAGCAAAGAACCACTGAAAAACATGATTCAGAGCTACCGCAGAAAGACACTGCGTACATTTATGAGCGGTCCCAAAGGAGACTTTCTACGTCTTTATAGCATAGAAGACCCAGTCGACCTTCTACAGGCCTTACACTTGTGCAACTGCAAAATGTCGATTACACGGTACAGTATGCAAATAATAGCCAAGTTTTAATACGTCGAGCGGTGTAGTGGTACTAGCAATCACTTCTCACTCGGAAGGTCAAGGTTCAAATCCTACCTATGACAAGTCTTTCAAGTTTTTCATTTGTGTAATTTTAACTCAGACAGAAAAATTCTGCGAGGGAAGGCATAACACTGACACGTAGATTTGGCTGTTGTAGAGTTTCAAGCACAAAAAACAATGTGAATTATAAGCTTCGAATCACTCTGAGTGAAGAAAAAACTCTCCGTCCTATTCGGACTCCCACCGCTGGTGAGCTAATATCGAAACCCAACACACCTGAGTTTCAAACCACTACAAAATAAAACCATTTTAATTTCTCCTCCTTCTACCTTTCCGCCCGCGCCCTGGCAACAGTAAAAGGGTATCTAACTACTTAGGCGCGCGTAAATTATAAAAAAAAAAAAACACACCCAAGAATAATTCCTCTCTGGCACCACGACAAGACTTTTATCCTGAACTTTTCCACAATCCACAAATTTCTCAGAGATCAAATATCGTAAGGCAATATCAACAAGCGAGTAACATGCCGCAACATCAACTTCAGAGGCCGCCATAATACATATAAACCGTCGGCCCCCTGCAATTTTTCAATGAAGTTTTGACGACATTCTGAGGAAGCCTATTTATACATGCTGCTACTTCTATATGGATGACATAGTCATCTTTGGGGTCAGTATCATAAAAATTTAGAAATAATTTTTGAAACCCTTACAAAGGCTAATATGAAAGTCCAGTTGGACAAACGCGAATTCTTAAAAACGACATAATTTTTGTAAAGTACAATAAAATAATAGGTTCTAAGTTAACAGTCAGATATAAAAAGGAAATCGTTAAAGAAAACAAGAATTCAACCGATTACTATTAAATAGAATCCCGGAAAACATAAAACCATATCACGAACTAACATTCTCTATACCATTTAAAAAACTTGCTCTAACTTACCAAAGGATAAATACAAATCTCGGAGTTCTGTGACTCACAATTGTAACTGCAATGTGCAACTGTAAGTAGAACAAGCAAAAACTCAAAACCGAAATTTGTAATTAATCCACGAAATCGACATAGACCAATATTTGCAAAATCTTATCTTTAATCTCAAACCACGAAAAATGAAAAGATCATTAAATTTCATAGGATCGGCGTGGAAATGGATTGCGGGCGATCCAGACCATGAAGATTTTGTCAGGATAAAAAGAAAGATGAACAATTTATTAGAAGTTAATAACAACTAAGTAATAATCAGTAAATTACACAATGAGAGAATAAATAAGCTAACCAAAGTTTCAAAGGAAACAATTTTTGAAAGATAATGAAAATGTTAATTAAAAATACTACTACACTACAAATTAAGATTATAAAATAAGAACTTCAGAATATTAACTTGACCATACAATGGGCGAAATTAGGTGCAATTAACTCCCTTGTATTTTCAAAAGGTGAAATTAATATGTTAGTACATTACAGAAAGAAAAAATATCATTCCATTGAAGAAGCATTAAATTTCTCGACTAATTCTAACTGCTTTAAAGTTTGAAGATATTTAGATTTATTAGCAATTGTAAAACGTATAATTATATTTCAATGTGTAAAACTAGAAAGATTGTCAATATAACAAACTTCACATGTATACCAAATTTACTTAAAAGCCTCAAACCCACTTGCGAAATTATGAGCAGCCAACATGGTTGAGGAAATCCTACCTGCAGTAATATTCCTAAACGATTTTAATGGAACCGTAGAAAAGGATTCAACTACGCAAAACCTCACCGGGTAATTTGTTGTTAAATAACATAACACCAACATAACCATTAACAACAAAATGTTTATCTCACAGGAAGCATCAGCTCAACAATTTCTACCAACCATTCTATAACCCTTCCCGATAAAAAAGGAATACCGTATGCCCTATCATTAAAAGTGGTCAACAAACTGCATCTAAACACACCAAGGAAATTAATCTACTTAAGTCAGAGAAGTCAACATACGGGCACACTACCTACGGCTTGATATTAATTTTTGGTTTTATTCTGATCATATTCACTCTCAAGGTCATAATAAAAAAAAAACAACACTCGAATCATAACCCAAAGTTCAGAGGCAACGCCGGTGGAATTATGCCAGTAAGACTTACTTCACATGGAATGTATTCCCAGAATAAATTAGAATCAACTGTATAGTATACCAGCATATGAAGTTCATTCCACCGGCAGCGGATTGCACCTCTGCAACTAATTCTAAGAAATATTTCAACGCTCGGCACAGATATGCAAAAAGCTTGATAATCAAAATTGGAATACATATGAAGTGATTACTTGTATTTAGTTCTAAGTTGATAAAGTTGAATAAAGGACAGGTAATTTGCCTGGATTTTTTTTTTTTAACGTTTGAATTAATTATGTATTAACTTATAAAAGTCACATATCGACTGTAATCCTAGTTGAACTGTACCGACATTCCTGGAAGAAGGAATTCTAAGTCATAAGTGCTCTTGCATACAGTGCATAACTCATGGTCGCCAATTTGATTTGGACTGTGCCAAAGCTTCTAAGAAGGTCGATACGAAAATCGAATTGAAGAATCATCATCGCCTACTAATTAAAAATGTAGTTGGACTGTACCAACACTTTATAGAAGAAGGCATTCGAATTCGCAAGCTCTCATCAACTGTGTTTCGAATTGGACTGTGCCAAAAATTCCAAGAAGAGAACTTTCTTAAACGAAATTGCATACGAGTATAAGAGTCATCATATCTTATAATACTAACATAAATACTTCGACACCATCGAAAGCTTAAACTCAATCGAATTGCCTTAAATGCTCTCGTCCAGATGACTTCGACACCATGGTTCAATATGACACTTGTCTTGCTTAGTTTCATTTTAAATGTGTGTCTTGGTTAGTTTCATTTTAAATGTTCAAGAAGACCGACAAGATATACGTATTCATGGCACTGCAGCGAAAGCTGCCGAATGTATCTATCAGCAATTCCAATAAAGCACCTGGCATAGATTCTGGAACACAAATGCCGTATGCTCCAAAGCATCGAAAACAGCAAAAAGTAACTTCAAACGGCCAGCAACTCTTGCATTGCAAAGACTGGAAGAAGAGATGGTACTGAAAGAGAAGAGGGATGAAGATTATGTTACAAAATATAAAATATTGGGGGAATTATCTTCGGAAGAGGATATAGAATCCGAATTCGCACGACTTAAGGAAATATTGTTAATTTAAAATACAAAAAAATAAGTTCTTATGGTTTCACACCTTCTCTATTGAGTTATACTATGAACTGACAATTTTTTAATAAACTTCAAATTACTTATTTCTCAATTTTTTACATTTCAATTTCTTATTTCTTCTTATTTTGTTTTCCACGAAACTAAGTTTGAGTTTTATTTTCTAACTGCTTGGATTGCAGTTATTATTTTTCTTCTTATGTTTCCCACGAAACTAAACTTGAGTTTTAAATCGTTTTTCTTTTATGGTTCACAGTGAATTGCAATGTCTTGAAGAAAGATTATTATATTTCAAGACATTGAACTTGCGATTGAAGAAAAATTGCAATATGATTCCATAGTTTCCAAATGATGGGAAATGTTGTTGGCGTTGATGCAAGCTTCGGAGTAACCCCCCCCCCCTTTAAGTCGAAATTCTCTCGGGTTTCGTTATTAATTGTAACTTCATATTTATAAAAAGTACTCGTAAAAAGAAATAATGCTATGAAAAGTATAACAATTACTAAAAATTAAATTACAAGTGTCCAATTAAATAAAATACAATGTTTTTTTTTATGAAATTTGATTGTTCTTCTATTGCTTCCATATTTTCTACAATACTCGTTTCATTACTAAATCATCAAATATTAACGTATTAACAGTACCATTAAATTGATTAGTATTAGTTTCGATTACAAATATTTTTGTGGATTTTTCCTCTTTGTCATAATAGGTTTGATTCCTTATTCTAATGTTGCAGTTATTAAAGTTAATGAAGTATACGTAGTTTCCATTTAAAGTAATAATTCTCTCATCATATGCACTTGCTAATATTGTCCTATTTTGATTCTTTAGTACAAGTGTAGGAAACTGAATATTAAAAAAGGAAATTCATTTATTTGGTACAAATTAAAGAAATAAAATCAGAACAATGTATGATATACTCCTGCACTGCTTGGTGTGTTGACCGGCGATCACTCAACTGCCCCCGCTTGACTATTTTCTTCCGCTTTTATATCTTCCAGTTAGCACATTGGACATGATATGGTTGATGATGATGATGGTGATTGGTTATTGCCGATGGTTTGATTAAAAGGTGATTATGGTGTGATGTGGCGTGCTTTCTACATTCGGCCTCCTTATTTATCGCCCGTCTCGGATGAGTCTTCTTTAGGATCAGTATCAGCTAATTGTCTCCATAGTTTCATATATTCGCTGCTCGTTGTCGTTCTTTTTGGTCCTTCCGATAATGAACAGCATTTTTGAACTGTGTAACGATTACCTCGGCCTTCGGAAATGACTTCATATCGACTTGCAAAGAGAGATGGAAGTTTTTTATCACTTTTCAACTGTGTTCGTGTAATAATATCTCCGATATTAAATTGTTGGGGAAGTTTGAGTTTTCTGTTGAATGTTTTTCTTCTTTTCCTCCTGTATTTTTTCTATCTGTTATCTTGAAACGAATTTGTTCTCTTTCCGCGTTGAAATCTTTTAACAGCTCTTGTTTTATTATCTCGTTTAGTCCTAAATCGCATTTTTTTCTAATTGGATACACAAGAAGAACTTCGAAAGGCGTAGTTTGTAAAGATCTCAATATAGTGCTATTGATTGCTTTCTGGACCCTGGACATAAATTTATACCATTATTCTGGTGAGTGAGCAGATAGCCTTTTCAAAACATCAATAAACCGCGTCATAGGTATGTTCTCTCAGCCTGACCGTTACTTCGTGGCATACCCGTAGTGTTCAATATTCTCCTCGCTACAGAAATTGCTGAAACTTTCTGATGTGAATGCCACACCGCGATCAGTAATGTTTCTTCGTGGGTTACCAAACACTTGCTGCTATTCGTAAAGACGACGGGCCACTTCATTTGTGTTCAGCATTTTTGTGGGATACGAGTACATCCACGTGTACTTTGAGAATCTATCTACAACTCTTAATATATGTTTGTACTGCTTTTTAGTAACATCGATTGGGCCTATGTGGTCAAGGTAGTAAGTGTCAAGTGGTCGGTCCCCTTTCGCCAACTGTTCGATGAAACCCTTCTTTTGCCACCTTTTTGATTTGCTAAAATGCATTTAAAGCAATTAGAGACACAATTTTGAATTTTGTCCTTTGTTTTAGGTAAAGGGTCCGCCATCTAACATTCTTCTTTTCAACTAGTGCTTATTTCGTGAATGGTAACACTTATCTCATGTCTGATTTGACAGATAATTAGTTTTATCCTTCCGGTTAATACTGGAAAATAATTTTATTCAAATGGCTGCGCTGGCCATGCAGTAGCCTACACGAACGCTGCAATTTTTAAGTACATTATCGATTATGTGCAGCTGTATTGCACCAATGGTTTCACGCATATTGTCCTTTAAAGCGTCAATTGTCTCTGGCTTGTCGGCGTAACACCTATCTTTTACGGCACCCCACAAATAATAGTCCAACGGTGTCAAATCGCAGCTCCGAGGTGGCCAAACGACATCAGCTCTGCGGCTGATAATGCGATCTTCAAAAATAGGGCGCAAAACATCGAGTGTAGCTTCGGCTGTGTGGCACGTAGCGCCGTCCTGTTGAAACCAAATGTTGCCAATATCCTCCTCTTCAATTTTTGTGAACAAGAATTCGTTCAACATAGCCCGATAACGATCGCCATTGACTGTAACGGCCACTCCTTGCTCATTTTCGAAGAAAAATGACCCAATTATGCCTCTGGACCAAAATCCGCACCAAACAGTGACTCGTTTTGGATGTATCGGCTTTTCAATGTATGCGTGCGACAATTTTGCTTGTTTACATACCCTCCAAGATCAAAATGAGCTTCATCTGAAAAGATGATTTTTTTGGGCAAAATCGGCATCTTCTCTAAGTCGATCGCAGACAATATTTCCCAGCGTTGTTCAAGTGTACACACAACCATATTCGTTCAGCGGAAGGATAAAACTAATTATCTGTCAAATCAGACATGAGCTAAGTGTTACCATTCACGAAAAATGTACTAGTTGAAAAAAAAAACGTTAGATGGCGGACCCTTTATAAAGAATTCTTCGTTTAATTAATGTAGTGTCTTGTTAACACTAAAGTGACCTTAAGCCTTATTACCTCTTTTTTCATGCTACGTGGGACCACCTGAAGTTCAAAGCCATCTACATCTTTAAAAAGGAACTCACCCTTCATCCTAAGGTTTTCATATGTCATTTGCTTAAGTACTTCTTTGGTTGATGAGATAAAATCTTCTTCTTCTTGTGAGTTTTTTAGGCGTGCTAAAAGTTCTGGTTGCAACTGCTATACGGCGTATATGTTCAATGTATCCACATGTTTCATTCTTTTTCCTGGCCTCAACTGTGTAAACAAAATCCTGAAGAAAAATTTTCCATCTTCTCAGGGAATTCGGCAGTTCTTTTTTCATAATCGTTATACAATCCGTAACCACTTTGAATTTTGTTCCGAGGAGGTAGACCCGGAACTTCTCTATAGTTGTATACACTTCATAAACTTCAAGTACGTAGCTGTGCATTTTTTGCTCGCTTGCGCTGTTTTTGTGGCTGTAATAGAAGACGGGATGGAGATTGTTATCTTCACCTTTTGCATTAATATCCCTCCAATTCCGTCCTGACACGCATCAGTGTGCACCTCAGTATAGGTGTTCTGCTTGTAAATATCTATAACGGTGTTGTTTATGAGGGCTTCCTTCATTTCATTAAAGGCTTTTTGCTGTAGAGATGAAAATTGGAAGTTTGCATTATTTTTTTGATAGTGGTTTTGTCACCAACGAATACCAGCTTATGACTTTCCTAAAAACTCCACTTAGACCACGGAACACCTGAACATTTTTTATAGTTATAGGTTCTGGGAAATTTTTTACTGCTTATGCAGTGCTTACTCGGCCATTTTCTGCCACGTTCCCTAAGAATTCCACTTTCCTTTGAAGGAACTTGCTTTTCGATCAGTTGATCTTTAAGTTGTACTCCGCTGCAGTTTCTAAGAAAATGTTCATCTTGTCCAGATTCTCCACCTCTGTCTCTGCTGCTATGAATAGATCGTCTATGTACGCCTTAAGAGCTTTTCCTACTATCAACTCGCGGAGGATCCAGTGCGTTTGATAATCCAAATGGCACAGAATTGAGTTCGAAGTGACCATCGTCCGTGACAAATGCAGTGTATTTCTTGCTTGTATCCGCAACTAGAACATGGAAGTATCTGTCGTTCAAATCCAGCGTTGTGTACACCTTTGCACGTTCCAGATCGTTCAAAAATTCTTCTATCAGCGGCATTGGGAACGGATCTTTAATTGCCTTTGCATTAAGTTTGTCGTAGTTAATGCAAACTCTAGGGCTTTCATCTTTTTTTCTCACTACCACTACTCCACTGGCGTATGGGAGTGTCAAAGTCAGTTCTATGGGTCATTCTTTTCTCTTCATTGGCTTGTAATTTTCTACTAGATGTTTAACCTGGTGAAAAGGTGCGTTCATTTCAGCGTTTTCCTTAATTGCGATCCGCATTACAAAATTGTCTCCATCTTGGTAAGGAAAACGTCCTGTTTGTATCAAAATTGGGGGGTAAATTCAAACATTACCTTTGCTTTACTGATGATATCGTTACCAATAATAACTTCAAAGCTAATGCCTGATCTTGGCACAACCAGCAGTGGTGACTCTGCATCAAGTCGTCGTTAATTAAAATGTTGCTTATGAAACTTTCTATTGTTTTGATCTGAGCTGATGCTAATCCGACAAGACTTACTTGAGCACTATTGAGAAACATGTTGTGCATTATGCGGAATGCATCTTCCCGCACCAGGGACACTTGAGCCCCAGTATCGATAAGAGCCTGAAATGACACACTGTTAACTGAGACGTTTTTTGTATTTAAAACTGATATTAAATTCGTTTGTTTTTGATAATTTTGTCTTGGAAAAGCATTTGACATGTGTCCCAAACCATTAGATCTGAAACATTTTGTTTCAGTTATGCAATTCTTCCGCATGTGTTGTGTTGATCTACAGTTGAAACAATGATTTGCTACACAATCCTTGTTGTTTTTGAGTACCGAGTCGACTACCGACGAGTGCACAAGTCAACCAGTGCACTCGCAAACTGTTGTGTGCTGTGCAAAAACAAACCACCACACGTGTGTGTAAAAAAAAATATATAAAAAAAAAATTGCAGTGCAGTGGAAAAAACAAAAATAAATAAATAAATATCACACAGTGCAGGTACCCCACCTCTCCCACTCCTGGTCGAAGTACTGCTGCTTGCAATTACTGCCATTACCATTATATTTACCATACGGTACGGGCAGTGGCTAAGTGTATGTAACAACTGATGGATATCGGGTTGTTAGTGAAAATTTTGTTGGTGCACTGTTTCCGGTAAATCAATGTCAGAATTTTCACTTCGCAGCCTTGCTTAGTATCGTTGGCGTTTGTGTTTTCTGTGTTTGTCTGTGATTATGACTAGGGAATTCAGGGTAGACGTAGCCAATATACGCGGGCTAAAAAGTAATCACTTTTCTGCGTACGTCCACGTCTGTAAGTACAGACCAGCTGTTTTGGCACTTAGTGTGGGTAGATCCCCGCCCACACCTCTCAGATCATTCTGATCTGAAGCTACCTTGCTACGAACTAGTGCTATTATTATTTTCTCACAGCGGTCTCCCCATTTATGTGCGTAGTGATGCAGCTTACTAACTTCCACCACAATGTGATCCATATTCCAATCCGGAATTCATCTTCATGTGGTTAAAATTCCATCTCCGAAAGCAATTTATCCACTACTGCTTTATTTACAGAAGCTCCAAACTGGACAGGAATTTAAGTTTTAACGAGTTTGATGCGCTCTCTGACCCCATTCAAAAAATTGTATCCCTGTATCCTCATAATGAAATCGTTATTACGGACGACTTCAATTTACACAATTCTGGATGGCTTCGACATTCTGGACAGACAACACCCGAAGGACGGTGTGTTGAGATCTTCGCTGCAGAAAACAACCTAACGCAGCTTATAAATGATCACACGCGAAAACCAGACGTTGATAGCGCCAACCATACCGACTTGTTTTTAACTTCTCACCCTGATAGGTACACCATTGATGTCCTCTCCCCTCTAGGCTCGTCGGACCGTTGTGTAATATCAGCTTATTTCTCGTACACCGACCACACAGTTAGAGAAAAAATTCCTAAAAGAACCGTCTGGCTATACGAGAAAGCCAACCGGAGCGGTCTTAACAGCTTCTTTAGGAATATTAACTGGTCTGATATGATTACAGACACCATTCTCTTTGGAATGAGATCCTTTATTCCTCATCGGATGAAGAGTATCAAACCAAAAGAAAAGGCATGGTACGACTCGAGTTGTAAAGAGGCCGTCAGGGTTAGAGAAATGTTTTTTCGGTCCTCCAAGACCTACCCGACAGAGGAAAAGAAAAAAAGTTCAAACGAGCCAGAAATGACTGCAATGCCTTCCTTAAGCATGTGCAAAAAATACTGCAATGTCCCAAACGCAGTACAAAATTTTTGGTTGTTCGTCAAAAACATTAGAAATTCTGCCTCATCCTCCATCCCAAAGCTCATTTACAATGACATTCCAGCTGCCAGCTCTTTCGACAAGGCCAAGCTGCTTGCTGCATTCTTTGCGGTCAGTTCAACACTCCCAGATTATGCCGTGTCTCCACCTACACTTGATGGCATGTCTCACCGAAAAGGGGAACCAAAGCTTACATCAATCTGGCGAAAGCAAAATAGTTACACTTGATATTTCTATGGCATTTGACAGAGTTTGGCATCAGGCTCTTTTGTCGAAAATGCGTGCATTTGGGATCGACGACTCTCTTCTTCAATGGATTAGAAATTACCTTTCGGAACGTTCAATTCAAGTTATCTCAGACGGTTTCAAGTCTGATATTCACAAAATAAATGTTGGTGTGCCCCAGGGCTCTGTTCTGTCTCCGACACTCTTTTTAATTTTCACTAATGATCTCTTGTCTCCTACTTCTAATCCAATAAATTCCTTTGCTGATGACAGTACTCACTGCTTTTCATAACATATTCGTTGCGGGACTCACGGCCCTGCTCTTTGGTTGTATAACGCGAGCGGCAGCGTATGCTAAGCTCATTAAATTCCGATATCAACAGCATAATCAATTGGAGAACTATCGACATAGTGGAATTTAATGCTTCCAAAACACAATGCTGTCTGCTGTCGTTAAAGCGTAATTTAAACACCCAGCCATTATCCATGAATGGCACTTGCATCGTCGAAACCGAAAAACTTTCCATTCTGGGTATGTGTGTCAATGACAACTTACGTTGGAATGACCACATATTTGATGTCGCCAAAAATGCTGTGAAAGGTTTAGGTTTCCTCAAGCGATGTAAGAAATATTTTCCCCCCTCTGATCTGGCCGGAATATATATGGCATTCATCCGCCCAAAATTGGAGTACAATGCCCACAGGTGCTTCTAAAACATCTCTGCACCTGCTAGAGAGGATTCAAAACCGTGCGATAAAACTTATTGATGATACTAATTTAGTTTTAAACGCATTTTATTTTCTAATCAATAGCTCTTACATACTAACAAAAAATGCTTAAATGCTAGCTTAAAATTACTTAACAACCTTATACTAACTTACTGGCCCCACACAGGCACTCTAAGCTACTCTAAATTCTTATACTATGTCTTTCGACTTTATTAACATTTTCTTTATGGGTATTTATTTACTACACTTAAGGCTAAGAAAAAAAAAATTAACAAAAAGCTTAGAATATGGACATAATTTTTTATTTTTACAAAAACTTAATATCTAACTTAAAATAAACCTTAGTCTACCTAACCTATATACACAATACACGTCTTTCCAAGGTCATGGAAACGCTGATAAATCGTCAGCTCATGAAATATTTCGAAACACGAAAACTTCTCAACGACCGGCAGTACGGTTTTCGTAGCAACAGGTCCACTGGTGATTTGATGGTATGTCTCACCGAAAAGTGAAACCAAAGCGTACATCAATCTGGCGAAAGCAAGATAGTTGCACTTGATATTTCTAAGGCATTTGGCAGAGCTTGGCATCAGGCTCTTTTGTCGTAAGTGCGTGCATTTGGGATCGACGACTCTCTTTTTCAATGGCTTAGAAATTATCTTTCGGAAGGTTAAATTCAAGTTGTTTTGGACGGTTTCAAGTCTGATATTCACAAAATAAATGCTGGTGTGCCCCAGGGCTCTGTTATGTCTCCGACACTCTTTTTAGTTTTCATTAATGATCTCTTGACTGCTACTTCTAATCCAATACATTCCTTTGCTGATGACAGTACTCTCTGCTTTTCATATTCGTTCGCGGACTCACGGCCCTGCTCTTAGGCTGTAGAACGAGAACGGCAGCGTATGCTAAGCTCATTAAATTCCGATATCAACAGCATAATCAATTGGAGAACTATCGACATAGTGGAATTTAATGCTTCCAAAACACAATGCTGTCTGCTGTCGTTAAAGCGAAATTTAAACACCCAGCCATTATCCATGAATGGCACTTGCATCGTTGAAACCGAAAACCTTTCTATTCTCGGTATGTGTGTCAATGACAACTTACGTTGCAATGATCACATATTTGATGTCGCCAAAAATGCTGCGAAATGTCTAGGTTTCCTGAAGCGATGCAAGAAATATTTTATCCTCTCTGATCTGGCCTCAATATATAAGGCATTCATCCACCCAAAATTGGAGTACAACGCCCACAGGTGCTTCTAAAACATCTCTGCACCTGCTAGAGAGGATTCAAAACCGTGCGATAAAACTTATTGATGATACTAATTTAGTTTTAAACGCATTTTATTTTCTAATCAATAGCTCTTACATACTAACAAAAAATGCTTAAATGCTAGCTTAAAATTACTTAACAACCTTATACTAACTTACTGGCCCCACACAGGCACTCTAAGCTACTCTAAATTCTTATACTATGTCTTTCGACTTTATTAACATTTTCTTTATGGGTATTTATTTACTACACTTAAGGCTAAGAAAAAAAAAATTAACAAAAAGCTTAGAATATGGACATAATTTTTTATTTTTACAAAAACTTAATATCTAACTTAAAATAAACCTTAGTCTACCTAACCTATATACACAATACACACATATAGACACAAAGGCATACACAATAATATACATATATCAGTACATATATACCTTTATATATACTAGTATATGTATATGTATATATTTCTTAAATGCTAACCTAAACCTATATAAGCTGGCTATCGCTATTTACTAAGCAAATAGAGTCGTCAGCTCTGCCTCATTAGTGAGGCTGGTCCGTAATTGACGGAAACGACGAAGAAACATCTTCTCCAACATACAACCACCATAAATGCTGTTGCTGCCGAACGACATCCCTCTTATCGCGATTCCCCACCGCCCTACTGAACCTGAGACGATCCAAAAAGAGACAACCATGAGCAGAAGAGGATAACCATAAACATCATAAACAGCCTTACCTGGAAAACAATCCTTTCTTCCCACTGACAGGTCGCGACACAGAAACGCAAGTAAACAGCTCCAACATGACACATTCTCAAAGAGAAAAATGCAATCTAAACACTGTTAAGAACATTAGCAAAGTACTAACATATTCTGTTGTATAATGGTTTTTTTTTAAATATGAACATTATATCAATGAATTTTAATCCAATTATTTCGTATGAAAGGAGATTAGCACTATTAAGCATCCTTAAAAATAAAAAAACACAAATATGTTTGTCTCCGAGACGAGATTACAAAAAAGGCACAAGCCTAAATTTGAAGGCTACAATATCATTAGAAATGACACAGGAAGGGGAACCGCAATAGTATTAGACAATAAGTATGGCAGCACCTACATATATTCCCTCCAATTCTGGTAGAAATTTACCAAGAGAACTAGACAGACTTTTTTTTCAACTCATTTGATGGAACTGTTCTCGGAGGAGGTTTTAATGCGAGACATCCTCATTGGGGAGACAGAACTCAAAACAGCAACGGAAGTTCATTTTATAACTGATTTCAAAGCAACGCTTTCTTAAGCTTTGACTTAATCACCCCTAATAGTCCTTCCTTCCCACGATCTTCATCCGTAATAGATTATTTCATTGTCTCTGCTAGTTTTGATAGCTCATCTACACCTTGTCATACCTTTGCTACCCCCTCAGGTCATTTTGGAATCTCAATAAAATTTAGGCTTCTTATTTTCTTACCAATTTTATTACCTCCACCCACTTTCAGGTCATTCAAAAATACCAACTGGGACCGTTTTAGAATAAGTTTACACCACAAACTCTCAAAAATCAATTTACCTGAAATAGACTTACTCATAAATGAATTGAATTCGAAAAGGACTCAGACTATTAATTCTAACTCCACTGTCATCGAACACAAACAATCCAAATACAATTACGTATCAGAATTCACAATAAAACTAATCAAAGTTCGTAGCCAATGGTTAAGAAAACTTAAACGAATTTTTCGCAGACACCTTAATAGAGTTAATCAGGAATATGTAGAACTATCTTCTAGAATTAAATGTTTAAGCAAAATTATAAAACAACATAGAAACAAATAACGCATTTTACGCAAGGCTGCGAAACATAAAGCCTCCCTCTTATGCATTTAAGGAAATCGATAGAATCACAGGTAGAAAATTTGTTGGTAGTGATGTCTCTATTGACACTCTCTTTAATAACGGACTAATGCTGGTTGATAACCAGGCAAAGTTAAATGCATTTACAGACCATTCCCTTTATACAGAAATGATACCTTCTTTTGACCCCGATTTGACGAATGAAGTTTACACAGTCGTATCACAGTTCAATGACCAAAACTCATCCTCCTTGACTACATTTTCCCCAACTTACATGCGATCAATCCTGGCATACCTCCGTTTACTTCTACTGAAAAAATTCAACTTCTACGTACAGGCCTCAACAATAAACACTCTTACGGTATAGACAAATGTTCAAATTAAATACTAAGGAAAAGTTGTTCTCTCGACCAAATACTGTCCTACATCTTCAATCACTGTATAAACAATGGTTACTTTCCCGCTATCTGGAAAAAAGCAAGAATTATACCCGTGTCAAAAAAAGAGCAGCTAATGAAATAAATCAACTTCATCCCATTTCACTGTTGTCGAATATTGGAAAACTTTTTGAAAAAGTTTTGGCAGAAAATATAGACGCATTCTGGGAAGAAGGAAACGTAATTCCAAATATACAATTCGGTTTTGAAAAGAATACTCCACAGAACATGCGATACTTCTTCTATCCGAAAAGATAATGCAAAACTTAAGAACTAAAAACTGCTCTGTTAGTCTTGATATTGACTTAGAAAAAACATTCGATTCGCTCTGGCACAGTGGTCTCATATTCAAACTAATTAAACTAAATTTTCCAGTCTGGCTAACGAAATTAATTCAAGACTTTCTATCAAATCGTTTTTCGTCTGTGTCTATTAAGGCAGAGGAATCAAATATTTTTCCCGTCAAATCAGAAGTTCCACAAGGATCAATAATTACCCCAAACCGGTTCAATATTTTTCTCTCGGATTTCCCATTTCAGGATCCCATGGATTCTGAACCAGGCGCTATTCTATATGCAGATGATACGATTATCCTTGCGAGTGACACAAGACCACAAAATGCCCTAAATAAAATAAAAGATAAAATTCCTCTGCTAGAAGGATACTTCAAAAAATTGGAGTCTGACTATAAACGCAAATAAATGTGGCATCACCTGTTTTAGAAACGCAAGTGGAAAAGGACATCGACTAGCGGTGAAGGAGAGTAAGAAACTAACCTTACCAATTGCTAACAATGTTATATTATCTCCTCGTGACGAATTGAAATACTTAGGTATTCAATTTCAAAACAGATTCTTATTTAACAAATACGCAAGAAAGATGTTATTCAAAGCAAAAGCTATAGCAGCAACTTTTAAACCTTTATTGCAATCGAAAGCTTTATAAAAAAAGCGAAAATTCTTCTCTATAAGATGCTCATCAGACCCGTCCTCGCATACGGATTCTTCGTTTGGTTCACTATTTCTCCTACAGTGGCCAAAGAACTTGAGACTTTCGAGAAAAAAATATTGAAATTCTGTTGCGGAAAGTACAGAAAGGTGAACAAAAAATGGTTTTCCAACAAAGTGCTATACGAGGAACGCAAAATAACACTATTAATGCACTACCTTATAAGCTTTACTCTCAAAAAGCTCCAGTGAATGGGAACTCATCCGAACAGCCATGTGAGATCCTTAATTGACTCCCACAGGCTTAATGCAATTGAAGATAATTACTACCTCTCTCCTTCCATATATTTTTATCTCTCCTGTAGAAGGAGGAAACCTCCTTATTCCCTTTTATGAAAAAGCCTCTTCTAACAACCTAAGGGGTTATCAATACAAATATCTGGTACACAGAAATAGCTGACATCATTTTGATATGTAGATTCATAAGAATAAAGTATATATATTAAAATAACTGTGCATAATTCTAAAGGGCAATTGTATGCAGCCACTTACTATTATATTATATGCCTATGTATATAAATAATTAGTGAGTGAAACGTTAAGATTATTATACTCGTATCTATCAATGTCTTTGTTTGTTTTCATGTTCTTATTATGTTCTAGTCAATAGTTTAGGTCTCAATCTTTGGTACGCCGAGAGCAAGCGTAACATCATTAGTTTTTAGTTACTAACCTTTTAGTGTTGAACACTTACGTGTATGTATGTAGTTATGCAAATAGACCTAGCTAGACATAATGTTAATAGTCGGCTACTTATCTCAACTACATATGTGAAACTTATTTAATAATTCAATTTGTAAAAAAAAAGTCTTAATAAAAACACATTCATTCGTTCATTCATAGCGTTTGTTAATTTTCGTATTCTTCTTTAAATACTTAGTCATGCCGTAAGCTAATTTTGCGTAGCCCTTTACGAACTACGACTATGACTACGATAGTAGTCAGTCATTCTCAAGAGTGACTTTATTGGTTTTTGGTATCCAGGTAATTTAAGCTTCTGAATATTTTTAATTTTATTCATATTATGCTTAATACCATCTGCTGTCAAGATATGTCCGAGGTATTCAATACTTCTGCTGAAGGAGTTGCATTTATCAATTTGAATCTTAAGATAGTGTTCCTGAAGTCTGTGAAGTATTTTTTACATATTTGTAGTGTGTTCTTCTAAGGATGTACTTAAAATCAAAATGTCATCTAGGTAGACAACACATATTTTATTTACATATTGACAACGGAATTGATTAATTTTTGGAATATCGCCGGGGCTTTTTTACGCAAAAACGGCATTCTAACGCCCTAATGGCGTTGAAAATGCAGTTTTTTTTTCTATCGCCTTTCTTTACTAACATCTGGTGGGAACGATTGGCGAGGTCCAATGTAGTGAGGTATTGTAATCTTGCTAGTTTCTCTAATATGTTTTCTATATTCGGAATAGGATATTCATCGCTTACAGAAATTTAGTTTAGTTTCATGTAATGTATAACTATTTTCTTATTTTTTCTGAATTGACGCCTTTTTTTGGAACAATCCAAATCGGTGAATTATATGGAGAGTTACTTTCTGTGATTATACCTTGCGTCAAAATTTCTTTCATTTGTTTAGTGATTTCTTCCTCATGGATTTGAGAGTATCTGTATATCGCATTTTAGAATATACGGGTTTTTTCAGTGTTAGTCACAATTTCATGTTGAATTTCTTGAGTGTGAGCTAGTTTTTTCCCGTCTTGAAAAGTAATTCTTTATTTTTATTAACTGTGTTAGCGTTATTTAATTTTTATGAATTCTAAGAATTCGTTTAACATCATTATAATTTGTTCAAATACTTTTCAGTACAAATTGGTAAAAATGTGTTCTTCGTGAATTAGGTTTTACTAAGTACTAGATACATAGAAATATAATTAAGTACTACGTACTTCGTTATAGAGAGTTATTGATTGATTATTAGAGTCTTAAAAATAACTCTTATCGAATTTAGTTTCCATTTAGGAAGGAAGAAGGGAACCAGCAAAGAGTAAAATATTAGCTTGAGTACATTGGTATCACCGTTTTATATCTACAAACGAAGAAAACAATCTAAGCTGATTTTGATATTTCTACACGACTTCAAAATAAGTTGAAATTCAAGTGCGAATATAAAACGTCAAACCAACCAATTAAATCACGACTAATTAGAAGTTGGGGAATCTGAACTTTAACATCCTAACTAAACTGGTTACCTGGTGCTGCGGTGAGGTTCGAGGCTGGCTTTGAAGAAATGTCGTTTTCCTCCGCTACCAGGACTGCCGCCTTCAGACGATCGATAGAGATCCTTTGCTGCTTGCCGTCTACTATAACTTTGAAATATTTGACGTGCCTTTGTGCTACTTTGAAGGGTCCGTTGTACGGTGGCTGGAGAGGTTTTCGCACGGAATCCGCTCGACCGAACACATGAGTGCACTTTGTTAACTCCGGTTGAACAAAGAATTTCTTGACTGCTCCATGGTGAGTGGCATCTAGCGGACGTAGGTTCTTCATGGTTTGAGCGAGGCTCCGGACGAAATCGTTGTCGTTGACACTCTCGCGTCGGTATGTCCAAAATTCCGCGGGTATTCGAAGGATTCTCCCGCACAGCATTTTTGCTGGCGTTCCATTTGCATCATGCTTGCAAGCCATTCCGATCAGGATGAGTGGTAGTTCGTTCGACCAAGTTGCCGGCAGTTTTGTCTTTAATGCTGCTTTTAACGAACGATGCTACCGCTCCACCATACCATTTGCCTGTGGGTGATAGGCCGTTGCCTTCAGATGTTGGCCTCTCAGCATGTTGTTCAGCTCGCGGAAGAGAGTTGACTCGAATTGCCGGCCGTGGTCGGTGGTAATGCGTGATGGAATTCCGTAGCGCGCTATCCAGCCACCTATGGTTTCAGCCGTTATGTCGCTGATAGCAATGACTTCTGGCCAACGCGTAGCTCTGTCAATGACCGTTAACAGGTAGGTAAGCCCATTTGAAAGAGGTAAAGGGCCAACTAGGTCCAACATATGTGCAGATGGTCGAAACGCTCCGTCGGCTTATCGAAAATCGTTGTCGTTGGAGTTTTGCTCTTTGACTCGCAACACAAAACTTAACGAATTTAGCGCAATCCTTTCGCATTCCCGGCCAGATGAACCGTTGTTGCAATAGTTAATTGTTCCGCGGCTACTCAAGTGCTCCAGTCCCTGTATGCTTTCTAGAACGGAGTTTCGAAACCTCATACATTACATGTTAAGGACGTTGCATCTATAGCGTCTTTTACTGTTTTAAGGACCAATGAAGTTTGGTTGCTGGCCAGTAACGCCTGCAACTCGGGGTCAGTCCTCTGGTCCTTAGCGAGTTGGTTGAAATCGATGCTTTGTCTTATGGAGATTTCTTCAATTCTGGATAGTATATCCGGTAAAACGTTTTCCTTTCCTGCTATGTGACAAAGATCAGTGGAAAATTGTCCGATAAAACCCAGATAACGAGCTTGTCTCGGCGACGCCTTGTCCACTTTTTGCCGTAAAGCAAAAATTAAAAGTTTGTGGTCGGTGTATATCGAAAAATCGCATCCTTCGATTAGCTGAAGGAAATATTTAACTGCTTCGTAGATGGTTAGGAGTTTTTTAGAGAAAAACGCTAGGGGTCGTGTCTGGTTGGAAATCGCGGCATCTTTTGCCGGGTGGTCGAACATAGTAGCATTACACAGCGCTGTTTTGTACTCCTCGAGAGTACTTTCGGCGTCAGCAAACCACACGATCAGTATGTAGATATATTAGTTTTTAATGAAATAAACATATATAAAATGGAAATGGAGAGGAATCAATTTTATAATATTGATGGTTTTGTTACGAAATTCTTAAATCGTGATGGAAAAGTTGGAGTTGTTGTTATATTTGTGAAGGAAAGTTTAAATTTTCAAGAAATACCATCTGAACCTGAAAACTATGAGGGAATTCATATAGAAATAATTCAAGGGGATGACGAAAAGTATATTCATGCCATCTATAGGCGGCCTAAGTTAAGTATTACAAGATTCATACGAGTAGATGAAATTAATGATAAGCTCAAAGAAAACAATACGAACATTCAATTAGGTGACATGAATATAAATGTTCAAGATAAGAATAACTCTTTAGTCTTAAAATATATGGAAGTTATGGCTGCAAAAAGCCTTACAAATGTGATCATGCAACCTACCCGTGTTGATGTAAAAAAAAACACGTCTAGCCTCATTGACCATATGTATGTTAGCCTTACAAAACAAAAAATATATTCAGCGGTAATAGAAACAGATCTTTCCGACCACTTTACCATTTTGTATGCAACAGAGGATCCCAAAAAAAACCGAACAATGGAAAAATTGACTACTGTACAGATTAATCAAGAAATAATAAATAGGCTTATAGAGCAAACTAACTCGAATGAGATTTTGAAGATAAACAACGTAGAAGATTTATATAACAACTTCGTCGAAAAAATGAATTATATATATACTGAAGCCAGCAAAACAAAACCTTCCAAAAAGACACTACAAAAGAAACCATGGGTCAAGAAAGAAGTAATTCGGATGTGCAAGAAGAGGGATGAGCTTTATAGAAGATGGAGAAACAATCGAACTTGTATAAATTACGAGCAGGAGTATAAACAAAAAACGCAAAAATACAAGCAGTCAAAACTAATTTTTAACAACAGAAATTTATCGAAAATAAAAATGGTCCTAGGAAAACATGGAACATAATAAATGATTTATTGGGGAGAAAGAAACTTTCAATAGACGAAGTAGTATGCAACAACTTTTCAATAAAAAAAAACGATTTTAATGGCATTGTGGAGAAGTTTGCGGATCAGTTTTCTAAAAATATCGGCGTCGGTAATCAAATCGTGGGACGTGAGTTCGATCCCGGGCCAAACTTGGAATTTTTATTTTTTTTTTCTTTGGCTCAAATTGTGGAAACAAATTGCTTCAAAACAAAACCAATAAAATCACGTGACGGATGGTAAAGAGCGTTCCGTTCTTCCCATAACGGGAGCAAAAGGCAACAATACTGTTGGCGGTGCCGTGGCGAAAGCCATTAAAAGGAGGAAGAGGCTGACAACCCCTCCTAATTTAACAAAAAAAAATAAGTGCAGTTGTAAGAGCTGATGAAGATAAAGATGAGGTCCAGTATGAGGGGGGCAAAAATAACTTTGCCTCTCTAGCGGCATCTGAGTCGGAAGACGAGGACGAACTAAAGACGACATTAACATCAACATACAACAGCTGGAGGAAAAAGTGTTTGCTATTAAACAAAAACAAACTGCAAGCAGGCAGAGGGAGCAATTACAACTGAACTCTCAACGACAAAAGCAGAACCAAAAACTGCAGCAACAACAAAACCAGCAGCAGCAGAAACAACCACTGCAGCAGACAAAACAGCAGCAGCAGAAACAACAGCAGTGGAGGGCTACGCGAAACTGAAAGAGTTCCTAAAAGAAACGACGACGGAGCACTACTCATTCACACCAAAGTGTGAAAAGCGGCAATCGACGCTTCTGAAGGGGTTGGAACCGTCTTCTGATCCCGAGGAGATCCTGGCACTGCTCAAAGAGAAGGAGTGCGAAGGACTCAAGTTTGTGGGGGTAAAGCCATTTACCACAGCTAGAGCCAGGCGGGAGAAACGGAGTCTGCCGTTAATCCTGGTGCAGCTCAGTCCCGAAAGCCGTCTGGATAGTCTAAGGAGTATCAATGCCCTAGACTACCAGGTGGTTCACTGGGAAAAACTAAAAAGGAGCGGAAGTGTTATACAATGCGGTCGCTGCCGCCGCGTCGCCGCGTCGAACTGCTAATGCAGCCTCGATACGTCAAATGCGCTAAGAACCACAGTTCCGAGGAGTGTGCTCTGGATGTTGACGGAGAATCCGATAGGTCGCAGTTCTCGTGCGTGTTATGTTGAAACGTGGGACACACCGCAAACTATCGGGATTGTCCTAAGTTCGCTGACATTAAGAAAGCAAAACTGGCTCGGCAGCAGAAGGTGGAGGTCAAACGCTCACCTGTTAAGTTTCAAACACCAGCCGTCAAGTCCCAAATTTCCTACGCCCAAATGGCGTCAGGTAGAGGGGCTACGGTACAGCAAGCGACTGTTGCTTCACCGGCGCCAACGCCGAGAACAATGGAAGCTGCACCTAACATACTGGCCATCTTGCTCGCAATCCAAGGGCTGATGGCTCAGCTGCAAAAGCAGGTGCAAGAACAAGCGGGTGGACCAGATATACGCGCTGCTGCCGGGACTAGCGCAACACATGTCGTAATGGGTACGAACATGGTGGAGCAAACTTTGAAGGTCCTTGCGGTGAATGTGAATTCACTGATTAGGATCGACCGAAGAGCCGCGATGTTTAAATTGCTACAAGGCCGAACTCCTGGTGTGCTTTTCGCTAGCGAAACCAAGCTAACCGATAAGCACAAACTGGAGTACAATAATTATATTATTAGAAGAAGAAACCGACCCAGATCCAAACGTGGAGGCGGTGTCACGATTTTCATTAAAGAAGGTATAAAATTTCACAGAGTGTACAAGGAAGTGTTGCGCAGGTTCCGGGTGTTGGAAGCAGTCGTCATTTACATACCGCTCCGCAGTGGAAAGCGGCTGTACTTGGCCTCTGTTTATGCACCTGAGACTTCACAATCCACCCTATTCATTACAGAGCTCGACACGCTTTTTCGACTTCTGAGGTTCGAATCGGGGGAGAATTAATTAATCGGCGGGGATTTCAACGCTAACCACAGAGTTTGGGAAAATAATTTGCGAAATACTAGAGGGAACCTACTAATCGATTGGTGGGGTTAGCACGATGTCATGTACAGACTCGGTCTTAAAGCGACGGATAACCCGTCGTTTCCCAGAGGCGGGTCTTATTTGGATCTACTGCTGTACGACGAACGCATACGACTGACAGATACGAATTTACAAACGCTAAACTGTCTGCGCACATTCGTGTATGACAGTGGCCATTGCGGTTTTAGCACCGAAATTACAGTTCCCAACGAAATTGCGGAATTGGAAGAGTTTGTTCAAAGAAACGACCGCTGTCCTCGAACACGCTCCACACACCGTCCAATACGAATTCGTCAAACGAGGAGATCGACAATTACCTAAAACAATTGGACGAGACAATTAAACAAACTATGGACACTACAATACCGCGGTATCGACGTACGACTAACGAAGACTTGTTCCGCAGTCCTACTATTGACGCACTGCACCTACAGAAAAGTAGAAATCTGACAAGACTTAAAAACTTGTACAGTTGTACAGTACAGTGTACTTGACAGTTAACTGACCGACAAGACCCGGAGATTAGGACACTGAAGTCGTCGATTAAAAATATTCAAACGCTAATAAAAGAGAATTACATAATTTCTGTAAGTTTGTATTGGAACAACAAGGTTCGGGCTGTAAGCACCAGCAACCCGAATATGTTTCCGTAAATAAATAAACTATTTCGGAGAAAAAATCAAAACGACCTTCAGTGTCTTAAAATAGCCCGGACAACAGACAACGAACGGTTACTGACAATAGCAGGTATCGATCCAAATAAGGCCGATGAAGATGACGACTTCTTCGTGATCAAGGATCCACAGGGGAAAGTTGAGGCCATAGTGGCGACTTTCCAGGAAGTATACAAGGCCACTGACACCATTGGCCCTAATTATGACCTGGACAATCGCGTCTTGGTGCACGGCTACTACATTCGAAATGAAGTAGAGAACTGGCGATCCGAGGACTCCGGGTTCACCCGGTTCAGCGACGAAAATATGGCAAATAATGTCATTACCAGAGAGGGTGACCTAACCCCTTCGACACAATCAGGGCTAAGAAATCAGTGGGGACCGATGGTATTCCGAACATCGTGCTTCGACATCTTCCTCTAGAAGCGGTGGACATTTACACCACCCTGTTTAATAATGCAATGAATAATGCACATTATCCAGCGCCTTGGAAAACGGCGGTGGTTCAACCTATCCCCGAAAAGGGGACGGATATATCCAATCCGGCGAATCTCCGGTCGATAAGTCTCCTTCCGAATATCAGTAAGGTTTTTGAAAAAGTAATCAATAGAGCTCTGTCTAGGTGGATTGAGGACAAACATATAGTTCCGGATAATCAATTTGGTTTTAAGGCGGGACATGATATCTCACATGCCGCGTCTAAACTGGTGTCCGATATCCAGTGGAATAAAGGCAAAGCCCAATGTACTGGTGACTGCCTTATTGACTTGGAGAAGGCCTTCGATACAGTATGGTTAGAGGGTCTTTTCTATAAGCTGACTGGGTTGAGGATCAGTAAGCCACTCTTGTACATCCTTTATAATATGCTACACAACAGACAGTTCATCGTGAAGAATGGTGATGTGACTGCTGTTGGAATATTTTAAATTAAAAATGGTCGTCAGCAAGGCGCGGTCAATTCGCCGATCCTATTCAACATTTTTACAAGCGACTTGATAGGTTCACTTTCCCATACTATTACGTACGCAGACGATTTGATAGCGTACAGAACAGGTCCAAAAATCGAGGTCATTATTACTCCCTTGCAGCGTGACTTCGATACGATAAGACGATTTTGCGACGACTGGAAGTTGAAAATCAACTTTCAGAAGTCGGAAACCGTTCTCGTTAAGACGCCGTTGTCTAGAGCCTCTAGGGATACCAGAAAAAATTGGCGTAAGTTCTCGATCATTGGACAAAACGGGCAGCCTCTTGCCTGTCGAATTGTAGTCAGATACCTTGGAATCTGACTAGATCAGTTTCTGTATTTTGGCAAAAATTTAGATGCTGCTCTGGCCAAAGCTAAAGGTGCTTTTGCCCTTACAAAGAGAGTGTTTTATAGCAGCCAACTCGATGCGAGGGTAAAAATAATCTGCTACATGGCCCTTATCAGTCCCATGCTGATATTTGGGTGTCCTGTGTGGTTCAATGTACGAGCAAGCTTAATGGAAAGGATTCGGGTGTTTGAGAGGGCTTGCCTTAACGCTTGTCTTCGCTTGTACAGAACACCAGAGTCGGAGTACAAGAAATTGTATCCTAATGAGGTCCTCTACAACAGGGCGAACCTAATACGAGTGGACAACTTCGTAATTAAGCTGACTCGAAGGCACATTGCAAGAGCAATGACCTCGACGAATAACCTGATATCAGGGGTTTACTACCCCAATTACCTTTACCACGAGAGTGTGCGCTGTGACGGCTTCGTTCCACCGGAAGCATTCCTCTACCTGGATCAGATAGGGTTGATCCAGGATAGATCAGCGGTTCCATGTCGCTCAGATAGCTGGGGACAGGCGACTCAACAACAGCAGAGACGTCGCACACGGCATTGTGGATCGTCTAAGGTTCAGTAGGGCGGTGGGGAATCGCGATAAGAGGGACGTCGTTCGGCAGCACCAGCATTTCTGGTGGTTGAATGATGGAGAAGATGTTTTGTCGTCGTTTCCGTCAATTATGGACCAGCCTCACTAATGAGGTAGAGCTGACCAATTTATTTACTCTGTGAATAGCAATGGCCAGCTTACATAGGTTTAGGTTAGAAGTTAAGAAATATATACATATATTAGTGTATACAAAGGTATATACTAATGTATGTATATAATTGTATATAATCTCTATGTGTGGTATGTGTCTATTGTGTATGCAGGATTAGGTAGACTAAGGTTTATTTTAAGTTAGATATTAAGTTTTTATAAAAAAAAGTCCATATGCAAAGTTTTGTTAACAAATTTATTTTTCTTAGCTTTAAGTATACAAAATAAATAGTTCTAAGTAAAATGTAAATGAAGTCTAAACACATAGTTATAAGAATTTAGAGTAGCTTAGAGTGCCTGTGTGGAGCCAGTAAGTTAGTATAAGATTATTAAGTAATTGTAAGCTAGCATTTGAGAATTTTTTGTTAGTATGTAAGAGTTAGTGATTAAGAAAATGAAATGCATATAAAACTAGACTAACTAATATTTGTAAGAGAAGCTTCAGTAGAAGAAATTTTTAAAATTTTAACTCGTTTGAATGCTAAAAAAGGACCTGGAACTGACAATATAAGCGCAATAGATCTAAAATTAAACGTCCCTATACTTTCCCCTGTTAAACAAGCAATTATTAATCCAAGTATTTTATAAGGCCACGTACCACGGTTAATGAAAACAGCTATCGTGCGGCCAATCTACAAGGCTGGTGCTAAAAATAATGTAGAAAACTATTGGCCTATTTCTATTCTATCTGCTGTTGAAAAGTGTTTGGAGGACGTTATGGTAAATAGGCTCAATGGTTTCTTAGAAAAACATCAAATTATTCATCAAAACCAGTATGGCTTCCAAAGAAACAAAAGCACGGACAGACTATTAGGAGGGTTTGCGAACACAATCAATGCAGGACTAAACAGAAACATCAACATACTGGTACTTAATATTGACTTCAGCAAGGCTTTTGACACATTATCTCATAAGAAAATTATAGAGAGTCTCGGAAGGATCGATATGAGGGGAGTAATATCAAATTGGCTCAAAAACTATCTCCTTGATAGAACAATTAGAGTTGAGGTGGCAACGGAAACAAGCCAAGAAAAATCAAGCTCGTACGGTGTTCCCCAAGGATTCAAACTTGGTCCTACCTTATACATTCTTTTTACAGACGAACTGTTACGGGTCTTCAAAAATAGTACTGCGTATACATTTGCGGACGATATAGCCATCGTTGTCAAACATAGAGATCTTAACACAGCCGTTAAAAATATTCAGATTGAGTTTGATGACCTTTCGAAGTGGTGTCATGATAATGGACTCATAGTTAACACGAAAAAAAGGAAAGTGATGCACATTGGCACACGATCTAATCGGAGGGGAGAAATTAAAATTGTTCACCGAAACGAAAATTGTGCTTTGTCGGCAGGGAACCAGGAGATTAAAGTTGTACAGCGGACGAAATATCTAGGAATAACAATTGGTGAACACTTCCTTCGGAGTGACCACATTAATACACTGCGTCTTTAACTATTGCTATTTTTGCGATGGTATATTGGAAAAGACTTTGCAATTATAATGTGATGAAGCAGGTGTATTACTCGCTCGCAGAGTCGCGCATTAGATACGGCATCCTGGCTTGGGGGACTGCGCAGAAACCCATACAGATAAAATTTCAGCCATACAGCATCGTTTAATAAAAAATCTCAGAGGATTTAACTCATCTTTAAAAGCTCTGGATGTTCGTGAGATTTTTCAGATGACTGCACTTGTAATATGTATGAACGACCAATGATTTTTGAAACCTATCCAGCACAATCAAAACACACGAAGACGGGCCCAAGGAATGTTAGAGATACCAGAGACTTACAATGTATATGGTACAAGAGAACTTCGTGATGTAGTGCCTAAAACGGTTAATACAAATACCGCAAAATATAAAAGAATTACAAAATTATAAAAAAAGAAAAAAACTTATAAAACAATTATTGCTTGATTTATACCAAGTTCTTTGATACACTTTTATTTTCTATTGATGAAAATTAATTATTATTATTATTATTGTTTTTTTCTCTCTTTCTTTAAATATTATACCTATTACCTTCTGTCTTTTAATAACTTTTTCTAATTAAAATTTGAAAGCTCTCTGTTAAATTATGTATTATTGAATATAGCCACTTGCCGATAAGCACGGGGCTTTACGGGTAAAATGAATTGTGTAAGAAATACTGTATTATATAAATTATAAAAAAAACCAAAAAAAATCATACGGTTTGCGACGAATCGTGAAGGTGCGGAATGGCGTATTTGTCGGGTATCGTTACTGTATTTAGACGCCTATAGTCGCCGAATGGCTGACATGTGCCGTCTCTCTTTCTGACCATATGTAGAGGTGAATCCCAATTGCTTTTCGAGGGTCTGCATATACCAAGCGCCATGAGTTTCTCAAAACTCTGACTTAGGCGCAGTAAATTTTTCGGGTGCGAGACGTAGAGGCTTGGCTTGTAGTTGCTGGCGGGTCGTTGAAGATATCTTTGAATTCCTTAAGAACAGACGAGAATGGATTATTTAGATCGCTAATTGTTACCTGGGGAGCATTTGAGTAGCTAACTAAGCAGGATGTCGTCAAGAAAATCGAGTTGTCGGATAACTTTCGGCTTCGCAAGTCGACGGAAAGGTTATATAAATTTAAAAAATCCGCTCCAATGATACCTACTTGAACATCCGCTACTACGAAATCCCAAGGAAAGTTTCGTCGGAGTCCCAGCTATAAAGCTAGTCGTTCATGGCAAAAAGTGTTAATTTCCGTTCCGTTTGCCGCGTACAGCTTTAGTGTAGTTGGTTTATTAGTGGGTGCACCAAAGAAACGCCTCCTTGGTGGAGGAATGGACACATTGCCACCGGTGACTCTAAGAAATCTTCGTCCGGTTGCTTCGTCGAATAAAAATAGGCGAGCAGAAGTACTGCCAAGCTCACTCGACTTAGTATGAGCTCGGCTGTCTAGTTTTCCGATTTGAATACGCATGGAGGTCGACACTTGTTGGCCGGTGCTCCGAATCTTCTGTGTAACCAACAAATATTTAAATCGATTCGCTGCTGGGACACACTACGCTGTCGGAAACCTGCGGGGGTATAATCCCGTCGACTTCGGTGATCCAACTGTTGAAGACGTTTGGAGAGCTCTTCCACGGAGACAGAATTTGCTGCAGCGTCATCGGAAGACATCCCAACCACAGCGTTGTGAAAAATTTATCGTCGACTGTATCACCAGCAAGATTACGCATCTCCTCTAACAACCTCGACGGATTTTTATCCCCCAGCTCCATTTGCAATAGGAGTCGCTTACTTCTGCCCTGGTCACTTGGAGTTAACTCCTTAATCATCTTTGATTGAAGTACTTGATACTTGCCGGATGATGGTAGCTGTCGCAAAAAACCTTTTACTTTCTCCGCAACAGACTGGCTAACCTGCGACACTACTGTGTGGTACATCGAGTTGTCAGACGTGACTCGGCTCACAGCAAACTGTGATTCCAGCAGGAAAAATCCGAGTTTGGGGTCGGACGTGAAAAACTCTTGTGTTTTAATCCGCGAGGCTTGGAAATCATGTGGGGGGCGTTCTGCACTTCAGCGTCATCTTCCACACGTTCGACAGTCGCGCTACCACTTGCTGGGTTAACGCTATCATCCAGCTTCTCCGGGCCAATTGTTTACACACTTTTTATTCGGGGTCACCAATTGTAGTTGTATCTACCTTCATTTCTAATGTAATCACCGGTTGAAAGAGAAAAACAAACTTTAATAAATTTTGAAAAAATAACTTTATTATTAAAACATTTATTTGGGGGGAGCAGCTTGTCTACTTGGATCAAATGGTCGTCGTGTACTGCTTATGCTGAACTCACTTGCATTACCTCCAAATGAATAAATAAGTATTGTTCACGATCGGGAGAAGCAGGTATTTCTCCTCAGAATGAATAAGTTTTGTTCATGGTTGGGAGAATTCAGTATTTCTCCTCAGAATAAATAATTGTTGCCACTTATTGTCGCTACATCAATAAGACTTTCCTTGCAATGGGGACATAAATGAGTAGAAAATGAGTATCAGTAACAATATCTAAGTCAATGACAGAACATCCATTTTGATTATCATTGTCTATTAAGAGGTCAATACTAAGGTCTTCGCATACCACCACCGAATATTTTTCACTAAACAAACTGAGACTATCGGAATTTAAGGTTTTATTGCGATTATAGACACATCCAATAAGGGTACTCGTAACACTGTTCACTGTTTCAATAACTATAAACTCAACCTCGGTATTTTCTGGCGATACATTAATTTTACATTTACATTGCGATTTACAATATATGGCAAGGGCACCACAACGTTTTGATTTTAAACTTATGCAATATATAATATCCTGGTACATCCATAGTGTAATTTGTTACTCGTATGTTCTAATATAACCAACTTTCGGTAATGCAAATAAAATCAATAGATTTCTCTGAGAAACAATCTCGTAAATCATCAATGTATGAGGGTATACTTTGTATATTAAGATTACAGATTTTTAGCCCATTTACACATTTACTGAGAATCTTAAGCATAATGCGAGGTATAAAAAATTGTCCAAGCCATTTGTACTCATTTACAAAATTAAAAACGAGTATGTACTCGTACATATGTACAATATATATTTAGACAGAAAAGCGCGCTGTTATGTATGACGAGAGAGTTTCAGAATTATGGCTCTATTGACATTGTCTCTTACAGATGTAGATCTTGGTTTAGTTCTGCAGGAATTATAACGAGCGCGTGTGCTATTTTGTTAGCTATTTGCTTGGCGATGGTATTGCTGTTTTCGTTCTCGGCGTCCTTGATACCTCTTATGACCACATCACTGAGTCTTTTTTTTTTATAATGAGCGCGCGCTCAAGGGGTTTGTGTACCCTTAAGGTGATTGTTCATAGCGCGGGCAAAGGAAATTTCGGGAGGAATAAAAGAGAGGTATCGACGTACATTGTTTTTAAATGTTTGCAAGTTATAACGACCAGGAAATACAGAGATTGCAGGGCACTACATAAGCGAGTTGTACGGCTTAGGAACGAATCACGATATTTTAGGGTACGTGCGAAAATGGGCTTAAGGGTATACTGATGAGCATTAATAGCGAGACGGGTGTTACGGTTGAAAGTTTGATTGGGTGGAATGCTACTGGCGATTTCAATGGAGCACTGGTGGTGGAAATAGCGATAAAACAAAGTGAGACCGGAGACATTACGTCGGTGTTCCAGCGTGTCAATTGATTGACTGGTATTAGTACCATCAATAAGTTTTATCGCACGGCTTTGAATCCTATGTAGCAGGTGCAGAGATGTTTTAGGAGCACCTGACCAGATGTGGGCATTGTACTCAAATTTTGGGTGGATGAATGCCTTATATATTGAGGCCAGATCAAAGGGGGTAAAATATTTCTTACATCACTTGAGGAAACCTAGACATTTCGCAGCATTTTTGGCGACATCGAATATGTGGTTATTCCAAAGTAAGTTGTCATTGACACACATACCGAGAATGGAAAGTTTTTCGGTTTCGACGATGCAAGTACCATTCATCGATGATGGCTGGGTGTTTAAATTTCGCTTTAACGACAGCAGACAGCATTGTGTTTTGGAAGCATTAAATTCCACTCTGTTGATAGTTCCCCAATTGGTTATGCTGTTGATATCGGAATTTAATGAGTTTAGCATACGCTGCGGTTCTCGTTCTACAGCCGAAGAGCAGGGCCGTGAGTCCGGGAACGAATATAAAAAGCAGAGAGTACTGCCATCAGCAAAGGAATATATTGAATTAGAAGTAGCAGACAAGAGATCATTAATGAAAATGAAAAAGAGTGTCGGAGACAGAACAGAGCCCTGGGGCACACCAGCATTTATTTTGTGAAAATCAGACTTGAAACCGTCCAAGATAACTTGAATTGAACAATCCGAAAGGTAATTTCTAATCCATTGAAGAAGAAAGTCGTCGATCCCAAATGCACGCATTTTCGATAAAAGAGCCTGATGCCAAACTCAGTCAAATGCCTTAGAAATATCAAGTGCAACTATCTTGCTTTCGCCAGATTGATGTACGCTTTGGTTCCACTTTTCGGTGAGACATGCCATCAAATCACCAGTGGACCTGTTGCTACGAAAACCATATTGCCGGTCATTGAAAAGTTTTCGTGTTTCGAGATATTTCATGGGCTGACGATTTATCAGCGTTTCCATGACATTGGAAAGAAGGGACGTAAGTGCAATGGGTCTGTAGGAGGAGAGAGAAGATGATTCTCCTTTTTTAGGGACGGGCTGGACAAATGCTGTTTTCCATCTGCTCGGGAAGAGTCCTATAGAGTAGGATTGATGAAAAAGCTTACGCAGTGGTTTTGCCAGCGAGTAAGAACACCTCTTCAGAAGAAGGGGAGATATACCATCTGGACCAGCGGATTTGTGAATGTTAAGATCTTGAAGTACTCTTGCTACTACACGAGTGCGAAAGTAGATTCGTCCCATTTAAGATTCAATGCACTCAAGAGTAGGCGGAGACAAAGCACAATCTGGGAGTGTTGAACTGGCCGCAAAGTATGCAGCAAGCAGATTGGCCTTGTCCAAAGAGCTGACAGCTGGAATGTCATTGTAAATGAGCTTTGCGATGAAGGATGAGGCAGAATTTTTAATTTTTTTGACGAACAACCAAAAATTTGTACTGCCTTTGGGACATTGCAGTATTTTTTGCCTCATTTTGTGGTCGTATTGGAATGTCACACGCTTAAGGAAGACATTACAGTCATTTCTGGCTCATTTGAACTTTTTTCGGTTTTCCTCTGTCGGGTAGGTCTTGGAGGACCGAAAAAACATTTCTCTAACCCTGACGGCCTCTTTATAGCTCGAGTCGTACCATGCCTTTTCTTTTGGTTTGATACTCTTCATCCGACGAGGAATAAAGGATCTCATTCCAAAGAGAATGGTGTCTGTAATCATATCAGACCAGTTAAAATTCCTAAAGAAGCTGTTAAGACCGCTCCAGTTGGCTTTCTTGTATTGCCATGCGGTTCTTTTAGGAATTTTTTCTCTAACTGTGTGGTCGGTGTACGAGAAATAAGCTGATACAATGGTCCGACTAGCCTAGAGGGGAGAGCACATCAGTGGTGTACCTATCAGGGTGAGAAGTTAAAAACAAGTCGGTATGGTTGGCGGTATTACTATCAACGTCTGGTATTCGCGTGTGCTCATTCGGTTGTTTTCCGCAGCGAAGATCTCAACACACCGTCCTTCGGGTGTTGTCTGTCCAGAATGTCGAAGCCACCCAGAATTGTGTATATTGAAGTCGCCCGTGATAACGATTTCACTATGAGGATACAGGGATACAATTTTTTGAATGGAGTCAGAAAGCGCATCAAACTTGTTAAAAGTTGAATTGCTGTGTAGTTTGGGGCTTCTGTAAATAAAGCAGTAGTGGATAATTTGCTTACGGAGATGGAATTTTAACCACATGAAGCTGAATTCCGGATTGGAACATGGATCGCATTGTGGTGGAGTTTGGTAAGCTACATCACTACGCACATAAATGGCGAGACCGCGGTGAGAGAAGAATAATGGTACTAGTTCGTAGCCAGGTAGCTTCAGATCAGAATGATCTGAGAGGTGTGGGCGGGGATCTACCCACACTAAGTGCCAAAACAGCTGGTATGTACTTACAGACGTGGACGTACGCAGAAAAGTGATTACTTTTTAGCCCGCGTATATTGGCTACGACTACCCTGAATTCCCTAATCATAATCACAGACAAACACAGAAAACACAAACGCCGACGATACTAAGCAAGGCTGCGAAGTGAAAATTCTGACATTGATTTACCGGATCAAATAGTTGTAGGTGTTATGCCCTTACAACAATATGAAACAGTGCACCAACAAAATTTTCACTCACAAACAGCTATCGATCAGTTGTTACATATACTCAGCCACTGCCCGTACCGTATGGTAAATACAGTAATGGCACTGATTGAGAGCAAGCAACAGTACTTCGACCAGGAGCGGGAGAGGTGGGATACCCGCACTGTGTGATTTTTTTTTCCCCCTGCACTGCACTTTTTCTTTTTTTTTTGTTTTATATGTTTTTTCTGCACATGCACGCAGTGGTTTTGTGTTTTTGTTTTTTTGCACAGCACACGATAATTTGCGAGTGCACTGGTTGACTTGTGCACTCGTCGGTGGTCGACTCGGGTCTATCTATTGTCTTAACATATTATTTTCTTCATTTTATGTGGAGATATCATTAGCTATTTCCAGGAATTTGTTTTTAAATTTGCTTAAAATAGCGTCCACCTTCGATTTGATACTCCCCTCTGCTTTTGACCAAAATCTGCATTTGCTGTGCTATGTTTTTTTCCATCAATGTAATCTCCTCAAAGAGCCACTATATGTTTCTCCCGCGTTCAGGGGGGGTGGGCCTGTTATTTGGAGTGGTTTTGTCATTAGCGGACATTGTTGGCAAAGCGTATAACTGCAGTGGAAAATATCGACGCACGGATGCAAATTAAACTCGTGAATTAAAATGAAAATAAATATCAGAAAAATTTACAATTTCAACTTTTAATAGAGCTAACACGGAGCAAAAATGTTCTTGAGCTGTCGAGTTACAATATTTCACTTATTCGTAATTTATAGCACTACACTTGATTTTAAGTTTCATTCTACCCACTAGATACCATCAAACCAGATACCCATGCACAAATCCAGTTTGTTCTGATGAGCTCAACACGAATAATCCTCCTCGTATTTTTGCTCGTTTCTATCCAAGATTTTCTGGAAGATTAGAAATATCAGGCATTTGATAATATTTCTATTCGTGCAAAGGATACAAAGGAAATCAAATTGACAGGGGAACAACTGGTTGCCAGGCAGGTGATGACTAAGGAACAAATTTGGCTAATGTGGCCAATGTTTATAAGTTGGTTGAATAACTCAACTGCTACTTGTTAATTTACTGGTCAAGAAAATTTAATTTGCTTACAACGCTGTTTGGAAGGAAGAGCTTTGGACGCTGTAAAATTTGGACTAATGTTAAAGCAACTTGAAAAGACTTCATCAAACTGAGTTATTATTGACCAATTTACAAACAATGTTAAAATAATACCACCACTCAAACAATATAAATTGGAGACTTTAATATAAGGGATATAAGTTAAAAACATTTGCTCTGGGATGATTTTATGTGAGTTTCAGGCACATTTAAACAATCCCTCTCTGATACAAGAGTTGTGGAAAAAAGACGTACATACATCGGTAAAATTAAATGGCGGTGGTTTTAAGCGAGATAAGGGTCACGTTTAATAACTGGTTGACTAATATTACTGATGCAGCTGTTCTTATGTTATGATTCAGCTGCACGTTGTGTTAGCCTGAAACGAGTTACAAAAAAGAAAAAAACATATATCAGAATTCACGAATAAAATCTGAATCGCTTTAACAGTTTTATATGTGAAGCCAATAGCAAAAGCGTAAGTACTGGTCCTATGTTTCTGAAACTGAATATTCGTGAAAGATGGTCCTTAGTTAAACATCTGAGGTCGTATCTTCGTCAGCACAAGAATTTTAATGGGAGTACGATAACTTTGGCACCAAGAATTGATAACGGTATTTTGTAGAGGGGTTAAAAACTAGCATTTTTTACTATGGCAGGCGGGTTAGGGACAATTTTAGAAAAAAAAATGACTTAAAAAAAACAACGGTAACACTTACAATAAAGTACTACACAGGATTAGAAAGCCTAAAATTTGCTCTTTAATATAAAATTTACATCGAATTATTCGTGTGAATAGTTTTTGAATAATTTGCATTCAAACTTAAATTTTTGGTAAAAAATGAAAAAAAAAAAATTTTTAAATCGATATTATTCAAAATTGTGAGATGATGTGCCCAACTGGTTATGCGCATATCAATTCTGAATCGAACACAAAAAACCGCATGGCTTTATACCTTCTAGTTTTTGAGAAAATTTAAAATTACTAAAACTATTTTTTATAAGACGTTGTTTTTTTGGTATTTATGGTGATCTCACTTTGAGGATTAATATTGATGATAGGGTCATCTTTGTAAGTAAAGTACAGCAAACCATTTAGCATGACCCAGAATGCACCACGAGGAGGTAGATTTGCATTGCATTCCGCGTCCCAGTCAGTCAGTTTGTGAGTAAGTTAGGTGTTAGTTAAGAGTAGTCAATTAAATGTTCAATGTACGAGTACATATTAAAAAGGTATGTAAGTTTCGTCAATGAAGTCACAGTCCGTACTGGTGACAATGTCGAGTTCGTCGATGATGGTGAAGACCCGAGGTTGTTTTGGTGGTAAAATACCTTCCAAGTGCTCATTGTAAACGGTCGGAGGGTCGAAGTCCTTCAGTTACAAACCCACACTTTCTTTACCATTGACAAAACTTGGGTACACTTTTTTTACGTCAATTAAAAATTCCGTGATTTGGGAGCCGATGTCGTCCTTATAACTTTTTTCAAGGCAGTATTTCCGGTAAAAGAAAAGTGTCATATATTGATGAAGGTGCTGCGTTGTGTTGCGGCATAAAATTGATTTTTTCAGAAGCTTGTTCTGATTCTCAAGATCATTTATAGTATTGGTTGCATCGGTCTTGTCAACATATTCGCCTTTGCTGTGGTTTGTAATTTCATGAGTCCTAGAAGTAGGGAACATTTTCTCAATACCTATGTATTGGCGTGCGCTGTCGGTACAAATACGACTGCTGTTGGGGTTAACGTATTTGTGTATATAAGGCCACAAGTCTTCTTTAATTTTAGAGTTCATTTTAAAGAAGCGTCCGACCTTATCTTCTTTACAAAATAGCCCCAACACTACGTTTTCATTTGTTCGGTTGCACGGCCTCTGTGGTATTTCCTTTTTGTAAGAAAGGTCTCGTCGATTTGTACAGTTTTTCCTTCGCCGTCAATGTTAACATTTCGGCTATTTCACGACTATAGTTATAGTAATCTATAATAGTAGATTTGCTAAGCTCACTTTTATTGTCGTGATTTCGCCCAGCGATTATATACTAATTTTAAAATAATAACATACATGTAATAATATTCTTAAAAAATCCTTAGGTTGTAGCTTAAGGTTTAATTAATTTACCTGAAAAACAGTGTTCACAGGCATTTTGATAACAAAAGCGATAATTATTGCAAGCCCCTCGCGAATCTCTAGCCGACATTGAGGTCCATGGAAATATGTACCGATAGATGCGTTGATTGTATTACTACAATTTTTGTCACCTTTTTTTTAGAGCTTTTTTTGAGCATTGCCACATCCAACCGAACTTTACATTTCTACACTTTTCTACCTTCATAGGCAAGTTGCAACACAGTGGGGGAATAGATGTTTTAGTGGGAATTAAACCAGATTCTTCTAAAAATTCAATGCTTCTTTCGTTGGTCGATACCAAATCTCCGAACGAACAAAACACTGAGAAGTTATTTAGTTTAGGATGGATTAGAGGATGCCTAGCCGTCGTTGCTTATTCACAAAAAAATACCACTTGATTCGCACTACGGTTGAACACAGAGTGATCTTTGTGAATATCAATAACTACACGCCTTATCACAAAAAGAAATAACGGTATAAAAGCCAAACGTTTGTTCGGTTATATTTTTGCATCATTATCAAGTGCATTACATATTACATACGTACAAACATAGATATTTCGCAAAGTAAATAATTTACTGCAACACTTTAACATGTGAATTTTCTGTAATGCGAATTAGTGAAACTTTGTTATTAATGGGAACTTTGTAATTTTGTGATGAGTACTGTGGATGAAGAGTGTGATATAAAGAGTATAAAGCACATACCCCGAGCGGAGCAACGAAGTTGCGTGAGCGGGACCTGCCGCCTGCGGAAATACAGTCGAAATCCCTTAATCCCGCGAAGCGGGTCATCCGTGTACTCTTAATTAAGAAAACCATTGATATAGGCATCTGCGAGATGTAAATAATACTCATTAATTTATTCAAAGAAAGACTATGTACATAAATGCCAAAAAACAAAACTAAAGTAGTAAATTCAATTTCAATTTGCTCAAAAACTAGAGGACATAAAGCCATGCGGTTTTTTGTGTTCGATTCAGAGTTAATATGCGCATTGGATACACATTATTTTACAATTTTGAGTAATATTGTTAAAAATTTTTTTTTTTTTTTTAATTTTTTACCAAGTATTTGAGTTTGAATGTGAATTATTCAAAAACTATTCACACGAATAATTTGACGTAAATTTTATATTAAAGACCAAGTTTCGGGCTTTCATATTCTGTATAGTACTTTATTGTAAGTGTTACCGTTGTTTTTTAATAATTTTTTTCCCATCTTAAGTCATTTGTTTTTAAATTGCCCATACCTCCTAAACGGGTCGAGATGGTAAGCACTAGAACTTCCAGTGCAGACAATTAATATGTCAGCACTCTCTAAGAAGCACAGGCTTCTGAGAGGTTTACCGGTTCACTCATTTAAGGATGCAGGACCACGTCTGTTGATTGGAGTGAAGCACTGGAGACTTGAAACTCCATTGAAGACAATTGCCGAACCTGGAAAAGAACCAATCGGAATCAAAACTCGACTTGGTTGGACGGAGTTTGGAGCCTTTAACAACAGTCATTTGAATCATAATTTCCACGTATTTTAGTGTCAGAAAAATGTTGATAATTCAATACACAATAGGTCTATTTCAGGACTAGAAACTTGTACAATTTTGTATAAAAACCTGTTTTTGAGAGAAAAATATTGTAAAAGATAACGCTTTTGAGAGAGTAATTCGTTTCTACACCCCGTCAGTTGTTACAATTTTCTACTGCAGGAATTGTAGAAAACATTAAATCAATTAAACTATAAAAACATTGTCAACCATTTGTTTTCTATCGCCTTTCTTTACTAACACCCGGTGAAAACCTTTGGCGAGGTCCAATGTAGTGAAGTATTGCAATCTTCCTAGTTTATCTAATATGTTTACTGTATTAGCAATAGGCTACTTACCGCTTACAGAAAATTAGTGTAGTTTTTGGTAGTCTATCACCCCTATTACGAAAGTCGTTTAAGTCCTCGTCACAAAACGACAATGTGAAGTCGGTATTATAGTAGTCGTTTAACTAATTGCTTTACGTCATTTAAACGACTTGAGTCGTTTATCTCTTGTGGAATGTATTCTTTGTGTGACTGAGTCGAATAACTATCTGCATTGGTATTCTGGAAGTCGTTTTAGAGTCACAAAACGACAAGTTTAACGACAAAAGGAGTCGTTAGCACCACAGGTGTCTTAGTTTTGTTTCGGTTTAATGGGGTATGGATAAGGGTTTCGCACTTAATGACTTGGGTTTTTTGTTCGGTTATATATATCTATATTTAAAAAAACTGTGTTCCGAGTTCGTTATAAACGGTGCTCTTTATTTGGCGGTAAAAATTCGAATAATAATTTTTACATAATTTCCTGATTGACAGATTTAATTTGTTATACACATTAAATAGGATTAATTCACAATAATACAATTTGAAATACATAGTATGAATTAATTACGATAAAATATTAAATTGTCTATTATTTGAACTGCCAACATTCTCCCCCACTGTGGACGAAGTCCGCAACAATTCCATTCGTACACGGCATCAATGAAACGCCACCCTTAACTTTTTAGAACTCTTGTCCAGGAATATATGGAAAGAAACAAAGCCATTAATAAAACGCAAATGACATAGAGGGACAGCACAAGCATAGCATAAAAAGAACAGATCAACATGATTACTACTCATTATAGAATAAGCTTTCGCTAATGAGTGGGACTGTTGATGGTTGCATTCCACTATGTCCCGGGCAGGTGATGTTGCTGATATGCGGTAATCGTGTTGTGCTCCTTACGCTGCATGAGTGCACATGGAAAGCTTGTGTTACGTTGCGTTGCGTCGGTGTTGTCCTCGCTGGGATGGAATGAATCGAGTCAAAAGTTGTGTGAGATTGTGGCTGCCTGGGCGTTTGTTTTTTGTACTCGTTTAAGTGGGAAGTGTTGTTTAGTTTTTTAAATTATGCGGCAATTAATGTAAAAAGTCCATGGATATGTCCCGGTAAGATTGGGTGGCTTACTAAATAATAATAAAATCAATTTTATTCCTTACGGTACAGCGTGTGCCACATAGTTTTTTTTTGTTTTTTTTTGTGCATTTATGTTGTACGAGCGGATTTACGCGTCGGGTTTTTCTTTTTTTTTTGTTTAATGTTGCTGCGGTTAAAATTATTGCTTTGTATGAAATGGAATATTATTGTGTTGTTATGGGTATGAAATACATACATATGTTGTAGACATTATTTAGTAGTGCTGAGTAGAAATTATAGACTTACTGTGTAGTTTTGTGTAGAAATTGTAAGTAATATTGTGTCGAAACTATTGTTATTATTAATGTGAAGTTTGGTGTATTAAATGGACTGTAGTATTGTGTAGTTATTTGTAAAAAATATTGCTGGTTTGAGTAAACATTGTTGTAATGTTGTGAGGTTATAGGTTTTTTTTTTATTTATTGTGAATGATTATTATTATGACTATTATCTTTTCCGCTTAATTTTGATACACCTAAAACCTATTATATTATTAATTCTGTTATTTTTATAAATATGTTTTGTTTCCTTTAAACGAGGGTGTCTTCCGAGTTTGACTTGTTTGACGGTAGGTAGCATATTTTTGTTATTGGTCGTTTGAGTTTTCCGGTTTTTGTTTTTAAAGTGACTACGCGAATAAGTTTATCGGTTCCAGGATGCACTTCCAAAATGCGTGCAAGCATCCATTGGGCCGGCGGTAATCGTTCGTCTCTGACGATTACTAGGTCACCGACTCTCGGGTTGACTTCGATTTTTTGCCATTTTGGTTTTTGTTGTAGACGAGATAGATACTTTCCGCTCCACTTCCTCCAAAACGTTTCCGCCGCGGTTTGAATTCTTTTCCAGCGGTCTATGTAGCTTACTTTGCCGGTTGATGTGTCTCCTTGTGGTATAGTGTGGATCGCTTCGCCAATAAGGAAATGTCCAGGAGTGAGTATCTCTAGGTCGTCAGGATTATCCGAGAGTGGAGCTAAAGGCCGAGAGTTTAAGCATGCCTCTACTTATGTTAGAAGTGTGCAAAGCTCTTCAAATGTGAGCCTTTCATCCTTGACCACTCGCTTAAGGTGGTGTTTTATCGACTTCACTCCTGCTTCCCACAAACCTCCAAAGTTAGGAGAAGCAGGAGGAATAAAGTTCCATGTTGTACCCTGCCTTGAAAGTATCTCAGCAATTTCCTTCCAGTCGTGTTTAGCGTTTTTCATCATCCGCTTGAGTTCGGCATCAGCTCCGACGAAATTCGTCCCACAGTCGGTATAAAGCTGCGAGCGTATCGCTCGTCGAGCAGTAAAGCGACGAAAAGCTGCTACAAAAGCCTGCGTGCTTTGGTCGGAAACAGCCTCTAAGTGAATTGCCTTGGTTGATAGGCAGATAAAAATTGGGAAATATCCTTTTAGACACTTTGCTCCTCGTTCTTTCCAGGTTTTAACTTCTATAGGTCCTGCATAGTCAACGCCGGTGTTACTGAAGGGTTGCGCTATTCTAACTCGAGGAGCTGGTAAACTCCCCATCAGTTTCTGCATGTGGTGTGCCTTGTGTCGGAAGCATACAACACACTGGTGTATATGCTTCTTAACACTCCTCTTGATGTTTGTTATCCAGTAGACTGTACGGATATACGATACCATTTGCTGAATACCTCCATGAAGTGACTGCTGATGTGCATCGCGAATTACCAGGTCTGCAAAGTGATGGCTTGACTTCAAAATAGCAGGGTGTTGTTGGTTATAAGCCAATAGTGAATTTTGAAGTCGGCCGCCTACGCGTATGATACCATGTCCATCCAAGAATGCATTAAGTGACTTTAATGTTTTTGGTATCGTGTTTTTGCCTTCAAGTTCCTCCAATTCTGCTGAGAACATGCTCCTTTGGGCTGTTCGAATCGCTAGCTGTGTTGCGGATTGCAGCTCTTCTGGTTTAAGAACTAATGTTTGTTTTGATATCGATTCCGCTTTGCAGTTTTGAAAAAATCGCAAACAGTACGCCAGGACTCGAACCACCTTCGAAAGTGTTGAGAAATTTTGTATCACCTTTAGTATCTCGTTCGTGTCATGTGTCGTGACATGGTGCGATTTGATTTTCTTCACCTCCTCTTCTGTGTCGAAATTGTCTGGTTGCCTCGGTTCCTGAAACTGCCATTGATTCCTTAAGAATGCTGGGCCTCTCCACCACATTTCCTGCGATCCTAACGTGGATGGAGCCACACCTCGCGAGGCTAAGTCAGCGGTGTTGTGTTCTGTTGGTATGTGTCTCCAATCGTTGATTTGGTGAGTCGCTGAATCTCTGCCACCCTGATAGCGACAAAGATGTTCCACTTGCTCAGAGGTCCACGTATCCAGGCCAGAGTGCTTGTGGAGTCTGACCACGCATAAACCCTCACTAATGGCATACCAAGAGCAGCTTTGACGTGTTCTAAAAGTGTTGCCAGAAGAACGGCTCCACAAAGCTCTAAACGCGGAAGGTTTACCGTACTTATGGGAGCTACTCTTGTTTTTGAGAGGAGTAAGCTCATGCGAATTTGGCGGTCGCTATCAACCACTCGAAGGTATACCGCTGCTCTATAAGCCTTCATAGAAGCATCGCAAAAACTGTGCAGTTCAACAGAATAACAGCTTCTTGTTCCAATCCATCGTGAAATCATTATTTATTGTTCAGATCTAAAAATTTCCCACTCACGCTTCAAATCCTCTGGAATCGGTTGATCCCAATATCTACCTCGTTTCCATAACTGTTGCATCAAGATTTTTGCTTTGATGGTACACGGTGCTATCCATCCAAGAGGATCAAAAAGTTTCGCTATCGACGACAAAACTGATCTTTTTGTCATTTCTTCCTCATCTGTCGAAAAATTCTGAAAAGAAAATGAATCTGTTCCTGGAAACCATCTGATGCCCAAGGTCTTGACATGTTCCGAATAACCGAGAGGCAGCTCGAAGTTACTTTCCCGATCCTGTTCAGCAATGTCACTGATCAACTCCTTGTGATTCGATGTCCATTTTCGGAGTTTCAATCCAGCTGAATCGAGGATTTTCCGGACTTCATTCCGTTTTTGCGGAGCCTCTTCAACCGATTCGGCCCCACTTAACAAGTCGTCGACTTACATCTCCTCCTTGATAACCGCAGCCCCTATCGGCAAGTTGTATGCTTCATCATCGGCGTCTTGCTGAGTAGTGCGAATGGCCAGAAAGGGAGCAGATGCTGTGCCGAACGTGACGGTTTTGAGCTTAAACCCTCTGATCGGTTCACCTACTCCTAGTCTCCAGAGAATTATTTGATAATTTCTATCCGCGTGGTTTACCCAAATTTGTCGGTACATCTTCTCAACGTCTGCGGTGAAGGTGTACTCGTATTTCCTCCACCTCAAGAGGACTTTGATGATATCTAACTGAAGCTTCGGGCCTACCATGAGATGGTCATTCAAGGAGGTACCGTCGGTGCTTTTTGATGCTGCGTCGAAAACAACCCATACCTTTGTCGTGGAGCTACTTTCCTTCACCACAGCATGATGTGGGAGAAACGAGTGGTAGGGTGACTTTAAAATGGCGTCGTTCTCCAGATCAATCTCCTCCATATGATTCATGGTAAGATACTCCATGATACATCTACTATATTCTATTCGAAGCTTCTCATCTTTTTGCAGACGTCGTTCCAGATACGCGAATCGCTTCAGCGCGATTTCCTGGGTATGCGCTAAAGCTGGGCGTTTTCCTCCTTTGAACGGTAGTGATACCTCATAACGGCCGTCGGATAGGCGTCTTGTGTGTGTGGTGAAATGTCGTTCGCATTCGATTTCTTCCTCCGATTGTTGGATTGGAAACGGAGCCTCTTCTATCTCCCAAAAGTTACGCATCTGTACGTCGAGATCCACCAGTTGTACAAAACTTTGAAGCCTTCGAGGAATTTCAGGAACTTTTCCCAGTAACACCCATCCAAGTTGGGTTCTGTGCGATGGGTGCTTCAACTTCAGCACTCCTGATGATCTCTGGAAGAATAACTTTTGAGTAAACGTCAGTACCGAAAAGAAGGTCTATTGTTGCAGGAACATGAAAAGATGGGTCTGCTAGTTGTAAACCGTAGATATGGTTCCAACTATCTAATAAAACGGGCCGGGCCGGAAGAAGCCCAGTCAACGACTTAAAAACGTAAGCTCTGACAGAGCTTTTGAACGCCAAATCCCTCGACATGTATGTTATGTCGACATAACTCTGAGAAGTGCCGTTGCTGACCTTCCCCAGCCCCGATATTTCAATATAAGTACGCCTTTTTTTTTAATCTGAGCAGTTGTGCAGCCGATTCGGAGATAAAGGTGGCCTCTGATCCAGAGTCGATTAAGGCCCTCAACTCGAAAAATCTACTATCAACTGACTGCCCTTTAACAACTGCGGTAGCCAACAAAATGTTCGTGTCAGCTCGTTGAGACGCATGAAAAGCGTTACGAGTGTTTGTGTTTTGCTGCTCACCGCTGGCTGGATGAAAAACAGGTGCGTTGGGGTTCACGGCCACCTGCTGCAGCGTAATTCTCAGTGGTGTGTTGTGTCTGTGGCACTAAATAAGTGTGGGGTGTATTTGTGTGTGTATTTGTTAAAAAATGTAAAAGTGCGTGGTGTCGCTGGTGGCAAAAGTAACAACTTTTGCTGCTAGGGCATTCACGCGAGAAATGGCTGTATGCGAGACAGTTCTCACAGACTTTTATTTGGCGAAAAATCTGTATCCTATGCGTCACGTCCATGCCCAAAAATCGGTTGCATTTCCGAAGCGAATGTTGCCCTTGATGACACAACATGCATGTAAATTGTTTCGACCTCCGATTTCGACCATGGCTTGGCGTTCAACCGAGACGTTCCTTGCTCCGCTACAGCCTCCAATGTTCTAAAACGTGACTCTAAAAACTCTGTGAATTGTTGCCACTTTGTTAAGTCCTTGTTACTGCCAAGCTTTTCTTCCCATAACTGTTGGGTTATAATGGGTAATTTTTGAAATAAAATAAAAATGACTATACTGTTCCAATGCTTTACTGGTAGCTCAAAATTCTCCAACGCATACAAACACTCAGAGGAAACATGTAGCAAAGATTTAATACCTTGTGCAGACTGTTTTACTATCGCAGGTTGACCAAAAAATAGTTGAGTTGAGCATTTACCAATACTCTTTTGTGATCTAACCTGGCTGTTAGCAGTTCCCAAGTCTTGTCGTAGTTTCCTGCATCTATCGACATATGTTGAAGAAGTCTTGCTGCTTCGCCGGTGAGACTTGACTTCAAGTAATGCAGTTTTTGAATATCACTGATTGATTTATTATCGTGGATTAACGAAACAAAGATGTCATGAAAAGATCGCCATTTTGAATATGATTCAGAAAATTCAGGAATATTGATTTTTGGAAGCCGAAGTTCAGTGCTTTTCGCCACTGCGTCATCTTTCTGCTCCTGAGATCTCCTATCAATAGCATCTAAATGATCACTTCGATAATCCAGGTAACTATCTTGTATTTTTTCGTAGACCACTATTAAATCGTCCTTACTCATACTCTTTTCTAGCTTGCCTGACATTATTTCTTCATGGTACCGATTCGCTGTAGCAAAATTACCTTCTAACATTGAAACGCGACTCGAAAGGTAATTTGAAGTCCGGCGAGATTCTTTTACCGTCTTTTTGAAATTGGCATGATCACGCTCTATTTGTGCCAAAAGCAAAGTTTGGAGTTCGCCAAAGGACATACTCTTCTTTTTTGTTATTCAAAATAAAAAGGACAATAAAAGAGACGAAAAAAAAGAGGACTTACGTTTTATGCCTTCAGCTGATGTGTAAAAATTATTTGTTGCACGGCGCGGAAATCCCGATTAGCACAATTGGATAGAAGTAATTTTTATTGCTTGGTAAGGAAAAGAACGTTACTCTCACTCTACACAATGTCAAGGGTATGTTTATGTACGAGTATATAATTATATGAAATACGAGTATTTGATTTTTGATTTTTTCTTTTCTTTTAGAAATCACACACTCTATCTGGCTCAGAAGGACCAAATGTAAGCACCACAGGTGTCTTAGTTTTGCTTCGGTTTAATGGGGTATGGATATGGGTTTCGCACTTAATGACTTGGGTTTTTTGTTCGGTTATATATATCTATATTTAAAAAAAACTGTGTTCCGAGTTCGTTATAAACGGTGCTTTTTATTTGGCGGTACACATGCGAATAATAATTTTTACATAATTTAGTGATTGACAGATTTAATTTGTTATACATATTAAATAGGGTTAATTCACAATAATATAATTTGAAATACATAGTATGAATTAATTACGATAAAATATTAAATTGTCTATTATTTGAACTGCCAACAGTTAAGATTTTTCAAACGACTAGCAGTGAAAATTGTTTCACAATGTAAGTTTTGTTTGTGTTTTAACTTAAGTAGTGTAAATAAACATTGTTTAAATAATTATTCAATCTTTTAGGATAAAAATATCAAATCCCAAACAAATGAAAAGGTTGGTGGAATTAATGGTGGAGAATATTTCACTAGCAACCAATTTTAAGAGAGATGTTTCTCAAACGGCTGACACAAAAACTGGATGGGGAGAGGTAACGAAGACTTTAAACAGCTTAGAATCACCTTTACAAAGTGGAAAGTAATGGCAAAAGGTATGCATATACCTATGCAAATGGAGAATATGAAGAAAAAATAACTAAAACTTATGCATATTTTATAGGTTTGGTTTGATATGAAATTCAAAATAAAGAAGAAGCTCATGTTTAATAAAAAAGATCAAGAAGCTACTGAAGGAGGTCCTTACAAAAAAAAGTTTTAACTGAAATTGATGAGGTGGTAGCAAGACTTGCTTTAAATGAAAAAGTTGATCCAGCTGGAAAAGCATTTGGATGCTGTCAACCGATACAGATGACGGAACAGATTCCCTGTCAACCATACGGTCTACAAGTGAATCAATCGTCAAGACTGCATCAACACCAAACGAGCAAGATTCAGATTATACACTGATAAAAAGCACCAATGACTTCAATCCATTAAAAGCTTCCGTTTGTTCTACAGCCCTTTCATCTCCAGAAAGAGTTTTTGAACATGAAAGTGGTGAATCGCCGAAACAAACAACATCTGGATCAGTTAAAACTGCAAGCTCCCGTCAAAAACGAAACGAGGATTTAAGAACGATGTTGGGGAACAATTACAAGTACAGGAAAGTTTGTATAATGAAGTGAAGGATTCATTAAATAAAATAGAGACACATTTAAAGGAAAGTGCCGGATATGAGAGAAAGCGCTTTTACTTAGAAGAAAAAAGATTAAAACTGTATGAACTGAATAGAATAGAAGAAAATAAATTGAAAATTAAAAAGACAAAACTAGATATTGAACAAAACAAAATGTACATTGAATCAGCAAAGGAAAATGTAAGTCCGAATCTAAATGTCTAATACTATAAATAAATGCAATTCTTCTTTTATATCAAAAAATCAAATATTTATTGCAGTAATTGAACTTAACGTTAATAAATTATGTTATCGAATTATGAAGGGCGTTCAACATATTCTCGGTATCGGGGTGAAACTTTCGTTGTATATGTAAATTGACTTATTTATCAAGTAATACTATTATTTTAGTGCATTCATGTAAAATTTCATATAAATGTGATTATTAATTTGCGTTTTATCTCTAGTTAAACAGAATCATAATGGCAACTGAGACGATGATGGTGAAAATTGAGCATCGCGCTGTAATTAAATTTCTCACTAAGCAAGGAAAAAGTCAAAAAACTATTCATGAAGAGATGGTGGCTGTTTACCAGGGTTCCGCACCTTCATTATCAACTGTGCAAAAGTGGTCAAGTGAGTTCAAGAGAGGCAGAGAGAGCATTGAAGACGACCCCCGCTCCGGCGCCCCGGTTACTGCTTGTACGGGAGAAAGCATCAAAGAAGTCGAAAAACTTGTTCTTGAGGATGCCCGAATAAAGGTGAAAATGATGGCAGAGATCACCAAGCTTTCAATTGGTACCATTCACACCATTCTTCATAACCATCTTAAGCTTTCAAAGGTCAGTGCAAGGTGGGTGCCACGAATGCTCACAGCGCCTCAGAAAAAAGTGAGAATCGCATGCTGTAGAGAGCTTTTGGAGATGTGTAGTGAGAACGCGGACGGTGTTATGGATCGAATTGTTACTGGGGACGAAACATGGGTCCACCACTATGACCCTGAAAGCAAACAAGAGTCCATGCAGTGGCATAAAAAAGGAACAGACCCCCCGAAGGAGTTCAAAGTCACTCCGTCTGCCGGGAAGCTCATGGCCACAGTTTTTTGGGACTCAAAGGGAATCTTGCTCATTGAGTACAAAAAAAAGGTGAAACCATCAACGCCACATCCTACGCTTCCACTTTGCATAATTTGCGGGAGGAAATTAAAAAGAAAAGACGGGGTAAACTCGCAGCGGGTGTGTTGCTTCTTCATGACAACGCTCCTGTTCACACGGCGCGAGTTTCCAAGGCTGCTGCGCGAGATTGTGGTTTCGAAGAAATCCAACACCCACCCTATAGTCCAGACCTTGCCCCTAGTGATTATTTCCTGTTTCCGAATTTGAAAAAATGTCTTCGTGGAAAAAGATTTTCGGATGATGAAGAACTCAAGTCGGCAATAAATGGGTATTTTGCAGAGAAAGAGGAAATTTATTTTTTTGAGGGTTTAAAAAAGCTTATCTCAAGATGTAACAAATGCATTGATGTTAGGGGAGATTATATTGAAAAATAAAAACAATTTAAATTGAATTCGCATTTTCCTTCATATCTATACCGAGAATATATTGAACGGCCCTCGTACAAAGATTGTTTCGTATATTTACAGCAACTTGATCATTAATGGTATTATGTGATATTATCGTTTGTCTCTATATTAATACCTGACGGATTTTTAAATTCAATTATTGTGGGGTCTGATTCTTAATATAAGCAAGTGTTATATAAATCTGCACAAATATTTGAGTAGCCCCATAAGGCGTATAATGCAATTGCTTTGCACCAAGAGAACATCTGAATTGATTTTTTAAAACACCGATGGTTCTTTCTATGATGTTCCGTGCCTTTGAATACATTGTATTAAAGTGTGATTGTATGCTATTGTCTGCTGCTAACCTATACGGAGTCATCAGAAATGGCTCAAGGGGATATCCAGCATCTCCTGACAATTTAAAATTAATAAAGGTTTTTCATTTACTAAATTAGTAGATACCCAACAGTTAAGTATTTCTTTCGCCTCTCTCCAAGTTTCGTTTAAGCGTTCCCCTGAATACACTGGAATTCCAAACATCAGTCATGACTGGCCCCGGGATTCCTGGCATCAATGTATCTGCACATTTTATGATCACAAACCTACAACAATTGCTTAATATAACACACAAAAAAATGATTACTTTTCTTATTACAATCATAGAGTTTAAACTGAAAAATCCTTTCCCATTGTAGTATCTACGAGGGGCGTTCAACATATTCTCGGTATCGGGGTGAAGCTGTGGTTGTATATATAAATTGACTTATTTATCAAGTAATACTATTATTTTAGTGCATTCATGTAAGATTTCATATAAATGTGATTATTAATTCGCGTTTTATCTCTAGTTAAACAGAATCATAATGGCAACTGAGACGATGATGGTGAAAATTGAGCATCGCGCTGTAATTAAATTTCTCACTAAGCAAGGAAAAAGTCAAAAAACTATTCATGAAGAGATGGTGGCTGTTTACCAGGGTTCCGCACCTTCATTATCAACTGTGCAAAAGTGGTCAAGTGAGTTCAAGAGAGGCAGAGAGAGCATTGAAGACGACCCCCGCTCCGGCGCCCCGGTTACTGCTTGTACGGGAGAAAGCATCAAAGAAGTCGAAAAACTTGTTCTTGAGGATGCCCGAATAAAGGTGAAAATGATGGCAGAGATCACCAAGCTTTCAATTGGTACCATTCACACAATTCTTCATGAACATCTTAACCTTTCAAAGGTCAGTGCAAGGTAGGTGCCACGAATGCTCACAGCGCCTCAGAAAAAAGTGAGAATCGCATGCTGTAGAGAGCTTTTGGAGATGTGTAGTGAGAACGCGGGCGGTGTTATGGATCGAATTGTTACTGGGGACGAAACATGGGTCCACCACTATGACCCTGAAAGCAAACAAGAGTCCATGCAGTGGCATAAAAAAGGAACAGACCCCCCGAAGAAGTTCAAAGTCACTCCGTCTGCCGGGAAGCTCATGGCCACAGTTTTTTGGGACTCAAAGGGAATCTTGCTCATTGAGTACAAAAAAAAGGTGAAACCATCAACGCCACATCCTACGCTTCCACTTTGCATAATTTGCGGGAGGAAATTAAAAAGAAAAGACGGGGTAAACTCGCAGCGGGTGTGTTGCTTCTTCATGACAACGCTCCTGTTCACACGGCGCGAGTTTCCAAGGCTGCTGCGCGAGATTGTGGTTTCGAAGAAATCCAACACCCACCCTATAGTCCAGACCTTGCCCCTAGTGATTATTTCCTGTTTCCGAATTTGAAAAAATGTCTTCGTGGAAAAAGATTTTCGGATGATGAAGAACTCAAGTCGGCAATAAATGGGTATTTTGCAGAGAAAGAGGAAATTTATTTTTTTGAGGGTTTAAAAAAGCTTATCTCAAGATGTAACAAATGCATTGATGTTAGGGGAGATTATATTGAAAAATAAAAACAATTTAAATTGAATTCGTATGTTGTTCCGTTTTTTTTTTGAGCTAATATTTTTATGTGGGTGCCATTCACACATCCAATGACCCCCGAATGCCGTACTTTTGATAAAACGACAAACTTTATCCATTGTAGAAAAATAAATTCTTCCATTAGGCTAATCATCTCTCCGATAATTTTGCTTACGTTAGGTTGTGTTAAACCTAAAGCAAAATCGTTGCCAACGCCCGTTTGACAGCCGCCTTCAGCACAAAATCTTAATGCTGCGTCAAATTTCAAAATTATTGGAACAGCACATGCATGCTTTATATCTGGAAGCTGATCGTCAAATTCGTGCAATAAATAAACGAATGCCTTTTTACTGAGTCTAAAGTACATTTTGAATCTGAAAACACACGTTGATTTGTTTTAAATATTAACATTTTTCTTTATACTTATACTTTTGTCTTTCTATTTTGTCTTCGTCTTCGTCAGCTGCCGAGTCATCTGCCAAGATACACCAAAAAAAAAATAAACAGCAGCTCAGCAGTAGCAATATTATTAAATGCTCGTTTTATTTTAACTGGTGCGACGGTGCCGACGCCATTTTTATTCTTTATTCGATTGCAATAATTTGCCCAAAGCCAGTGGAAGAATTTTATAGTATTAATTCTGATGAATGCAACACGCAGCCAGCAGACGAATCCAACCACTCCATCTCAGTCAGCGGACGATCATTGACCAGCCCAACCCGCAGCCAGCGGACGAATCTAGCCTGCACATCCCGCAGTCAGGGGATAATTTATTGCCAACCCACTGCAGCCAGCATTGCCCAATTCGTTTGCCACTAGATTTGCCAACCATAGCGTCGTCGCAGAACTGACTCTTCCGATATCGTTATCGAAAGCCCGTGAATTCAAACTACTTTATTGTCAGCTAACACTGCTGTCGAATTTCATAACGAATGCCCATTGGAAAGCGGAGGTTGAGGAAATCTTCAACACTTCTCCAAGAGTCCGATGATCCTACAGATACGTCTGACGACAACAGCCCATTACAGGAAGAAAATCAAACGATAGTAACACAGAAGTCAACATTGCAACGATGGAAGATCAATTGCTGCAGCTTCGGGAACAACTTGAAGCCACTGTAGTGTCTGGAAGCGATGAGAAACGGGAACGCCAACGCCTTGAACAACTGTTATGTGAGTAGCAAGCAAGATCAGCACAAAGTGCAGCATCTAAAAGTGTTACTATTCCTGCTACTCCCATAAGTTCCACCTGCAGTTTCCATAATCACGTTTATTACTTTGACTTCAGTTCCATACGCTCCTGCCAACTCTACATTCAGAAATCCGAATATATCGCTAGAAACAAAAATACATCATGTTCAGTGTATACTTGGTCACTTGATGATTCCATCGCCGACGAATTTTCTTCAAAGGCTGCCAACTAGTTCAGTTTGCCTTTCACCCAGCAATCTAGCGGCTACTGACGTAGTTCCTCCCTTCCTGCCACCTCTTAGCGCTCTACGGACTCTTGAACACCAGCGTTACGTTCCTGTACCTGATCCTCTGTAACCTCCAGCAACTCAAGAGCCATCTACATCGTCGGCCATGAATGGATATCACCGTACGCTACACGATTTGATAGAGTTTCGTGGAAAGCCAGAGGAATAGCCTATGTTCTGCACGGCCTTTACAAAATCATCTAACATGTAATGTTGAGAACATGTTCCGTCTGCAGAAAAGTTGCTTATCCCGAGGAACGTGGTTGCTCATCCATTCCAATAATGTCCAACAAGTGATAGCTAATCTGGAGTTCATTTTAGCATCTGGTAAATCCAATGATTCCTGTTTCCTGATTCCTGTTCGTCATCGTCATCATTACTCAATGCTATGAACATTCCTGTGCTATTCATATTTATATTAAGAATTTTTTGTTTTTACTTAATGCACAAGTAATTCGAATTTAAGCTAACAATCTGATTTAAAGATATAAAATCTGAAGGACAATTTGGAAATATCGCAACAAAAGAATTCAAAATTTCAATCTGTCATCTGTAGTTGTGGAATTTAAGTGGAAAATAAATGAGTGGAGAGCCGAGTCGTTTAAGTTTCGTAATACCGACACCAAAACGACTGCAAAATGATCACAAAATGACACGAGTCGAATAATTTAAACGACTTTCGTATTGGGGTGTATAACTATTATCTTATTTTTTTCTGAATTGTTGACTTTTTTTTGGAACAATCCAAATTGGAGAATTATATGGAGAGTTACTTTCTGTGATTATACCTTGCACCAACATTTCCTTCATTTGTTTAGTGATTTCTTCCTCATGGATTGGAGAGTATCTGTATATCGCATTTTAGAATATACGGGTTTTTCAGCGGTAGTCACAATTTCATGTTGAATTCCTTGAGTGTGAGCTAGTTTTCTCGCGTCTTAAAAAAATAATTCTTTGTTTTTATTAACTAGTTTTCTAAGCCATTTTCTTTCTCTAGGTTCATGTCTTTTCTAATTTTTCGATGGTATTTTCATTTAGTTTGGATCCTTCTAGTGAGTGAATTATATTCTTACTTATGAGGACAAGAATTAATAAATTTTGTTTTTACTTCATTTATTTCTAAGTACTCTTCCTCTAGATTGATAATTGCTTTCAAAGAAATTCAAAAGGATTTTGGCCTATAAGACTATCAAATGATTCAATTCCCACCTCATGTAATTGTTTTCGTTAAATTCAATTGGTAAATGTGTTATTTAAGTTGCCCTTTTTCCTTTTCTTGCAACTTTAGGTACAGTTTCAGTATATCCCTATTTCTAAGCTAATGATAAAAAAGGAAATAACGACACTAGGTCCAGTTTTTCCGTAAAACTAAACTTATCACCCAGAATCACCCACTAACGGTACAATTTACGAGTAGGCCGTTGTGTTACGTAGGCGTACATATATATATATATTTTTTATTTTTTTATCCAATTTTAAATTCTTTTAGCCTCATCGTACATCTGTTCTTAATGCGTGAAAAACATATTTACGATATCTGGTTGACTAAAAATGGCAGTTTCGAAAAATTTGTGCAAGTTTTCATCCATGGTATGGATGGATACCGTAAATACCCAAACAAAGAAAATTTTAAATTTGACTGCCTGAAATCACGCACTTTTTATATTTCTGACCGATTCAGTACTTTATTGAAGTAATGTCGGCAAAACGGAACTCATTTTTTCAAAGAACATTCAAAAGCTACGTAGAAGAAATATCTTATTCGACGGAGGAATTTATGGAATCAAGGACACGTGGACGAATTTTTCCGATTGTAGCGCAAGAACGCAATAGAGAAGAATAGCTGAGGTGTCTAATTTTCACTACCCACTACCCCTGATCCTTATTTAGAACCACTAGAAGAACAATTTAAAAGGCATACTGATACTATCAGCAATATCTTCAGAAAGGAGATGGAAAAGACCCGTAATGACATAATGGTGCATATCACCACCACAATTTTCGGAGCAGGGCGACAAACTAAATTCAGCTTTTTCCAACTTTTCTCAGCGTGTTGACATGCTTGAAGCTGAGGCAAATCAGGCGCTGATGGGGGAAATTACCACCCTGCAAAGTCTTTGTGACATGTTGGAGCGAAAAGAGTTCCTCACTGATGCTATCGTCTTTGGGATTCCTCAACTCCCAGATGAAAATCTAAAAAAATGTTTTCAATCATCTGTATTATGCTATTGACTACAATCGAATAGCTTTGAAGAATGTATTCCGTACACAGCACCGTAACAACACCGATGAGCCGCCTGTCTTTCTCCAATTCTACTCGTATAATATGAGAGAGAGGAATACTGTTCTGAAAGCAATTTCGAACTACAGCAATGCGTCAAATCGTGCTCTCGGTTGACTAGTTTCTAGTCAAGCAACAAGGTATTCGTGAATGAGAGCTTAACATCTGGGAATCGATCTCTTCTACAGCATGCTGTTCGCATGAAAAATAAAAAACAATTCTCTTCTGTGTTTACTAAATTTGGGTCTGTGTTCAAAAATTCAAAGCGAAATATGGTATAACACTTATAGGTTGCTTTTATGTTCTATTTTATGTAAACAGCAATCCTAACAGAGCCACGAACGTGAAAGTAATAAATAAAGAAAGCTGAATGCTGTATTTTAATTTTAACTAGATGTAACATGGCGCAGTCGTAAAACAGAAAGTTATTTTACTGAAAAAGAGAAAGTGTATTGAGATATTTAAATAAAAGTAACATTGTGGCGTTAAGAAAACAAAATGGATAAATTTAGAGCACCAGGACTTTTAAATTTTGAAGGAAATGTGAGAAGTGAATGGACAAAATTTAAAAAGCTTTTTTCGATTTACCTCCAGGCAACTACTAAAGGAAAAACTCTTGACGATGAAGTGAAAATTGCAACGTTATTGAATTTAATGGGTGAAAAGGCCATCGAAATATATGAAACATTAGACATATCAGAAGCTGATGCTAAGGTATACAATAAAGTGGTGGAACATTTTGATTTATATTGTCAACCAAAAAACTACGTAGTATTCGAAAGGTTTAAATTTCATTCAAGAGTCCAGCAGTCTGGTGATGATAAGCCGATGATATGTGCGGCTAAAGGAAAGCAGTGCAACAATTGTGGTCAGTTTAATCATTTTTTTTATGCATGCCCCAGTAGAAAAGTATAGAACGTAGATAACCAAGTTACAAGTAGTGCAGAAAGTATTAATTACACATATCCAGATGTAAATAATCTCACTATTGAATCAGTTGTAGTTAGTTCTGTAGAAAATAATCGTTCGGGTTGGTATGAAAGGATTAATGTTGGCGGAAAATGTGTTCATTTTAAAATTGATACTGACTCTGAGGTAAATATTTCGCCGACGGAATTGTTTCGAAAACTCTTTATCAACTTCGAGTAACATAGTACAAATATTAAATTAGAAGCCTATGGTGGTTTTAAAATCGATGTTATAGGTATGACATTTTTGCAAATATGTCACAATAATGTGAAAATAAACACTTGCTTCATAATAGCGAGTGTTAAATCTGCACCATTATAGGTCTGGAAACTTGTTTGAAGCTAAAAATTTTAAAGAACATAAATGAAATTAAATTACATAAATCTAGGTGGTTAGATTATGAGAAATTAAAAAATTAATTTATTCAAAGGCATAAAGAAACTTTTACTGGACTGGGTTGCTATCCCGATAAATGCAAAATTTATTTGAAAGATGATTCAGAAGGGAGCGTTAAAGCTCCAAGACGAATTCCAAAGAGCTTAAGGTCGAAACTAAAAAACAAATTCGAGGAAATGGAAACATAAGAAACTATAGAAAAAATAGACTATCCTACCGACTGCCCCATGTTACATCTCATTAAAATTAAAATACAGCATTAAACTTTCTTTATTTATTACTTTCACGTTCGTGGCTCTGTTAGGACTGCTGTTTGCATAAAATAGAACATAAAAGCAACCTATATGTGTTATACCATATTTAACATGAGAACAAGATATAAATGTAAATGCTTGTAGATAGTTTTAAGAGTTTAGATATTACGCCTGTAGACTTGACTACACCAACCCACTTTTCAAATCACCTTCCCACTCTGTTAGATGTTTGTTTTCTAAGCGATGCTCGTAAAGCCTTACCTTATAGTTAACTATATGCTCCAGGCTTTTCAAAGCACGATTTGATCTTCCTCATTTTTGATATACGATTTGAAGCTGAAGAAAAGGTAAAAATATATAGAAACTTTAAAAATATTAACCAGGGGGATTCACAGACCGATATTGAAAATATTCACTTGGAACAAATATACATGATATCTCCCAGCCAGCTGGTTTCCTTCTTGTAAGACAATTTTAGTTACCTTTTTGAAAAACATGTTCCCTTAAGGTGCAAAATCATACGAAGTTACTCCCCGGTTTGATTTAATCAATCTATCCTTCAGATTACTGAACAACGCAACACTGCATATATTCGCTGGAAGCGATACAAACTTGCTGTACACTATGAAATGTTTCGTTCTTTTCGTAATTTGGTAGTCACCAGTATTAGACCCACAAAAAAAAATTTATGGAAGTTCTTTGGATCCGGTAAAACAGTCTGGGAAATGTCTTTTGCAAAATTTAAGGCATCTGGGGAATGGGAGGCAACGTAATCGTATTCCTGGTGATGTTGATTGTAATTTACTAAATTCACAGTTTTTAGCCTCGCCACGCTTACAAAATACGAATTCTGAATATGTGTAATGCTTCACAATGATAAAGACGATAATTATCATAACTTTATCTGTTTGACCGATTTAGATGTAGTTGAATGTATATTATCAGTTAAATCGAATGCAGTTGGATTAGATGAAACACATCAGAGGTTCCTCAAACTTATACCGTGTGTCCTTCCGTTCATTGCATATATTTTTAACACTATTATAACAACCTCTAAATATCCCCTTTTGTGCAAAAGAGCTAAAATAATCCCAGTTCCAAAAGCGCAGTCCATTGAGTTTAGACCTATTGTTATACTGCCGTTTTTATCGAAGTCTTTTGAGAAGTCTATATCGAAACAGATGAATGGGTACTTAACTAGAAAGAATCTTTTAAGTCAAGCACAGTTTGGTTTTCGTACAAAGAGAAGTTGTAAAACAGCTCTTCTACTAGTCGTAAAAGTCATCCGAAAAGCACTTGATTCGAATAGTCTCACCTTTCTGACTCTTTTGGACTTCTCTAAGGTTTTCGATACGGTAGACCACTCGATACTCTGCGAAAAGCTCATGAAAAATTTTGGATTTTCCTCCTTGCGATTAAACTTTTGCACTCATATCTGTCCGAACGACAACAATGTGTAGCGGTTGATAATAAAATGTCGTCTTTTCTAGGTTTGATCAAGGGAGTGCCGCAGTGATTGATTCTTGAACCCGTTATTTTTGTTGTATGTTAATAAACTTCCCCGATTATACAGATGATGTCCAAATCTATTTGAGCACATCACTTTCGCGTACTGAAAATTCCATAAACGACATGAATGCGGACTTAAACAGTATTGTGCAGTGGGCGGTAAAGTGTAAATTTCCAGTCATAATATTGGGGCAGTTGACGATAGAATATGTCCATACGGATAGATAGAAATCTGGGATTATTTTTTAATGAGACTCTTACTTGGACCAACCATATATCAATAACGATTGAAAAGGTGTATGGCGGGCTCAGGTTACTATGGTCACCACAAAACTTGATACCTATAAAAACTAAGATGTTGCTCGTAAAAACCTTACTTCTACCAATTCTTTAATACGGATGTGCAATTTTTTGCAACATAGATTATAAAATCAAGAAGAAACTTAATGTGGTATATAATAATTTAGCTAGATACGTTTTCAATATCAGATACTATGATCATATATCAAGTTACTCCAAACAAATCATAAATTATAGGGCGTTAAGTCTCTTGCATCAAATAATTAACACCCGTGGGCCTTAATACCTATACAGCAAACTTAATTTTGCCACTTCCCAAAGAACTGCCGCTTTAATTCAACCAAGATTTAGTTGCCTCCCATCTCAACGGACATTTTTCGTCCATATTACCCTCCTATGGAACACACCTGTGACACTTACGAGAGTCCTAATACAAACACGTTTAAAATCCTACTTTTAAAATACTTAACCAATGGTGTTTAATGTTGATGCTTAATTTTTTATATTCACTAAACTAAATAGAGTTTCACACTTACTTCTCTTTTTTCTCAGTCAGTTCAGTAAATTAAATCTTTAATGTAATCACAATTTATTTTTTATCTTATGTATTCAATTTTGTAACTCTTTTATTAGATTTAATAGGCTAGTAGTGGTCATATCGAGTACAAATTCTGAGTGTAAAGATAAAAGTTTGTTTAATTGATTGATAAATTACTCAAATGACCACATTATTTGGAGAAAACCACGATCTTCCTCAACCAGATGCTGCAGACTAATTAGATTTCAATTTAAAAAAGAAGCCGTTTCTGTCGAGGGAGGGAGATGCTATAAAGATAAAATATGCTGTTTAGTTTCCACAGCGATCAGGCCTAGTGATCACAATTTCTTTATTTGCCATTCTTTGCAGTTAACATACGTCTGTTCAGCTCTCAGTAATATTACAATAGCTGTAGTTACGTTACGTTTATGAGTTTGAAATGAACGAAATCGAAAAATTATTTGTATGCTAGTGCATACTGAAAGACTTGAGTTTAGTTTACCCCCTTCATACGTGGATTCGCTTTTTGAATATTTTTTTCATATTTCATACCACATTGACGCCAAAAAACGGTTAGTAAGAACTAAGGAGGAAAAGGAGACTCTACTATAAAATAAGAAACACCTTCAATCCCAATTTAAAACAAAATTGGGATTGATTGTAGATTAGCCAAAAACGGGCGGTAGTGGCATATTTGATTATGGGAATACTGCAAGAAAGTTTTTTGAAAACAGTGACATTTCTGCAGAGATAACAGGTCCCGAAACGGATCTTATCGATATTTGTGCTACTATAGGTATATTAAATTAAAAGTCATGTCTTCGGAATATAATATTGATGCATATAAATTTAGGGACTTTCCCTTAGAGACAGCTAGAAGATTAGTCGCCACATATCCTGTGCTACTATAGGTATATTTAAAGTTATATCTTCGAGATGTGTTGGAGAATGCTTTCTTGCCTACAGGCTAGCAGTATGAGGACGCGGCTGAGGCTAAAAACAAAGACATAAAGTCCTTTAGACTAAATCACACATAGAAAACTTCCAGACCAACGACCAAGTTGTTGAAATCTACCCAAAAAAAGAGAACAAGTTTATCCAAAGAAGTTACAGCTCCGCTTTCTGACAACTAAAGATTACTGCAATTTTGTATGCATAATCACGAAAAAAATATAATCACACGTCTTTTCAATTTTATTTATTTATTTTATCTAAAAATACATATTTAGAATTATTTTCTAAACAAAAATACTACGTACTACAAATAGCTTTTTGGGGTGTGTAGGGTTTTTTCACTTTGTGTACTATGTGTAGGGTTAAAAAATGGGTTGAAAAATGCGGTTAAATAAAATACGTCTCTTCGGTTTCCGTAGTTACAGCAAAGAGAGAGTTTATTTGTTCGGAAATCACATCCATATTTTAACATTTAACTGTCATACATTTCTACTACAGATATGCAATTTCAACAGAGAAAATAATTATGTGTATGAAATTAAACATAATTGTTTCCGAACATGCTCCCGCCCGGTGGACGATTTTCGTCCGCAAGTGTCCTCAATCATGTACCTTACTGTACCCAATTGCAGTTGGAGTATGTTCTACTTCTTTTGTGTGTTGTGTGAGTGCGAGTGTGTTGACTATCTACATGCAAATGAGACAAAATTGTGTAAGTTAATAAATTGAAACATTACATGTAGGTGACAAAGATGACTACATAACAATCGGGCAACAAAGGGAGATGAAATATGTGTCATTTGCTTTTTTTGTTCGGTTTTTATTGGTTTTCACCCTTTTTTCCAGTTTTTTTTATTGTGAATAAAAGGTAAGTGTATTATTTAAATTTGTTATCTTTTTTGCCTGCTCCCCTTCGCGAAGTTCGATTTCGTTTTGAGTTATGTACACCGGCGCGAGTACACAATCGTGCGTGTGTATTTACTTGTATTGATATACATACACCGATTGTTTGTTATTGTTTTCGCGAAAGTGATAGCCGTGAACAAGTGCAAAAAAAAAAATAAAAAACCATAAATGGCAAAATGAAAAAAAAGTAAAAAGTTCATTGTAATTATTTTCCCAACAACTCGGTACAATTTGTATTTTGTACAATAACTGTTCTCCACGTAGGTACGCAAATTGTAGCTTCAAATGCCGTCGGGGTTTTGAATCTCCAATTCTCGGCGGCATTTTGGAATTTCGGAACTCCCCAACGTTGTCTGGTATGAATGATTTTTGGTTTAGAGTGGGCTGTATGTATGTGTGTTGTGTTATGTAGGGTTATCTAGGATAAGTAAGTTTGTATTTAATTATTTGTATTTCATGAATCTAACAAATCGCTGTTAAAAGAAAATAAATGCCTTTAATTTTCATATGAATGTATTTAAAGTATATGTCTTATAAATTTTCTGTTGTGTGTTAAATGTAGTGCTTTCTGTTTGCGATATTGAAGGCAAATAGAAACTTTACAAAGTGACCGATTAAGTTCTACCGTTTCGGTTCGTACCGTAACCACTCGAGCAAATCCGTCTTTTCCGGGATGTGCGCCGATGATTCGTCCGAGTCGACATTGCTGTGGCGGTAGTCTTTCGCCGTTGAACAAAACTAAATCACCGCGTTTTGATCCCGGTTTCCGTCTTGTCCACTTCGGGGGCTGTCTCATAGAAATACTTGGTTCCACTTGCGTACGAAGTGGTTCGTCACCGAATGAACTCGCTTCCATCCATCAAGTTAACTTACCTTCTCCACGGCAGTGTCTCATTGAGGAATTGCGAGTATTTTTTCGTCGATTACGTCTGTCTTTAGTGGACCTCTGTCTCTTTTTCTAGCTTGTGCCCTGCAGTTTCGTACAAACCGTTTGTAGTACGCAGGACTGTGACGAAGCTTCGAAGTTCTGGTTTACTTATTGAATACCGCATGGTGAGGAGTAAAGAAATGGTGTGGTGTATCCAGTATGGTATTCTTTTTGTCAACCTCTGCCATCTGACGATGTAACCACTTGGAATGCTCCTTGTGCTGTGTGGAGTTTTCCTGGAATCTTCCTTCCAGTTGAGAAATCTACGTAAAGCACCTAAATTCGACACACCAAACCCAGGCTTACATTCGTTTTTATATGGTAACGATACCTCATATCGACCATCAGTCAATCTTCTTATAGTGTTCATATTATTCTTTTCGGAAGTTTTCTCTTCCACAGTTTCCTTAGTGTTGAAAGGCAACTCCCCCTGTTCCCAGTACCTTCGCAGCTGAGTGTCGTTATCGAGAACCTGTAAGAAGCTATGTACAGGTTCTTTATTTTGCGAAATCGCCTTCCCAAGGAGAAGCCTACCTAACTCTGATTCCTGTGCGATTGGCGATCTTTCATCATCACCGCGTATAATGGATCCTAGAATAAATTCAGAGTAAACGTCGGCTCCCAGGAGAATATCAACAGTCGCAGACTTATCAAATAACTTCAACCCCTGGATATGTTCCCAATTTTGCAGAGTTAAAGGTTTGGGCTGCAGAAAACCAGTCAGACTTGAACACATAGGCTGGAGTATTTGTCTCGAAAGGTGTTACCAGAGACCCAAAGGTAAGACTTACATACCGCTATGAACCACTTCTAATTTTTCCCAATCGAGATACCTTAATGAGTGTTCGCCGTTCATGAAGCCGTAGCAATTGAACAGCTGACACAGAAATAAAAGTTGCTTCAGATCCAGGATCGACTAATGCCTTCAGATTAAAATAATTACCATTTGACGACCTGATTGGAACAACTGCTGTTGCCAGAAGGACCCTTGTCTGATGTACTTCAGGAGAAACTACTTTAGGTGGGTTAAATTTTGATGTTATGTGAAATGTTTGTGTACCGTTAGTTGTATTTTTATAATCCCTTGTAGGTATAGAGCTGATATTATCAACATGCAGCAGAGAATGGTGTGCCTGCTTGCAGTAATAGCAGCGCACACTCCTTTGACAATGGCTAGTCCTGTGACTGTATGCTAGACATTTCCGGCAAACCTCGATTCTCTCCACTGCCTTAGATCGTTCACAGATCTCCATGGCAATAAACTTCTGACAAGTTCGAAGGAAGTGCTGACCTCTACCACATACCTGGCATGCAAACTCCTTCTTCCCGACATGCACATCGTTTTCTTCTGGACCGCAAAAGCCTTGTGTGCAGAAGAACCGCTGACATTTATGCCACTCGTTCCAGCTACTTCTTCCAAGGTTCGAAAACGTGTTTCTAGGAACTCTGTAAATTGTGTCAGTGTTGGCAACTCCATTAAATTACCTAACTTCTCCTCCCACAAACGCTGAATAAAAGCAGGTAATTTTTGTACTATTATACAAATTAATATGTCATCCCACGAACTAATCCTAAATCTTCCAGGTCATGGAAACATTCCTGTGACGTGGCCAGTAGAGACTTGATGTTGGTTGCAGTCTCCTTTGTCAACTGCTGCTGTTCGAAAAAAAGTTGGAAATAAGCGTTTACCAACACTCGCTTATGGTGGTATCTGGCGACAAGCAGTTCCCATGCCTTGTCATAATTGCCAGAATACAACTCTAAATTCTGCAACAAACGAGCAGTTTCACCTGTAAGAGATGATTTTAAATAGTAAAGGTCTTGAATTTCACCTAGCTTTTTATTTGTGTGACCTAAAGACAAAAACACATCATGGAAAGCCCGCCATTTTGTGTATGAGCCCTCGAAATACGGGATTTGAATTTGGGGTAAAGCAAGCTCATAACAAGAAACACGTGTGGATTCACTTTCCACATTCTTCCCCTTAGATGCTGACTTGGCATTGTCGATAGCATCGACCAATTCCCCACGGTAAGTGAAATATGTTTCTTGTAAAAGGTCAAAAATTTCATCAAAGTCTTCTTCTTCCAGGCCTTCTTCAATTTCTCCTCGTCGAATCTTCGCTTGAAGACCAAGCGCGTTCTTGAACTTCACTTCTAAAATAAGAAGACGACCTGAAAGGTAGCTGGCTGTACGACGTGTTGCTCCAGTATTCTTAAAGTTGGAGTGGTCACGAAGAATCTGCTCCAGAACACCTCTTTGATCTACACACGTGGACAATTTCGACATTTTTTTGTCTTTATTTGTAAATCAATTGTAAACCAATATGTGGGTATGTATCAAGTATTTATTAATTTTTATTGGATACAGATGTTTATTAAAATAATAGATATTCATTAAATATTTGTCTCAGCAACTTACAACCTTTGGTCAGCTTTGCCTAGCTGGTGACAGTTGAGGTTAAAGTTGACAAATTTTTTTATTACACGGCGCGGGCATTCCGAATTATGCACAACCTCCGAAAGAGTCTTTATAGCTTTTGAAGGAGCAAATCAAGGAATAAGACACCGACCGCGAGGTAGTAAATGTATGTAATTTTTATGTTTTATGTATATATCTATATGTATATTGCACACTTGCACTTTGCACTTGCACTTTTTTATTAAATTTTGTTTAAAAGTTTAATGTTTTGTGTAGTCTATTAAGTATATATATATATATATATATATATATATATATATATATATATATGTTTGTGCGTTGGAACATTGCACTTTCACTTGCGGACTTGAATATTTTTTATTTTATTTATTGGAACCACACTATCCGGCTCGTAAGGACCAACTGTTGGGGGTTTAGGGTTTTTTCACTTATGTGTGGGGTTAATAAAATGGGTTGAAAAATGCGGTTAAATAAAACACGTCTTTTCGGTTTCCGTAGTTTGTCCAGAGAGATTTTATTTGTCCGGAAATCATATCCATATTTTAACATTTAACTGTTATACATTTCTACTACAAATTTGCAATTCGTAATCTTACGTTACGTTTCTTGGTTTACATAAGAATTTAGTTGTTACATTTAAATTTAAATCGATTTAAAAGATATGACAATTTCAACAAAGAAAATAATTATGTATATGAAATTAAATGCAATTGTTTCTGAACATAGCTCTTATATCTTTTTTATTAAGACCTGAACTAAATTATTATCAACTGTACCAAATTTCCTAAAAATACATTTCCATTACATGATTTTAGTTGAATTTAAATTTTTTTTCTTTATAACTATGCTTATGTAATTAACATATTATGCTATTTTTCTAGTAAAATATAATGTCTAGCTTACGAAACAGTCGATTTCATTTATCAAAACCGATTATTTCAAAAGTTATGGATTTTTGACATATCAAAAGAACAAAAACCACTGTGCAGTGTATGCCTACGGGGCACACGTGATTGTAAGAGTATTAGTAGAATTTACCATCTCAACATTGACAATGACAGTCTGCTACAGAGTGAAGTTAGGAAGTTTGCTTCTCACTTTGGTTACGATGAAATGGAGAAGCTCTTCGCTGCTGAAAGCTCTCACAGGGTTACGATGGTATGCAAGTTTACCGCGGCCACTGTCTTCAGGTGCTTACACAATTGGGGGTGGCCATGGTGTAGTGGTACTAGCAATCGTTTCTCACTCGGAGGGTCAAGTTTCGATTCCTACTGATGACAAGTTTTTCATTTGTGTAATTGGAACTCAGTCAGAAAAATCTGCATGTGAAGGCATAACGCTGATATGTAGATTTGGCTGTTGTTGAGTTTCAAGCACAAAACAAGCGTGAAAATTGATAACCTTCGAATCATTCCGAGTGAAAAAAAACCCCCCATCCTATTCAGACTCCCACCCCCGGAGAGCTAATATCGAAACCAAATATACCTGAGTTTCAAACCACTATATCACAACAATCTTTTTCTTTCTCCTCCTCCTATTTTTCCTCCCAGGCAACAGTAAAAGGGTATCATAACCCCTTAGGTGCGCGTAAATTATAAAAAAAAAACGTTTTTGAAGCTCGAGTCAAAACAGGACATTTTTATTAAAGTTTACGAGTACTACAAGTACACTAAAATTCTAAACTTAAAACTAATGCTAACATAAATCAATATTATAACTATACAATATCAATATTATAACTAACTAACTATCAATATTATAACTATAGAACGGTGGCAGCTGGTCAAGCTGAAGCCTTCGAGCAACTTCTTGGCCATCATGCGGAAAAACCCCGGACCACCTCCTATCACAAGCGACGCTGGCTGGTACCAAGGCCATGTCAAGCTCATCGCTTGTTCCAACCAGAGATCTCTCGATCTCTTCACCAAGGCCATCAATGGTTTAGGAGAGATTTGGCCAGGCGCAAAACTCGAGGTCGTGCCTAAGGAAGACATTCCTAGTAGACCTCGAACTCGTACCTGGTTTCCAGCCGAACCCTCCTCTCCAGAAAGTATTCTGGAAATCATCCGGCTCAGTAACCCGACTCTTCCGACTCATGACTGGAAAGTCGCGAAACTGGAGGAACTAAGGGGTTCTTATAGATGCGCGTTAATTGTGATCAATAAGGAATCCCTTAATCCTATGGCGCAGACGAAAGGCATGATTCGGTGCGGATTCGAGTCCATACATTTAAGGTTGTACAAAAAGGATGAGCTGGATGCTGATAAGTAATCTCCTCCTCCTTTAATACCTGATATCACAACCTCGGATCTTGGAGCGTCGATATCCTTTCCAGAATTCGATAGCGACGTCTCCAGGCTTTCCGAGGTGACTATCAATCCGTCAGTCTCCTCTGCTGACACACTGTCGGAAATGGAAACCGATGACGAAGCAATTAGAGGTCCTATACGATCAGAGATAGAAGACGAGCTCTTGGGGACATCTTCAGAATCGGAGGACCTCGACAACACCGTTGTGGAGGCGACTTTGGAAAACTATAGCAATGATACGGTTTCTCCAGATTAATCTCCACCACTCAAGAAAGGCTTCGGCCGGATCATTCTGTGTCTTTCCAAAAACGCAGAAGACATAATCCTAATCCGGGAACCATGGATTGCAGAAGGCGTGGTTCGTGGACTTAGGACACCCACATACGCTCCGCTCTATACAAGAGACAAAGGTAAGATTAGAACATGTATATTAGTGAAACGTAGCCTTAATGTATTTCTACTTCCCAACCTCAGTGACCCCGACTTAACCGTAGCCAGACTAGAGAATACCAAAGGCTCCTACTGCCTGGCATCGGCTTACCTTGGCCACGACCAAGTGGGCCCTCTCCCTGGTGATAACCTAGAAAGGGTGGTACTGGAAGCTGGAAGGCAAAAAACTGGCCTCATAATCGGATGCGACGCTAACGCACATCACACGGTATGAGGCAGTACCGACATGAATGATAGAGGTGAGTCACTTTTACACTATATTTTAAGTACTAACCTCTTAATTTGTAATATTGGAAATGAGCCCACTTTTATAACTAGAAACCGACAAGAAGTGTTAGATATTACTATTGTCTCCGACAGCATCACCCAAAGACTAACAAACTGGATGGTATCGTCTGAACACTCCGTTTCAGACCATAGATACATCCAATTCAGTCTGAATGATGCTCCCCCCAGCCAACCATCTTTCCGGAATTACTGGAAAACTGATTGGCCAAAATACAGAGGAATACTGTCAAAAACGTTATCCTCTGAACTATCAAGGCCCCCGCGTGACACCAATGAGCTTGACATGAAAGTCAGGGAATTTACTCTGGCTCTCAATCAGGCTATGGCCGCTTCCTGCCCCCTTACTCAACCAAGAGGCAAGAAAAAGCCACATTGGTGGACATCGGCACGTGGAGTGCTCAGAAACGCCTGCAGAAAACTTTTCAACGCACCAAAAAGCACCGACTGGGACTCATATAAAGAATCCCTCAAATTATACAAAAAAGAACTGAGGAAGGCAAAGCGACAATACAGGAGGTGATTCTGTGACAAAATTACAGAAACCTCTGAGGCATCGCGGCTAAGAAAAATCCCCTCCACAAATCCTATGATGCCTAGCTGTTTGAAAACAACCGATGGCTCTTGGACAACCTCAAGTGATGAATCACTCAACCTGCTTCTGGACACCCACTTTCCAGGTAGCTCCCAACTCGCGGCCAGTAGCAGCCCAAAAAGGCCTACTGCAACCGTGACCAAAATTCATAGTCTGATTACGAGAGACAAACTGCTCTGGGCGCTGCATGGCTTCAAACCATACAAGTCTGCTGGTCCGGACGGTATAATACCTACAGAGCTACAGAGGTCCTCAGATATTACTCTACCAATGTTAGAAAATATTATGAGGAGCTGTGTAGAACTTATCCACATTCCACTATTATGGAGAGAAGTCAATGTAGTATTCATTCCCAAAGCTGGAAAGTGTTCTCATGTAGTCCCAAAGGACCTCAGACCTATAATTCTATCATCATTCCTTCTGAAAACTTTAGAACGACTGATTGATATCCATATTCGAGCTAAAGTTGATCCAAGACTTCTGTCTACGGCTCAACATGCCTACTGTAAAGGAAAGTCGGTGGAAACGGCTCTGCACTCTCTGACTAGCCACATCGAACGATCCCTACAATATAAGGAGTACACAATGGTTGCTTTCCTAGACATAGAGGGCGCGTTTAACAACGTCAACACATCCGCAATCACGACTGCGCTGTCAACTCTGCAGGTAGACGACTCACTTGGCGAGCTGATCGGTCTAATGCTAAAAAGCAGGACAATCAACTCCAAACTGGGTGAGACTTCTGCTAAGAGATGTGTCAGCAGAGGTACGCCTCAAGGCGGTGTCCTCTCTCCCCTTCTCTGGAACTTAGAAGTTAACGGACTACTGATATACCTGGAAGCGGGTGGTAGCGGAGTGATTGCCTATGCGGATGACGTTGCCATAGCCGTCTCAGCAAAGCATCTCATTACCATTGAAGAACTCCTTCAAGTAAATTAACCCGCTGGGCAAATCCCTGTGGATTGGGAATAAACCCCCATAAACTGATCTTTTTCCTCTTTTCCAGGAAATATAAAATTCCAATCATAGACCCTCTTTCAATAAATGGTACCAGTTTAGTTTTCGCCGATACAGCAAAATATCTGGGTTTCATTTGTTATAGGAATCCTCACAGAGAACATCGATTACACCATACCTGAACTTTGGTTTGACAAAAGCTTCCATGTAAGCTTCCCCTCTACATCATTTTGGGAGGAGGATGCTTTCATAAAGGACAAGTCAATCCATCTCTACACATGGATCTAAAACCGATAGCGGGGTTGGTGGCGATCTTTTCTCAGATAAGCTAAATCTAAGCCTCTCTTTCCGCCTTCCAAATCAGTGTAGCGTGTTCCAGGCGGAAATTTTGGGGATTAAAGAAGCTCTGTCCTGGCTGAAGAAAAACGTGATATCTGCAAAGGATATCCGCATATTTTCGGATAGTCAGGCCGCCATCAAGTCCCTGGACTCGGTCTCATTATATTCTAAAACCGCCCTTGAATGCCGATCATCTCTCATGGAGATGGCAGAGCAGTTCAACATTCACCTTTGTTGAGTGCCGGGCCACAGAGACATTCCAGGGAACCGCAGAGCCGATGAACTCGCCAAAATTGGAACCACTCTACCTATCCTACCGGACAAAGGTAGTATAGGTATACCAATCGCTACGTGCAAACTAACACTAAAGCTGGATGCCAATAAAAGAACAGACCTTAGGTGGACTGCTGGGCAAACATGTCTAGCGACCAAACAGATCTAGCCAAGGCTGGATCTGAGTCGCTCTAAGTGTCTGATCCTTTTAGATAGGAAACATCTCAGTGCCATAATAGGTGTCATTACTGGACACTGCCTCATAGGCAAGCACGCAAGAAGGCTTGGCGCTTTCACTAATGACTTCTGCAGAAGCTGCATGGACGAGGGAGAGGAGGAGACAATCCTCCACCTGTTCTGCACATGCCCAGCTCTCTCCCAGAGAAGGAAGCTTCATCTATGAGCTTTCTTCTACAACGACCTAAACGATCTAGAAAAATTAGACGTTAACAGTCTCCTACGCTTCATTATAAGCTCAAACTGGTTCCAGTAGTAAGAGGATCATAGATCCACCTGGCATCACAATGGGCCAATAGGCCTAAGTGGGTTGGTATTTCCAACAGCCACTCTTACCTTACCTAACGTAAGCTAACTATACATAAAACCAAGGGATGGGAGGAGTAGGATGAGAGGCGTAAGTGGAGTAAGGATATTTTTAAACGACAACATTTTGAGGGAGAGAACGAAGAGAGGTTGGAGATTATTGACGTCTCGTAAGAGCCTAGATATTGGTTCAAGGGATCCGGAATTTTTTATGTAAGGAGTGCGTCGAAAGACGGGCGCGGACCTTAGATGAAGTGAGTTGGTTTGGATCAGTTGAAGATAAGAGGAGCTATCAATGAATGTTGCCAGCTAAAATCTGTTGAACAAAGAGTATATCAGCAATTTTCAGCGTACAGAAAATGGCTGTTAGTCTATGAGTTTTAGTCGATCAATATAAGATGGGAAGCTCATCAGCCCTTCCTCGTAAAGCGAATCGTTATACAGCTTCTATATAACTTTCCTAGCATATTCAAGAAGAGACAGGACGAATGTTATGCAAGGGACCATGAAACCAAGAACAGAGTTGGTTATTTCCAGGATGTGCAATAGTAACATACATATGTATATATGTATATGTACGTGTGTGCATTCTCAGCCTAAAGCGTGTCAGTTTTATTTTCTCTTGTATTAAAAGAAATAATAATGTTTAATGGACATTTTGGCAGACGGTTACCAAAATGTCTATTAAACATTGCCCTAATTGTAATCAGGAGCTCACCGATAGTGATTTGTTATTTTCTAAAATCGATCAATTGTATCGCGAAATAATAGAAATAAAAAAATTAATTTCGTCATCTGGAAGCGAAACTGGTGTAAAATCGAAAATTGTTACTCGTTCTCAGTTATTAACTGCTTCCGATTCTGCTCGTGCATCTCCTTCTCTTAAGCGCTCAGTATCGCTTAAGAAGTCCAATCTTAATAAAAAAATAATAATTTCAAACACTCCCCTCACCCTACGGGTTACTGCTCCTAATGCTAAACCTACCAAAGAAAAACAATCTTCTATGCAAACAAACTCAACTGAGCAAGCTGCTGCTGTTGTTGTGGATGAAGAGAAAGTTATTGCTGCTGCTGGTAGGGAGGAAAATCCATCAATTGCTCCCTCTTCTATTTCTAGTGTGACCAGAGTTTCTAGTGCTGTGCCACCTAAAAACGTTTTAAATATACCTAGACGTTCTAATAATCGTGCCTAGACTATAGTTGGAAAAAATACCAATTCTAATTTGGGAGTGGAAGTTGATGTCATTAAACAATTTAAATGGCTCCATTTATCATCTTTTAAACCAACTACAACATGCCAGTCAATTATTGACTATGTGTCGTTGGCACTCAAAGTGGATTCATCGATTTTATCCTATCATAAGCTGATTAAATTCGACACAGATGAAAACACACTTAAGTTCGTAAACTTTAAACTTGGTGTGCCGGAAGATATGCTTTCTACGTTTCTTAACTCCGATATTTGGAAGAATGGGATACGCATTCGAACTTTTAATCCTAATCCAAAAAACGAGGTGTCACTCCAATCGAGCTCCCTCAAGCTTAATAATTGCTATTTCTGTTCCTGTTGCTGTTGATGATGTCTCGCTGATGCTCTCTAGTTCAGTTGATTCGCTCTCATTTTTTTAGCGCATGACTCAGTCTTGGATGGTGTGGGTGTCGCTGGTGAAGTGTCGTCTATTGGTGCTGCTATCGATCAATTGATCGATGATTGTGCTGTTGATATTGCTGTAGAGGCTGCTGGCGTTATCAGTGATGCTGATTGTGTGCCTAAAACAAATACCCAGTCTACCACTTTTTCTTCATCGTCATCACCATGTGAAATTAGTGTATATTACCAAAATATGAGCGGTTTTTCTTCGAAATTAAGAGTACTGTCTATAGCGATTGATGCTTGCGATTATCACGTCATTGCTTTAACGGAGACGTGGCTATATAATGATATTCATACAAATGAAATATTTGATGAGAATGTTTTTGCTGTTTTCGTTGTGATCGGTTTGATTTGAACAAAAGCCGTGGAGGTGGCGTTTTGATTGCTGTTCGTCGCAAGTTGACTGCTTTTGAGATTCCTATTGATATTGTTTTGGTGGATGGCGTATTAAATATCGAGCAAGTTTGCGATCGAGTGACCGCTGCCAATGCTAGAGATCCCGATCTACTAGTATTCCTTAGTTATTTGCCTACAAATAGTACCGCATCTGTTTATAATAAGCATTTACAAAATATAGATATATTCAATTCAACTTTCGTAGACCAACGTTCCATTAACATTTCTGTTCTTGGTGATTTTAATTTTAGTACACTCGATTGGTTTTGTGATGGCAATAAAGTGCTACCGTATCGTTTCTCTTCGGAAGTTGAAAAAACTACACTTGATTTTCTCCAGTCATTAGATCACTGCCGATTTAGTAATGTTCGTAATTCTTTTAATAATTTGTTAGATCTTGTTTTTGCGTCTGATAATATGAATGTTTCTGTTAATTCTCGCTTACCTTTGATAAGAAATTCTGTGTCTCATAATGCTACTCGTATTATTATTTTAATCCAAACTTACGTCTATAATAATCAAATGTTGTTTAGTGATTCGACTGAATTCATTTTAAAATTTAATAGTTCCAATCTGAAATTAATGAGTGATCAGTTTGCGTCAGTGAACTGCGGTTGTGAACTTCGGTATATGGTAACTCAGTAGCTGAAAACTTTAACGCTTTTTCGAAGATTTTTTTCAATCTTTTAAATAACACTGTGCCTATAGTGCGAAAACGAGTAAACTCTCATCCACCATGGTATAACCAACGGTTACTCAATCCTAAATATGCCAAAAACAGAGTTCATAAGAAATCTCTATCGGATTACGAATTATTTGCTCGGTTGAGAAAGGAATTTATTTTTCTTTCTAGGTTCCTCTTGAACAATTACATTCAGCGCTTGGAAAGGAATCTGAATTCCAACCCAAGGAGCTTTTGGGCATACATAAATTACAAACGGGCTAGTATTGGTTTTCCTTCAACTATGAATTTTCTAGGCAAATCATCCAGTAATCCCAAAGATATTATGAACATGTTCGCGTCGTTTTTTTCAATGTATTTATGATTCCTCCAGCCTTTCTTCTTTTAATGAGGATTATTTCGATTCCTTGCATGCTTTTACTGCCTCAAGCTCTCTGGTACTTATTAGATCCGAATTATTGCTGGCATTACAGGATTTGAAGGACAGTAAAAATATGGATTTCTTGGGTTTTTAACCGGTTGTTTTAAAATCTTCTGCTTATTCTCTTAGCTACCCCCTGCTCTATATTTTCAATCAGTCATTGGCTAGTGGGACATTAATTGTTGAATGGAAATATTCACTTATAACACCAATTTATAGGAGTGGTAAAAAAGATCAAATTTCGAATTATAGAAGAGTTTCTAAACTGTATATTATACCTAAACTTTTGGATCGCCTGATGAAGGAACGGATGGTAAGCAAGTGCACGTAGTATATACTGATTTCGTGAAAGCCTTTAATAGAATTAACTTGCGTATCCTTCTAAAAAAGCTTGAGTGTTACGGATTTTTCGGCCCATTACTTTCATGGTTTAAGTCCTGTTTGGGAGAAAACAAATCGTTTTAATCGGACATTTATTTTCGGTTGAAATTAATGTTGTGTCTGGTGTCCCCGAAGGAAGCCATCTTGGGCCAATCCTTTTCCTCATTTTTATAAATGCCGAGTATTCTAAAATTTTTATTGTCTTTTGTATGCAGATGATATAAAAATGTTCTGACTATTTCTAATGTCAGTGACTGTCTTCTACTCCAGAGAGATTAAGATTATTTTTATGAGTGATGTAAAATGAAAGATCTGCATCTAAATATCAACAACTGTGCCACCATGTCATATAATAGAACACATTATAATCTAACCCCTGCTTATCGTCTTGGAAACCAATCAATTAATGTTGTTATTGAGTTTAAAGACCTTTGTGTTGTTTTTGGTAGTAAACTTACTTTTGATCCCCATGTTAACAAATTAATGTCAAAAGCTCTAGGATTTCTGAAAAGAAATTCATCGGACTTCAAGGATCTCTATACTCTCAAGGCCATTTATGTAAGCATGGTTCGTCCATGTCTGGAATACTGTAGTATAGTTTGGAACCCGTTTTCATTGAAAAATATTAATAGAATAGAAAAAGTTAAAAAAAACTTCTTGCGCTTTGCATTACGCCGTTTCTTTCTGAATGACAATGTCCACTATTCTTGCCGCTCTAAATGTTTGCTGTTGGGTTTTGATTCCCTCGAAGTTCGTCGTAAAATGCCTTGTTTTATGTTCGTTAGAGATTTACTATGTTTTTCCATTGACCGTGAGAACTTACTTTCATTAATTGGTATTTATGCGCCACTAAGGACTCTTAGGTCAAGATCATTGTTATTTAAAGTTCAGCACTCCACTTCAACGGAGCCAATGAGCCTGTTTCGTTTTGCTGTAGATTATTTAATCTTGTATATGTTTAACTCGATATTGTATTACCAAGAATTAGATTTAAGGAACTCGCATTGTTAGCTTTAAGATAATTTATAATTATTGTACTTTATATACATCATATATTCTTTTTTTCTTGATCTGTCGATGTACCTATATCGTAGATCTAAATAAATACTAAATACTAAATACATATATGGGAATGAAAATTGAGTTGCCTGTCACAGATTACACCTACAGCGCGCAGTACAGTTCCCAACAGGGCGGGCTGATTTAAGATTGCATATGTAATCTGCGCGCGGTTTTTGAATACTCTTAAAATACTCGCATATAGCGCGGGTGAGGGAAAATTAGGGACGTAAGAAAGATTGGTACCGAATTACGTTAGTTTTAAATGCTTGAAGCTACAAATGTCTTGGAAATGAAGAGCTCGGCAGATTATTCCATAAGTGAGTTGTACGGCTTAGGAAAGAATCACAATATTTTAGAATACGTCCGAAAGTGGGCTTGAGGGTAAACTGATGAGAATTCGTAGCGAGACGGGTGTTGCGGCTGAAAGTTTTAATAGGTGAAATGCTACTAAAAACTTCATTCGCGCATTGGCGGTGAAAATAATGATAGAATAGGGTAAGGCAGTAAACATTGCGTAACTTTTTAAGGGTGCCAATTGATGGGGTAATATTAGCATCACCTATAAGTTCTACCGCACGGTCTGGAATCCTATCTAGCCAGCGGAGAGATGATTTAGGAGCACCTGACCAGATGTGGGCATTGTACGTCAATTTTGGGCGTATGAATCCATATATATTGAGGACTGATAAGAGGGGGTGAAATATTTCTTTCATCACTTGGGGAAACCTAGACGTTTCGCTGTATTTTTGACAACATCGAGTATCGGGGGTGCCAACGTATGCTGTCATTGATACACATATTGAGAACGGAAAGGTTCTCAATTCAGACGATGCCATTCATCGACAGCAGACTGCATTGTGCTTTTCAAGCAAATAATTCTACCATGCTATCGGTTTTCCAATTAGTCATTTTGTTACTATCAGAATTTAATGCGCTTAACATACCCTGCCGTTACCCTTCTACAGGCGAAGAGCGTGTGCACTGAAAAGCAGAGAGTAAAGGAATCTATTGGATCAAAAGTAGCAGTCAGGATATTATTAATGAAAATTAATTATGTGTCGGAGGCAGAATGGAGCCCTGGGCCGCACCAGCATTTATTTTGTTAATATCGGATTTGAAACCGTTCAAGACAACTTGAATTGAACGTTCCGAAAGGTAATTTCTAATCCATTGAAGAAGAGAGTCGTCGATCCCAAATGCAGCATTTTCAACAAAAGAGCCTGATGCCAAACTCTGTCAAATGCCTTAGAAATATCAAGTGCACCTATCTTCCTTTCGCCAGATTGTACCAGATGTACGTTTTGATTCCCCTTTTCCTTGAGACATGTTGTTAAATTATTATTAGACTTGTTGCTACGAAAACCGTACTGACGGTCACTGAGAAGTTTTCGTATTCCGAGATAATTCATGAGCTGATGGTGCATCAGCGTTTGCATAACCTTGGGAAGAAGGAATGTATGTAAGTCGAATGGGTGTGTAGGAGGAGAGAGAAGAAGGGACGGACTGCTCAGAAAGAGTTCCAATGAGTAGTATTGATGAAGAAACTTACGCTGTTTTTTTGCCAGCGTGGAAGAACACCTCTTCAGAAGAAGGAAGATATACCATCTAGAGCAGCGGATTTGTGCATGTTTATATCCTTAAGCAGTCTTGCTACTCTACGAGTGCCATAGTGGATTTGTCCCACTGGGGATTCGACGCACTCAAATATGAGCAGAGACAAATCAAATTTGGAAGGGTTGAGGATGAGCGATTATGTTTTTGATGAACAACCAAACATTTTTACTACCTTTGGGGCTTTGTAGTATTTTCTGCCTCAGATTTTGGTCACACTGAAATATCACAATCTAAAGAAAGGCGTTGCATTCATTCCTGGTTCGTTTGCACTTTTTTCGGTTTTCCTGTCGGGTTGGTCTTGTAGGACCGAAAAAACATTTCTCTAACCCTGACAACCTTTTACAGCTCGAGTCGTACCATGTCTATTCGTTTTTTCTATTACCCTTAATGCGATGAGAAATAAGGGATCTGATTTCAAAGAGAATAGTGTATGTGATCATATCAGCAGCGGCATCTACGTCGTTATCGTGAAAACATAACGGCCAGTTAAAATTCCTACAGAAGCTGTTAAGTCCGCTCCGATTGGCTTTCTCTTGTCTCTAATGTTGTCTCTAACTATGTGGTCAGCGTGCGAGAAATTAGCTAGTATGATATAATGGTCCGATAAGCCTAAAGGGGTTCATAAACAGTTAAAAACAAGTGCTTGCGGCATGTATATCAACGTTTTCAGAATGAGGATACAAGGATACTGATACTGATTGGTGTGGTCGGAAAACTGCCTGTGTTTCACTAAGTGCCAAAATAGTAGGCCTGTGTTTACAGGAGTGGACGTACAGCTGTGAACTAAAAATTCAGAATTTGTTTACCGAATCAAATTGCTGTAGGTGTTATGCCCCTACATCAAAAGGAAGCAGTGCACCAACAAAATTCATACATACACTCAGTCATTACTCGTGCCGTATGACAATGTAATATAGCAAATCAGTGTAAGCAGCAATATGTCCAGTGACGGGAGAGTTGGGATGCCTGTTTAACTGTGATTGTTCTTTATACTGCACTCGTTTTCCTTTTTTTTTTTTTGTTTTTTTTTTTTTTGGAAAACACTTTGCTTATTTGATTTTTGTTCATTCTTGCACGCAGAGATTACAAGAAAAATAAATAATCACAAAATTGGGGTGCGTGTAAATAAATGTCTACCACTGTGCAACAGCCAAACAAAACCTACTCGATATTCGGTGTGCAGTTTGGCATGATGCTTTATTACATAAGCTTTTCCGACTTAATTTTCCAATGTACTTAATCAGAAATATCCAATCTTTTCTGTCTGAAAGGAAATTCAAGGTTTCAATTAATAATTGGGACCCCGATATTTACAACATTTCGGCAGGTGTATCTCAAGGATCAGTGCTAGGCCCAATCTTGTATACTATTTTTACCTATGACTTCTCATGTTTAACAAAATGCGAAAAAACAATTTTCGCCGATGACATTTGCATCTCCTCATCAGATTCAGTTGGTTTTAACATTGAAACAAACCTGCAATCTGCACTGTATGTTATTCGAAATTGGAAGATTAGAATAAATACTTCCAATACACAGGTTATCTTTATCACTCGAAAAAGAAAAGCCTGTTTCTTACCACGCAACAATCTGCACGTAAATGGTTGAGGCACTGAATGGTGTTCACGTGCTAAATACCTTGGTGTACACCTAGACAAAACCTTAACATTTGGAATGCATGTACAGGAAATAATTAAAAAGATTAACATAACTATCAAAACTCTTTGTCCATTTATTAATCGCAAATCAAAACTTAGCAATGAAAATAAGCTAGTGATTTTTAAAGTTGTTTTTCAAGGAATTATGTTTTATGGGTCACCAGCATGGGGAAAATGTGCTGCTAATCATATTCGGAGACTTCAAATAGCCCAAAATAAGGTTTTGAAAATGATCCTTAAGCTTCCATGGTATTTTTCAACAGTTGAGATCCACGAATTGGTATCAACAAGAATTTCTAAGCTTATTGAACGTTATGCTATGTCTTGCATGTCGTCTGATAACGCTTTAATTTCAGACCTAGCTTTAATATTTCACTATTATTTAAAATAAGACTGATTCAGTGATTTAATTTTACTAATTTATTTATTTATTTATTTGTTTGATATATATTTATTAATTTGTTTGATTGTTTATTTGATTATACGAGGGCGGGTCAATAAGTCCGTGACTTTTTGAATTCCTGACCTCTTTACTGAAACAGCAACACTGCTCCTGTCAACAGGCATCTGTCAGTTGACTCCTGTCAAAATTTAAACTTGCTGCGTCAGTTAGTTTGTGTTTGACAGCTATTTTTATCAGACTACTCACTAATTTGAGGAGAAAATGGAAAAAAGTGAATTTCGTGTGCTTTGCTTCACAGGAAGGTTTGGCGTTGTTTAATCGCAATATGGAGGAGTTTTTGCGCCGTTTTGTAACCGTTGACGAAACATGGATCCATCACAACACACCAGAGAACAAACAACAGTCAAAACAGTGGGTTTCTAAGGGTGAATCGGCGCCAAAGAAGGCCAAGGTGGGTTTGTCAGCCAATAAAGTTATGGCGACTGTTTTTTAGGATGCACGCGGGATAATCCACATTGACTACCTTCAAAAGGGAAGAACAATCAATGGGGAATATTATGCCAACTTATTGGACCGATTCAATGACGATTTGAAAAAAAACCGACCTCATTTGGCCAAGAAAAAAGTTCTTTTCCACCAAGACAATGGAAGGGTGCACACATGTGCAGTTGCCATGGCAAAAATCCATGAATTGGGCTATGAATTGCTCCCTCATCTACCCTATTCTCCAGATTTGGCTCCGAGCGACTACTTCTTGTTCCCAAACCTGAGGAAATGGCTTGGTGGAAAAAGATTTGACTCCAATGATGAAGTCATCTCGCAAACAAAGGCCTATTTTGAGGACCTCGACAAATCATTTTTTTTGGAAGGGATAAAAAAATTGGAGAAGCATTGGACAAAGTGTATAGAGCTCAAGGGAACTACGTTGAAAAATAAAATTATTTTTTTATCAAAAAATCTGTGTTTTATTCAAAAAGTCACGGACTTATTGACCCGCCCTCGTATATTTACTTGTTCTTATACATATTTATTTTTCTTCTCTGGTTTACCTGTTTAATTATTTAATTATATAGAGTTACGAGTATGTATTAATATATTATTTCCCTTTTATTTTCTGTTAATGTATTATTATTGAGTACTTTTGTTTATCCATCTATATTGTCATTATTGATTTACTTAATTCATTATTGTAAAACTAAAAGTTTAGTTTGATAAATTTACTGCACGGCAAACCCTTTTTATCGTTATTGAATATTACATTTTTTGTTTTGTTTTAACGAATGTTTTATGTAGCTTTTCATGCAAGATTTTTTGTCTGTTTAAAATATCATAATTATATCCGTATTAAGCTAGATTCATACCATAGCTCTGAAAATTGTGCAATTTAGTTAAGGAAATAATGTATAAATATTCTGCTACAATAAGTATACGTCTAAAGTGTACCAATAATGTTTTAACAGTCAGCTTTTACATAAACTTCACTCTCCTAAAGAATATACTGCATTTTTGTCGAATCTACTACAATACATAATGTTGGTTTGACCTTTTATATTCCCACTTGAACTTGAATTTATTTTGAAGTCGTGTGGAAATATCAAAATCAGTTGAGATTGTTTTCTTCGTTTGTGCATATAAAACGGTGATGCCAATTCATTAAAGTTAATTCTCTTAGTTGGTTTTCTTTTTCCTTCCTTAACCTGTTTTTGAAACTATAATATAATATTATTTTCATAAATCATCAACTTTGTATAACAAAATATGAAGTAATTAACTGTTTCAATGAAACATTAACGAAAAGTAATTTCTTATCAATTTCTATTGCGGAGTATTTTAATAGATCATAATGAAGACAAAGGAATTTTTAAAACTCATGAAAACTAAATAACGCTTATAGAATTTCAATTACATTTATTTACCGTTTTTTCGCATAGTTTTGGTATTTCAGATACCAATTCCAATCGGTTTTAGGTTTGTTGTTACTATTAAATTAGAAGATTGGCATCACTCTGTGTTTTAATGTCATATTTTAAAAATAAGACATGTCTTTATATACTGTGATATCCATTTAAATGCGAACCCCCATCTATATCTCCAGAAGAGAAGATTTACTTATTTGAGTAGCAGAAGACTCAACCATTGGTGAATGAGTCTGGAATCGAGTTTTTTTAGCAAAATGGAAATTGTATGCGACGCTGGATGGAGCGGATTGTTCTCGAAATATGTCAGTAATTTGAAATGTGAATTGAGGGAGTGATTAAGTGGTTTAAGTAAAAGATAAAGGAAAGTAAAAGTGGTTGAGATAACTGATTGGAGTGTGAATTGTGATCATGCTAAATAACGCGATTGTATTGAAAGGAATAAATTATACCATTTGTACCCACACAAACATTTTACATAGGTGTCAGAAATGGGATAAGACTTATTGCATGTAAAAGGAAACAAAAGAAACGTGTTTAGCCACAGGTAGGAGATTTACAAGGTACAATTGCCAGGCCGAATGCAGTAACGAGGAGAAAACACTACAGCACCTCCAAGCAGACGTGAGTAGATTGGCACACTTTTCATACCCCACCGCGGACCAAGAAATTGTCGACGAAATAGCAAAGGACATATTCATAAGGGCTGAACCACTTGCCTTCGCTCTGGTGATGGAAGCAGTCAATCAGGCTTCCAAGGAAACACATTTCGTCAGGGAAGTAGCATCTGTTGAGTGCTCCTGCTCAAAACTTAGTGCCGAGAAACAAGATACTCCACGGGATAGATGAAGAATGCGCTGCTGGAACTGCAATAAAAAAGAACATCTTCAAAGGCAGTTTAAGAACTGGTACGATGAAATGCCCTAATTACGGAAACAAATCGTGCAGTAAGGTCGCAACAGTTCAGAGCATACAAATTAAGAACAAAATTCTCAGATTCTGTAATCTGGACGAAGATCAGCGAATCCTGTTAGAAAAACTAATCGGTTAGTACTCCGATATATTTGCTACACAAGACGCTACACGCATATTGTTCAACACCACATTGACACCGTAGCCGCTCGACCCATCCGTCAACCTGTAAGGCGTCTTCCATTGGCAAAGCAATGACAAACTGCCGAAATGGTGTTGAAGATGAAAGTTGAGGGAGTGATTGAAGAATCGGAAAGTCCGTGGGCATCTCCAGTGGTCCTCTTGAAGAAGGAGGATGGCAGCACTTGGTTTTGTGTAGACTACCGATGTCAATAAAAAGGACAGGACGAGAATCGATAACACTTTCCATACGCTTCCTACAGCGAAATGGTTTTCAACTCTTGACTTGAAGAGCTGTTACTGGCAGTACGTATGGATCGTGAGCAAACTGACTTCACTACAGAAAGCAGTCTCCGGAAGTTTACAGTGATGCCAGGACTGTGCAGCGCTCCGGCCAACTTCGAGCGACTAAAGGAACAAACATTGGACGAACTCTCGTGGAAAACTTGCATAGTGTATTTGGATGACGTTATACTCATAGACAAGACATTAGAGGAGCATCGCGAAAATCCAAACGAAGTGTTTGAGAGGCTGCGAAGCGGTCATTTGAAACTGAACCTAGAAAAGTGTGCCTTGTTCGGTCCGCAAGTAAAATATCTGGGTCACATTATATGAGCTGGAGGATTAAGGACGAATCCTGACAAAATCGGAGCAGTGAAAAGCTGGCCTGTTCCAAAAGGTAAACACCAACTGAGAAATTTCTTGGGACTTGCCACGTACTACACAAATTTCATAAAGGATTTTGCTGGTATTGCAAAGAGCCTGCATCAACTTATTGAAAAAGGCCGACAGTTCAGGTGTTCTGGAGAGGGTGAAAAAGCATTTCAAGAATTGAAGCAACAGATGTGCAATGCCCCTATCTTGGATTACCCCATACCCGGAAAAATGTTCATCATGGACGTAGACGCAGTTATGCTGGGGTCGGAGACGTGATATCCCCAGTTCATTATGGTCAAGAGAAAGTGGTCGCGCTACGAATCATTTCTATATGTACCTCTACAGATAATAGTTCATTCTTCAGACAGACCATGCAGCTCTGAAAGGGCTCCAATTTAAGAATCCTGAAAGCCAAGTTGCCTGATGGATCGAACAGTTGCAGGTCTACGACTTTCAACTGCAACACCGCAAGGGAAAGCTGCACCAACATGCTGATGCTCTCTCTAGTCGACAGTGCGGAGTTAAAAGTGAACACTACAGCCGTAAAGAAACGAAAGAGCAGGCCACTATCTAAATGATCAGGACCGAGCCAATAGAGGGTTGGAGTACATAGTGTCAAATTTTTAACATAAACCACCTGTCATGGAGACTTATGTTTACGGGATGCCCATACATCCATGGGAGCAAGGATACGCGTTGCCATCGCTCTGCCACCTTTCTGAGATACCAATTCGGAATTGTGTTGCCGGCACAAGTTCCACTCTTGGTATGAGTTGAGGCCGACCTAAAACCTATTACTGCTCTTAGGGTCGCAGCACCCTCTACTTATTACAATTCTGCATTGGGTCAACCAAAGGAAGACCCTTCCCGTGATTTTGGGTTTAAACCTCAGCCACCATGACACTCCCACAAGGGAGCCCACTTCTTCAAGTCAGGCCCGGACCGAGATCCGGGGGGCTCCTGACTCCCATGGTACCATGATTTAAGTCCTGGTAGAGACTACCGGTGGTACATCCGCCAACAAGACCTATGACCGGCAACTTGTGACTGATCGAATCGTAGCAACCTTTGTTAGCGTTATCTGAAGATGTTTACGATAAGACCAGTACTTTGCTCTGCCCCCGTTCATTATTAGACAACGTCATTAATGGGCGAAGCCTTGATAATTGGGCGGGGACCCGGGTTGGAGTATAGATGAAATCCGTTCCTTCCAACAGGAAGATAATGATAATGACATTGAACGAATATTGGCCTGGAAGGAACATGAGGAAAAACCAAGCTGGCAGGAGATATCGGACTGGAGCCAAACTCTGGAGGCATATTATGCACAGTGGGACTCGCTTTGTGAGCAAGATTGTTTGCTGAAGAGAAAATGGGAAAGTGCATATGGAACAACATCTCGTATACAGCTAATCGTGCCACGGTCCAGAGTCAGCCAAATACTCCATGAAACACATTGCTTAATGTCAGGAGGCCATTTGGGAAGAAACAAACCGTTGGGAAATGTGAGGGAACGTTTCTATTGGCTAAGCGCTAAATAAGATGACAGAAGAGATAGTCAACTACTGGGTGAGCAGACTTCGGGTCCCAATGGAGCTACACTCCGATCATGGGCGAAGCTTTGAACCAAAATCTTCAAGGAAGTGCGCCAATACTTGGGAATAAGGAAGACAAGGACAACGCCACTACACCCACAATCTGATGGAATGGTTCAGCGATTCAATTGCACCTTAGATGAGCATCAACTGCCGGCGGGACTGGGATCGTCACATATCCTTCTTCTTAATGGCAGTTCCCGTCTACGGAGTCCAAGGTGGTGAACGACTACGTGGATGACTCGAGAAACAGGATTCGTAAATTGCATGACAACATCAGGGAAAAGGTGAAGCTAGCGAGCAACTGCATGAAGAATAGGTACGACATCAATGTGAAATCTTCCGGCTTCAAAGAAAGAGATCTGGCCTGGTTGTATAATCCTCAGCGTAAGAAGGGTAAATAACCAAAATTGCAACAGGTTTGGGAGGGTTCACACAAGGTGATAACCCGCATTAATGACGTTGTCTACCGGATCCAGGATCGAAGAAAATTGAAAGTGGTCTATTTGGATAGAATGTGTCATTTCAACGGAAAGAAGAATGGCGGAGTTGTTCGGAACGACGCTGGATGGCGCGGATTGTTCCCGAAATATGTCAAATAGTATAAACATCAGAATCCCAAAATATTCAAGTCAGTTGATCAGTTCAGTGTGAATTAAGAGAGTGATTAAGTGGTTTAAGTAAAAGATAAAGGAATGTAAAAGTGGTTGAGATAACCGTTTGGATAATGAATTGTAATTGTATTGAATAAAGAAACTGTATTGAAAGAAATAAGTTATATTATTTGTACACATACAAACATTTTACAATAAATTCAAATTTAGTTCCATATTAACACTAAGGGCAATTATGTACTCGTAATTCGCTTTTGGTACAAATATTTCGGAAAGTGTGGAGATTATACTTAATATGTATACTGAATTTATTTGTTACTAAGGTCCACTGTGTTGTACTCGGAACACTGGGCGAAGGTAAGTGGATGCTCTGAAGCACGATAGAAGATTTGTTTCTGTTTAAGCGATTTTCGAATAGGATTAAAATAGACAATCTCGTATCGGAATTACTCAAATTAAGCATCCTTTCGATAAGAAGTGATTAGGCTGATTAGCTGTAAAATTGTTGTTGTTTGGAAACAGAAACATTACACATTTTATATCCGGAAAAGTAAATAGCCTTTAAAAATCGAAAAATAAGACTTTTTTTCAGTTTTAGAAAGTAAAAAAATGTAAGTAAAGAATAAAGCCCGATTTTCTGGAACCTAATTCATGTAAGTCAATCCTATCAGCATTCCGTAAACCTTACCTGGAATGTTTTAGAAGATATTACTTATGCAAGTTAAAAAATGGTCACACAACTTTTTATTTACCCTTAAATGCTCGTATCAGAACGGGTATTCCTATAAACCACCCTTTGCCTTTGTATTTTTGAGTCGTAATTAACTCAATAATTCTTCCTCTAAATATTCATCGCTCATTTGAATTTTAACATTTTAGCATTTAAACATTAACATTTGAAATTTCTTGCTTACATGAAATGTACTTGGCGTAATGAATGAATTGTCTTGATGAAGTATTAAATGCAATCGATGACCAAATACTGTAAATTTATACTCAGGATGTGGATCCCACGTCTTATATAATTTGCTACGAAAATTTCCAGTAACGCTGTAAGCTGAAAAATAATCTGGGAAACACTGCTGTTATAATATATAGAATATAAAATAAGTAATATTTATATTTCACCTCTTTTATTATTGTTCCTTTTAGATTCGTAAAGCAAATCATGAAAAGTTAATGAGGAACTGTAGACTTTAATCAGTTTGATATATTCGCTGGAGACATTGTTTGAGAATTTATGTACATATAATTTACTTGTCTTCTTGTCTGCAAGAGATTAGATTCGTTAAAAAAAATTTATTTTTTAATGTCCGAATTTACCGTGATAGGTATCAACTTTTTTCGCAACATCGTTTTCAAATCCTGCCCATAAAAATGTTGTGTGAAAACAATACCTCTGAGTTGAAGTTAATAAAATAATTGTTATTCCAGCCAACAAAAAAAAGCAGACAATGCATGTGCCTTTATTTCGCCTCCAAAACAGTGACATGTTATTATTTGGCAAAAAATCTTGAATAATACCAAAAACAGACACCATTACCACCTGCAATAATTTTTTTTTAATAAAAATAAATACAAACAAAATACAAAAGCAATATGTAAATGTTCAATATAAAATATTATTATTGGTGTGACCTTTTTATATATTCAAACATGGGCACATACATATGTGTCGTTTACAGGAATAAATTGCTTCAATTCATTCAAAGAAAAAAGGATTAGGGATCAGAGCAATGTACTTATATATTATATATGGACATTATTGTGTCAAATTAAAACAAATGAAAGGTCAAGGGATTTGCAAATTTTCAAGTTTATTTAACTTGAGATATATTATTTTTTAAATAGGTTAGAATGTTGGGAATTGTTAAGACCCTGAGCGATTTGCATCTGGATTATACTGTATTTTTATTTATTTTTAGTTTGTTTTAAAAAATAAAAAAACCTACGCAAACTAATAAAAACGACTGGTTGCATCGGGTTTTCCACTATGTATTATACACTTATTGAAACACTAACTACAATATTTGAAATATCGAAAAAACTTTATTTTCCATTAAATGTTCACCACGAGCGCACTTGCAGCGATCTATTTGTTGGAGCCATATCGGCCGATGTTCCGACAATTTCGCATTCAATATTGCCTCTGATTACGTCTTGCGTCTCTGTCTTATTGGCAAATACCAATGAGTAGACGTAGGCTCCAAGAAAAAAGTCCAGAGTTGTTAAATCGGATAATCAAGGCGGGCAATTGACTTATCCATTTCTAGAGATAACACCCTCACTAAACTTTGACTTGAATAGCTCCATTGTTTGGCCCACGCATTGTGGCAAGTAGCACCATCCTGTAGAAACCAAAAATAATGAGTGCACGTAACTGTGGCCAAAAAAACGTTCCAACATGTCCGGATAGTAATTTCGATTAACTGTAACATGGCGGCCACCTTTGACAACGAAAAGATATGCCCCAATTACACAAAACAGTGAATTTGCATGGACGCAGTAGCATCCCATGAATCACATGTGGGTTTGTAGCTGCCCAATAGTGCATATTTTGCTTGCTAACATAGTCATTTAGCCAGAAATGAGCTTCATCGCTGAAGATGATTTTGCGGTGAAATTCCGAATTGGTTGTAACTATTTCAGAGACAAACTTGAGACGCTTCAAATGGTTATCTGATTTTTGTTCTCGAGTGAATTTGATCCTATATGGATGTAGGCCGAGAGACTTTCACAAAATTCGCCGCAATGTTGTATGAGCGATGCCGAATTCCTGCGAACGGTGTGGAATGGATTGATTTGTGTCGCTGTGGCTGTCAACAGATACACTTAAATTTAATATACTCGTACGAGTAGATAAAATTGTAAATTGCAAGTCGGGTGGGGCGATTATAACGACCGATAATTGGAGTTAGCGCTCATTAAGTTGAAGCCACCGACTCCGAATTTGGTTATGAATTTTAATAATTTGTAAAACCTGAACTGAACCATGACTAAATGGTAGACATTGACAATTTTTGAATTTTTATGCTGCTAGAGTCACATTAGGCTCGAAATAATTAAAAACAAAGTTTCAAGTACGTATCTTAATATTATCCCCTGCCGTCTGCAATGTAAGTTTCTTATCTGAATAACATGGGGTTTCGGTATTGAATAATAAATTTTTTATTCGAGCCAAGTAACTATTCAAAAAATTTAAAACTTGGAATACTTCAACTTTATAATAGTAGCTAATCTTTAGAATTTGTAACAGATTCTTAGCTATTATAATTTTATAGTTTCAGACAGATACAAAAAATCTTAATTTTTTCCAAAACTTGTTCAAAAATAAGTACTAAATTATCTTTATTTGCATATTATGCCTTGTCAGTTATGCGTATGTTTGCACTAGTTTTTGAATTTGTTTAATTTTGATGAACAACGCTGTTGTTACTCAATCATAAACTTTTGTTTATGTTTCGGGTGGTCGTGTCTCAAGTTGTGGCGTATTGGCTTCCAAATCAGAATGTTCGGTGTTCGAATACTAGCTGCTTGAAGGACATACATTTTATTAGTCAACTGTAATCATCATATAAAATGAGTAGTTATTGTAAATAGAAAACAACCACAATCCGGCTTCCACTAACAACTTAACATACTCGTATTAACTAAAAATAGAGATCAAAAACAAATTATAGTTCAGCTTACATAGGAATTCAAAAAGAAATATTCTAGATGCAAGAAAAATTACAGTAGTTAATATGTAGTTATATAAAACATTATCAATGCAGAAAATAAAAGGTTTTTTTTAATAAATGACAGTTATTTTTGATTCTAGACCTCTAATTTTTGTAACTTAATGATAATAAAAAATAATGTGTTATTAGTTTTTGACCAAATTTTCGGAAAAAAAAACATTTTTTTTAACTAGGTATAATACATATATTATATTATGATAAGTAGCTAAAAATTTGTAAAAATTATACGGAATACCAGCTATTATAAAGTTTAATATTTGTTGAGCAGTTACTTTGGCTAGTATAAGAAATTGATTATTCAGTGACGAAAACCCCATCTTATTCAAATAAGAAACTTACATTGCAATCCGGCACGGGTTAATATTAAGATAGAGACTTGAAACTTGAAGAAAAAATTGTCAAGAGCAGCTTAATGTGTAATCGTACGTTGTTGAGCGGGAAGGAGGGTGTATTTAGTTAGAAGGAACTGGATCAATGTTTGGAGGCGATTAGAACGGAAAAGAAATTGGGGTTAATCATTTAGAGCAGATTTGATGAAGATGAACGAATTAAAAATTCGCTGCTCTTAAAATAGTGACTTAGAAAAGAATTAATGTATTCGTTAAGAGTATTCGTTAATGGTTTTGAATAACGTAAATGTAAATCTGAATTTAAAAAAAAAAAATTATAATACAACGGTATTTATGTATATTACAGGTTGATTTATGAATTTATTTGGCAAGTGAACATTTGGCATTGCAGATTAAAAGAGAGGGGGTGAATCGTTTAATTGTTTCAAAGTAAATGTTGTTCTAAACAAAAGTTATTAAAAATCAAAAGTCATTTTGTTTTTTTAAATTTAAAATTTTGATTTTGTCATTATATTTTTCCGAAAAATATGTAAATAACCCCCACTCTTTGTAATGTTGAAACGTGTATCTAGTATTTATAAATATTTTCTCTTAAGGCAGCAGTTTTTAAGATACGATCCAACTGGTTGAAACAGGTAAAACACTAAGTCAAAAATTGTTAAAGTTACAAATGTTGATTGCACATTTGTATTTTAATTTTTTTCATTAAACGTTTTATTATAACAATTGTTGAAACCATTGATTCACGCCAGAGCACGCCAATTCTATTCGGACTTTCGCAACTGCCTTATCAATCCTATGGTTCAAGTCATCTTATTAGTTTTGATGAGTAAACAATGTTCTCCATCCGTCCCCATAAACAAAGTCCATGAATTTCCATGCACGCGATCTAACTACTCTCTACCTGCATAGCCATAGTATACGGGGGCGCCCCGCTAGTAAACAATGGACTTTCTTTGTTGCAGTGGTATACCTAATAGTTTTGGTAATTTGTTTCGCAAAAATTAAAGGTAGAGATTCGAGTTAAGCCTTGGAGGAAGCCGATAGGGCCCGATCAGCTTGCAACCCAATATTCCTGACATTGAACTGATGCTGAAAAGCTCTGTGTTTCATGGAGTTAATTTCTATCTAGATATGTAAACTGTGGAAATTAGATTGCATCCCTGGTGAACTGGGACTCATCCATCCACAGAATCCGACTATAAAGTTGTTTTCAACAATGTGTCATTCAAAAATGTAATTGTAGAATTACAAACGTTTCTCTGAATCTTTTGTACTAGTATATGAATACTACAGATATATGTCTGCTTAGTTTCTTAAGACAGGTACTTGGATTGTTTCTGACTTAATGTAAAGCGCCCTTATAGTTGGAAACGCCTTCTACAAAATCAGGATGTAAATCTCTCGATTATTTCCGCCTTGTTCCTGTCTCCCTCAACTTGTAATGTAATATCCTATTATGGTATAGTCTTAGAGATTCCAATCTCGCTCGTTGACCGTCATCCTTGCAGAAACCAGAGATATAAACCAGGCCTGCATATCTTTGTGTTGAAAAGTCAATTAACGAAAATATTATGAGTTAAACGTCAATATCTCGGTTAAAAAATTGCCAACTGGTTACACAAATAATTCTTTTGCATTCTTTTTACATTATTTCGTAAGACATCAGCTTATTTTTGTTTTTCAGAAAATATAACTGTTTTTTTATCTCAAAAATGGGTGTTACCAGTGTTACGTACCTGATGTCCCTTTTTCCTGTTAAAACAAAAGACCAGCATATTTTTGCGTTGGAAAGTCAATCATCGAAAATATTATGAATTAAACGTCAATATCTCAGTTAAAAACTACCAACTGGTTATACAAATAATACATTCCTTTTACATCATTTTGTAAGAGATCAATTTATTTATTTTATTTGTAATTTGAGTAAAATCTACGAAAAAATACTTATTGATAAAATTGTCAAATGTATTGAAGAGCAAAAAAATATATCCTGATGAGCAGTTTGGTTTTAGGCGTAGTCATGGAACCTCGCATCAAGCTCTCAGAATATGCAATCTTATAAAGAGTAATCGTGCAATAGGTAAATCAACTGGGATGATTTTGTTGGATATTAAGAAAGCAATTGACTCCGTCTGGCATGATGGGCTTATCTACAAAATGTTAAATAATAATTTTATAAACGCGAATTTAATAAACACGATTGAAATATTGCAAACCTATCTGTCCAAGTGGAAAATAAAACTGAACGTGGAAAAATCCAAACTATATTTTTCACCCGAAAAAAAGGCCTTGCTTTTTTCCAGCTAATCAGTTAAGAATCAATGGCTACCTAATAACATGGAAGCCATTTGTTAAGTACTTGGGCATATTTCTTGATCGAAAACTGACATTTAACAAACACGTTTTAGAAACAATTAATAAAGATAAAATAGCCATAGAAATGTTATATCACTTTATTAATAGGAAATCATTACTTTTATACGATAATAAAATGATATTTCAATACGATTTTCCAATCTATCTTACTATACGGTTGTATGGTGTGGGGCAATTGTGCTAAGTGCTACATTAAAAAGCTTCTAATATCTGAAATTATAGCTTTAAAAATGATGCGTAGTCTTCCCTTGCATTACTCTAAAACAGATCTAATGTTGAATTGATCTCCTCCAGGATATGCAAGGTAAACGACACGTTCAGAGTAAGATGTAATATTCCCGACAATCTTCTAGTAAATCAACTTAATTTATCGTGACATATACAATATTATTGTTTTATTCATTAGATATGTACAATGTATATTATGATTTTTTATTCATTTATTTACTTTTGTTTTGTTAATTTAGTTTATTTGATTTTAACCAAGCTTCTGTAATGTTCATTTGTTTGTCCATTTAATTATCTACCGATTTATTTATACGAGGGGCGTTCAACATATTCTCGGTATCGAGGTGAAGCTGTGGTTGTATATATAAATTGACTTATTTATCAAGTAATACTATTATTTTAATGCATTCATGTAAAATTTTATATAAATGTGATTATTAATTCGCGTTTTATCTCTAGTTAAACAGAATCATAATGGCAACTGAGACGATGATGGTGAAAATTGAGCATCGCGCTGTAATTAAATTTCTCACTAAGCAAGGAAAAAGTTAAAAAACTATTCATGAAGAGATGGTGGCTGTTTACCAAGGTTCCGCACCTTCATTAACAAGAGTTCAAGAGAGGCAGAGAGAGCATTGAAGACGACCCCCGCTCCGGCGCCCCGGCTACTGCTTGTACGGGAGAAAGCATCAAAGAAGTCGAAAAACTTGTTCTTGAGGATGCCCGAATAAAGGTGAAAATGATGGCAGAGATCACCAAGCTTTCAATTGGTACCATTCACACCATTCTTCATGACCATCTTAACCTTTCAAAGGTCAGTGCAAGGTGGGTGCCACGAATGCTCACAGCGCCTCAGAAAAAAGTGAGAATCGCATGCTGTAGAGAGCTTTTGGAGATGTGTAGTGAGAACGCGGACGGTGTTATGGATCGAATTGTTACTGGGGACGAAACATGGGTCCACCACTATGACCCTGAAAGCAAACAAGAGTCCATGCAGTGGCATAAAAAAGGAACAGACCCCCCGAAGAAGTTCAAAGTCACTCCGTCTGCCGGGAATCTCATGGCCACAGTTTTTTGGGACTCAAAGGGAATCTTGCTCACTGAGTACAAAAAAAAGGTGAAACCATCAACGTCACATCCTACGCTTCCACTTTGCATAATTTGCGGGAGGAAATTAAAAAGAAAAGACGGGGTAAACTCGCAGCGGGTGTGTTGCTTCTTCATGACAACGCTCCTGTTCACACGGCGCGAGTTTCCAAGGCTGCTGCGCGAGATTGTGGTTTCGAAGAAATCCAACACCCACCCTATAGTCCAGACCTTGCCCCTAGTGATTATTTCCTGTTTCCGGATTTGAAAAAATGTCTTCGTGGAAAAAGATTTTCGGATGATGAAGAACTGAAGTCGGCAATAAATGGGTATTTTGCAGAGAAAGAGGAAATTTATATTTTTGAGGGTTTAAAAAAGCTTATCTCAAGATGTAACAAATGCATTGATGTTAGAGGAGATTATATTGAAAAATAAAAACAATTTAAATTAAATTCACATTTTCCTTCATATCGATACCGATTCATTTATATATTTATTTATATATCTGCATATATGTGTGTCTGTATATTTATTTATTTATTTAGATTTATTTATTTTATACTATATATTTGTTTTTTATTTATTTACTTACTTATTATATACTATTTCCTTTATTATTTACCTTTTTTTTTTCTTTTTTTTTTAATTTCAGATTTGTTTCCATGATTTTCCTCAATATACTCGTACATATAAATAAATTGTTTCATATTTGTTTGTACTTTAAAAATTTAATGGACAGTGATTCAGTCGAAAAACAAAAATATGTCGAATCTCTGCAAATTGTGTAATGTGAATTGTGCGGCAACATATCATAATAAACTAACTAACTTTTTCATATTAGAGGTTTTTCTTGAATGAACTAAAGTGAAATGGTTTTCCCATTCTTCTAACTGAAATCTTAATTGCAATAAAAAATTATCCAGTAGAATGATATAAATTCTATCAAATCTCTGTATGTAAACCGTGTGATGACAAAATCAATATAAAAATTAAATATGAAAAAGAGACTACCTCGGATAGGTAACACCCATTGGTTGGTAGCAGCGGAAAATCATGCACTGATATCGATGGAATATTGTTGTTACTTTTTCTTGGGCCCAAACGATTGATATTTGTTACAGTTGTTTGCCTCATTTCCATGTACTTAGTTTTGATGGTGAATGCACTGTCTGTGCACTTATGATTTCCTTTGCAAATTGGACATCTGTATATACCCGAGTTGGTATATTCAGTAGTCTTGTGATTGTTTTGATGGTACAGATACGTTGGCCGTGTCCAAACATTTGACAGTTTTTTTTTGTTTTTTTTTATAATTTGCGCGCTCAAGGAATTTAAGTACCCTTAAAATGTTTGCACAAAATCAGGGAGGATGGAAAGAGAGGTACCAGTGAACACTGGCTTTAAATGTTTGAGGGTTATAATGACTAGGGAATAAAGAGATAGGCAAGGCATTCCATAAACGAGTTGTACGGCTTAGGAACGAATTACGATATTTCAGAGTACGTCCGAAAGTGGGCTGGAGGGTATACTGATGAGCATTCATAGCGAGACGGGTGTAACGGTTAAAAGTCTGAAGGGGCGGAATGCTACTGGCGATTTCTATGGAGAACTGGTGATGGAAATAGCGATAAAACAAAGTGAAACAGAAGAAATTACGTCGGTGTTCGAGAATCCTACAGTTTTGAATCCTACATAGCAGGTGCAGAAATGTTTTGGGAGCACCCGACAAGATGTGGGCATTGTACTCCAATTTTGGGCGGATGAATGCCTTATATATTGAGGCCAGATCAGAGGGGGTAAAATATTTCTTACATCGCTTGAGGAAACTTAGACATTTCGCAGCATTTTTGACGACATCGAATATGTGGTCATTCCAACGCAAGTTGTCATTGACACACATACCGAGAATGGAAAGTTTTTCAGTTTCGACGATGCAAGTACCATTCATGGTTAATGGCTGGGTGTTTAAATTTCGCCTTAACAATAACAGACAACATTGTGCTTTGGAACCGTCAAATTCCACTCTGTTGATTGATTGGTTATGCTGTTAATATCGGAATTTAATGAGCTTGACATACGCTGCCGTTTCCGTTCTAGAGTCGAAGAGCAGTGACGTGAGTCCGGGACAAATGCTGTTTTCCATCTGCTCGGGAAGAATCCTAAGGAGTAGGATTGATGAAAAATCTTACGTATTGGTTTTGCCAGCGTGGAAGAACACCTCTTCAGAAGAAGGCGAGATATACTATCAGGACCAGCGGCTGATCTTTAAGTAGTCTTGCTACTACACGGGTGCGAAAGTGGATTCGTCCCATTGAAGATTCGACGCACTCAAGTGTAGGCGGAGACAATGCACAATTTGGGAGTTTTGAACTGGCCGCAAAGTAGGCAGCAAGTAGATTGGCCTTATCTAAAGAACGACCAAAAATTGTTACTACGAGGGCGGCTCAATAAGTCCGTGACTTTTTGAATTTCTGACCTCTTTACTGAAACAGCAACACTGCTCCTGTCAACAGGCATCTCTCAGTTGACTCCTGTCAAAATTTAAACTTGCTGCGTCAGTTAGTTTGTGTTTGACAGCTATTTTTATCAGACTACTCACTAATTTGAGGAGAAAATGGAAAAAAGTGAATTTCATGTGCTTCACTTCACAGGAAGGTTTGGCGTTGTTTAATCGCAATATGGAGGAGTTTTTGCGCCGTTTTGTAACCGTGGACGAAACATGGATCCATTACAACACACCAGAGAACAAACAACAGTCAAAACAGTGGGTTTCTAAGGGTGAGTCGGCGCCAAAGAAGGCCAAGGTGGGTTTGTCAGCCAATAAAGTTATGGCGACTGTTGTTTGGGATGCACGCGGGATAATCCACATTGAATACCTTCAAAAGGGAAGAATAATCAATGGGGAATATTATGCCAACTTATTGGACCGATTCATTGACGATTTGAAAAAAAACCGACCTCATTTGGCCAAGAAAAAAGTTATTTTCCACCAAGACAATGCAAGGGTGCACACATGTGCAGTTGCCATGGCAAAAATCCATGAATTGGGCTATGAATTGCTCCCTCATCCACCCTATTCTCCAGATTTGGCTCCGAGCGACTACTTCTTGTTCCCAAACCTGAAGAAATGGCTTGGTGGAAAAAGATTTGACTCCAATGATGAAGTCATCTCGCAAACAAAGGCCTGTTTTGAGGACCTCGACAAATCATTTTTTTTGGAAGGGATAAAAAAATTGGAGAAGCGTTGGACAAAGTGTATAGAGCTCAAGGGAGACTACGTTGAAAAATAAAATTATTTTTTTTATCAAAAAATCTGTGTTTTATTCCAAAAGTCACGTACTTATTGACCCGCCCTCGTACCTTTGGGACATTGTAGTATTTTTTTGCTTCAGTTTTTGGTCGTATTGGAATCTTAAACGCTTAAGAAAGACGTTGCAGTCATTCCTGGCTCGTTTAAACTTTTTTCGGTTTTCCTCTGTGGGATTGGTCTTGAAGCACCGAAAAAACATTTCTCTAATTCAGACAGCCTCTTTACAGCTCGAGTAGTACCATGCCTTTTCTTTTGGTCTGAGACTCTTCGTCCGATGAGGAATAAAGGATCTCATTCCACAGAGAATGGTGTCTGCGATCATATTAGCAGAGACATCCACGTCGTTATCGAGGAAACATAACGACCAGGTAAAATTCGTAATGTAGCTGTTAAGACCGCTCCAGTTGACTTTCTCGTATTGCCATATGGCTCTTTTAAGAATTTTTTCTCTAACTGTGTGGTCGGTGTACGAGAAATTAGCTGATATGACACAATGGTCCGACGAGCCTAAAGCACATCTACGGTGTACTTACCAGGGTGAGAAGTTAAAAACAAGTCCAGGGTGCTGTCGGTATGACTATCAACGTCTGGTATTCGCGTGGGCTCATTTACAAGCTGCGTGAAGTTGTACATAAATGGCGAGACCGCTGTGAGAGATGAATAATGGCACAAGTTCGTAGCCAAGTAGCTTCAGATCAGAATGATCTGAGAGGTGATCTACCTGTGTTTCGCTAAGTGCCAAAAAAGCTGGTCTGTATTTACAGATGTCGACGTATGCAGAAAAGTGATTACTTTTTAGCCCGCGTATATTTGCAATGTCCACTCTAAATTCCCGAGTCATTATAAAGAAAAACAAACACAAAAAACAAAAATACGGACGTTACTAAGCACAGCTGTGAAGTAAAAATTCAGAGTTGGTTTACCGAATCAAATTGTTTTAGGTGTTATTCCCATACTACAATAGGAAACAGCCAGCTATCCATCGGTTGTTACATACACTCAGCCACTGCACCCGCTGTATAACAATGTAATACAGCAACGGCAGTGGCCGAGTGCAAGCAACAGTATGACCAGGAGTAGGAAGTTTGGAATGCCCGCGCTGTGGATTTCACTGCACTCGCGCATTGATTTTTTAATTTTTTTATTTCTTGATTTTTTATTTAATTATTTTTTAATTACAAGTTTTATGTACAAGTTTTTTTTGTTGTTAAATCGCGCGCGGCGAGTTTTTTTTTCCTCCACGCGAGGAGCGAATTTCACAGTGCACTTGTCAATCCCGGCATTGTGTTGGTCTATTCTTTTGTTTTCTTTGATAGTTCCAATTGCTTTGGGTATGTAAAATGGCGCGAATATTCATTCTTAGTTCACTAAGTTTGGTTGTACCACTTTTAAGAAAAATTAGATTACAGATGTGAGTTCATATGTTTTAGTTATCATTTTGATTTCTTTGCATTTAAGTTCAATTGATCAAACTTGCACGAGCACAAATGTTCCTCATTGATTTAAAATCGCACTTTTGGTGAGTTTTTGACTTTATTCATGGTCGAGTGTTTGTTCGTTTGGCTCAACAATGAGTGTTATGATTAAGAGTAAAACGCAAAAAGCAAAAATCAACTCGTATGAGTTGTTGCATGTGATAACTAAGCACTGCTAATTAGGCTGGAAAAAGAAAGTGAAACAGAAAAGAAACAAAATAATTCCATAACTAAATATTTATTATCATATTTTGATAAAAAAAATTAAAGAAGAACTTATTAAATATTTATTTAATAATTGTTATTTAACTTTTAACTGATTAGTGTTTGATTGATTGCTAGAATCTTTATCCGATTCCAAATTGCTTTCAAGAAATGACAAAACTTTTTAATATCACATAGGTCGCTTGGTTGCATAGTTAATGCAGGTGGATATAAAAAGAAAGCAGTATTTTGCCATATATTAAGGTTAGGAAATCAAATGTGGTCAACATTATAGATTATTTTTTCTTTAAATGACAAAATGAAAGCTACGTATGTTGGTTTGGTTACACATAGATGCTTAATTTTTTCAATCGACGGTACGACGAAGAATAAAGATGGAGAACTGCAAAGCTGCAGTTTCTTTAATATAACTTCGAAGTCACTGCATAAGTATACTAGCTGTTGAAGCGTTGAAATATTTCTTGTTTCTTTTTGAGGTTTTCATTAATATGAAACCAATTGTCTACAATTGACTTAAATATTGTGAAGTTGGAGTTCCAGCGTGTCGGGCATTCATTTTTTGAAATAAGTTTTTAACTGATACTGTAAGTTGGCTTTTTTAAAATATTTAAAAATTTTCTTGCACGCCTCTACAAGTTCTGTCAGCTCTACAGATTCATTGAAGGGGTGTTCAAAACGTTCGCAATCAAATGGCTGCTACAGTTTAAACCAACGTTGTTCTCCAAGGCTTTCACAACGTTTGACCCCCTGTCTGTTACAAACTTAATTTTCTCTATATTGTTCATTCTGAACTTGCAAAACAGAGTGTTTAATTTACTCAAAATGGTATCACCGGTTGAGCGCTGAAAGTCCATAGATTTTATACCCAAATTTACATCACAGAGTCACCCCCAAAAAGTCTCTGTGAACATAATTGTCAGTCCACAAATCTAGTGTAGCAGATGCTTCTGCTATCTTTTGCGTTGTACGTGAAAGCGTTGTTGAATCAGTCAATATGTCTTGAATATCAACATATTCTCCATATTTTACTCCAATGTTGATAAAAAATTTTGCGAGCTTTTTAAAGCCAACGCTTTAGTTACCCATGCCACACAGGTGTCAATGGTGGCTTGTTTGTCTTCTGTGTTAACAGTTATCAAGCGCTTCGTCTCTTTAAGTGATTGGCAGCATTTATGGCGACATAAATTTGACGACTGTTTAGGCGAACATTTCAAAAGTTTGTTGCAGGACCGGCAATACAAATATAGTTCCATCCTCCTTAATAATTTTAGATAATATGCTCCAAATTACACCTCTTCCCTTATTTCGCGGCGACAAGGTATACAAATTTTTCTGAATTTGATCTAAAACAAAGGATTGCTCCATCCTGATGCAACGAATAAATCAAATTATCTACGTAGTTCTTTAATATTTCCGTTTCATATTACATAATGCATTACAACACGTGTAAATCACTCAACGTCGACGATTGTTTGCTTACCCGAGCCGATCAACCGACTCAAATAGTGTCGAACCATTCGATTTAAATCATGTGCTGATTTTATTCAACGCTGATTTTTGTTGAGTTATTAAATATGAGTAAAACACGTTGGGGGCAACGGCTGATGAACGATACGTTCATCAACATGTGCTGATTTTATTCAACGAAGAGCTTTTTTGAGTGATTGCATGTGAGTAAGAATTTCATTATCTGGTGAAATCAAGAAGAAAGTGATTCTTGCAGTTCTCTGATATGCACCTAAACTAAACAGCAGAACTTTGAAAGCTTTTTTATTTTTCAAATAGTGAGTGAAGTATTGGCAGTTTTCCGGTTTGAGTTTATTGAGTACAGAATAGTATGACTCCATTGCTTTACACAATAATTTATATACCAATTGACATCTTTTTAATGGAATAATCACGTCTTTAAAGTTTGCATTAGAGCATGAACGAAATGACAACATTTTTGAAGCAGTTTTGACGGAGGTAATACTAGTTATGTGGTTTTAGTTTGTAACATAAGCACATTCATATCATCACTCTCAGCATCACTGTCTGGCTAGCAATGCAATGGACTCCAATAATTGGAGTCTTTCGTGGTCAAAACCCGTTTTAGGAACCAATTTAGGTTTTCTTTCCTGCGACAGTAACTTGTCCTCAGAATTTGACGATCTAGTGCGTTTACTTGTTTTGACTGGATTTAAGAAACATTTAGAGAAATAGCAAGTTGACCGTATCAATGCGATTGCGATCAAAACTCCGACAGAACTGATATGAAAAAGTAATACAAAAAAAACGAAAAGGTCTTGGCTAGAACTTGGAATGAATCAATTTATGGAACAATAAATAGATATAATAATAAAAATAAATAAGTCAATAAATTTATAATAAATAAATAAATAAATATTTTACATACATAGATTAATAAACAAATTCGTAAATAGGTAAATAAATAAATACACGGAATAAATAAGTATATACTGCTGTGGTAAAAATAATAGTAGTGAAACTTGTGTAGTAAGAAAACGAACGAAAAAGTAATTCAATCCACTTTGTACAGACAAATATTATATTGTTTTCAAATCTATGTTTTTGAAAATATTATTTTAAAATCAAACTTACATCTAGAATTTAATATTAAGTATAATATTTTAGAATGTGTCCAAGAGTATTCAAAAAAGGACGGCCAAAAAAATAGTAGTGCGCTCAGTATCTATCTTAAAATATAACAAAATGAACATTAAGCTTAATATTTAAATCAAGAAAAACAAAAATGTTTTTTTACCTCAAATTAATATTTAGTTGTGTGACCTCTATTAGAGATAACTGCAGCACAACGTCGTGGCATGGAGGTTACCAAGTTTTGACACCTTTCCAAGGATATCGACATCCAAGATTGTTGCACAACTGCCCAAAGGTCATTGTTGTTAGTTGGTTGACAAATAGCAACAGCCTTCATAACGTTGCACCAAAGATCCTCAATTGGGTTAAGGTCTGAGGATTTTGCAGGCCATTCCAATACATTGACCCGGTGCGGAAGAAACTACTGCTTAGCAAATTTGCTAGTATGCTTTGGGCCATTGTCTTGTTGAAAGACCCATATTAATGGCATTTCCTCCTCAGCATACGGCAGCATGACTTCCTCCAAGATTTGCACATATAGATGTTGATCCATGATGGATATGGGACCAACAAAATAAAAAGAAAAACATGCCCAAACCATGACGCTGGACCCTCCATGTTTTATGGTGTTTGTCGTATACTGAGGATTAAATTCTGTTCTTGGAGGCCTTCTGACATTGACGAGATCCCTTTCCCCCATACAAAACGATTTTTGGTCAGACGACAACATTTTTCTCCACGCTGCCAATTAGTTTCTGGATTTCTAAATAGGTTTAACTTTCGGCATTTAACTTTTTTTATATCCTCGCGCCTTTCAGGTGTGCAATGCTTACCTCTACCGATTGCTGACGAAAATATAAAGAATTTGTTAATAAATGTTACGAAAAATTCATAAAAGAACACGATTCTAAACTTTGCAGAACTTAACAATGCTAAAATATGAGAATATTTACGAAGCACTACTATTATTTTGACTGGACAAAATCCACAACTTTCATTAATAACATTCGACAAATTTGCGCAACAAAACAAAGAGTATGCAGACATTGCCGTACAAAAATTGTTGTGCTCTTATTATATACTCGTAACTGTTTTTTACAATCAAGGTCATAAAAACAATCAAAACAAACAAATAAACAATTTAAAAATTATGTTCTGACTTCCACTACTAATATTTTAACCGCAACTGTATATAATTATGTAAATAAATAAACATAAATATAGGGTTTTCCAATAAGGACTTATCAACTTTTTTTTAAATAAAACGCAAACCATTTGAGATATTTCAAAAACTTTATTATCGGCTTGAAGTACAACCAAAACATTTATGAATGGAATTCGACTTCGTTCATATGGCTACCGCGGGGACGCTGCAGCGGTGGATTCATTGGACCCAATTTTAAACGATTCGGCCACACATTTCGGCCGAAACGGCCGCTATTTCGCGTTCAATGTTGGCTCTGAGCTCTTCCAACGTCGTCGGCGTGTTGGCATAAACCAATAACTTAACGTAGCCTCACAGAAAATAGTCAAGCGGCGTTAATCGAACGAACGAACGAGGCGGCCAATCGACTGGCCTTGAGATAACACGCTCACCATATTTACTCTTCAATAAATCGATTGTAGCGTGTTCTGTTTGGTTTGTGGCATCATCTTGTTGAAACCACATGTCATCCAAGTCCATATCTTCCAATTCGGGCTAAAAATAGTTGGTGATCATGGCGCGATAACGCTGACCATTCACATCATGACGATCGTTATCCTCGACGAAAAAATATGCCCAATTCTTGAGAATTCTTGAGTTAACGTTCTTAAGGTTGCAATCACCGACTCCGAATTTCGGTAGAAAATTTTTATAATTTGCAAACGTTGCTCATTCGTGTACTTTACCATGATGAAAATGTTGAGTTTACTGAATAAATTGACAGTGACAGTTTGATGATTAGTGAAAGAGTGCGTTCACAAATTAAATTTAAAGTTGTCCAGTCCCTATTGGAAAACCCTTTATATGAAGAAATAAATCAATAATATGTGCATAATACATAAATACTCGTACATAGAAAAAGACGAAGTTATCGCAATCAAATATGCGCGTGTCGAAGTTGATTCAACGCGCACAGACATGGTTCCCAGCTGAGTCAGCATATTATTTACCTGCAGATATTGTTATGCAGGTTTATGCACGCGCAGGTTATACGGAATGGGACGCATGCGAAATATCAAAAGTGACGAGTCAGGAGATATTCATGGGAACATTTGAATAGAGGAAAAGCTGGGAGTTAAATGGAAGTGGATTGTAGGTTCAGTTGTAATCGTACAGGCAACTAGGTTGATTCATCCGTAAAGCTTTTTATAACGCATACGATATAAATTCTTTTGTAATACCGTAACATTTTAGGAGGTGACGCATGCAATTAGTGGCAAGCCGTTGAAGAAGAAGCGAAAAACTGCGAAAGCGTTTTATCTTTGCTAAGAAGTAATTATGCTTCATCTAAACAGGCATATAGAATATATCGGGAAATTTTTGAAAGCAGCAGGAGAGCGAAGAAAGTACGGATGACTTTATGTGAAAAAAAGAGCTCTTCTAGCTCAATTGCCTTATCTAAGCCCTCGGAAACTATGATGACAGATTGACTTTATGGATTACTTCATATAAGTATTCGTGATGATGTGCCCTGCGAAAACATTTCAACTTTGGTTGAGAAACTCGAACAGAAAGTTGATAAAACACCCAATGAAATCAAACGTCGCTGTAATTTCTGCAATCATCTAGGATACATAATAATAGAGCATCGAAAAGAGAAGAGACCCGAGTCAGAAAGTCAACAGATATCAAATTGCCGTACATGCAAAGATTTACCAAAAAGTCCACATGAATGTATCATTCAACCATATAAAAAAACTCATTAGTAAACGATTTACCATCCAATTATTTATGTCTCACGGAGAAAAGGGTATTGCATACATTGACACCGCAGCGCGCACTTGAGTAGCTGGTCACTACCTTTTCGAGCATCTCCTCCGAAAAAAAACACCCTTCTAAGAAATGAGTGCAAACGTAAGTCTTGCTGATGGAAGCGTAAAACACAGCGAAATCTGTACGGCGTCGACTTCAATTACCATTGGAAATCACTTTTATCGTACTCCCAAAAGCAAAAAACAACAGAACACTTATTGGTATAGACTTCTTAGAAGGGAATGGCATCGTTCTAAATCTTGGTCAGAGATGTTGGTATTTCCAAAATGAACCAAATAAACACTACTACACATTCTACTATCTCTTCAGCACTGCAAATGGAACAAGAAATAGAACCAGTTTCACCGCTGCAGAGGACACCAAAAGTCAGAAAGTTTTCGGAAAAATGTTTTGGACCACAACCATGGGAAAAAAGAAGTACTACAGCCACAAAAAATGATTACTCACCACATTCCATTGACGAGATTTTCCTTGATAGTTTATGATATCTTATTACACCGGATGGACAGATAAATAAACATCTTTTCCCGAAACCGCAGTCGCAAGATACAAAGATGGACACAGATGCGTACTGCACTGAAATCTAATCAATAGCCATAACCCTAAGAGACCTCGAAGGATTTGATCTGAACGATTCAGAAAAAAAAGAAATCAATGATCTCCTTCTTGAAAACTCCTTAATTTTCGTACCTCTGTCAGAGCCAACACCATATGCTGAACACAAAATCAATGCAGAAAATCATTCCCCCATTTCTACAACGCCCTGCAGACTCTCTCAGACACGAAAAATCAGCTTAAACTCGAGTTCGATAAAATGTGTAAATTATCGCACTCTAAACAATATTACGGTTCCTGATAAGTAAATACCCATTACCCAGAATAGAAGATCTACTCCAGTCGACAAAGAAAACCACATGTAAATCGACACTGGACCTTCAATCTGGTTACTATTAAATTAGAGTTGCCAAAGAAGATATTCAAAAAACTGCATTTATTACACCTTTTGGGATGTACTGTTTTAAACGTATGCGATTTCGGATACGAAATGCTCCAGCCACATTCCAAAGATTGATGGATAGCTTTAGAGCGGGACTTCAAAATGTGTTTGTATTAGTCTATTCTGATGACATATTTGTTCCCTCAAGCAATTTCAACGAGCACCTAATCAAAATTTTTATGCGTTTGACCCAATTTAAACTCAAGGTAAACCGACAGAAATCGAAATTCTATTGTACAAAAGTAAAATATTATCTAGGCCACCTCATCACAAGTCATAGTATAGAAATGGACCTAGAAAAAACATCAGAAATATTAGTTAGATCAGCATCAAGAAACGTCCAAGAGGTCCTTTCTTTTCTGCAAACATTATCCTGATATACATATACGATTTGTCGTAAGTTTTGCAGATATATCCAAATCCCTAAATAACCTGACAAAAACAAAATGCTACATGTAAATGTGGTGAAGAAGAGATAAATTCATTCAGCAAACTAATAACTGCTCCCGTTTGGCAATAATCATCTAAAGACAAAGCGTTCTGCATAAAGACAGATGCAAGTTTATGGAGTGGCCGTGGTGTAGTGGTACTAACAATCGCTTCTCACTCGGAGGTCCAGGCTCGAATCCTGCCCATGACAGGTAAGTTTTTCATTTGTGTAATTGGAACCCAGACAGAAAAATTCTGCGTGTGAAGGCATAACACTGAAACGTAGATTTGGCTGTTGTAGAGTTTCAACCACAAAAAAACTAGAGCGAATTATAACTTCGAATCACTCAGCGGGAAGTAAAAACTTTCCGTCCTGTTCGGACACCCCCCCTTCCCCCCCCTGGGGAGCGAATATCGAAACCAAATACACCTGAGTTTCAAACCACTACAAAAAAAACAATTTCTCCTTTCTCCGCCTTCTACCTTTCCGCCCGCGCCCTTGCAACAGCAAAAGGGTATCCAATCCCTTAGGCGCGAGTTACGTGCCACCCTGTGCCACTCAACCGAGCTACAACTAACCATGCATTTGGTGATGCATAGGCCACGCACAAATCACGCACGAAAGCATGTTTGCCTGCTCAACAATGGCTGGCGATAAAAACATCAACACGCATTTGGTGCGTGATCTATAGATCTAGTAGTTGCAGTTGTTTATATCAGGCGCTAGGATCAATCATGCATCAACACGCTCCGAATGCATGATCATCATGCTCAACAATAACATCGAACCATCATCATCGCCAAAAGCCAAGCCACCCGAATGTTCTACCCAAAAGAGAAGTTCACCAACAGGGAGAATAGAGAGGACAACCGTGGGAGTGCATCAACACCAGTAGCATAACATTTTGACCATTCTTGTTCTGACCAATAATTAGTAGCCTAAGTATCTGCTGGAATTTCGAAAGAATATCGAAAAGAAGAAGAATCTTAGAATAAGTGAAAGCTATTTAAAACATTCAAGGTTGAACTAAGTCAAAATATACCCAGAAAAACTTAAAAAAAAAAAGTGAACACACGTGTTTGTTGTGAAACGAATCTAAAAGTGATCCTAAAGATTGCATATTGTTTAAATAATTGCTAAAAGAGCATGCTAAGGTAAGTCCTTCTCTGTAAAAGACTATATATATTCCTTATTATCCTATGCCTTCTTTCAAAGCATCCAAAATCAATAAATTAAGTTGTTCTTTAAGTTTAAACAATAGCACTTTAAAAAGTAATCTTAGTAATATTATTAAAAGTTTCTCCAATAATAATTTAATTGAAATGAATTCAAACAATTCTGATATTGTCCTTAGTGTCTTCAACTCACTCAGGATACCTGATGCAGTAAAAGACTTGCCAAATTTTGATGGAAATTCACGTCTCATATTTTATTTTCTTTCCAATGTTGAAGAAATATTAAGTTTAATATCCGAAGTTAACAACTCCCCGTACAATAAAATTATACTTAGGGCACTTCGCAACAAAGTTGTTGGTCAAGCGAATGAAGTCCTTAATTTGTATGGGACTCCAGTGGATTGGCAAGAAATTAAGCATAATTTTATAATACATTACTCAGATAAACGTAATGAGACTAGTTTAATTCGCGATTTACATCTGTTACGACAAGGCAATAATACAGTAAACGTCTTCTACTCAAATATAATCGAATTACAAGAAGCATTAACAAACCACGTTAGGGTACATGAGAGTAATCAAAAAGTAATAGGTTCCAAATTAGTGTTGTACGAAGAAATGTGTCTAAATGCCCTTATTTCAGGCCTCCGGGAACCTCTAGGTTCTACTGTTAGAGCCATGAGGCCAAATAAGTTGACAGATGCTCTTAGCTTTTATTTAAAGGAACAAAATTGTACTTACTTTCGTGATCATACATCAACCTATATGCCTTACATCCCTAATAAAATTCTTGGTCGAACTAACACACAAAATATTCGCCAAAATAGCATATCGTCATCTCAGCAATTCACTTCAAATTACAAACAACAGTTGCCTCATATTCCAAACAATTCAAATATAAATCAACAACACAACCAACAACTTTTCAATAGGCCTTATCTTTCACCAATCCCTCAACAGCTTTCTGGAAAGCAGCAATGGACAAACCCTTCAAATTTAACCAGACATAAACCAAATTCCTCAAACATCTTCCCAGCGTTTTACCAATTATAATTGCGACAAGCCATCTTCAAGTCATACAAAACGATCCCGCCAAGAACCCATGGATATAGCAAGCGGAAGTAAAAGAAATTTTCTTCACAACATCGAAACCAATACCTTCCCACATTATACACAAGATCGAGAAGAAAACTTAGCATATCAAGAGCCACAGAATTATTATCAAAATCTTGACCCTTTAATTCGTTCCGAACAAATCGTTGAAAGTGAAATAGATGACTCAAATTTTTTAACACTTGCCTAGGAAACTCAATAGATTACATTGACATTAATAATTTGAAGAATAGTTTACTACCTTATATAGAAATTAGTTGCTTAAATAATTCGAAACTTAAATTCCTCATAGATACAGGAAGCAACAAATCCTTCATTAATCCAACTATTGCAATAAATTTACCTGTTACACAAATAGATCCAATAGAAATAAAAGCTCTGTTTGGAAGTCAAACAGTTAAAAAAAAACTACGTTAAATGGCCTTTTAGAACTACAATAAATTCAGATAAAGTACTATCATTTCTCATTTTCAATATTCACAATTACTTTGACGGTCTTATCGGCATCGATATATTAAGAGACCTTAAAATGAAAATCGATTTTGAGAATTAAATTTTAACCAATGAAAACGTTAAAATAGTTCTAAAATTCAAACCCAAACTTGTGTCAGAAAAATATTTAGTACCTGCAAGAACCAAAATAATAAGTCGACTTCTCGTAGAAGTAGAATTCGGAAATATCTATATAAAACCAACTTCGATAAAACTAGGTTTATTTATTTCTGAAGGCGTTTACGAAGCCAATGGATATTTTACAGTTTTGGAGGTTTGTCAATTTAACTGATCATCCTCAAAATTTTTAGTTGAACAACTCATACAAGCCACCAAAATTAATTCAGATTAAGTTATTGAAATACATACTTTGTCCATTAGGAATATAAAGTCCCCAGATAATATTAATATACAAGATTTAATTAGAACGGACAATTTAAATTTGGAAGAGCAAAAAGCAATTAAAACTCTTTGCTATAAATGCCAGCATATCCTTTTCAATGAAAATGAAGCATTATCGTGCTCTAGCAAAATCAAGCATCAGATAAAAACCACCGATGATATTCCAATTTACACGAAATCATATAGGCATCCTCATATTCTGAGGGAGGAGATTCAAAAACAGATTTTGGATATGCTTCACGCAGGTATCATTCGTCGAAGTTTTTCTCCCTGGTCATCTCCGATTTGGATGGTTCCAAAGAAGAAAGACGCAAGTGGAAAGGAAAAACGGCGATTAGTTATAGACTATCGGAAATCGAATGAAAAAACTGTAGACGACAGATATCCAATACCGAACATATCTGATATCCTCGATAAATTAGGTAAATCCATGTATTTCACCACGCTTGTCATGGCATCTGGATTCCATTAAATTCAGGTTGAGGAAAAGGACATTCAGAAAACAGCTTTTTCAGTTAATAATGGCCATTTTGAATTTATAAGGATGCCGTTCAGTTTAAAGAATGCTCCATCAAGTTTAAAGAAGGTCTTCAAAAAATTAGAAGAAGCCAATTTAAAGGTTCAGCTTAACAAATCTGAGTTTCTCAGAAAAGACACATAGTGTCTTGGACATATAGTCACATCTGAAGGGGTTAAGCCTAACGTAGACAAAGTCTATGCCATTAAAAATTTTCCCATTCCACGAACATCTAAGCAAATCAAGTCCTTTTTAGGCCCTCTCAGATACTATCGTAAATTTATTAAGGTTTTTGCAAAACTTACAATGCCCATGACCGAATGTCTTAGGAAAGGTAATAAAATAACTCTAGATTCCAAGTACGTAAGCTGTTTTGAAACTTGCAAGAATCTTTTATGCAATGAGCCTATATTACAATACCCTAATTTTTCTAAACCATTCAACATTACGACAGATGTCAGTAATGTTGCAATTGGCGCAGTACTTTCGCAAGGCCCTGTTGGATCAGACAAACCGATTTGTTATGCAAGTCGCACCTTGTCTAGGTCTGAGCAAAATTATATTACTGTAGAATGATAACTTTTAGCTATTGTTTGGGCAACGAAATACTTTCGGCCATATATCTACGGCAGAAAATTTACCTTCATAACGGATCATAAGCCTCTACTCTGGCTATTCTCTTTAAAGGATCCTAGTTCCAAGCTTATGAGGTGGCGCTTAAGCCTTGAAGAGTTCGACTACACAATAATGCACAAAAGTGAAAAATTAAACTCCAACGCGGATGCCTTGTCCCGAGTTGAAATAAATCTATACGAAGACATAAGTCAGGAGGTCGAAAATCTTGATTTAATATACACTCAAAACAATATTGATGAATTTGAAAGCTTAAGCACTATTCATTCAGCATCAGAAAATATGGGTGTTGGTATTCAAATTTCTGAAAGAGCAATTAACGAATTTTCTAATAAGATAATTCTAATCGAAAACCCAAATCGAGCAAAACTGCATTCGACTCTTAAAATATTATTTAAAAGGAAAAAACGGCACCGTATAGAAAGTAAAAACATAAAAGAAGAGGATGAGATAATTAAAATTTTTAAAAATTTTATTAACACCAAAAGAGTAACTGCTATTTTAGCAGATGACGAAACTTTTAAAATTGTACAGCGGGTTTACTCCAAATACTTTAATTATTCCAACTTAAAACTTGTTAGAAGTCATGTACTTTTAAAAGATATAATTTGTGCAGACGAACAAGAAAGAGAAGTAAGACATTATCATGACAAATCCAATCATAGGGGAATAAATGAAACCTTAGAACATCTTAGGGCAAAGATATATGAAAGCATGTCATATCTCGAATCATTAACAACTGCGATATCTGCCAAAAAATATAAGTACGAACGTCAAGTACATCCATTAAAATTTGAATTGACTGAAACGCCGTCAAGACCCTTACAAATACTCTATTAAGATATTTATTCCGTTCTCAAAGAAAATTTCCTAACCATTTTAGATAAGTTTAATAGATTCGCAAGTGTTTATTTTTTAGCATCTATAAATACTTTGAATCTTATAAAATTACTAAAACACTTTTTCTCGCATCAGGGAATTCCCGAAAAAATAGTTTCAGACAACGGCATGTAGTTTCTTTCCACACTCTTTAAAGAATATTTGGCTCTATATAATATAAATTTTCATACAACTTGTGCAAAAAAGTTATACTGGAAATTCACCAGTCGAGAGATTCTATTCCACTCTCACAGAGTTAATAAGAATTATAAAAGCTTAACCTTCAAATAAATCTATAGCTGAGATTGTTGATGAACCGGTAATTGCCTACAATAGCTCCATACACTCTGTTACCAAAATGTCTCCATTTGAGTTATTAACCGGGCACACGGTCAAAACCACCTTTTTCCCTAAAGTAAACAATTTTCATACAGAACAAGACTACATAGTTGAACACATTAAAAACTATGATTCATTAAAACAAATAGCTTTTGATAGAAGTTTAGCATATAAAAACATGTTATTTCAAAATTAAATGAAACCCGAAAAAAATGCTCCAGAATTCGATGTTAATGAAAAACTATTTGAGAAAGATGACAGAAGGAACAAGCTAGCTGCCAAATTTATCGAACATAAAATTAAACGAGACAAAAGGGCAACAGTCGAAACAGAAAAAAGAAAAGTTTACAAACAAAAAATAAAGATAAAAGAAAACATATTTCACAAAAAAAAAATAATATTTTCAAGATCGGCTTCGGATTTTTTTTTCTCAAATAAGTGAACAAGTATCTACTTGTCTATAGATATAAACTTATGAACATGATTATATAGATTAACAAATGAAATTTGGTAAGTTTTAAGACAGCTTGGTTCCAATATATGTACTGAATATAAAGAAAAACATAAATATAGAGATAAAAGTATAAAGAAGAGCAACTCTGTACCCATCCCTGTCCACTCCACTTTATACATTTCCCATTTATATATAGTCCATATAGAATTATATTCAATTATATGGGCGGGAGGAGTTACGTGCCACCCTGTGCCACTCAACCGAGCTACAAATAACCATGCATTTGGTGATGCACAGGCCACGCACAAATCACGCACGAAGCATGTTTGCAGACTCAACAATGGCTGGCAATAAAAACATCAACACGCATTTGGTGCGTGATCCATAGATCTAGTAGTTGCAGTTGTTTATATCAGGCGCTAGGATCAATCATGCATCAACACGCTGCGAATGCATGATCATCATTCTCAACAATAACATCGAACCATCATCATCGCCAAAAGCCAAGCCACCCGAATGTTCTACCCAAAAGAGAAGTTCACCAACAGGGAAAATAGAGAGGATAACCGTGGGAGTGCATCAACACCAGTAGCATAACATTTTGACCATTCTTGTTCTGACCACGAAATAAAGAGCATCTAATAAATTGTTAAATAAAGATTTGTGTTTTTTTGCTCCCAAATATAACTCGCGCGTAAATTATAAAAAAAAGTAGCTTTGCGATAGGAGCAGGATTGGTCCAGGGGAAGAAAGCGGAGGAACATCGATTATGCATTTCGGTTATTGTTAAAGGCAGAACGGAAATATTGCACAACAGAAAGAGAAGCACTGGCTGTCTTCTAGGCAGTCGACAAATTCCGTGGATACATAGAAGGACCACTAACTGTTTTTCACTATCGTAGAAAAATTAAGATCGTCTACATTCAAGGCAGCCAACAAGGGCAAACTAACAATACTAGAATCAAGTGTTCTCCATCTAACATCACCGAAGAACAATTTCAACGACTTCATAGAAGGGGAAGATCGAGGAAGCGACAACGAATCCTGTCACATCATCGGGAGCTTGATGTGCCAGAAGAGGAAACCGTAAACCCTAACCGTTTATAACATTAATTCATGAATTATTGAGTTATTGAATTTTTGAATAATTTTTTTGTATATTTTCTTTTCATTTTGCTATACTGGCAGTACTGTCTTAACTTAATTTTGCAAGTCTGGCAATGCCATATTTATAATGTATAGAATTAGAAAGCTTTTTTTTGTAAACTCTAGAACTTGAATATCAGCTGTAATAAAAAAGCTTTAATTTTGAAAAAGTATGTAAACCTTAGAAGTTGAATATCAGCTGTAAGAAAAAGCTGTAACTTTTAACAAGGCATATAAGGCTTGTAAAATTGTGATCAGTGTGCAGTACGGTAGAGTTACCTCCATAGATAAACTAACCTAGATGTCAAACTTACTGTCTGTGAATACGTCTGAATTGTCATCAATAGCGATTTACCTCCCATTTTATACAACCACGCCGATTTTAATCAGAAAACGGCATCCACATTACACACTTTCTAGCAATTTTACTTGTAAATTGCTCTCATTCTAGCAAATTTTGACAAAGTTATAGAGATGTAAAAGTGTTGGAATTCACTTACAATGTGTCTGTGCGAAAGTTAAGGGTTTGCAAAAGTATTAGTAGAGTTTGACATCTAGGTTAGGTTATCTATGGTTACCTCAATCTCTGCTTTCTTTTCAGCGGCAATAAAATGCTTCCTGCTTTTTGTTACACAGAATCAGCGGTTTTTTTTTGTTTCATTCCGTGCATTAGTTTTCTTTTCCTCATCAAAATAAAAAACCTATGGGCTGACGTTCGCATTTTTTTTTCGAGTCCTCTTGAAGTCACATTTTGCTGTTACCATGGGAACACAGTGAAAATTATTAAAATATTAGACGATGTATAAGCGAAGAAATAAATGAAGAAATATGAACTCATTCCTCACGTGGAGACCCTTTTGAACGTATTTCGTAACCAGATAATCGTTAGGGACACAAAAGGTTTAAAAATTTACAAGGTTTCCTGGTTTCTACCGTTATTACATAGCGATTGAGAATTTAGACAAGTTAAAACTCACTGACATTATAAAAGAAGGTTAAACCGAATATCATTAATAGTGTCAAGATTCCAGAGGCATATTTAGGAACGCTACCAGAAGTGTGCGTGGAAAATTTTATTGTAGTATGTAACTACATAAAAGGTTCGCAAATAATGCTTTTTATTTCGCGGAATCCGAAAAAAAGACAATTTTTTAAATTTTAATTTATATTTATTATTTGGTGATCACTTACTAACTAACTTGAGCCACCATTAGTTACTCCCTTAGATCTACTTTTTATGTTGCAAACTCAGCTATTTGACGGTCAACGAGTGTAGTTGGCGAAAACACCGGTGGGAACCGTTTGTTTTGTTGTGTCGACAAATTTGCCTTTGCAGGTGCAGTAAATGTTCGTTGCACTTGATGCTAATAGCACTCCGATAATGAACACCCTCTAACCACGACGTAATGTCTCTTTGCTGTCCTATTGCTATTTCCACCACCAGTGCTCCATAGAAAATGTCAGTAGTATTCCGCTACTTCAAATTTTGAACCATAGTACCTGGCTCGCTATGAATGCTCATTAGTACACCCTCAAGTCCACTTTCGGACGTTTACTAAAATATCGTGATTCGTTCCTCAGACGTACAACTCGCTTATAGAATGCCCTGCCAAGCTCTCTATTTCCTAGTCGTTATAACTTGCAAACATTTAAGAACTATGTACATCGGCAAATCTCTTTTCTTCCTTCCTAAGTTTCCTTCCCCTTGAGCGCTAATTTTTAAAAAAAACGTTGTACCATATCTTATTAACTATAGGGAATTATATTATCATTTATTATTTTGTAGAACTTTACTTTAAATCATTTTAAAAGCAAATTACAAATTCAGTTAAATATATACATATATTTGCTTTAAATTAACAATTTAAAATCGTAATCCAAGATTTTAAATTGTATCCCGTTAACTGGGCCCTATTGCACCAACCACTTCTCACTAATCACTAAGCAGATTATCAAATTAGTATGCGTTTGCTAAGTGTAAGTGATAAGCGTTGCACGACAGTATGTCACATTTCACTCAATTATTATTTTTCAAATTATCACTTATCTGCTTAGTGATAATGATAACTGTTTCTCAAAAACAAACACCAACTTTGCACTCCGTTGTCGCTAAGCAAAAAATAGACAATGTGAAAGCCAATTGTGTAGTAGGTTGTGAGTTACGTTAAATTTAAATTTGCCAAAAATTAGCCGGAAACAGTCGAAGGAAAAAAAGCTAGCAGTTTTAGAAATAATGAAAGCAAAAAAGGTACGAGTAAAATTGGTTTATTTTTCATTCATTTCAAAATGTTGTTTGTCCTCGGCACATTTTATTCGGCTCCTTTCAAAATAATGCATCTACCAAAACAGAAAAAGAAGAGGTTTGGGCTTAACTTCGGCAAATGGCCAGTGGAGTTATGCTCGTAACCATTTATTTGTACTTTGGAAAAGTCAAACATTGGTAAAAGTTATACATGATACTAAAATTGAAAAAAATGTAACGGTTTCTTTATTCAAAGGCAAAGCAAGATAATTCCAAAAAAACTGGAACTGGCGTTGGAAAATATATAGTCCTCGATGAAGTAGATGAGGCAATAATAAATATTCTTGGAAGGGATTCTCCAGTTGTGGAAGGACTAGGATTGCCTGAAGCGGATAGTATTGCGACTCAACCAAGTCAACCGCAGTCGGCATCCATTACACCAAGACCTAGGGCAGCTTCCAAATATAAAACTGCAACAGAAAGGAAACCAACAGATTCCTTAGAAGAAATTAAGAAAGACGTTTTAGAATCGGACCTACTCGTATATGCCAATAAATTAAACATTTTTAAATTTGAAAAAGAAGTAGGACTGCCGTCATCTAAATTCACTTTGGAATTCCACAACTTAAGAGGCACACCTAGTGTGAAATTTAAAAAAAAATCGATTTTTTTTCATATTTGAATAAGTTATACCTTTAAAAATAACATACTAAAATTTTAAATCGATATCTCAAATAGTTTTTGAGTTACATCCATTTGAAGAGTAACTGCTCGGCAGTTAATAGTTGTATTAGCATACGGGACGTACCTGAGGTATTGTTCGGAGTCTACCGTCTCTTCCTAATGGTTGCAACCGTTATAATACGATTCCAGTTTCTATTGTAGGCTTTCAGGTATATAGACATATATGTATATATATGGGCCTGGAATAGCAGATTAGCTGTAAGTATGATTTTAATCCATTTATAACAGTGAAAACGATCATTTTATCTTTAAACGCGTTTTTTCGAAACAGAATTTTTCAAATTTGCTGCAGTGATAACTCGGAGACAAATGATCCGATCACTATTTTCTGCATGTTCTTTATATAGTTCTCCATACAATGACCTACCAGTTTTTTGATCTGATCAAAAATAGAATTTTAGCAGGCCAAAAACGACAAAAATTTTGGGTAAAATTCAACTTTTTTTTTAAAAACGCCGCCATTTTGTTAATTTTTGATCTTTTTTTTTCGATCGTAGGTCATTGTACGGACAATATCTTCTTGTTTAACGAGAATTGTTTTTTTTTATTTTTCATCCACGGAGAAGGCCGGAATCACTGCAGTGATTCACTTTTTTTTTAGCGCCGTCGGAGATCGCGTGTATCTGGAAAAATATGAAATTTTTTTCTTAAAAAATGTTACTGTGTATTCTTAAAATATGTATAAATATACCCTTAAAATTTTAAAACAATTGATACAGTAGTTTTTTTTTTTTTTAAATTCCCAAAAATCGCCTTTTTTTTAGGCTGTCACACTAGGTGTGCCCATTAATCACGAAAAGAGACGAAATTACTCTGGATGATGTTCTGTGTTTAGATGGTGACATTAGTAGCTCTGAAACTGCAACCGTACTTTAAGTATAATAATTCCGAGTATTAAAAAATAGAAATGTACATACAAATAGTTCAATATTAGTAAATTTTTCTATATATATTTTCTCATTGGAGAAATCCAACAAATTTTGAATATTAGCAGGTACTGCGTGATCGTGTACATCATCCTCTTCATCTTCATCATTCGTGTCACCCTCTATAATGTTTGCATCAGTTTCAGCAGTATAGTGTTGTCCGCTTTCTCTTTCTTTATAGCGATTTTATGGAGAATACAGCAGGCAAAAACAATCTTTGCAGCAAATCTTGGATTCAGACTCAAGCAAGGAAATTTTTCTTCAAGTATTCCTGAAATTAGCTTGTTTAATTTTAATTGTTTTTAATTTACCAAAACTATTTTCTATGATTTGTCTGATTTTCTCATGCGCGCGGTTGAATCTTTGCTCAATTGGATTATCAGGAATTTTCCGTAATGGTGGTATAAGCCAATCCTTCAACTGGTATGCACGGGTATAACTTCCCTAAGAAATGGTCGATATCCGGTTTTAAAATTCGCAAAAAGTCTGGATTCCGTGCATTGTGCCTATTCCGTGATATTGTGTTCCATTTTCGAGCCAATGAAGGATTGTTAGAAGCTGCTGCAAGGAAGTATAGGCATTGTTTTGTCTGCTGCCGTGTTCTAATTCTCCTCCAATTTGCAAAAGGACATACTCAATGTGTGTACGCGATAAACAAGAATTTCGATTATGTGCAATGTGCAAATTTAAGTCGAAATTAATACGTAGATTTGTTACATGCCTTCCTAGCGATTCATCCGATTCTTCAGAATTTTCTTCAAATAACCTCTCGAAACATAACATTTTGAACCACTTTTATTCCTTTAGCAAAAACAAAAACACGACCGAAGGCTTTGAATATCAATTTGCAAAGAGAATTTTTTCTTAGCTTAACTCCGGTTAAATTATCAAAATGTTTAATGATAATTGATAATTGCACAATGATTTAGTGCAACAAAAATTTAAATAAAGGGCATAATTTCTTAAAGTTATCACTTTTCAATTGAGCACTTATCACTCACTCATTTTCTGTTTTGTGAAACGCTAATTTTCAAAATTGAGCACTATTCACCTTTCCGTGCTCAAGTAAATTCTTTTCAAATTTATTTTTGGTGCAACAGAAACTAATCAAAATGTATAATAGGTTGCTTAGTGATAAGTAGTTGGTTTCATAAGACGCTGGTTTTCGCTAAATTTAAGTGTAGAAAGAATTTAAAATTTTATATATTAAGTACCTTCAGGGTATTGTATATTTATATTCTTAAATTAACAAAAGTTTTTAATACAATTTCCTTGAAATTTAAATTCTTCGTAAAATTGTATTTAATGTCTTCATTTTAGAAAAATCTATCGACAAATTGTAAGTTTGTGTTTCCAAAGGTTTGGTTTAATATTTCTATCGAACAATTATTAATTATTCAAATAGTTTCCATTTAATTTCATCTATCAATCGTCACAATCATTTAATAATTCTTCATTGTTCATATTTTTACAAGGTACATTATAATCATGAAAACTGTGTTTTACTTCGAGTAGTTCATTTTCTTTTAGTTCACAATTATTATTTATAATGCAATTACTGATTGATTGTAAATCTTTTTCGTACAAAATCTTAATATCGTATTTGTATTTAGTTTGATTAATTTCTATGATACCTCTGTTGGTCTTCTATTAATATTTCCTAATTTGTTTCTGAGGATAATGCTGTAACTATAAACTGTCTACTAGTATATGGTAATTTGATTGCTATTATCAAACTGCCTGTATTATATTTTAACACCCCTATTTTTGCAGTTTTTAGCTTATAAAGATATAATCAGTTATGTCTGTAGCTGTCATCATCAGTGTATCCTCTAGATTTCTTAGCTTTAATGTTGGATGGGTTTTTAGCTGGAGTAAGTTCTTCGTATGTCTGAGTCAATTGTTACCTGTCTGTTTCTATAACGTTCTTAAGATCTATAACGTTCTTAGTATCGTCGGTGTTTGTGTTTTCTGTGTTTGTTTGTGATTATGACTAGGGAATTCAGGGCAGACGTAGCCAATATACGCGGGCTAAAAAGTAATCACTTTTCTGCGTACGTCCACGTCTGTAAATACAGACCAGCTCTTTTGGCACTTAGTGAAACACAGGTAGATCCCCGCCCACACCTCTCAGATCATTCTGATCTGAAGCTCCCTGGCTACGAACTAGTGCCATTATTCTTCTCTCACCGCGGTCTCGCCATTTATGTGCGTAGTGATGTAGCTCACCAAACTCCACCACAATATGATCCATGTTCCAATCCGGAATTCAACTTCATGTGGTTAAAATTCCATCTCCGTAAGCAAATTATCCACTACTGCTTTATTTATAGAAGCCCCAAACTGGGCAGCAATTCAACTTTTAACGAGTTCGATGCGCTTTCTGACTCCATTCAAAGAATTGTATCCCTGTATGCTCATACTGCAATCGTTATTACGGGCGATTTCAATATACACAATTCTGGGAGGCTTCGACATTCTGGACAGACAACACCCGAAGGACGGTGTGTTGAGATCTTCGCTGCGGAAAACAACCTAACGCAGCTTGTAGATGAGCCCACGCGAATGCCAGACGTTGATAGTCATACCGCCAACACCCTGGACTTGTTTTTAACTTCTCACCCTGATAAGTACACCATTGATGTGCTCTCCCCTCTAGGCTCGTCGGACCATTGTGTCATATCAGCTAATTTCTCGTACACCGACCACACAGTTAGAGAAAAAATTCCTAAAAGAACAGTATGGCAATACGAGAAAGCCAACTGGAGCGGTCTTAACAGCTTCCTTAGCAATTTTAACTGGTCGTTATGCTTCCTCGATAACGACGTGGATGCCGCTGCTGATATGATTACAGACACCATTCTCTTTGGAATGAGATCCTTTATTCCTCATCGGATGAAGAGTATCAAACCAAAAGAAAAGGCATGGTACGACTCGAGCTGTAAAGAGGCCGTCAGGGTTAGAGAAATATTTTTGCGGTCCTACAAGACCAACCCAACAGAGGAAAACCGAAAAAGTTCAAACGAGCCAGAAATGACTGCAACGCCTTTCTTAAGCGTGTGAAATTCCTATACGACCAAAAACTGAGGCAAAAAATACTGCAATGTCCCAAAGGCAGTAAAAATTTTTGGTCGTTCGTCAAAAACATTAGAAATTCCGCCTCATCCTCCATCCCAACGCTCATTTACAATGACATTCCAGCTGTCAGCTCTTTGGATAAGGCCAATCTGCTTGCTGCACACTTTGCGGCCAGCTCAACACTCCCAGATTATGCCTTGTCTCCGCCTACACTTGAATGCGTCGAATCTTCAATGGGACGAATCTATTTTCGCACTCGTGTAGTAGCAAGAGTACTTAAAGATCTCAACATACATAAATCCGCTGGTCCAGATGGTATATCTCCCCTTCTTCTGAAGAGGTGTTCTTCCTCGCAGGCAAAACCACTGCGTAAGCTTTTTCATCAATCCTACTCTTTAGCACTCTTGCCGAGCAGATAGAAAACAGCATTTGTACAGCCCGTCCCTAAAAACGGCGAATCTGCTTCTCTCTCCTCCTACGGACCCATTGCACTTACGTCCCTTCTTTCCAAGGTCATGGAAACGCTGATAAATCGTCAGCTCATGAAATATCTCGAAACACGAAAACTTTTCAATGACCGGCAATATGATTTTCGTAGCAACAGGTCCACTGGTGATTTGATGGCATATCATACCAAAAAGTGGAACTAAAGAGTACATCAATCTGGCGAAAGCAAGATAGTTGCACTTGATATTTCTAAGGCATTTGACAGAGTTTGGCATCAGGCTCTTTTGTCGAAAATGCGTGCATTTGGGATCGACGACTCTCTTCTTCAATGGATTAGAAATTACCTTTCGGAACGTTCAATTCAAGTTGTCTTGGACGGTTTCAAGTCTGATATTCACAAAATAAATGCTGGTGTGCCCCAGGGCTCTATTCTGTCACCGACACTCTTTTTAATTTTCATTAACGATCTCTTGTCTACTACTTCTAATCCAATATATTCCTTTGCTGATGACAGTACTCTCTGCTTTTCATATTTGTTCCCGGACTCACGGCCCTGCTCTTCGGCTATAGTACGAGAATGGCAGCGTATGCTAAGCTCATAAAATTCCGATATCAACAGCATAACCAATTGGGGAACTATCAATAGAGTGGAATTTAATGCTTCCAAAACACAATGCTGTCTGTTGTCTTTAAAGCGAAATTTAAACACCCAGCCATTATCTATGAATGGCACTTGCATCGTCGAAACCGAAAAACTTTCCATTCTCGGTATGTGTGTCAATGACAACTTACGTTGGAATGATCACATATTTGATGTCGCCAAAAATGCTGCGAAATGTCTAGGTTTCCTCAAGCGATGTAAGAAATATTTTACCCCCTCTGATCAGGCCTCAATATATCCGCCCAAAATTGGAGTACAACTCACACATCTGGTCAGGTGCTCCTAAAACATCTCTGCACCTGCTAGATAGGATTCAAAACCGTGCGATAAAACTTATTGACGATACTAATATCAGTCAATCAATGGACACCCTCGAACACCGACGAAATGTCTCGTGTCTCACTTTGTTTTATCGCTACTTCCACCACCAGTGCTCCACTGAAATCGCCAGTAGCATTCCGCCCATTCAAACTTTCAACCGTAACACCCGTCTCGCTATGAATGCTCATCAGTATACCTTCAAGCCCATTTTCGGACGTACTCTAAAATATCGTGATTCGTTCCTAAGCCGTACAACTCGCTTATGGAATGCCCTGCCGATCTCTGTATTTCCTGGTCGTTATAACTTGCAAACATTTAAAAACAATGTACATCGGTACCTCTCTTTTCTTCCTCCCTAAATTTCCTTTGCCCGCGCTGTGTACAAACACCTTAAGGGTACCCAAACCCCTTGAGCGCGCGCTCATTATAAAAAAAAAAAAAAAAAAAAAAAACAGATCGGTGATTATGTCGTTAAAATGAGAGTTTATCTCTATTTGCCAGTTAAGGTTAAATACTGCGTTGCTCTCGTTTTCTTCTACAATTTTGATATGTTTTGTTATTTCTTGTCTATCATTGTCATCCATAGTTAAAAATAGCAGTTTAAATTCCGCCTCCACCATGTTTACAAGTACCCTTTTTTTTCTTGTGTTTTCTGGTTCTATTGCGGTTATCTTTGCTTGAATGCTAGCTACTCGTAATATTTTTCTGATTGTAAGATCACCTTCTATTTACTAGAAATTGTAATACTTTCTTTTATTAAATTCAGATTTCGTCTAAGTTAAATGTCATGGTTTCTTTTATGGCCTGGAAGCCATGTTTGATATTCCAGTAGGAGCGAACGCTTGAGTAGTGACATAAAAATTAATATTCCCATATACTTGCGCAACTCACATCCAGTCACACAATCAGGACGACCAGGCTGCTTCCGGATAGAATGAAAATTTGTTTGTTCAGTTATTTCATTTATAAAATCCGGAGAAACAAAATATGAAAAGAATTGAAACGGAGTTTGGAGTCCCATTACCTCTGAAGAAAGTTCGTTGCAATGTTCATCATTTTCAAGGAGAGCTTGCAACTGTTCACGAGTCAAAAATTCTCCAAGGTCATCTTCATCAACCTTGTCATCATCCTCTGACAAATACCCAGTTTCTAACTGTTTGAGGTAACTCACAATATTCTCATCAGAAACATTTTTTCGAGCCATTCTATAACAAAAAATAAAGCAGGGTCATTCCACGATAAATCGCCGAAGCTATATGGGGAGCTCTGAACGACATCCGTCCGATTTAGCTAAAAATTGGTACAAATACTCATTGGAGTAGTACGAATCATAAGGCAAAAAAGTTTTGCAGAATTCGATATAGTTTGCGTGTAACGAAACCTCAAAAATTAACAAAAACTCAAAATTTATGCTTTCTTTTATATTTAAAAAAATATAACTTTGGCTCTGCTCATCAGAATTTGATGAGATATACCTTGTTGAATTCAGGAAAAGGTGAACTTTCAATGACTTGGAATAATTTTTATTTTGAAGGACGAAGGATATTCCAGAATATCCTTTTTACATATATCCTTATATCCTCAAAAAATGGTATTTATTTTTATATATTATAGAGAGATTCGTCCTCTATTTCCATTTCAAATTTCAAGTTGGAATCTCTATGGGTCCGGCCAAAATAATGTTTTATAGGCGGCTAAATATTCTGTAATAAATATTTTCATTTAAAAAAAAGTCACACCGAGGCCTTTGTATCCCAAGGCCTTAAAAACTAAAAAAAAATCATTATTTATTATCTTTTAAGAGTATATACATATTCTCCGGATGAAAAGGAAAAATATTTTCCTTTAATTACTCCTTGTGAAACAGATGAAATATGATGAAGTTTTCTTGTTTCCGGCACAATTCTTAAATTAGAAAATCCCGATTCCATCAATAATTTTTCTTCATTATACTCCTGTGTGGTCACGTAGGTTGAATCCATATTCTTTATATTTTCAGTTGCCCAGTTATATAACTGAAAGGCAGTTGCTATGTGTTCCCTATACGGTCTTTGTAGGCTAGCTCTGGCAGCCAGTTTTTTTTATTGTACCACCAAGTCGCATTAGCTCTTACCATGAGAGGTCGCAAAGAAGTTCCATTCAGCATTCACTCCAAAATCCTGTTCAAGCAAAGTTAAATTAAAAAAAAATCCTTTTTGATTTTGTACTGCGCAGCAGATCCATCGGAAAAATAAATAATTTTCTTAAAATGTTGGCATTTCTTGTGCAGGAACTCTAAGAGACCGCGCTAAAATAAGTGTACTGCGATATTGTCATGCTTTAAGCTGTCACTGATTACAACCAAAACTTTCATTTTTAATATCATCCATCTGGTTCCGGTAATATATTGCGAAAGGGTTAACCGTCGCCTGTTCGTTAGTCCAGTGGTATCCCTGCACTGCATCCTGCACAACAAATTCGGAAAAGTCCAATAACACAAGTATGTCCGTTTTCGTTAAGAGAGTTTTGACTTCCTTTATGTAAGTGTTTTGTTGATCAGTTATAAAAACATAACGAATGAAAACACCAAGCCGTTTCAAAAAGCTCTGAATGAAGTCCTCAGTGTTTTCAATTCTCACTTCCAATTTTGATCGATCTGTGTAGGTCCTCTGATAGTATGTTACGTCTTCTATAAAGTGATTACTAAAAGCAGTGTCAAAGATTCTCCTTAATTTAGAATAGTTTGGGCAATTAAGGCACTTGCCCAAGTAACAATTTATATCAGGTGGGTTACAAATTACGAAAGCTAAGCAGGCTCTGCTGTCATTTTCTATCGTTTTCTATCAGCCTTGATACTCGTATATTACTACCCTCAAACATGAGTTTGATATTTTAATGGATGGTGCAAACACACACGGAATGAGTTCCTGATGCCCCAGCCAAAATGCAGTTCTTTGGTCTTAACGACGCGAATTTGGAAAATCCAATCTTAACATTATTATGAACTTCTTTGATCTTATAATATATTACCCTCAGGTTAGCCAGAACCAGGCGTTTTTGAATATATTTTTTCTGATTTTCAATCTAACAAGAAAGCAAAACGTCTTATTTTTGAACCTTAGAAAATAAATTTTTGTTACCTTTATAGATACGTAGTCTTTTTTTCCTGCCATTAGACGGCTGATATCGTCTTCACAGTAAGAACTTTCTACTAATTGCTTGATATCAGCATCTAAGCTTTTCCCATCAGTTGATGGAACGCTTTGATCTTCTTGAAGTTTTCTAGATTTCTTGATCATATAACTTGTCGACCCTGGAAACTCTTCTATAATTTTGTCGACGCTCCATTGTCTCGAAAGTAAAGACAACAAATCAAGTTTGGTGTCTTTGCTTGAAGTTTTATGGAAATTTTCTTTTATTTTCCCTTTATCTGTATCATTATCAATGGTAACAGAGAAATCTTTCTCTGCAATTTTCAACATAGACTTTTTCAATTTTGACTGCATATATTTTAAGTCACTAAGTCTTCTCTTGTCGAATGTATTTTCTCCAATATACTGTATGCATTCATTAATCAAATTGAATGCAATGTCTTTATCGAAATACATTTCATCAACTTCAATTTGATCTGCAACCTCAGAATTTAGGATCTGACTCAATTTTTTCCTACATGTAGAGCAAATTACCAACTATGTGTTCAATTTTGGTTGCATCCTAACCACCCATGGTCGTACAGGCCGCAAATCACGAGCACTGGGTTGATGAGGTGGTAAATCTAGAGGATTGCATCACGTTTTCCACACAAAAGCACCCATTATAAATTTATATTACTCACAACTCTTATTACGATACAATCTAGAATAAATCCCGAGCTCACGACAGATTGACATCAAGTGAGTGCAAATAAATTAAGCCTAACTTCTAAAATCCTCAAAAACGGGAAATGTGCAGTTACTAGTCATTGAAGAAATAAAACAAGCACAGTGACGTTGTTTTTTCTAAAAAAAACAGCTATGTACTCGTACTTATGTATGTGCACTCGCGATATATGTGAGGATGATAAGAGGAGTAACGTAATAAATATTTATTTTTTTGATTTAGCCGCCTATAAAACATTATTTTGGCCGAATCCATAGAGATCCCAACTTGAAATTTGAAATAGAAATAGAGGACGAATCCCTCTATAATATATATATATAAAAAAAAACAAAAACAAAATACCATTTTTTGAGTTATTCAAGGATATATGTAAAAAGGATATTCTGGAATATTCTTCGTCCTTGAAAATGAAAATTATTCTAAATCTTTGAAAGTTCAACTTTTCCTGAATTCAACAAGGTATATTTTATCAAATTCTGATGAGCAAAGCCAAAGATATGATTTTTTTAAATATTTACAACTTTTCAGCCAAATCGGTGGGATGTCGTTCAGAACGTCGGTAGATCCTTCATGGAATGACCCAGCAAAAAGTTCAAACCTGCGAAATCGAGTTCAAAACAAGTCTTAACTGCATGATACACACAAAAATGCACTTATTTATCACATGTAGTCAAAAATAAAAATGAAACTCTTATGTATTTACATAAATAAAGTACTAACCTTTGTTGATTTTATTTTTTCAACACAATTTTCCCAAAGATGTAATTTATAACAAAAAAAGAAAACTTTCGATTTGGCTTGATTGCAAAATTTAATCAAAACAAAAACATTTCTAGAGCTGAGAAAAGTTGTTGTATCATTTTCGATACAGCATGCATTTAAGGGTTAAGCTGTGATACGTCTCTATTATACCGCTACAAGCAAGGAGATTTGCCTATGTGTCTGTAATGTTTTAAGTTTCGTTGCTCTTAATGTAGCTTTGATAAATTAGATTTTTTTATCGTGTCCAAAAAGCTATATAAAAATTTGCTGTATTTTGTTAAACTCGTGATATGAGAGTTCCGTATAAATTCCGATTAGACCTGGTTTAATAAACCTTCTAAGGACGTCCGTCCAATAGTCTCTTTCTCTGATCATATTAATATACATGTTGTATAGTATTTCTTCTTTTTTATCCGCGTCATTAGTTAGTATCAGTTATGTTTTGTACTTGTTTACTTACTTAGATAGATATTTTATTTGGTATTGTAATATGGTCTCGGAAAGCTAACGTATACACCTAGATATTAGGCAGAATTAACCCACAATTGTTTGTTTTAAGTTGACCAAGTGGTAAAGCACAGGCTTTCCTTTTTTTAGTGAAAAATATGGTCTGTGTTTTGTCAGCGTTGAGTTTGACTTTCCACGATTTAAAATAATCGTAGATTTTGTTTAAGGCATGTTGTAAATCGTTCTCAATTTCATGGCCAAAGTTATTAGAGCTGCAAATGGCGGTGTCATCCACAAACATTGCTATTTCACAGTTCCGTATTTCTGGAAAATCAGCAACGTAGATTACGTACAACAATGGAGCCAATACTGATCCTCGAGGTACACCCGATGTTATATTTTTTAAAGATGAATGTATGTTATTCAGATTTACTTGAAATTTTCTGTTCCCGAGAAAACTTTGTATTATTTTTATGAGATATAAAGGCCAATCAAATAACTTAAATTTATGCAGAATACCTTCATGCCATATGCTATCAAAAGCCAATTTAACAACCAAAAGGACAAGACCCGTAGACTGTTTTACGCTCATTTTCTCTTTTATATGTTTTCAGATTCTTAAAACCTGGTTTTTGATTTAGATTTTTTGGAAATGGACTCATCAACACTTTCCAGTAAGGAACTTGTAAAAAATTCAATTTTTTCATCAATTTGATGGAAACTACTTGTATTATCTATATTACAGGGAATATTTCTAATGCGTTGTTTAATTTTTGTTCTATATCTATCCCAATTTGCGTTTCTAAAATCTAAGTATTGTACATCCTTTATTTTACTACTAAGGAGAATATCACAATTTATTGGAATATGATCTGAACTCAAAGCGTTAATTGCCAAAGGCTGAGTAACGATTTCTGGCGAGTTCGTTATTATCATGTCCAAAGTTGATGACGAAGACTTTTTGTTGGTTGGGAAATATGTTGGCCCATTTGGATAGAGCGAGGTTACTGGATACTTCATAATGATGTCCAGTAGCAAAATTTACCCACTTGTTTGCTCTTTTGCAACCCCAATTACGATGCCGACTGTTGAAATCACCCCCGAGTAAAAATTGTTCATTATTTGTGATAAGCTTTCTAAGATCACTCTTATAAAAGTCAATCACTTCAGCATTTCAAACTCCCCCGGGAAAGTAAAGGGAAACTATTTTAAATTTGGTATTATCATTCAATGTTAATTCAAAACCAATTGTTTCAAAAATAACAGTTTTTACATTTAGTACTAAATTATTTAGTACTAAATTCTTTTTGACTACGATGACAACTCCACCCCCTATTTCATCATCATTACGACCAAATCTATGACAGTAATAATCATTGTGTGAGACGGAGATGCTACTATTAAGCCACGTTTCACACACAAGACACACATCGACATCATTATCACAGAGAAAATTGAAAAACTCAGTGCATTTATAACGAATACTCCTGGCATTCCAACATAATACATTAAGAGAATTTGGTTTACTTGACATGATTGTATAAGTATTTTGTCGCAAGCTACGTTAACATTAAATTGCTCATATTTAGATTTACATGTACTTAACTTAGTTACGAGTATCATATCCATGGTAAGAGAGCAAAGTTCGTCTTGAGTAAAGAGGTCACTCTCATTGACGAAAGCATTTTGATTGTATGCAGTTGCATTTTGGGTCCATTGATTATAATTTTTTTTATAATTTACTATAATTTACGCGCTCCTAAGGGGTTAGATACCCTTTTACTGTTGCCAGGGCGCGGGCAGAAAGGTAGAAGGAAGAGAAAGGAAAATTGTTTTTGTAGTGGTTTGAAACTCAGGTGTGTTTGGTTTCGATATTCGCTCTCCAGGGGGTGTGAGTCCGAATAGGACGGAGGGTTTTTTCTTCACTCAGAGTGATTCGAGGTATAATTCACAGTATTTTTTTCTGTGCTTGAAACTCTACAACAGCCAAATCTACGTGTCAGTGTTATGCCTTCACACGCAGAATTGTTTTGTCTGAGTTCCAATTACACAAATGAAAAACTGACTTGCCATGGGCAGGATCCGAACCTGGACCCTCCGAGTGAGAAGCGATTGCTAGTACCACTACACCACGGCCACCCCCTAAATATTGATGGTGTAGACCCAGAAGGTCTGTTTTGCCTCGGGAGACTAGGAAAGTCGCTTGTGCTCATGTAGTTAGGTACAATTCTTTTATGAAGTTTTGGCTGAGCGTGAGTCATTGCTGGATTTTTGTTATGATTTGTTTTACGTCTTATCTCGAGGTACTTTACTCTTCGGGGACAGTTGGTATCAGTTGATTTGTGATTTCCCTAGCAATTTGCGCATTTAGATATGCAGTTTTATGGGGTTGAGAGCAATTTGCACATTAGGTTTTGGCACTGCAATTTCCCTCACCATGCCCAGACATTTGGCAGTTATGGCATTGAGTTATTTTATTTTTTAGTCTTTGTTGAAAATCCCAACGCACTTGAGTATGTAAATTTTAACGCTTTATTTTTCAAGGAAAACTATATAGAAAACTTCAGAATAGTGATCACAGTTCTTTTTTATCATTTTAATGTCCTTGCACTGTAAACCGAGTTTAGATAGTTCGCCTTTGTGAAGATCGATTTTTACTTCGTCTAATCCAAAGAGAACAACTTTAAACGCTCTTTGACTTTTGAGGTCGTGAGTGAGATATTGACACATTTTGACTTTTAATGCCGCGAACACTAAATTATAGGAGGTTATGCACTCACAAAAAATGTTTATCCCTATGGATATTTTTTTAATTGAATAATTTCCAATTTTAAGTTCTTGCATCAAATTATGAACAAACTCTGCTGATTTCTGAACTAACTTAATGGGAGCGGCAATGGCGTTAGTGACATTTTCCGTCGTGGACATGTCACCATCATTTCCATCGGTGTCACTTAAAACTTGCAGCGGTTGCCAGTAATTGTATTTTTTATTGCCAGTGTTGTATTTTTCTTTTCCAGTTTCGCCATTGAAGATCTAAGATCTTCGTTGCTTAGGTTGCGTACTCGCTTAATTTTTTTTTTGATCGGTTTAACTCGTTAGGAAAAGGAACATACGTCTTGCTCATCTAAGAGCGCAACGACAACTGTACTTGTTTATTATTATTTCTTGTATTTGAATATTTTCAAATTGTTGTTCTTCTTGTGAGTATGTGGTGGCATTGTCTGACAAATTGTTCTTTGACTGATTATCGCTGGATTTTTTTTCTACGCCTTTCTAATCAGGAATCCTACTTAGAAAATCTGATACCTTTTTTTATTTGCTTTTAATGTATTGTAGATCGAATTGGTATTCCTGTAATTTGAGTAGCCATCTTTGCATCCTTTGACTAAACTTTTTTACTGAACATTTTTTCTTTAAGTACAATTTCATCGGTAAGTGGTATTTGATAATTTGGAATCTTTTGCCCCACAGATATGGTCTAAATTAAGTCACCGCCCATACAATCGCCAAGAATTTTTTGTCAGTATCAGAGTAATTTTTTTCATGGTCGTTGAGGGATCTTGAAGCGTAACGAGTTGTCGCGAGTTGTCCGTTCTCCAACTGCATAATTGCTTGCGTCAATAAATAATGTGATACTTTTAGAGAAGTCGGGAAATTTTAAAGTAGGATGTTATATTATATTTAATTTTATTTAAGTTTCAAGACCTTGAATATATTCTGGTACATTTATATTTATTTTGTTGTCTTTTTAAATATTGTATAATGGGATTTTCTATTTTAGCATAACCTTTCGCAAATTTCCTGTAATATCCAGTAGCCCTTAAAAACACCATTCAGCCGTTTTTCAGTTTCTGTTAGGGGATGATTTTCAATGCATTTGACTTCAGCGGATTGGGTTTCATTCAACCGGGTTTGAGGACACGACACACGGTATTATTTTTCATAGAATAACGTTTGTCGAATTGTACTTTAAGATTATGTTCAATGTCGTCAATGTCACAGATTTTATTTATGTAATCCCTACGTATGTCGTTCATCAATCGCTGGAATGTCTCCCGTGCGTTTTTTAAACCAAACAGTATTCGAAAGTATTCATACAATCCACACCGTGTGTTCAGCACACACGGATTCTGGAATTCAATCTTTTTTTTGCTATTGAAAATCAAACACCGAACTTCAATCGTTATAATGATCTATAAATTTTGATGTACTTTTCCTTTTTATGAGTTTAGTTTTTAGTTTTAAATGCATTTTATTTACTTAATCACTAACTCTTACATACTAACAAAAAAATGACTAAATGCTAGCTTAAAATTACTTAACAATCTTATACTAACTTACTGGCCCCACACAGGCAGTCTAAGCTACTCTAAATTCTTATATCTATGTATTTCGACTTCATTTACATTTTACTTATAACTATTTATTTTGAATACTTAAGGCGAAGAAAAAATATTTGTTAAGAAAAACTTAGCATATGGACATAATTTTTTATTTTTTATAAAAACTTGATATCTAACCTAGAATAAACCTTAGTCTACCTAACCTATATACACAATACACACATGCACACACATAGACATTATACACCATTATATACATATATTCCTTAAATGCTAACCTAAACCTACGTATGTAAGCTGGCCACCGCTATTCACAGAGCAAATAAATTGGTCAGCTCTGCCTCATTAGTGAGGCTGGTCCGTAATTGACGGATTGTGTAAATGTCCACCGCTTCTAGAGGAAGATGTCGAAGCACGATGTTCGGAATACCATCGGTCTCCACTGATTTATTAGCCCTGATTGTGTCGAAGATCTCACGGAGTTCTTCCTTCGAAATGAACGGGGGTAGGTCACCCTCCCTGGTAATGGCATTATTTGCCATATTTTCGTCGCTGAACCAGGTGAAACCAGAGCCATCGGATCGCCAGTTCCCTATTTCAATTCGAATGCAGAAGTCGTGCACCAAGACGCGATTCTCCAGGTCGTAATTAGGGAAAATGGTATCAGTGGCCTTGTATACTTCCTGGAAAGTCGCCCCTATGGTCTCAACCTTCTCCTGCGGATCCTCGATCACAAAGAAGTCGTCATCGTCAGCGGCTTCATTTGGATCAATACCTGCTATTGTCAGTAACCGTTCGTTGTCTGTTGTCCGTGCTATTTTAAGACACTGAAGGTCGTTTTGATTTTTTCTCCATATATATTCGGGTTGCTGGTGTTTACAGCCCGAAACTTGTTGTTCCAATACAAACTTACAGAAATTTTGTAATTCTCTTTTATTAGCGTTTGAATATTTTTAATCGACGACTTCAGTGTCCTAATCTAGGGGTTTGTCGGTCAGTTAACTGTCTGTACAAGTTTTTAAGTCTAGTCAGAAGTTTACTTTTCTGTCGGTGCAGTGAGTCAATAATAGGATTGCGGAACAGGTCTTCGTTAGTTGTACGTCGATACCGCGGTATTGTAGTGTCCATAGTTTGTTTAATTGTCTCGTCCATTTGTTTTAGGTAATTGTCGAACTCCTCACATCTCACATCTCCTTCACAGAGCAAATGAATTGGTCAGCTCTGCCTCATTAGTGAGGCTGGTCTGTAAATGACGGAAATATGACGAAACATCTTCCCCATCATTCAACCACCAGAAATGCTGGTGCTGCCGAACGACATCCCTCTTATCGCGATTCCTCACCACCCTACTGAACCTGAGGTGATCCACACTGCCGTGTGCGACGTCTCTGTTGTACTTGAGCCGCCTGTCTCCAGCTGTCCGAGCGACATGGAAGATTAACGACACCGCTGATCTATCCTTGATCAACCCTATCTTATCTAGGTAGAGGAATGCTTCCGGTGGAACGAAGCCGTCAGAGCGCACAGTCTCGTGGTAAAGGTAATTGGGGTAGTAAACCCCAGATATCAGGTTATTCGTCGAGGTCATTGCTCTTGCAATGTGCCTTCGAGTCAGCTTAATTACGAAGTTGTCCACTCGTATTAGGTTTGCCCTGTTGTAAAGGACCTCATTACGATAAAATTTCTTGTACTCCGACTCTGGTGTTCTGTACAAGCGAAGAAAGCCCTAAGGCAAGCCCTCTCAAACACCCGAATCTATTCCATTAAGCTTGCTCGTACATTGAACCACAAAGAAATGTACAAGAGTGGTTTACTGATCCCCAGCCTAGTCAGCTTATAGAAAAGACCATCTAACCATACGGTGTCGAAGGCTTTCTCCAAGTCAACAAGGCAGGCACCAGTACATTGTTTTTTGCCTTTGTTCCATTGGATATCGGACAATAGTTTAGACGCGGCATGTGAGATATCATGTCAGGCCTTAAAACCGAATTGATTATCCGGAACTATATGTTTGTCCTCAACCCACCTAGTCAGAGCTCTATTGATTACCCTTTCAAAAACCTTACTGATATTCGGAAGGAGACTTATCGACCGGAGATTCGCCGGATTGGATATATCCTTTCCCTTTTTGGGGATAGGTTGAACCACCGCCGTTTTCCAATGCGCTGGATAATGTTCATTATTCATTGCATTATTAAACAGGGTGGTGTAAATGTCCACCGCTTCTAGTTTTCAGTTTTTCAGTTTTCAATGCATTTTATTTTCTTACTAATTAACTCTTACATACTAACAAAAAATGCTTAAATGCTAGCTTAAAATTACTTAACAATCTTATACTAACTTACTGGCCCCACACAGGCACTCTAAGCTACTCTAAATTCTTAAAACTATGTCTTTCGACTTTATGTACATTTTACTTAGAACTATTTATTTTGAATACTTAAGGCTAAGAAAAAATATTTGTTAACAAAAACTTAGCATATGGACATATTTTTTGATTTTTTATAAAAACTTAATATCTAACTTAAAATAAACCTTAGCCTACCTAACCTAAATACACAATGCAGACATACACACACATAGACATTGTACACAATTATATACATATATTATTATATACAAAGGTATATACTAATATATGTATATATTTCTTAAATGCTACCCTAAACCTATGCAAGCTGGCCATCGCTATTCACAAAGAAAACGGATTGGTCAGCTCTGCCTCATTAGTGAGGCTGGTCTGTAATTGACGGAAACGACGACGAAACATCTTCCCCATCATTCAACCACCAGAAATGCTGGTGCTGCCGAATGACATCCCTCTTATCGCGATTCCCCACCGCCCTACTGAACCTGAGGCGATCCACACTGCCGTGTGCGACGTCTCTGTTGTAGTTGAGTCGCCTGTCCCCAGCTGTCCGAGCGACATGGAAGATTAACGGCACCGCTGATCTATCCTGGATCAACCCTATCTGATCAAGGTAGAGGAATGCTTCCGGTGGAACGAAGCCGTCAGAGCGCACACTCTCGTGGTAAAGGTAATTGGGGTAGTAAGCCCCAGATATTAGGTTATTCGTCGAGGTCATTGCTCTTGCAATGTGCCTTCGAGTCAGCTTAACTACGAAATTGTCCACTCGTATTAGGTTCGCCCTGTTGTAAAGGACCTCATTAGGATAAAATTTTTTGTACTCCGACTCTGGTGTTCTGTACAAGCGAAGGCAAGCCCTAAGGCAAGCCCTCTCAAACACCCGAATCTTTTCCATTAAGCTTGCTCGTACATTGAACCACACGGGACAACCAAATACCAGCATGGGCCTAATAAGGGCCATGTAGCAGATTACCTTTACCCTCGCATCGAGTTGGCTGCTATAAAACAGTCTCTTTGTAAGGGCAAAAGCGCCTTTAGCTCTGGCCAGAGCAGCATCTACATTTTTGCCAAAATACAGAAACTGATCTAGCCAGATCCCAAGGTATCTGACTACATTTCGACAGGCAAGAGGCTGTCCGTGCTGTCCAATGATTGAGAACTTTCGCCAATTTTTTCTGGTATCCCTAGAGGCTCCAGACAACGGCGTCCTAAAGAGAATGGTTTCCGACTTCTGAAAGTTGATTTTCAACTTCCAGTCATCGCAAAATCGTCTTATCTTATCGAAGTCACGCTGCAAGAGAGTATTAATGACCTCGATTTTTGGACCTGTTCTGTACGCTATCAAATCGTATGGTGGTGTGAACGTATGGGGAAGTGAACTTATCAAGTCGCTTGTAAAAATGTTGAATAGGATCGGCGAATTGACCGCGCCTTGCTGAAGACCATTTTTAATTTGAAATATTCCAACAGAAGTCACATCACCATTCTTCACGATGAACTGTCTGTTAGTTAGCATATTATAAAGAATGTACAAGAGTGGTTTACTGATCCCCAGCCTAGTTAGTTTATAGAAAAGACCCTCTAACCATACGGTGTCGAAGGCCTTCTCCAAGTCAACAAGGCAGGCACCAGTGCATTGTTTTTTGCCTTTATTCCATTGGATATCGGACACCAGTTTAGACGCGGCATGTGAGATATCATGTCCCGCCTTAAAACCGAATTGATTATCCGGAACTATATGTTTGTCCTCAACCCACCTAGACAGAGCTCTATTGATTACCTTTTCAAAAACCTTACTGATATTCGGAAGGAGACTTATCGACCGGAGATTCGCCGGATTGGATATATCCTTTCCCTTTTTGGGGATGGGTTGAACCACCGCCGTTTTCCAATGCGCTGGATAATGTTCATTATTCATTGCATTATTAAACAGGGTGGTGTAAATGTCCACCGCTTCTAGAGGAAGATGTCGAAGCACGATGTTCGGAATACCATAGGTCCCCACTGATTTCTTAGCCCTGATTGTGTCGAAGATCTCATGGAGTTCTTCCTTCGAAATGAATGGGGGTAGGTCACCCTCTCTGGCGATGACATTATTGGCCATATTTTCGTCGCTAAACCGGGTGAAACCAGAGCCCTCGGATCGCCAGTTCCCCATTTCATTTCGAATGCAGAAGTCGTGCACCAAGACGCGACCTTCCAGGTCATAATTAGGGCCAATGTTGTCAATGGCCTTGTATACTTCCTGGAAAGTCGCCCCTATGGCCTCAACCTTCTCCTGTGGATCCTCGATCACAAAAAAGTCGTCATCATCAGCGGCCTCACTTGGATCAATGTCTGCTATTGTCAGTAACCGTTCGTTGTCTGTTGTCCGGGCTATTTTAAGACACTGAAGGTCGTTTTGATTTTTTCTCCGAAATAGTTTATTTATTTGCGGAAACATATTCGGGTTGCTGGTGTTTACAGCCCGAACCTTGTTGTTCCAATACAAACTTACAGAAATTCTGTAATTTTCTTTTATCAGCGTTTGAATATTTTTAATCGACGACTTCAGTGTCCTAATCTCCGGGTCTCGTCGGTCAGTTAACTGTCTGTACAAGTTTTTAAGTCTGGTCAGAAGTCTACTTTTCTGTCGGTGCAGTGCGTCAATAGTAGGATTGCGGAACAGGTCTTCGTTAGTCGTACGTCGATACCGCGGTATTGTAGTGTCCATAGTTTGTTTAATTGTCTCGTTCATTTGTTTTAGGTAATTGTCGATCTCCTCGTTTGACAAATTCCTATTGGACGGTGGGTGGAGCGTGTTCGAGGAGAGCGCTCTTGTCAAGGTTGCGGAGAAGCGTGTCCATCGAGTCTTGCTGTAGTTGTAAGAATATCTTTGGACAAACTCCTCCAATTCCGCAATTTCGTTGGGAACCGTAATTTCGGTGCTAAAACCGCAATGGTCGCTGTCATACACGAATGTGCGCAGACAGTTTAATGTTTGTAAATTCGTACCTGTCAGTCGTATACGTTCGTCGTACAGCAGTAGATGCAAATAAGACCCGCCTCTGGGAAACGACGGGTTATCCGTCGCTTTAAGACCGAGTCTGTACATGACATCATGCTGACCCCACCAATCGAGTAGTAGGTTCCCTCTAGTATTTGGCAAATTATTTCCCCAATCTCAGTGTTTAGCGTTGAAATCCCCGCCGATTATAAAATAATTCTCCCCCGATTCCAGCCTTAGAAGTCGAAAAAGCGTGTCGAGCTCTGTAATGAATAGGGTGGATTGCGAAGCCTCAGGTGCATAAACAGAGGCCAAGTACAGCCGCTTTCCACTGCGGAGCGGGATGTAAACGACGACTGCCTCTAACACCCGGAACCTGAGCAACACTCCCTTGTACACTCTGTGAAATTTTATACCTTCTTTAATGAAGATCGCGACACCGCCTCCACGTTGGGATCTGGGCCGATTTCTTCTTCTAACAATATAATTATTGTACTCCAGTTTGTGCTTATCGGTTAGCTTGGTTTCGCTAGCGAAAAGCACATCAGGAGTTTGGTCTTGTAGCAATTTAAACATCGCGGCTCTTCGTTCGATCCTAATTAGTGAATTAACATTCACCGCAAGGACCTTCAAAGTTTGCTCCACCATGTGCGTACCCATTACGACATGTGTTGCGTTAGGCCCGGCAGCAGCGCGTAGATCTGGTCCACCCGCTTGGCCTGTTCTTGCACCTGCTTTTGCAGCTGAGCCATCTGCCCTTGGATTGCGAGCAAGATGGCCAGCATGTTAGGTGCAGCTTCCGTTGTTCTCGGCAATGGCGCCTGAGAAGCAACAGTCGCTTGCTGTACCGTAGCCCCTCTACCTGACGCCATTTGGGCGTAGGAAATTTGGGACGTGACGGCTGGTGTTTGGAATCTAACTGGTGAACGTTTGACCTCTACCTTCTGCTGCCGAGCCAGTTTTGCTTTTTTTATGTCGGCGAACTTAGGACAACCCCGATAGTTTGCGGTGTGTCCCACGTTCCCACATAATACGCACGAGAGCTGCGTCCTATCGGATGCTCCGTCCCTACCTAGAGCACACTCCTCGGAACTGTGGTTCTTTGCGCACTTCACGCATCGAGGCTGCATTTGGCAGTTCGACGCGGCGTGCCCGAACCTCTGGCAGCGAACGCATTGTAAAACGCCTTCGCTCCTTTTTAATTTTTCCCAGTGAATCACCTGGTAGTCTAGGACATTGATACTCCTTAGACTATCCAGACGACTTTCGGGACTGAGCTGCACCAAGAAGAACGGCAGACTCCGTTTCTCCCGCCTGGCTCTAGCTGTGGTAAATGGCTTTACCCCTACAAATTTGAGTCCTTCGCACTCCTTTTCTTTGAGCAGTGCCAGGATCTCCTCAGGATCAGAAGACGGTTCCAACCCCTTCAACAGCATCGATTGCCGCTTTTCACACTTCGGTGTGAATGAGTAGTGCTCCGTCGTCGTTTCCTTTAGGAGCTCTTTAACTTTCGCGTAGCCCTCCACTGTATTACAGTGGATGGCATGGCGATCGTTCCCCAATCTCTTAATATTGAAATTATTACCAATGACCAACTTACACAGGTCCTTGGTAGCATTTACCTCTAATTTAAAGGTGTTGATAGGAGGCACCTTCTCCTTCTTCTTTTGCTGCTTCTGTTGTTGTTGTTGTTGTTGTTGTTGTTGTTGTTGTTGTTGTTGTTGTTGTTGTTGTTGTTGTTGTTGTTGTTGTTGTTGTTGTTGTTGTTGTTGCTGCTGCTGCTGTTGTTTCTGCGGCTGCTGTTTTTGTTGTTTCTGCTGCTGCAGTGGTTGTTTCTGCTGCTGCTGTTTTTGTTGTTGATGCAGTTGTTGTTGCTGCTTTTGTTGTTTTTTTTGTTGGGCGCTTTCTACATCTGCTTGCTCCCTCTGCCTGCGTGCAGTTGGCCTTAGTTTAACAGCCAGCATTTTTTCTTGCAGCTTTTCTATGCTGCTGCTTATGTCTTTTAGCATTTCATCCTCATCTTCCGATTCGGATGACGCTAGGGAAGCAAAGTTATTGTTGCCCCCTTCATAATGATCATCATCATCTAGCACATTAACATTCACTCTCTTTTTCGTTAGGTTAGGAGGGGTTTTTAGACTCCTCCTCCTTTTAGTTGCTTTCGCAACGTCACCGGCAACACCATTGTTGCCTTGTCCAACTCCCTTTATGGGAAGAGCGGAGCGCTCTCCACCATCCATCACGTGATGATTATTTACTTTTTGGATTTTTTGTTATCACACTTTGAGGAGAACAACAAACAAAAAAAAAGAAAAAAGTTCCGGATTTGGCCTGGGCTCGAACCCGTGTCTCAATATTCGATGACTGACGCCGCTGCCCGCTTGGCTACCGAATCGACTAACTAAACTTTGTCTTAATAACGTTAGGAGGAAACTAATTCACTATTTTTTTGCTTTAGAAAAAACCGAAACACGTCTGTTCTTTGCAAAGATCTGCGAACGACCTGTCCACCGCTTCTAGAGGAAGATGTCGAAGCACGATGTTCGGAATACCATCAGTCTCCACTGATTTATTAGCCCTGATTGTGTCGAAGATCTCACGGAGTTCTTCCTTCGAAATGAACGGGGGTAGGTCACCCTCTCTGGTAATGGCATTATTTGCCATATTTTCATCGCTGAACCAGGTGAAACCAGAGCCATCGGATCGCCAGTTCCCTATTTCAATTCGAATGCAGAAGTCGTGCACCAAGACGCGATTCTCCAGGTCGTAATTAGGGCCAATGGTATCAGTGGCCTTGTATACTTCCTGGAAAGTCGCCCCTATGGTCTCAACCTTCTCCTGCGGATCCTCGATCACAAAGAAGTCGTCATCGTCAGCGGCTTCATTTGGATCAATACCTGCTATTGTCAGTAACCGTTCGTTGTCTGTTGTCCGTGCTATTTTAAGACACTGAAGGTCGTTTTGATTTTTTCTCCATATATATTCGGGTTGCTGGTGTTTACAGCCCGAAACTTGTTGTTCCAATACAAACTTACAGAAATTTTGTAATTCTCTTTTATTAGCGTTTGAATATTTTTAATCGACGACTTCAGTGTCCTAATCTAGGGGTTTGTCGGTCAGTTAACTGTCTGTACAAGTTTTTAAGTCTAGTCAGAAGTTTACTTTTCTGTCGGTGCAGTGAGTCAATAATAGGATTGCGGAACAGGTCTTCGTTAGCCGTACGTCGATACCGCGGTATTGTAGTGTCCATAGTTTGTTTAATTGTCTCGTCCATTTGTTTTAGGTAATTGTCGATCTCCTCGTTTGAAAAATTCCTATTGGACGGTGGATGGAGCGTGTTCGAGGAGAGCGCCCTTTTCAAGGTTGCGGAGAAGCGTGTCCATCGAGTTTTACTGTAGCTGTAAGAATATCTTTGGACAAACTCCTCCAATTCCGCAATTTCGTTGGGAACTGTAATTTTGGTGCTAAAACCGCAATGGTCGCTGTCCTACACGAACGTGCGCAGACAATTTAGCGTTTGTAAATTCGTACCTGTCAGTCGTATGCGTTCGTCGTGCATCAGTAGATCCAATTAAGACCCGCCTCTGGGAAACGACGGATTATTCGTCGCTTTAAGACCAAGTCTGTACATGACATCGTGCTGACCCCACCAATCGAGTAGTAGGTTCCCTCTAGTATTTGGCAAATTATTTCCCCAATCTCTGTGTCTAGCGTTGAAATCCCCGCCGATTATATAATAATTCTCCCCCGATTCCAGCCTCAGAAGTCGAAAAAGCGTGTCGAGCTCTGTAATGAATAGTGTGGATTGTGAAGCCTTAGGTGCATAAACAGAGGCCAAGTACAGCTGCTTTCCGACTGCCTCCAACACCCGGAACCTGCGCAACACTCCCTTGTACACTGTGTGAAATTTTATACCTCCTTTAATGAAGATTGCGACACCGCCTGGGCCGATTTCTTCTTCTAACAATATAATTATTGTACTCCAGTTTGTGCTTATCGGTTAGCTTGGTTTCGCTGGCGAAAAGCACATCAGGAATTTGGTCTTGTAGCAATTTAAACATCGCGGCTCTTCGTTCGATCCTAATCAGTGAATTAACATTCACCGCAAGGACCTTCAAAGTTTGCTCCTCCATGTGCGTACCCATTACGACATGTGTTGCGTTAGGCCCGGCAGCAGAGCGTGGATCTGGTCCACCCGCTTGGCCTGTTCTTGTACTTGCTTTTGCAGCTGAGCCATCTGCCCTTGGATTGCGAGCAAGATGGCCAGCATGTTAGGTGCAGCTTCCGTTGTTCTCGGCATTGGCGCTGGAGAAGCAGTCGAAGAAGTCGCTTACTGTACAGTGGCCCCCCTACCTGACGCCATTGGGGCGTAGGAAGTTTGGAGCGTGACGGCTGGTGTTTGAAACCTAACAGGTGAACGTTTGACCTCCACCTTCTGCTGCCGAGCCCGTTTTGCATTTTTAATGTCAGTGAACTTAGGACAATTAATTAATTAATTCAATTTAGTGGGGTCTAACACCCCCATTTATTTCGCTTAATACAAGCTTAAAGTAACTTAAAAATAAGACGTGAGAACTAATAAAAGTTAGTGGTTAGGAAGTAAGGGAATTGTGGAGGAGATCAGATTTAAGACGCGAAGTGCTCACGTTAAAATCAAAAAGGGGGAGGTTTAAGTTGACCTTACGGAGCATGCGGGAGATTGGTTCGTTAGAGCCATAAGAGGTGCGGTGGGTTGGGATATAGAAGAGACGAGGACAGCGTAAATTACGAGGGTTAGTGTTGAAGGAAATAGAATTGTAAAGGAAGCGCAGTCCACAGAACCGGAGAGTAGTCGATGAATGAAGAGAATGTCAGCTACGTTTCTGCGTTTTTCTAGGGTATTCAGGTTAAAAAGTTTGAGGCGGTCGCGATAATGAGGTAAGATAAATGGGTCACTCCAGGGTAGACCACGAAGAGCAAACCGAAGAAAACGACGTTGAATGTTCTCGATTCGGGATATATGAATTCGCTGAAAGGGGGACCATACTTGGCTGGCATATTCAAGGAGGGGCCGGACAAGGCTAATATAAAGTGACCTTGTCACATAAGGGTTGCAAAATTCTTTGGACCAACGTTTGATAATACCGAGCTATGAGTTGGCTTTAAGGATTATCTCATCAATATGCGAACGGAAGTTTAACTCTCTATCGTATAAAATTCCAAGGTCGCGAAGGCATTGAACCTGGGGTGCAGGTTGGTCATGCAGAAAATAAGGTCGAGAGGGGGATTGATTGGACTTACGAGACAAAGTCATAGATTGGCATTTGGAGACATTAAGCTCAAAGTAATTTTTTAGACACCAAGTAGAAAACCTATCGAGGTCTTCTTGAAGGAGAATAGAGTCTTGGGGTGCAGAAATAGTTTTGGAGAACTTAGTGCCATCGGCGTAAATGGATACGGAGCAATGTTTGATAATCTTCTCAAGATCGTTTATAGTTAAAATAAAAAAGAGGGGACTTAGATGGCTGCCTTGTGCGACACCGGAAGTGGCTAAAAACGGGGTCGTGAAAGCTGACCTAAAGCGAACGCTATAGTAACGGTTCTCCAGATAAGAAGATATCCATTTTAACAATAGGGGGTCAAAACCGAGGGAAGACCATTTGAAAAGGATCAGTTGATGTGATATTTTATCGAAGGCCTTAGAAAATCTGTAGCAATAACGTCAATTTCGTTGCCATTTTCTAGGGCTGAAAGCGCAAAGGATACGAATACAACTAAGTTTGTAGTAGTTGATATACCTTTTAGAAATCCGTGCTGACTGGGTGATATAAGTGACTTGCACTGAAAGCTTAGAACTTCATATAAAAAACTTTCAAACATTTTAGGTATGTGAGAAAGCTTAGCAATGGGACGGTAGTTGGTTACTTCATTCTTTGTTCCCTTTTTGTGAAAGAAGTCTTCCAAACTTGGGGGAATTCCCCTTGTGTGACCGACAGATGAAAGAGGGAGGAAAGTGGATGCGAAAGATCGGAGGCACACGTTTTTAGAAATATTGCTGGGAGCCCATCTGGACCAGATACAAATTCATCATTGAGATTTTGTAATTTTTCTTCGATAAAGGTGGGATCAACCATTTGAGATAGAGAGGGGCCAATGGAGAAATTGGGAATGTACTTGAAATAGATTGAGTCGGGTACAAAGAGGTTGTCTGCAAATGATTGTTTAAAAAAATTTGCAAAATAGTTGGCAATAAATGTGGGTCGGTCGATGATATATTATTGAACAAGAGAGAGGGGGGATAACCGTCTGATTTTATTTTATAGTTGACGAATTGATAAAATGACTTAGGATCGTTGATAAGGTTAGTCTGGGCTGTGTTGAGAAAGCGCTGATAGAGGCAGTTATAGAGTTGGGTGAATTGCAGGTAAGTTCCAAGATAGTTAGAGTAGTCATAATAAGAATTGGTTAGAAGAAAAACTGCCCATAATTTGTTTCTTCTGTTTCGTAAAACGCGAAGTCTTCTGCTGTACCATAGAGGGGAAATGGATGATGTGTTATGACGTGAAAAGGGGACGTAGAGAGAAATGGAATTAAATATTTCACTGTAGAAAATGGAGATAGCATCAGATAAGGATAGGTTGGTAAAATCAAAAGAACATTTGCTAAGATAGGTATTGATTTTGCGAAAATTAGCTTTATGAAAGTTGTAAGAAGAGGCGGTAGTTGAAGACGTGGGCTGGGGTGGAGAGTTATGGAAAAATGAGAGAAGAAGAGGAGGGTGAAAGTTGTCGACGGTTTGACACAGGCTTGAGTCAGTTATGCTATCAATGAAAAGACATTCCTTGGATGAACTGGCGTTTAACGCCGTAAAAAATAAGTGATCATCCGATGGAATCCACTTTAGCAGGGGCAGATTAAAGTCGCCAAAAATAAAGATATCGTCGATGGAATCACTTCAATTAGTTAGTCAACTGCTTTAATAGCAAGGATGTAGGATTCAATAGGTTGAGCTGGGAGAATGTTGCAGCACATAACGTACAGGGACCTGTTGGAAAGTGTTATTTTGATTGCAACAAAGTCAAGTTTGACAGAAGAAGAGATAGCGATGAGAGAAGAGTTGAGGTTATTGTGAATGGCAAGTAGGACACCTCTACATGGAGAGTCAACTTTAGGGATGGCAGGATCATTAAACATAGGGAGAGAGTGATTGTCATCTCGGAAAACATTATAAGAAGATGGAAATAGCTCCTGGCTCTTTATTTCTGTAAGAGCATAGACGTGGAAAGAGAGATCGTGTGATTTAGACAAGACAGCACGAGTTTTAGAGCGCAAGCCTCTTACGTTTTGGTAGTAAAATGTAAGAGGTAGTTTGTTGCGTGGAGAAGTAGGGGAGTGTAGATGAGATGCAGGCAAAGAATGCAAGTTAAGAACGAAAAAATTTGTCGTGGTCAGCTCGGCTGCGCTGAAGGTGGGAAACTCTTTTAGAGTGTACATGGTTGACGAAAGCAGCGAGGTCATCCGCAACCTTTTGAGGATAGTTTGCGGTGTGTCCCACGTTCCCACGTAACACGCGCGAGAGCTGCGTCCTATCGGATGCTCTGTCCCTACCCAGAGCACACTCCTCGGAACTGCGGTTCTTTGCGCACTTCACGCATCAAGGCTGCATTTGGCAGTTCGACGCGGCGTGCCCGAACCTCTGGCAGCGAACCCATTGTATAACGCCTTCGCTCCTTTTTAATTTCTCCCAGTGAACCACCTGGTAGTCTAGGACATTGATACTCCTTAGACTATCCAGACGGCTTTCGGGTCTGAGCTGCAACAAAGAAGAACGGCAGACTCCATTTCTCCCGCCTAGCTCTAGCTGTGGTAAATGGCTTTACCCTTACAAACTTGAGTCTTTCGCACTCCTTCTCTTTGAGCAGTGCCAGGATCTCCTCAGGATCAGAAGACGGTTCCAACCCCTTCAGCAGCTTCGATTTACACTTCGGTGTGCATGAGGTGTGTATGTCGTCGTTTCTTTTAGGAGCTGTTTCACTTTCGCGTAGCCCTCCACTGTATGGCATGGCGATCGTTCCCCAATCGCTTAATATTAAAATTATTACCAATGACCAACTTACACAGGTCCTTGGTTGCATTTACCTCTAATTTATAGGTGTTGATAGGAGGCACTTCTTCTTCTTCTTCTGCTGCTGCTGCTGTTGCTGTTGTTGTTGTTGCTGCTGCTGCTGCTGCTGTTTTAGCTGCTGCCGCTGTTGTGGCTGCTCTTGTTGTTGCTGCTGGTGTTTCTTAGTCTTTTGTTGTTCTAGCACTTGTGCTATTGTATTTGTCTGTTGTTTTTTCTGGGGCTGCTTTTGAGCAAGCTGCGACTGCTGTTGTTTTTGGGATTGCTCATGCTCTTCCCTCTTCCTTCTGACCATTTCGTGTTCTGTTGAATGTTAATATTTTGGGGTAGCTATTAATGTATGTAGATATTAGCAATATTGTATTGTATGTTGTGTTGAATAAAATTTGTGTTGCGAATTTATCCTGGTTGTGTTGTTGAAGTTTATAAAACTGTTTAGTGTACTGTATGTTTAAGGTTTTGCTCATTGTGTTGTATGTGTCGAATATTGTTGATGCTGATGTCAGCTTGTTAGATTACCGTATCGTTTTCATTGGTTGTGTTGGACGGTAAATAACAAATCTTTGCTATTGGCCGTTTAAGTATTCCGGTCTTAGTTTTTAATGTGACTACGCGTACTAATTTGTCAGCCCCGGGGTGAACGTCTAAAATACGTGCAAGCATCCATTGAGATGGTGGTAGGCGTTCATACTTAACCATGACCAGGTCCCCTTTTTTGGTGCTTCCACCTTGTCTAACCATTTTGGACGCTGTTGTAGGTGTGAAAGGTATTCTCCGCTCCATTTTCGCCACAATGAATCGACAGCGGTTTGAATGCGTTTCCAGCGGTCCAAGTAGTTTACCTTGTCGGTTGCTACATCTCCTTGGGGTACAGCGTTGATTGCTTCGCCGATTAGGACGTGTCCCGGGGTTATGCTCTCGATCTCATCAGGATTGTCTGACAGTGGACATAGTGGCCAAGAATTAAGGCACGCTTCAATTTGGATAAGCAAGGTGCAGAGTTCCTCGAACGTCAGCCTCCCTTTCCACAATCCGCCCAAAATGGTACTTGACGGACCTCACGCCTGCTTCCCAGATTCCTCCCAAGTGAGGGGACGCGGGCGGAATGAAGTTCCGTTTTGTACCCTTATCGGCTACGGTGTTAGCAATTTCTCTCCAATCGCGTTGGGCATGTTCCAACAAGCCCTTGAGTTCCGCGTCAGCTCCGATGAAATTTGTACCACAGTCACTGTACAACTGCGAACATATTCCTCGTCGAGCCGTAAAGCGACGAAAAGCTGCCAAGAAAGCCTGTGTGCTAAGGTCGGAGACCGTTTCCAAGTGGATAGCCTTAGTCGCCAGGCATATAAAGATGGCGAAATAGCCCGTAAAGCTCTTTGCCCCTCGTCCTTTCCAAGTCTTTATCTGTGTTCTTTACCGGTGTTGCTGAATGGTCGGGCTATTTGCACTCGAGGTGTTGTTAGATTCCCCATCAGCTGCTGCATATGCTGTGCCTTGTGCCGGAAGCAAATAACGCATTTGTGAATGTGCTTCTTAATGCTTCTTTTTATGTGTAGTATCCAGTATGCGCTGCGGATGTATGCTGTCATTTGTTGAGTACCCCGTGCAAGCTTTGTTGGTATGCGTCGCGAATAACAAGATCTGTATAGCGGTGGTTGGGTTTTAATATTATAGGGTGTTGTTGATTGTATGGAAGTCGTCCCCCAACGCGTATGATGCCCTGGCCGTCCTTGAAGGCATTGAGTGACTTCAAACTTTTCGGTGTAGTGTCGTTGTCTTGTAGCTCCTTCAATTCGACTGCAAACATATGGATTTGAGCCAATCGAATCGCCGCCTGTGTTGCTGCTTGTAATTCATCGGGTTCAAGTACTCCAACCAGTTTGGATTTGGTTCCTGCTCGAACTAACTTTGGTAGTTTTGAGTATTTACACAAAAACGTGCTTATGTCATCGTCCGTGTAGTGACCTAACGCATGGTGTACCTTGATTTCCGGGCCACTTCTTCAGTTTCAATCATGGTCGGCTGTTCTGGTTCCTCAAATTGCCAATGACTCCTCAGGAACGCTGGACCTCTCCACCATATATCTTCGGTTACTAGGGCTCAGGAGAAACGCCACACGATGCTAAATCAATTGGGTTGAACTCGGTTGAGATGTGTCTCCATTCGTCGCGGTTTGTAAGGCGCTGAATTTCCGAAACCCTATTGCTCACAAACGTGGTCCATTTCTTAGGGTGTCCATGAATCCAGGCTAGGGTGATGGTAGAATCCGACCATGCGTATACTTCGGCATTGGATAGGCCGAGGAGCGCCTTAACGTGGCGTAGAAGTTTGGCTGGGATAACTGCTCCACATAGCTTCAGGCTTGGAAGACTCACCGTGTTTAATGGAGCTACATTGGCCTTTGAAAGAAGTAGATGCATGTGAATGTTGTTGTCGTCTTCCAATACCCGCACATAGACTGCTGCTCCGTATGCTTTGATTGACGCATCACAGAAGCCATGCAGTTCTGTTGAACAATTGTGGTTTCTAAATCTAATCCATCTGGGGATCAAAATTTTATGAATCAGTGGAAGTTCGTGGCAAAATACCTCCCATTCGCGCTTGAGTTCTGATGGAATTGGTTCGTCCTAATCCGTTCCTCGACGCCACAGTTGTTGTATAATTACCTTGGCTTTGATGATGCAAGGAGATATCCAGCCAAGTGGATCGAAAAGCTTGGCTATCGCTGACAGAATATTCCTTTTAGTTGCTGCCTCGACCTCTAATTGGAAACTCTGAAACGAAAATGAATCGGTCTTGCGATACCACCTAACGCCTAACATTTTTACATGATCTGCACCACCTAGAGGTAGCTCAAAGCTTATCTCCCGATCCTGAACAGGAATGTCGTTGAGCAATTCTTGGTCGTTCGAAGTCCATTTATGGAGATTGAGGCCAGCATGCCTCTTATGCCGTGCTTCTTCGACGGAATCGGCTCCGCTTATCAGATCGTCTACGTACATGTCTTCCTTGACAACCCTTGCTTCTATTGGATACCTTTGTGCCTCATCCTCAGCAACTTGATGTAAAACGCGAATAGCTAAATAGGGAGCACATGCAGTCCTGAAAGTGACAATCTTGAGCTCAAAGGCTTTTATCGGCTGATCCCTGGCTTGCCTTCAAAGAATTATTTGGTAGTATTTATCCTCTGGATTGACCCAAATTTGACGGTACATCTTTTGGATGTCTGCCGTAAATGTGTATCGATGCTTCCTCCACCTCAGGATAACATCGAATATGTTATTTTGAAGTTTGGGGCCCACCAACAGATGGTCATTGAGAGATGTCCCATCCGTGCCTTTTGAAGCGGTGTCAAACACGACTCTTAGTTTAGTCGTGGAGCTAGCTTCCTTGAGGACAGCATGATGTGGAAGAAACGAATGATACGGTGACGTAATGATGACATCGTTTTCGAGGTCGATCTCCTCCATGTGTTCGAGTGTCAGATACTCCATGATGCATTGACTGTATTTTTCGTATAGCCTTTCATCCTTCTGAAATCGTCGTTCCGAATGCCTCAATCTTCTAAGCGCAACTTCCCTGCTGACTCCTAATGCTGGACGTCTTCCTTCTTTGAACGGCAGCGCCACTTCATTCCGTCCATCTGGTAGTCGTCTCGTATGTGTCGCAAAATGTTTTTCACATACAGTGTCCTCTTCCGATGCTCGGTTTTGAAACGGTGCCTCTTCTATCTCCCAAAATCTTTTCATCTCTGTGTCGAGATACACCAATTGGAGAAAGCTTTGGAGACTTCGTGGAACCTTTTCAGCAATCTTGCCCAAAACGATGCAACCTAACTGTGTCTTCTGTGCTATGGGTTCGTTGACATTGGCACTTCTTATAATTTCCGGGAGGAAGATTTCTGTGTAGACATCGCTGCCAAACAGCAGATCTGTAGTTGCGAGTGTGTCAAATGCAGGGTAGGCTAACTGTAGACCATTGATGTGCGTTAAGTTGTTGAATATCATTGGTTGAGCCGGAAGAAGCCCAGTCAACAACTTAAAAACGAGGGCTCTGGCAGAGAAAAACGCCGAGTTTTTCGACCTGAATATAATGTCGACGTAGCTCTGACTAGCGCCGTTGGTGACCTTCCCCAACCCTGATACTTCTACAAACGTGTGGTGTTTTTTAAGTCAGAGCAGTTGTGCAGCTGATTCGGAGATAAAGGTGGCCTCTGATCCAGAATCGATTAAATCGCGCAGATCGAAGAATCTCCCGTCAGCTGACCTTACCTTGACAACTGCTGTAGCCAACAAAATGCTCGTGTTGGTGTGCTGCGAAGCATAAACTATGTTACGTGTGCTAGAACTTGGTTGGTCACTGCTCATCGGATGAAAAGTAGGTGCATTTGGGTTGACGTTTACCTGCCTCGGTGGAGTACTACCAGTGTGGTTTTGAATCTGTTGTGCTAATGTGTGAGCGTTGGGTAATGATGTGTGTGCTTTGGTATGTGTGTAGGATGCGTATGCGTGTGATTGTAGCAGCGTGTGGTGTCGTTGGTGGCAGTGTTACCACCGAATTCTCCGTTCAACGCGCCGTACCACGGAAGAGTGCCCAACCACCAAGGAGAGTGGTCGTAGGTTAAGGTGTTAAAAATGGGCGCCACGCGATTGCTCTTCCGTTTAACTACCCACATCCAGAATCGCGACTAAACGTGAGATTCGCGCTTCTTTTACTATGACAACCATAATAAAATAAAATGAAAATAAAAAAAAAAAAAACGAATGTTTTCCAAACGTTACAAAATTATCGATTCCTTTAATTCATCTTTTTACTTAACCTATAATATCAATTACAAAATTTCAGTCTTACAATCTAGCTTAATTCTACATTAACAAATCCAAAAAAGCTTAGGAATATAATTCAAAAAAAAAAAGGGAAAAAAAAACAATAAAAAAAAAAATCGAAAATAAAACCTCGGAAACGAACCCAAGCTATCTATTATTCGTGACACGGGACAACAAATTACGCGAACCAACTATTATGTGATATATGCCAGCGTAATTTAATATAATAACATGTATATTTAAAGCAAAGTAAGCTTATCTGGCACGTGTTGCTGCTCCCACCCAGACTCGATTCGTCCGGATCCTCTTGACTCCAGTTGTTTCGTGCCAAGCACCCAAATGATGCTAGTCGCAACTCCGCAAGGAAAAAAAAAAAGGAAAAAGGCAAATAACACGGAGTTTCGAGCGATCTCCAGCCACCAAAGAAAACTATTTCACAGTCTCTGTCAATTCTGTTTGTTAATTTTTTTTTTTTTTCCCACACCCAAGAAAATAATTTCCTTATGTCGATATTTTAATTCTTTTCTTTTTTTCCTTCTTTTGCACTACCGCACAAGGTTCAACGTTCAAGGGTTTAAAATTCTCCCCTTTTATTACCACTTTTTTTTTTTTATTACAAGCGCACGCTAAGGAACAAGGACATTTAACACATTCTGTCTAATTTCTCAATAATTGTTTTCCCATTATCCGTACACTTTCTTTTACTTGTCTTCTTGTTTAAGAGAAGGCCGCCCGGATTGCCGAACTGTTTGGCTTACTTTCCTCGTCCCGTATTATTATTGTTATTTTTTTTTGAACTCCTAACTTGAGCCTCGACCGACCTCCTTGACTGACTCTTCACAACTCTCCTATCTTTTTTTTTGTTTTCTCCCCATTAACCCACCAAAAATCCTTTCCAATTCCACTCAACACTACCCGTTGCCTCTCGAAAGTTTTCGCTCAACTCCATACGGTACGTCTTTCTCTCGTACCAACAGGTTCATCAGACCACATCTCCTGATCTTCCACATCCGCTAATCCCAACAGTAAGTCCTCATGCCATAGTATGACTATGGAACTATGGCCCTCAAGTAAAAAAACAGAAAAAAAAAAGGAAGGACAACTGCGATCCTACATGCGGACTCGAACCTACGAACGTGAAAGCCTACATGCCGGGTTCGCAACCCGTGGAGCTAGGCTTCGCTAGCTACGACGGAGTGTGGGTGCCCATATGTAGTAGTATTGGCAAGGAAAATAAGTGATATAATTTTTTTTTTGCTAATTCCAAAGAGGTGGACGAAAACCTATTAACACAACCCATAATACTCCCCCCTTCCTTTCTAAAGGTTTTCGTCGCTTTGATAACCAACTCATGTTTACTATTAGGCAAGGTCGTCTTTATTCGTGAACAGTTTTAGATCTTGCGCATGCCACACTCCTACCTTTTTCCCACTACGATCACCTAGCTCATATGTCCAGGGTGAAACCCGCTTAATGACCTCAAAAGGTCCTACATACTTTGGAGCAAGTTTCGCAGAAAAAAATCTAGCAGCATCGGAGAGAACGAAGTTCTTCCTAAGTACCAAATCCTTTGGGTAAAACTTAATATCTCGGCGACGTAAATTATATTTGCTGGAGGATTTGTGAGCCGAACTTTCCATACTCGCCCTAACGTCTTCCACTAGTTCACCCAACGCCTTTGACCAAGCCTGAACATCGACCGATCTATCTGCAATAAAACCCTCTGCAGGAAAAGGGGAACCATCGCCTTTAACCTGCATTTCCCTGCCGAACATGACAAAATATGGGGTTGTCTTTAGAACCTCATGCGTTGCATTGCGAATGGCACACGCCACTTTTGGCAGAAGGATATCCCAACTGCGATGATTGTTGGAAATATATGCTCGGAGTTTAGTTTTCAATGTTTGGTTATACCTTTCCGCAGGGTTAGCTTGTGGGTGATAATATGCCGTAAAATCAATGGTAACCCCATAAGCACGTACCAGGTCAGCCATCTCCTTACTTTTGAACTGAGCCCCGTTATCACAGACTAACCACTTAGGTACCCCAAATACCAAGAAGACATGTTCCTCCAAGATGGTCCTGACGGATTTCGCTGTAGCTGAACGGACAGGAAAGAATAGGGGAAATTTCGAAAAATAGTCAACTACAGTCAAAATATAGCTGTATCCTCTGGTTGACCGAGGAAGTGGCCCGATGAAATCCACACATAACATATCCCACGGTCTATTAACCTTGCTTCGTGACGCCATAAGCCCTGCCGGTTTCCGTAAGTCAGGTTTCACCGTCTGACAAATTACGCAGCTACGAACGTAACGAGCTATATTATGTCTCATTTTTGGCCAATAATAGCTTCGTGCCACCTTATCGAACGTTTTCTGTATTCCCCCGTGTGCGCTTAAGATATCGTCATGGCTTTGTCTCAAAACTGCTGCTCTTCTATCCTTTGGGACCACTTCTTTCCACTCATCGCCCTCGCTATTCAGTTTTGGGTATCTCGAGGGCACCCGCTTAAATAGTATACCCTCCTCCTCTCTCCAGTCGGGATACTTCTCTCCCTCTCTCCTAACCAATTCAAGCATTTTACAATACCATGGATCTTCGGTAGTTAATGACACCGACGCTACGTCCTCTTTTACCCTAGACAGCGCGTCAGGGACCAAGTGCTCCTTGCCCTTCCTATGCACGACCTTAAAGTTGTACTGCTGCATTTTGACAGCCCACCGAGCCAACCTACCCTGCGGATCTCTCAAATTATTTAGCCAGACTAAGGAATGATGATCAGTTACTACGGTGAAGCTATTCCCTTCCAAGTACGGGCGGAGTTTTTCGATCGCCCACAGGACGGCCAGACACTCCCGTTCCGTCGTCGAATAATTCCGCTCCGTCTGGGATAAGGCTCTGCTCAAGTAACTAATCACTGTTTCCTCATCTGGCGACTTATTTTGCGTAAGGACAACACCAATACCATAACCCGAAGCGTCCGTATGCACTATGAATGGTAAGGAAAAATCTGGACACGTGAGGATGGGTGCATTCACCAACTTTTCCTTTAACAATAAAAAAGCAGTCTCACAATTCTCGCTCCACAAAAATTTACGTTTTTTCTTGAGAAGCCCAGTTATCGGTGAGATAAGATCTGAAAAATTAGGAACGAAGCGTCTATACCACGAAACCATGCCGACAAACCTTCGCACTGCTGACACAGAAGTTGGTCGAGGATATTCAACCATGCACCTAACCTTATCCGGGTCCACTAACAATCCCTTCCCGTTGACTATGTACCCCAAGTATTTCAATTCTGGTTTGCAGAATTCGCACTTCTCTCGGCTCAACACCAAGCCCGCGTCCTTGATACGGTCTAATACCACCCTAAGGATCTCCAAATGTCTCTCAAAAGTCTCTGACACGATAATGACGTCATCCAGATAAACGAATACATTCGGCTCGAGGTCGGCTCCAAGGACTGTATCTATAAAACGCTGCCAAGTAGCAGGAGCGTTGTGGAGCCCAAAGGGCATGCGACAGAACTGATACAGTCCTTTTCCCGGAATAGTGAAGGCCGTATACTTCTTCGAACTCTCAGCCATTGGAATTTGCCAGTAGGCAGACTTAATGTCCAAAGAGGACAAAAATTTAGCATTCTTGAGTTTGTCTAGTGTCGCCGAGACGTAGGGTATGGGATAGGCGTCTCGCTCTGTCACTTGATTGAGTTTTCGGAAGTCGACACAAAAACGATACTTCCCATCTTTTTTCCTGACAAGTAAGACAGGGGAGGACCAAGGACTGCAAGATGGTTCGATAACGCCCATCTGGAGCATTTCATCCACTTCTTTATTAATGTTCTCCTGGACTACTGGCGAAACAGGATAATAGCGCTGTTTGATGGGGTCCGCATTAGTTCTGATAACGTGTGCAACGAGATTGGTACACCCTATACCATCACCCATCGACGCAAATACCCTTTCAACTAATTCGTCAAGACGTTTTCTCTGCCCACTCTCTAGTCTAAACCCGTCCCCAACTTCCATCAATTCTCCTCTGAAGTTCCATACGCGCTTCCCTATATCTGGAATTATGGAAAATCGTTCCCAGAAATCCGCTCCCAGAATGAGGCCATGCGCTAGTTTAGGAATCACAAGAATCTCCATTATTCTTATAACTTTTTCGACCCTAATAGGCACATTCAGAGCTCCGATCACTTCTACCCCATCCCCATTAGCTACTGTAACCGACTTAACCTCTACCCTCGTCAAACTGCATTTTAAGGACTGCAAAGCTTCCCAACCTGAACTACCAAGAATCGTTCTAGAAGCTCCTGAATCTAACAACCCTAATAACTTAACACCATAAATTTCGACACTTAAGTATGGACGAGGATCTAATCCCTTACTCTCTAAAATAAAATCTAAAGCTATATTACACCCCACTGTCAACTTCCTTGTACTCACGGCGGATTCCTTCCCTCGACTCAATGACCCGCCTGTCTTTAAGCCGATGAGTTGTTTCCCTGCATTGTCGGCGTGCAACGTGGACAACGACGTCGGATGGTGCCAACCGTATTACATCCATAACAACGTATGGGCTGCGGACACTGAGCTGCGATGTGTCCATTCTGCTTACATCGGAAACAAGTTAACGAGTTATTCACCCATGGTGGAGAAGCAATTACTTGCACTTCGGTATCCGCCACTTCAACATACGCCAGATCTGGCTCTAGTAAGTTGGTATTTCGCCGTGATGGTGGCGGAACGAAATTCTCGACTAAGTATCTAGTAGACTCTAGACGGTGACCCACTTCAACTAAGTGATTTAAAGAGGAAATTTCAATCAGGGCCATTTGTGTTTGGTAAAACGGGGATATGTTCCTTCGAATCCACTTAAGCTTAACCTCGTCGGTGCAGGGCTCGCTTAGCCTAGAAAAGAGTCCTATCATCACACTCACAAAAATACCGATGGTCTCCGACCGTCCCTGTGTTCTGCTTCTAATTTCCTCCCAAAGCCTGTCATCGTACCCTGGTGGTAAGAATTCGGCCTTCAGTTTCGCCACCAAGCTTTCCCAATTGTTGATATATGGTTTATTCGCCCGGTACCATATGGCTGCTTTATCCTCAAAAATGTCAAAGGCTGACCTATAAAGCTCCTCCTTACTGTAGCCCCTAGCTTCTCTCAGTTCCTCAACTTTTTCCAAGAAACTGCTAAGGGATTGAGTATGGTCTCCACAAAACTTAACACCCCATTGTGCAACCGGAACCCTCTTCGTCGGGAAAAATAATGGCGACGATGCTGCAACTGGTTGTGGGAGGTTTACGGCCTGTCTACTACTACCTGCTCGCACTGTTGGAGATACTTTATCCCCTGCTAACCCCTTGCTAGTCTGTTGGACCGACTGCACTTCCCCACCCTTCAGTTGGGCTTGCCCTTCGTTCTGTCCCGCTACCTCTACATTAGCCTTAATATCTATACTAGACAGTAATCCCAACACCTGATGCCTTGCATCAACGAGAAAAGCTTTTTCTTCAGCATCGCCAGCTTGCGCCCTTCCAAGACGCCTCAATATCCATTCGGCTTTTGCTGCTACTTTTTTGTATTCTTTCGACTGCTCATCCCCGACAAACTCACTTATCAGTCTTAGTAGCTCTTCTATCTTAGAAACTATAGCTTCCTTATCCTCAGCAAAGGTGAAGGGGTACTCCGGCAAGATAAAACTGGAATCCCTCTTCATAGCAGTTCTTAGCATTTTCCTCATCTCATCTACATCTCCACCCCTCAGACCCCGCACATCTAACTCGTACCTTAACTCTTCTGAACTCAACCTATTCACCTCCATCTTGACTGGGTTAATTTTTATCTTGAGATAAGTGGCTAAAGATCCCCCTTCTTTTTCTCCGGAGTCCTTTGCTCGATCAATTAACACAAAACAATGAACAACTGGTAAACGAAGTATACCCGAGGACCGAAACCACGACTAAGAACTTTTAGCAATCACGACGATTATCTCTTACACCGGCGGATAACTTAAAGGCAAAAAAAAATAATTTATCTTATTTAAAGAGGCCCCACGTTGGGCGCCAGGAATGTTACCACCGAATTCTCCGTTCAACGCGCCGTACCACGGAAGAGTGCCCAACCACCAAGGAGAGTGGTCGTAGGTTAAGGTGTTAAAAATGGGCGCCACGCGATTGCTCTTCCGTTTAACTACCCACATCCAGAATCGCGACTAAACGTGAGATTCGCGCTTCTTTTACTATGACAACCATAATAAAATAAAATGAAAATAAAAAAAAAAAAAAACGAATGTTTTCCAAACGTTACAAAATTATCGATTCCTTTAATTCATCTTTTTACTTAACCTATAATATCAATTACAAAATTTCAGTCTTACAATCTAGCTTAATTCTACATTAACAAATCCAAAAAAGCTTAGGAATATAATTCAAAAAAAAAAGGGAAAAAAAAAACAATAAAAAAAAAATCGAAAATAAAACCTCGGAAACGAACCCAAGCTATCTATTATTCGTGACACGGGACAACAAATTACGCGAACCAACTATTATGTGATATATGCCAGCGTAATTTAATATAATAACATGTATATTTAAAGCAAAGTAAGCTTATCTGGCACGTGTTGCTGCTCCCACCCAGACTCGATTCGTCCGGATCCTCTTGACTCCAGTTGTTTCGTGCCAAGCACCCAAATGATGCTAGTCGCAACTCCGCAAGGAAAAAAAAAAAAGGAAAAAGGCAAATAACACGGAGTTTCGAGCGATCTCCAGCCACCAAAGAAAACTATTTCACAGTCTCTGTCAATTCTGTTTGTTAATTTTTTTTTTTTTCCCACACCCAAGAAAATAATTTCCTTATGTCGATATTTTAATTCTTTTCTTTTTTTCCTTCTTTTGCACTACCGCACAAGGTTCAACGTTCAAGGGTTTAAAATTCTCCCCTTTTATTACCACTTTTTTTTTTTTATTACAAGCGCACGCTAAGGAACAAGGACATTTAACACATTCTGACTAATTTCTCAATAATTGTTTTCCCATTATCCGTACACTTTCTTTTACTTGTCTTCTTGTCTAAGAGAAGGCCGCCCGGATTGCCGAACTGTTTGGCTTACTTTCCTCGTCCCGTATTATTATTGTTATTTTTTTTTGAACTCCTAACTTGAGCCTCGACCGACCTCCTTGACTGACTCTTCACAACTCTCCTATCTTTTTTTTTGTTTTCTCCCCATTAACCCACCAAAAATCCTTTCCAATTCCACTCAACACTACCCGTTGCCTCTCGAAAGTTTTCGCTCAACTCCATACGGTACGTCTTTCTCTCGTACCAACAGGTTCATCAGACCACATCTCCTGATCTTCCACATCCGCTAATCCCAACAGTAAGTCCTCATGCCATAGTATGACTATGGAACTATGGCCCTCAAGTAAAAAAACAGAAAAAAAAAAGGAAGGACAACTGCGATCCTACATGCGGACTCGAACCTACGAACGTGAAAGCCTACATGCCGGGTTCGCAACCCGTGGAGCTAGGCTTCGCTAGCTACGACGGAGTGTGGGTGCCCATATGTAGTAGTATAGGCAAGGAAAATAAGTGATATAATTTTTTTTTTGCTAATTCCAAAGAGGTGGACGAAAACCTATTAACACAACCCATAATAGCAGAAATAGCATTCCGTGCTGCTGGGACAGTCACGGCTAAAGAGACCGTAGGCGAGACAGTTCTCGCACACTCGAGTTTGGCGAACCACCTGGTACCTATGCGTCACGTCCATGGCCAAAAATCGGACACATTTTCTCAACGAGTGTTGCCCTTAATGACACACCTTGCACTGAATAGGTTTCGCTCGTGTTTTTGCGTGAAACACCTTGGATGTGGTCTCCGACTTCGACCGTGGCTTGGCGTTGGACCGAAACGTTCCTTGCTGCCCAATAGCCGCCAAGGTTCGGAACCGCGATTCCAGGAATTCTATAATTCTCGAATTCTCGTCCGTGAGACTCGACTTCAAATAGTGCAGTTTTTGAATTCCACTAAGTGATTCGTTAGTGTGAATCAAGGAGACAAATATGTCGTGAAATGACCGCCATTTTGTATAAGATGAGACATTTATTGTTAAAATCAAGAGTTTTTTGTTAGTAGATCCATTCTTATAATACTAAGATGTCATAAGGCTTGGCACCTAGATCCCTCTTATACCATTTGGTATAATTTGTATTGCAATGAAACTCTTTCGGTATACTAATTATAATTCTGTCTATAATTTCTGTCGTTATGCTGTTGATAGTTTGAAGCCTTGAACTGATTTTAGGTAAATCCTGAATTTACTATAATCTACCCTACTGGAATTAATAATACTCATAGATGAGGCTGTGCCAATTAGTCATCTGTATCTAAGTCCGTCAATAGTCAAGTCTATAAATATTTTATTTTCAAGGATCAAATGAGAAAAAACTCGGGTTTTATGTTGTGAACTTCTTCATTCCAAGTGTTTGTCTGTTCTCTATTCTCTACATCAGTTTTTTTCAGATTTTATGCATTTCTATTTTTAACATTAAATTACACTTACTTGCTAGATAAAACATACTTAAAAATTTGCTTAAATTACTTATATATAATCTTATTCTAATTTACTGGCCACATACGGGCACTCTAAGCTAAACCTAACACCTAACCTATGTCTTTCGACGTATCTTACAGTCTAATTTATTTTTATTTTAACATTACTTGATACCAAAACCAAGAAAATAAATTTTGATATTTTATATAATTTAAAACTAAAAGCCTACATACTACCTACAAATAAATCTTAGTCTATTTAAACTATTTACATCTAATAAATACACACATACATATATGTATATACATAATATATATATACGAAATATATAAATATATGTATATATATATATTTTTTTTTTGTTTTTTATTTTAATTTTTTTTTTTTTTTTTTTTTCTTAAAACTAACTTAATCTTACCTAAAGTTATGTAAGACGGCCATGGATAAAAAAAATTAGGCTGACCCATATTGCCTCAGATGAAGCTATCTATTACTGGAGGGATTCGATGACGAAGCATCCTCCCTTTCAACTAGCCACCAAAATTGCTGGTGCTGCTGAGCAAGAACCCTCATCTCGCGACTCCCTACCGCCCTACTGAACCGGAGACGCCCCGCACTGCCACGTGCGACGTCTCTGTCGTAATTGAGTCGCCTGTCCGCAACTGTTTGAGTGACGTGGAAGATTAGCGGCACCGCCAATCTGTCCTAGATCAGAACTTTGCTATCTAAATAGAGGAACGCTTCTGGAGGAATAAAGCCGTGATACTCTTATGATACATATAATTGGGATAGTAAGCCGGTTGTTCTTGCAACGTGCCTTCGAGATAACTTAGTGACGAAATTGTCCACTCTTATTAGTTTCGCCCTATTGTACAAGACATCATTAGGATAGAATTTTATGTACTCAGACTCTGGTGTTCTGTATAAGCGAAGAGAAGCCTTCTCAAACACCCGAATCTTTTCCAATAAACTTGCTCTCACGTTGAACCACACGCGACATCCAAATACAAGCATGGGCCTGATAAGGGCCAAGTAGCACCCTCGCATCCAGTTGGCTGTTATAAAACAGTCTCTTTGTAAGGCAAAAGCACCTTTGGCTCTGGCCAGAGGAACATCTATATGTTTGTTAAAATAAAGAAATTGATCTAGCCAGATCCCAAGGTATCTGACTACATTTCGACAAGCAAGTGGTTGCCCCTACTGCGATAACTTTCGCCAATTCTTTCTGGTATCCCCAGAGGTCCCAGACAAAGGCGTCCTAAAAAGAATGGTTTCCGACATCTGAAAGTGGATTTTCAATTTCCAGTCATCGCAATATCGCTAATTTTGTCGAAGTCACGCTGCAAAAGTATATTAATGACCTCAATCTTTGGACCTGATCTGTACGCGATTATGTCGTCTGCGTACGCTATGGCATGGTGAAGTGAACCTATCGGATCACCCGTGAAAATGTTAAACAGGATCGGCGAATTCACCGCACCCTGTTGCAGACCGTTTTTAATGTTAAATGTTCCGGCAGAAGTCACATCGCCATTCTTCACGATGAACTGTCTACTGGAAAGCTTTTTTTTAAGTTTTAAACGCATTTTATTTTCTAATCAATAACTCTTACATACTAACAAAAAATGCTTAAATGCTAGCTTAAAATTACTTAACAAACTTATACTAACTTACTGGCCCCACACAGGCACTCTAAGCTACTCTAAATTCTTATACTATGTCTTTCGACTTTATTAACATTTTCTTTATGGATATTTATTTACTATACTTAAAGCTAAGAAAAAATATTGTTAACAAAAAACTTAGCCTATGGATGTAATTTTTTATTTTTTATAAAAACTTAATATCTAACTTAAAATAAACCTTAGTCTACTTAACCTATATACACAATACACACATACAGACACAAAGACATTATGCACAATAATATACATATACTAGTATATATCTTTATATATACCAGTATATGTACATATTTCTTAAATGCTAACCTAAACCTATGTAAGCTGGCCATCGCTATTTACTGGGCAAATAGATTGGTCAGCTCTGCCTCATTAGTGAGGCTGGTCCGTAATTGACGGAAACGACGACGAAGCATCTTCTCCATCATTCAACCACCAGAAATGCTGGTGCTGCCGAACGACATCCCTCTTATCGCCATTCCAAACCGCCCTGCTGAACCTGAGTCGATCCACACTGCCATGTGCGACGTCTCTGTTGTAGTTGAGTCGCCTGTCCCCAGCTGTCCGAGCGACATGGAAGATTAACGGGACCGCTGATATATCCTGGATCAACCCTTTCTGATCTAGGTAGAGGAATGCTTCCGGTGGAACGAAGCCGTCAGATCGCACACTCTCGTGGTAAAGGTAATTGGGGTAGTAAGCCCCAGATATCAGGTTATTCATCGATGTCATTGCTCTTGCAATGTGCCTTCGAGTCAGCTTAATTACGAAGTTGTCCACTCGTATTAGGTTCGCCCTATTGTAAAGGACCTCATTAGGATAAAATTTCTTGTACTCCGACTCTGGTGTTCTAAGGCAAGCCCTCTCACCCACCCGAATCTTTTCCATTAAGCTTGCTCGTACATTGAACCACACGGGACAACCAAATACCAGCATGGGCCTAATAAGGGCCATGTAGCAGATTACCTCTACCCTCACATCGAGTTGGCTGCTATAAAACAGTCTCTTTGTAAGGGCAAAAGCACCTCTAGCTCTGGCCAGAGCAGCATCTACACTTTTGCCAAAATACAGAAACTGATCTAGCCAGATCCCAAGGTATCTGACTACATTTCGACAGGCAAGAGGCTGTCGGTGTTGTCCAATGATTGAGAACTTTCGCCAATTTTTTCTGGTATCCCTAGAGGCTCCAGACAACAGCGTCCTAAAGAGAATGGTTTCCGACTTCTGAAAGTTGATTTTCAACTTCCAGTCATCGCAAAATCGTCTTATCTTATCGAAGTCACGCTGTAAGAGAGTATTAATGACCTCGATTTGTTGACCTGTTCTGTACGCTATCAAATCGTCTGCGTACGCAATAGTATGGGGAAGTGACCCTATCAAGTCGCTTGTAAAAAATTTGAATAGGATCGGCGAATTGAACGCGCCTTGCTGAAGATCATTTTTCATTTGAAATATTCCAACAGAAGTCACATCACCATTTTTCACGATGAACTGTTTGTTGTGTAGCATATTATAAAGAATGTACAAGAGTGGTTTACTGATCCCCAGCCTAGTCAGCTTATAGAAAAGACCATCTAACCATACGGTATCGAAAGCCTTCTCCAGATCAACAACGCAGGCACCAGTACATTGTTTTTTGCCTTTATTCCATTGGATATCGGACACCAGTTTAGACGCGGCATGTGAGATATCATGTGCCGCCTTAAAACCGAATTGATTATCCGGAACTACATGTTTGTCCTCAACCCACCTAGACAGAGCTCTATTGATTACTTTTTCAAAAACCTTACTGATATTCGGAAGGAGACTTATCGACCGGAGATTCGCCGGATTGGATATATCCTTTCCCTTTTTGGGGATAGGTTGAACCACCGCCGTTTTCCAATGCGCTGGATAATGTGCATTATTCATTGCATTCTTAAACAGGGTGGTGTAAATGTCCACCGCTTCTAGAGGAAGATGTCGAAGCACGATATTCGGAATACCATCGGTCCCCACTGATTTCTTTGCTCTGATTGTGTCGAAGATCTCATGGAGTCCTTCCTTCGAAATGAATGGGGGTAGACCACCCTCTCTGGCAATGACGTTATTTGCCATATTTTCGTCGCTAAACCGGGTGAAACCAGAGCCCTCGGATCGCCAGTTCTCTATTTCATTTCGAACGCAGAAGTCGTGCACAAAGACGCGACTGTCCAGGTCGTAATTAGGGCCAGTGGTATCAGTGGCCTTGTATACTTCCTGGAAAGTCGCCCCAATGGCCTCAACCTTCTCCTGTGGATCCTCGATCACAAAGAAGTCGTCATCGTCAGCGGCTTCATTTGGATCAATACCTGCTATTGTCAGTAACCGTTCGTTGTCTGTTGTCCGGGCTATTTTAAGACACTGAAGGTAGTTTTGTTTTTTTCTCCGAAATAGTTTATTGATTTGCGGAAACATGTTCGGGTTGCTGGTGTTTACAGCCCGAACCTTGTTGTTCCAATATGAGCTCCGGATCTTGTCTGTCAGTTAACTGTCTGTACAAGTTTTTGAGTCTTGACAGAAGTCTACTTTTCTGTCGGTGCAGTGCGTCAATAGTAGGATTGCGGAACAGGTCTTCGTTAGTTGTACGTCGATACCGCGGTATTGTAGTGTCCATAGTTTGTTTAATTGTCTCGTCCATTTGTTTTAGGTAATTGTCGATCTCCTCGTTTGACAAATTCCTATTGGACGGTGGGTGGAGCGTGTTCGAGGAGAGCGCTCTGTTCAAGGTTGCGGAGAAGCGCGTCCATTGAGTCTTACTGTAGTTGCAAGAATATCTTTGGACAAACTCCTCCAATTCCGCAATTTCGTTAGGAACTGTAATTTCGGTGCTAAAACCGCAATGGTCGCTGTCATACACGAATGTGCGCAGACAGTTTGGCGTTTGTAAATTCGTACCTGTCAGTCGTATACGTTCGTCGTACAGCAGTAGATCCAAATAAGACCCGCCTCTGGGAAACGATGGATTATCCGTCGCTTTAAGACCGAGTCTGTACATGACATCGTGCTGACCCCACCAATCGAGTAGTAGGTTCCCTCTAGTATTTGGCAAATTATTTCCCCAATCTCTCTGTCTAGCGTTGAAATCCCCGCCGATTATAAAATAATTCTCCCACGATTCCAGCCTCAGAAGTCGAAAAAGCGTGTCGAGCTCTGTAATAAATAGGGCGGATTGTGAAGCCTCAGGTGCATAAACAGAGACCAAGTACAGCCGCTTTCCACTGCGAAGCGGGATGTAAATGACAACTGCCTCCAACACCCGGAACCTGCGCAACACTCCCTTGTACACTCTGTGACATTTTATACCTTCTTTAATGAAGATCGCGACACCACCTCCACGTTTGGATCTGGGCCGGTTTCTTCTTCTAACAATATAATTATTGTACTCCAGTTTGTGATTATCGGTTAGCTTGGTTTCGCTAGCGAAAAGCACATCAGGAGTTTGGTCTTGTAGCAATTTAAACATCGCGGCTCTTCGTTCGATCCTAATCAGTGAATTAACATTCACTGCAAGGACCTTCAAAGTTTGCTCCACCATGTGTGTACCCATTACGACATGTGTTGCGTTAGGCCCGGCAGCGAACTTAGGACAACCCCGATAGTTTGCGGTGTGTCCCACGTTTCCACATAACACGCACGAGAGCTTCGATCTATCGGATGCTCCGTCAACACCCAGAGGACACTCCTCGGAACTGTGGTTCTTAGCGCACTTCACGCATCGAGGCTGCATTTGGCAGTTCGACGCGGCGTGCCCGAACCTTTGGCAGCGGACGCATTGTATAACGCCTTCGCTCCTTTTTAGTTTTTCCCAGTGAACCACCTGGTAGTCTAGGACATTGATACTCCTTAGACTATCCAGACGGCTTTCGGGACTGAGCTGCATCAGGAAGAACGGCAGACTCCGTTTCTCCCGCCTGGCTCTAGCTGTGGCTTTACCCCCACAAACTTGAGTCCTTCGCACTCCTTCTCTTTGAGCAGTGCCAGGATCTCCTCAGGATCAGAAGACGGTTCCAACCCCTTCAGCAGCATCGATTGCCGCTTTTCACACTTCGGTGTGTATGAGTAGTGCTCCGTCGTCGTTTTTTTTAGGAGCTCTTTCACTTTTGCGTAGCCCTCCACTGTATTACAGTGGATGACAAGGCGATCGTTCCCCAATCTCTTGATATTAAAATTATTACCAATGACCAACTTACACAGGTCCTTGGTTGCACTTACCTCCAGTTTGTAGGTGTTGATCGGAGGCACCTTCTCTTTCTTCTTCTTCTGCTGCTGCTGCTGTTGTTGTTGTTGTTGGTGTTGCTGCTGCTGCTGTTGTTGATTTTGTTGTTGTTGGTGTTCTTGCCGCTGTTGCTTTCGCTGCAGTTGTTGCTTCGGCTGCTGATGTTTTTGTTGTTGCTGCAGTTGCTGTTTCTGCTCTTGTTGTTGTTGTTTTAGGGAGCTCTCTACTTCTGATTGCTCCCTCTGCCTTCGTGCAGTTTGTCTCTGTTTAATAGCAAGCATGTCTTGCTCCAGCTTTTGTATGCTGCTTTTTATGATGTTAATTTCATCATCTTCGTCTTCCGACTCAGATGACGCCAGAGAGGCGAAGCTGTTGGAGCCCCCCTCCTCTTTATCTTCTTCAGCTGTGGAAACAGCACTTTTTTTTTTGACAGATTAGGAGGGGTATTCAGCCTCTTCCTCCTTTTGCTGGTTTTCGCCACGGTTATGGGAAGAGCGGGGCGCTCTCCACCATCCATCACGTGATTTTTGTTGTTTTTCCTTCTTATTGCCTGATGGTTTATATGTTTTCACAATTTGATGAGGAAAAAAAAAAAAAAAAGTTCCAAACTTCTCACTCGGGATTCGAACTCGTGGATTTTAACTGTTTATGTTTATAAACCGATTTTTTTGGTTTTGTTTTTCTTCACGAAAAGCCGAAAGACGAAAGTCGTCTATTCTCACCAGAGATTTGCGAACGACTGTCTACTGGAAAGCATATCAAAAAGAATGTACAGCAGTAGTTTACTAATGCCCAACCTGAACAGCTTCTAACCATACGGTATCGAAAGCTCTCTCCAAGTCAATCAGGCAGGCACCAGTGCACTGGTTCTTACCTTTGTTCCATTGGATATCAGCAACCAGTATAGATCCAGCATGATTGATATCATATCCTTCCTTGAAACCGAATTGATTATGCGGAACTCTATGTTTGTCCTTAATCCACTTAGTCAGGACTTTATTGATCACCTTCTCGAAAACCTTACTGGTGTTTGGAAGAAGACTGATCGAGAGGAGATTCGCCGGATTGGAATTGTCTTTATCCCTTGTAGGGATGTACCACCGCAGTTTTCCAACGCGCTGGACAATGTGCATTATTCATTGCATAATTAAACAGGGTGGTATAAATGTTCACCTCTTCTAGTGGGAGATGTTGAAGCACAATGTTCGGTATTATACTTCTAAGTGATTCGAAGGTCGTTTGGAGCTCTTCCTTCGAAATGAACGGGGGTAGTACTCTATCGTTGGTGATCACATTATTTGCCATATTCTCGTCACTGAACTGGGTGGAAACCGAGCTCTCGAATCACCAATTCACTATTTCATTTCGAAGGTAGAAATTGTGCACAAGGACTCGATTCTCCAGATCGTGGTTCGAGCCAATGATAACATTCGACTTGTACACTTTCTGGAAAGTCGCTCCTATAGCCTCCACCTGCTTCTGCGGATCCTCGATCACAAAGAAGCTGTCATCATCAACACCCTCATTTGGATCTATGGCTGCTGCTACAAGTAGTTGGTCGTCGTTCGGGCGATTTTAAGACATGGAAGGTCGTTCTGATTATTTCTCCGAAATATTTTATTTATTTGCGGGAACATTTATTAATGTTTGGAGGTTTTTAATCGACTACTTCAGTGTCATGATCTCCGGATTATGTCTGTCAGTAAACTGTCTGTACAAGGTTTTTAGTCTTGACAGCAGTATATTTTTATGTCAGTGCAGTGCGTCAATAGTTGCGTTGCGGAATAAGTCTTCTTCCTCAGTGCATTGGTACCGAGGTATCATTTTGTCCATTGTTCGTTTGACTGTCATGGCCATTAGCCTTAGATACCTGTCAGTCTCTTGGTTTTACAAATTTCTATTGGACGGTGGGCAAAACGAATTCGAGGATGCTGTAGTCAGTGTTCTGGTGAAGTGTGTCCAACGCACCCTACTATAATTGTAGGAATGCCTTTGAATAAACTCATCCAATTCCGCAATTTCGTTGGGAACAGCACCGAACAGACCGCAATGGTTACTGTCATACTTGAAAGTGGGTAGACAGTTTGTAGTTTGTTATCTTCCAGTTCCAGCCTCAGGAATCGAAAAAGCGTCTCGAGCTCTGAGATCAATAAGGTGGATTGAGTAGCCTTAGGCGCATAGACAGACACCATGTACAACCGCTTTCCACTACGGAGGGGGATATACACAATGCATGCTTCCAGCACCTGGAACATGCGTAATACACGACTGTATACTCCTTTAAAACGTATACCTTTTCTAACGAAAAGCCTAACGCCTCCACACTGAATGGAGTCGGGTCGGTTTCTCCGTACTCTTTTGTATCTTCTGTGCCTCATTTTGTGTCTTTTGGTAAGCTTAGTTTGGCTTACCAAAAGCACATCAGGGGCTTGGTTATTGAGCAACTTAAATAGTGCGGCTCGTCGTTCGAGCCTAATCAGTGAATTCACATTCACTGCAAGGACCTTCAGGGTTTGCTCAGCCACGTGCGTACCCATTACGGCAAAAGGTGCGTTAGGCCAGGCAGCAGTGCGTATACTTGATCCACCCGCGCAGTCTGTTCAGTCAAATGACGTTGTAGCTGAGCCATCTGCCCTTGGATAGAGAGCAAGATAGCTAGCATGTCAGGTACTGGTTCAGGTGCTCTGGGCGCTGGGGCCTGAGAAGCAACCTTCGCTTGCTGTACCATATTTCCCCTACCAGGTGGACGTTTAACTTCTACTTTCTGCTGCCGGGCCAGATGTATTCTTTTGATGTACTGGAATTTGTACACATTGTAAAATGTTTTCGCTCCTCTTTAATTTCTCCCAATGTACAACCTGGTAGTCTAGGACTTTAATACACCTTAGACTATCCAGATTGCTGGTGGGACTTAGCTGGACCAGGAAAGCAGTTTCCGCTTCTCATTTTTGGCTCTGACTATGGTGAAAGTCTTGACCCCCACGAATTGGAGCCCTTCGCACTTCTTCTCTTTCAGCAGTGCAAGGAGCTCCTCCGGATCAGTCGACGGCTCTAATCCCCTCAGCAGCATTGTTTGCAGCTTGTCCCCTTCGGGGTGTGGGAGAAGGACTCCGTCGTCGAATCAGTAAATTTTATATTTCATAATAGCGCTCCACTGTAACACAGTGGAGTATATTTTTGTTCTTCTTGTGCTTTTTTTTCTGTTTTAGGGTGTCCGTTGGGAGCTGTTGCTGGCTTGCAACCTTTTGCTGTTGTTGTTGCTCTTGTTGTAGGGGGTTCAATTTTTGATCTTTTTTCTCCTTGCTGTTTGCTTGGACTTAATGGTAAGCACCTTTTAGTGAAGCTGCCTGATGGTGCTTCAACTTCAACTTCTTCTGATACAGCCAGAGCTGCGAAGCTGTTGTCGCTTCCCATGTAACGCCCTTCGCCCCTATCAGAATTGTGTGGGTATTCCTCATTGTCTGGCTCATGACACGTTTGGTTAATTGCTGCCGTTGTAGAACTTGAAGGCGCCGCCTCCCTAATCCACCTGGCAGCTTTTCGGTGGATTTTGAAAGAGAGGGGCGCTGCAGCAGATTGGGTGGTTGGCCTTAGCCTCCTCCTTCTCTTCATCTTTGGTTCAGCTAACACGGCTGTTTGGCTTAAACCACTCGAAGCCTCGCCTGATTTTTCGCTATTCGCATAGCGGACTGCTCCCCATAATTCATCACGTGATGTAACAACACATAATAACACTTTAAATTAATTGTTTTGTATTTCTTTTAAATTAAAAAAAAAAGTACCAGTACTCGGGGATTCGAACCCACGACCTATGATATGTCTGCCAAACACGCTGACACTCTGCTAATTGGAGCCTATAGGAATCTCCTCAAATGTCTCTTTGTTTCTTATTTTACTAAGCACTCACAACCCGAATCACGTCTGTACTCTACGGAGATCAATGAACGACTGGTATTCTCTACATCGTTATGTGCAGAGTGTCCTACCTCCATGGGCTCTGGTTAACGCTGCCCAGACAGCGACTTAAAAATGAAAGCCTGCGTGGATGTTTCAAAGGCCGAATGGCATGAGCATTTTTATATTGACAACCTTCTGATATGTGCCGCTGTTGACCAAACCTATGTGTTACATGTGAGCCCGAATCGGGCAAAGCTCTAATCATAAAAATCTCACCAGAAGAACCCCTTGCTTTTGTAAAGCTGTTGCAAACAATACCTGGGACACCGTGCTCTGTACTGAGTGAAAAGTGTTGACTTCTAAGCCACTCGAAGTCGGGTAGCATCCTTCGGATGAAAATCGGAAGCATTCATTATCGAAGTGGGACATTGTGAGTACCTGATTGTAAATGATTTTGTTCATTATATAAAGCGAGAGTATGATATACGGCTGTGTGATTGTTATTATGCAGCTCATGTTTTGTGTATAAGTGAGTGATGAGTTTGTCCATAGTGGTAATACTACACGACTACCGACTACTATACATGTATGTATGGCATGTTGACCCCTACTACAGACTTGACAAGAGAGCTTTTCTGTGCTGACTTCTGCAACAAAATTAGGATGCCTTGAAGTATATTTGGAAGAACTCGTGGCAGACGGTACTTGTTGTTGGCCGTCTGTCGGATTTTGTATTTCTTAAATTTTAATTAAATTAAATACGTACGAATTCATTTTCATTTCATCTTAAGTGCATTTCTATTTCAGTTAGTTCATTAATTAATTAATTAACTTAAAATTATCATATACTAACTTACTAACCCCACTCTAACTTAGGCCACTCTAAATTATTCCTAACTCTTATATTATACTATGTCTTTCGACGTTTCTCACAAAAAATTATTTATATTTCTATATTTATTAAAAGTAAAACTAAGAAAGAATACTTTTCATGTAAATAACTTAGTATAATACATGGACTTTTGTATAAAACTTGTAAAAACTACCTAAAAATAAATCATAGCCTATTTACGCTCTCCAATTGTATATATACTTGTTGTAGGCATACTAAAAGTTGTTTTTTTTTGTGTATGGACTATCTCTTACTTATAAGTTGTCTCACAGCACTATTGGTCTATTTTTTTTAAATTTTTCTTTACTTTCATTTTTTATATTTCTTTATTTAAATTTTTTTTTTGTGATTTTTTGTATCATTCTACCTAATACTATGTAAGCCGCCTACGGCTTAAAAACTAGGCTGAAAACCGACTTTGCGTTCTAATGAAGCTACCTTGTACTAACGGAATTCGACGATGATGTTTCCTCCACTTCATTATGGCACCGAAATTGTTGGTACTGCCGAGCAATATTCCTCATGTCTCGACTCCTTACCGCCCTACTGAACCGGAGACGCTCCCCATTGCCGTGTGCGACGTAATTGAGATCGAATAAATGAGTGTCAATAAACGATCCGCTATCCAAATAGCGGAACCTGTAGATGGCACGATGTCATCTGATGATCAGGCCGTAATATCAATCACAACAGCAAAAACAACAGTAACAGAAATATCAAAACACTTCAAAACAAGGGGTCCCACCTATAACCACTTACAAGATGGAACTAAAGAACACCATTGAACTCTGTAAGTCGGCCTTAGGTTGTAATTTGTTTGTTAAAAAGTAGGTGAAGACAGGCATGCAATGCAAGGGAGCGCCGCCAGTAAAACAACAAATTGTGAACGGATTCGACGACGGAATTCTTCTCCTTCATACACAATGGTGAAAAGTTGAACACTATGCTGCTGAGGGGGTTGGAAACATCCACGGAGGAGCACTTAAAGCTGCTTAAAGAGAAAGAGTACGACGGTCTCAAATGCATATGTCATGCTTTTCACCACAGCCGGAGCCAAAAGGGAAAAGCGGAAACTACCATTCTTTCTGGTTCTGCTAACTTCCAATAAATAGCAAACTGGGTGATGATTGATTGTATCATGGTTAATAGTAAAAAGGAGCGAAAACATTTCACAATGTGTTCACTGCCAAAGATATGTGCACTCCGCGTCGAACTGCGAAATGCAGACTTGATGCGTGAAATGCGGAAAGAACCACAAGTCAGAGGAATGCGCTTTGGTAAGGATGGAGCGTCAGAAAAAAGCCAACTCTCTTGGGCGTTATGTAGGAACACCGGACACACCGCAATTTATCATATTATCGGGGTCCAGCGTCTGGAGCACCGGAATGAGTACTTAGCATGCTGGCTATCTTGCTCTCTATTCAGGGGCAGATGGATCAGCTTCAGCGTCAAACACAGGAGGAGGCTACGTGGATTGATCAAATATACGACGTGCTGACGGGATTAATGCATTTAAAGCCATAATAGGTACGTACATGGTGGAGAAAACGCTGAAGGTCCTTGCAGTGAATGTTAATTCCGAGCTCATGATATGCTTTTGGTTAACGAAACTAAGCTTATCAAGAGACACAATATGAGTCACAGAAGATATAGATTAGCACGAAGAAATCGAACCTACTCCATGCAAATAGGAGCCTCTTTTTAAGTACTGCGTTTTATAAAAATATACAGTCGTATATTACGATGCTAGAATGTTTGTGCAGATAACGCTACTCAATCCACCTTATCATATTAGATCTCGAGACACTTTTCGTTAACTACGACTGTAATTGGAGGAGAAAGATATTTTCAGCGGCGCAGATTTCAACGCCAAACATAGAGATTGAAGAAATATTATTATTATTATTATAATTTTATTAGTATACAAGTAAATTTCAATACTAATCTCAATACTATAACGCTAGTTACCAAAGCTTTCGGCTAGTTAAATATAAAAAATAGTATGAAATGAATAGATTACTACAATATACATAAGTTATTTTTAGTTTTAAGCGTAGTTACAATTTTAAATACATTTTTTATATTTAGTTCAGAGGAAACCTTTAAGTGAAGTAAATGGTTTTTGGTCGATAGTTGAATTTATTTTGTCGCATTCAGCTATTAGGTGTTTGATCGTTAGTCGTGCGTTTTTGTAACGAAAAATACATAGCAGCTGTTAATTTTTTTTTTGGTTTATAATTGTGATTTATAATTGTCCCAACCGAAGTTGTATGAAGATCCTTAACATTTGGAATGTTGAGTGATTTTAGCTAATGGAGTGATTTTGAAAGTGAAGATTAATATTTTCTAGTCTTCTTGGAGTGAATAATTTTTTTGGAGGCATTTACTTTCTATACAGTGATGGCAGTGACGTAAGCAATGCGTTTTGAAATTGAGGGTACACCAGTTTCGGCTGGGATATTTTTTAAAGATGTTGTTCGGAAAGTTCTGAGACTGGTTCGAATTGCAGCATAGTAGGGAAATGCAATTTTGAAGTTTTGCTACAAACAGCGAAGTACATAATAGTCAATTTCGGAAAGTGTAATGGATCGTATGACATTAATTAAGGACTTAGTAATGCAATGGCTATTTTTGGAGGAAAGTTTAAAGAAAGAAATTTGATCGTATTATAAAATATTTGTGTGGTTGCAAATGATAAAAGTTATTCTTTTCAATATAAATCGCCTTATTCAATATAGTTACAATTCACAACTTAGTCGTTTATCTCAATGCAATCCAGTTTATCGACCGCTTATACTTTTTCTATCTTTTACTTAAACCACTCAATCACTTCTCTTAATTAAAACTTCAAATTCAACTGATGAAATAACTTGCATACCTTAGGGATGCTGGCATTTATACTCGAATGACATACAATTTCCATTTTGCTAGGAAATCCGAGAGATATCACACTGCTCCCTCTTTAAAGTTGTTCGTCCCGAACAACTTCGTCATTCGTTGCTCCGTTGAAATGACATATTTCGTCCAAATGGACCTCCGTCAATTTTCCCCGATCCCCACGCTTGATCCAGTAGGGAATGTCATTAATCCGGGTTATCACCTTGCATCGACCTTCCCAATCCTTTTTCAATTTTGGTGATTTTCCTTTCTTACGCTGAGGATTATAGAACCAGATCAGATCTCCTTCGTTGAAGCCGGAAGATTTCGCCTTGATGTAGTACTTAGTCATCATGCGGCTGCTTCATCTTTTCTCTGGTATCTTCATGCAATTTACGAATCCTGCTGCGCAAGTCATCCACGTAGTTTGGCCTCCGTAGGTGGTTATCCGAATTTTGTTTCATTTGTCAACCGAACTGTTTGACCCAATAAGATCTCCATCAGATTGTGGGCCTAATGGCGTTGTGCTGTCCTTCTCAGATATTGGCATACTTATTGGAAGACTCTTGATTAAAGTTTCGCGCTTGTTCAGAATATATAAAGCTTTGCTTTTGGGCTATTGGTAGCCACACCTTATGCGCTTTTTGCAATAATTCTCAGCATCTTGTTTAGCGCTTAGCCAATAGAAAGGTTCCCTTACTTTGATTATTAACATATGGCCTCCTGATATTCCGTCATGTATTTTACGGAGTACTCGGATAACTCAGGACCGTGGCACAGCTGCATAAGAGATGTTCTATGTTCTCCCATCTTCACTTTCCCATTTTCTCTTCAGCAAACCATCTTGCGCACAAAGCGAGTCCCACTAGTATGCCTTCAGAGTTTGGTCCGGTGTGATAGCTGCTGCCAGCATGGTCTTCCCTAGTGTTCCTTCAAGGCCAATATTGGTTCGATGTCATTATCTGTCTGTTGGGGGAAACGGAATTTGTCAATACTCCAACCCTTTATTGGCTCAGTCCTCATCATTTGGACAGGGGACTGTTCTTTCGCTCTTTTACGGTTTCAGTGTTCACAACCATTTGAGTGGAGTTTTCCCTCGCGGTGTTGCACTTCAAAGTCTAGCCCCGTAACTGCTCGATCCAACTTGCAACTTGGCCTTCACGGTTCTTAAATTGGAGTAGCCACTTCTGAGGTACGTGGTCTGTCCGAAGAATGAACTTTTGTCCATACGAGGTACTTATGGAAATGCCTTGTAGCCAGAAGCTCGCCCCGAGTTGCGCAGTAGTTCCTTTCCGGTCTGGAGAGTACTGCCGTTACTACAGGAAGCGGTCTTTGGCAGTTTTTGGTGATGCCAGTAACCACTCTTTAAGAGGTGAAAACCATTTGGCTCCAGAAAGCATATCCAAAGAGTCATCGATTCTCGGAAGTGGGTTGCTGTCCCCACCATCCATCTTCTTCTCGGGGACAACTGGAGGTGCCCACGGACTTTGCGATTCTTCACTCAGTACCCCAACTTTCATTTTCAGCACCATTTCGACAATTTCTGTTTGCCAATGGAAGACGCCTTGCAGGTTGACGGATTGGTCGAGCGTCTCCGGTGTCAATGTCGTGTTGAGCAATATGCGTACGTCCATATTCTCCGTCTTGTGTAGCAAATATGTATATCAGCGTACTCACCGATTAGTTTTTCTGCCAGGATTCGCTGATCTTCTTCCAGATTACAGAGGCTGAAAATTTTGTTTCTGATTCTTATGATCTGAACTGTTGCGACCGGTGTTGCACCCTTTCTTTCCGCTGTGGTCGATATAGCCTCAATAGGTATGCATTTTCCCACTATCTCTCCCTTTTGCACCTTTACACTGAATGTCCTTGGATCTGGAATCCTTACAGAGACCACGTTGTTCTTTGGTTCCACTACTGTCTCGCCCACCATGAAGTCTCTCCTATTTTCTAGCTCCATCAAATAGAATCGGTGGCTACCAGGACCACCTCCCACTTCTGCCCACATAATTGCTTCCGACGAGTACCGAGTCGACCACCGTTGAGTGCACAACTCAACCAGTGCACTCGCAATATTATTGTGTGCTGTCCAAAACAAAAAAAAAAAAAAACACCGCGCGCGTGTGCTAAAAAAAAACAAAAAGTGCAGTGCAGTGAGAAAAAAAATATACAGTGCGGGTATCCCACCTCTCCCGCTCCTAGTCGTAGTACTGTTGCTTGCACTCAATCACTGCCGTTACTGTATTTACCATACGGTACGGGCAGTGGCTGAGTGTATGTAACAACTGATGGATAGCGGGTTGTGAGTGAAAATTTTGTTGGTGCACTGTTTCATATTGTTGTAAGGGCATAACACCTACAACAATTTGATCCGGTAAATCAATGTCAGAATTTTCACTTCGCAGCCTTGGTTAGTATCGTCGGTGTTTGTGTTTTCTGTGTTTGTTTGTGATTATGACTAGGGAATTCAGGGTAGACGTAGCCAATATACGCGGGCTAAAAAGTAATCACTTTTCTGCGTAAGTCCACGTCTGTAAGTACAGACCAGCTGTTTTGGCACTTAGTGAAACACAGGTAGATCCCCGCCCACACCTCTCAGATCATTCTGATCTGAAGCTCCCTGGCTACGAACTAGTGCCATTATTCTTCTCTCACCGCGGTCTCGCCATTTATGTGCGTAGTGATGTAGCTTACCAAACTCCACCACAATATGATCCATGTTCCAATCCGGAATTCAACTTCATGTGGTTAAAATTCCATCTCCGTAAGCAAATTATCCACTACTGCTTTATTTATAGAAGCCCCAAACTGGGCAGCAATTCAACTTTTAACGAGTTCGATGCGCTTTCTGACTCCATTCAAAGAATTGTATCCCTGTATGCTCATACTGCAATCGTTATTACGGGCGATTTCAATATACACAATTCTGGGAGGCTTCGACATTCTGGACAGACAACACCCGAAGGACGGTGTGTTGAGAACTTCGCTGCGGAAAACAACCTAACGCAGCTTGTAAATGAGCCCACGCGAATACCAGACGTTGATAGTCATACCGCCAACACCCTGGACTTGTTTTTAACTTCTCATCCTGATAAGTACACCATTGATGTGCTCTCCCCTCTAGGTTCGTCGGACCATTGTGTCATATCAGCTAATTTCTCGTACACCGAAAACACAGTTAGAGAAAAAATTCCTAAAAGAACCGTATGGCAATATGAGAAAGCCAACTGGAGCGGTCTTAACAGCTTTTTTAGGAATTTTAACTGGTCGTTACGATACCTCGATAACGACGTGGATGCCGCTGCTGATATGATTACAGACACCATTCTCTTTGGAATGAGATCCTTTATTCGATGAAGAGTATCAAACCAAACGAAAAGGCATGGTACGACTCGAGCTGTAAAGAGGCCATCAGGGTTCGAGAAATGTTTTTTCGGTCCAACAAGACCAAACCGACAGAGGAAAACCGAATAAAGTTCAAACGAGCCAGAAATGACTGCAACGCCTTTCTTAAGCGTGTGAAATTCCTATACGACCAAAAACTGTGGCAAAAAACACTGCAATGTCCCAAAGGCAGTAAAAATTGTTGGTCGTTCGTCAAAAACATTAGAAATCCCGCCTCATCCTCCATCCCAACGCTCATTTACAATGACATTCCAGCTGTCAGCTCTTTGGATAAGGCCAATCTGCTTGCTGCACACTTTGCGGCCAGCTCAACACTTCCAGATTATGCCTTGTCTCCGCCTACACTTGAGTGCGTCGAATCTTCAATGGGACGAATCTACTTTTGCACTCGTGGAGTAGCAAGAGTACTTAAAGATCTCAACATACATAAATCCGCTAGTCCAGACGGTATATCTCCCCTTCTTCAGAAGAGGTGTTCTTCCACGCTGGCAAAACCACTGCGTAAGCTTTTTCACCAATCCTACTCTTTAGGACTCTTGCCGAGCAGATGGAAAACAGCATTTGTACAGCCCGTCCCTAAAAACGGCGAATCTGCTTCTCTCTCCTCCTACGGACCCATTGCACTTACGTCCCTTCTTTCCAAGGTCATGGAAACGCTGATAAATCGTCAGCTCATGAAATATCTCGAAACACGAAAACTTTTCAATGACCGGCAATATGATTTTCGTAGTAACAGGTCCACTGGTGATTTGATGGCATGTCATACCGAAAAGTGGAACCAAAGCGTACATCAATCTGGCGAAAGCAAGATAGTTGCACTTGATATTTCTAAGGCATTTGACAGAGTTTGGCATCAAGCTCTCGAAAATGCGTGCATTTGGGATCGACGACTCTCTTTTTCAATGGATTAGAAATTACCTTTCAGAACGTTCAATTCAAGTTGTCTTGGACGGTTTCAAGTCTGATATTCACAAAATAAATGCTGGTGTGCCCCAGGGCTCTGTTCTGTCTCATACACTTTTTTTAATTTTCATTAATGACCTCTTGTCTGCTACTTCTAATCCAATATATTCCTTTTCTGATGACAGTACTCTCTGCTTTTCATATTAGTTTCCGGACTCACGGCCCTGCTCTTCTGCTATAGGACGAGAACGGAAGCGTATGCTAAGCTCATTAAATTCCGATATCAATAGCATAACCAATTGGCGAACTATCAACAGAGTGGAATTTAATGCTTCCAAAACACAATGCTGTCTGCTGTCTTTAAAGCGAAATTTAAACACCCAGCCATTATCTATGAATAGCACTTGCATCGTCGAAACCGAAAAACTTTCCATTCTCGGTATGTGTTTCAAAGACAACTTACGTTGAAATGACCACATATTTGATATCGCCAAAAATGCTGGGAAATGTACGTCAAGCGACGTAAAAAATATTTTACCCCCTCTGATCTGGCTTCAATATATAAGGCCCAAATTGGAGTACAATGCCCACATCTGGTCAGTTGCTTCTAAAACATCTCTGCACCTGCTAGATAGGATTCAAAATCGTGCGATAAAGCTCATTGATGATACTAATATCAGTCAGTCAATTGATACCCTCGAACACCGACGTAATGTCTCCTATCTTACTTTGTTTTATCGCTATTTTCACCACCAGTGCTCCACTGAAATCGCCAGTAGCATTCCGCCCATTCAAACTTTCAACCGTAACACCCGTCTCGCTATGAATGCTCATCAGTATACCCTCAAGCTCATTTTCGGACGTACTCTAAAATATCGCGATTCGTTCCTAAGCCGTACAACTCGTTTATGGAATGCCCTGCCGATCTCTGTATTTCCTGGTCGTTATAACTTGCAAACATTTAAAAGCAATGTACATCGGTACCTCTCTTTTCTTCCTCCCTAAATTTCCTTTGCCCGCTCTGTGAACAATCACCTTAAGGGTATATAAACCACTTGAGCGCGCGGCCATTATAAAAAAAAAAAAAAAAAAAAGGCTCTAGACTCTGATTTCTGCAGATGATGACATTTAAGATTGAAGTATTGGCGTTACTGGACTTCACCATATACCTTAATCGTTGCTCCTGTAGCTTTTCGCAAGCTGCAACTGCTGGTTTTATGCAACCAAGACTTCTGCACCAGATACTTCCTCATGATTGAAGCCGTGCCACTGGGGTCTATTGTTGCCATCCATTTCTCTTTAGCGCTGACTACTTCTACCAGAAGACTTTTATTGCATTGTATTGCCAGCGAGACTTGAATGGGGGTCCTGGAGCCGTCAACTCGTGCTCCCGACGATTTATAACTAATCGATCTATACAATACACAGTTATAATTCACAATTTAATCCTTTACGAGTATCTAAATACAATACAATTTATGAACCGCTTATACTTTTTTATCTTTTACTTAATTCAACTGGTGAACTAACTTGCATACATTTGGGATACTGGTATTTATACTGGAATAACATATTTCGAGAACAATACTCGCCATCCAGCGTCTCATAAAATTTCCATTTTGCTAGAAAATTCAATTCCGTTCTCCATTCACCAATAGTTGAGTAAGGAAATCTTCTGCTATTGAAATGTAGGTGGCGCTGTTCACATTTAAGAGATATTACAGTATTAGCCCTGGTAGAAAGGCTTTATGTTTTTTTAGATAAGTAGAACGATTCTTAAAGCAAAATTTACAATCAAAAGTGACTTCTAATATTCTTAAATAATTAAAATTTTCTATGAGTTATTATTAACATGAAATGTTATTGATTTGGAACAACTAGTCTTTTTACAAATATAAAAAATTGGTGATATAATACTCGTAGATCCAGATTGGATAACCCAACTTTATCCTTAAGGAGGTTTAAAAAATCGGTTGCAGTTAATGTTAGTTTCTTTAATTTAGAAAAAAGTATGAGATCATCTGCGTATAATAAGTAACCACTTCGTTAGTTTTCCTCTACTATACAACTTAATTGATTAACCGCAATAATTAAAAGCATAACTGAAAGAGGGTATTCTTGGGGGATACCATTTTTCAGATTACGTTCTTTGGAATATGCGTTATTGAGTTTCATATGAAATTTCCTATTTGAAAAGAACGACTTTACATATTTGAATATTTTTGAACCGATGTTCTATCCAATTATTTGTTTTGAAATAACATGGTTTCCGATTCAGTCGAAAGCTCTTTGGAAATCGATTTATAAAATGGATATCTCGTTTTACTTATATACGGCTGAGGACATACAATCATCCAAAGTGCATCGGCCATACTTAAAAGCCACTTGATTAGCGTGGACGAACTTTTTTTTTCTAAGAACCAGTGAAGCCGTCTCGATATGATTTTTTCCAAAAGCTTTCATACGCATGGTAGGAGATATATGGGGCGATATCCGGGTATTTCGGCCGGGTCTTTATTTGGTTTAGGGAGAGGAACACTTTTATGCTCATACCAATGTAAGAATCCATATTATTGAATTTCAGAAAATAAAATCAAACCAAAGGGAAAATTCGATATTTACTTTACTTGGGAGCCAACCAGTACGAAGGAATATTTTTTTGATGCAACAATCCTGTTCTTTCGAGTACTACGAAAGCACGCGCTATTTCTAACAAATTTATTAATTTTATCCCGAACAAAAAATGTGAATTAACGTCATAGGCAATGAGATAGGTATATATTCAGTAGAACAGAGAACTGTTGATTGTATTGATCGTATTAGTACGGAAAGAGATACAGCGTTCAGTTCAAAACTTTTACAAGATTGTGTAACAGACATCGGTATTCAATTATTACTCAATGCTCTCAGAGTCAATCGACAAAAGAGGCGCTAACATGGGTTAATTTCACAAGATTTCTTGATTCCGTAAAAGATGAAGGAAGGCCAGATGAAAAATAGTGTAATACTAATAAAATAATAATAATAATAATAAAAATAGGAAGTAAGCTACCTTTACTATACGATAAAGTTGCTGCTTCTGGAATTCCAATAAAGCTTGAACTCAAGTTTAAATGGCAATATTTAACATTCGCAATACTGAGAAGAATACAAAAAAATGGATTCATTCAAATTCTGAGTTCGACGAAGAATGGAGGAGAGTGGTACATCTGCCTAATCCCATGAGTTGTATGTTGTCTATCTGTCAGCGACGTTTTAAAGACTTTCACTGAAAAAAGAGAAGTGATAACAGTTTTGCAAGTCTTAATACCTATTCGGAGTAGCAAGTTAGCCTTCATTGAGAGAGAAAGTGTACACACAAGCTTAATTCCGAGCTTAATGACTGATTTGTATTTGAAACTAAAAATATATTTAAGCTATTTTCAAATTCAAATTTAACGCGTTGCCAAACGAAGAATTCCCGTGCAGTATTATTTACTCAGCTGTCGCGCAAATTTAATATTTATTTGTACAAGTTACCAAAAAAACAAAACAAAATTGTTCACTTGAAGCCAAAAACTTTTATTTAGTCAAACGTAACTGAACTGAACAAAATTACTGAACTGCTCTTACTCTTTTCTTTATTGTCTCTATTTATACTTTAATTTACATTCAATCAAACATAATTCTAAGAACGAAAAGTTCACATAGACATTAGCTCAGCTAAATGTATTTTGGTTAGTTCAGTACCTAATTCATCAATCAGTTCAATGAAATTGGTTACTGAGAGCATAGTACATAGAGCATAGCCGAGTAGTCTATTGTCTGGATTTGATTCTCATAATGGCAGTGATCCTATTTATTTCTTCTTTTCCAATAGATTCGTATTGACTATACGTGCGCACTATATCATTAAATTTTTCCCTCATAATAGATATTTGGTTAAGGATATTTTTTCTGAACTTACAGCTTTAATTTCGTTGCTGAACTTATTACTCATCCAATTGATGTTCTGCGCAAACAACTTTTCAGTAATTCTGTTTTGTTAGCTGTTATTCTTTGTAATTTCTTCCCCTTTTCGAAGAATTTTATTAAAGTCTCAAGTATCAAGGCATCCTGCCTTGTTCTTCATTCTTGGCATTTGCTACCACTCTTGGTGTGATGCGAATTTTATAATTTTTAAAGTTGTCTAAATAAACTTCTTTAAGAAACCTAAGTTGTTGGTTTCAGGGATTTTAATTCCGTTCAGGATGTTTGCTTCAAATTTAGGTTTGAGGAGACTAGCAATACTACTTGTCTTTGCGGGATTTTCTATAGCGACATAATGCCGTGAAAAACTTGAATGGGTTCTTCATAAATCTGGAATCCTCCTCCAATATTGATTATTATTTGGTTTCCAAATACATTGAGCGGGGTCTCGACATGAGGAATTTAACCGAAGCCATCCTATTCGACACTATGCATGGTTACGTCCATAGAAGATTTTTCACTTGCAGTGTCTTGAGTTATCTTCCGTAACACTATTTCCTGATTCAGCGGGTGCAAAGTCTGACAAGTGATTGATATGTAGCCTCAGTCGAGATAAGGCATCTGCAACGGTGTTTGACTTACATACTGGTTTATAGATCAACTCACACCTGTATTCCTCAATACGCGCTTTCCAACGTTTTAGCTCCGCGTTGTAATTTCCATTTCGAAAGGCATAGGACAAGGGCTGATGGTCAGTCCGGTATAAACGTAGATTGTCCAAGGCGTAGGTTAGGTTAGGTAAGAGTGGCTGTTGGAAATACCAACCCACTTAGGCCTATTGGCCCATTGTGATGCCACGTGGATCTATGATCTTCTTACTACTGGAACCAGTTTGAGCTTTTAATAAAGCGTAGGAGACTGTTAACGTCTATTTTTTCTAGATCGTTTAGGTCGTTGTAGAAGAAAGCTCCTAGGTGAAGCTTCCTTCTCTGAGAGAGAGCTGGGCATGTGCACAGTAAGTGGGGGATTGTCTCCTCCTCTTCCTCGTCCATGCAGCTTCTACAGAAATCGTTAGTAAAAGCGCCAAGCCTTCTTGCGTGCTTGCCTATGAGGCAGTGTCCGGTAATGACACCTATTATGGCGCTGAGATGTTTCCTATCTAAAAGGATCAGGCACTTAGATCGACTCAGATCCAGCCTTGGCCAGATCTGTTTGGTCGCTAGACATGTTTGTCCAGCAGTCCACCTAAGGTCCGTTCTTTTATTGGCATCTAGCTTTAGTGTTAGTTTGCACGTAGCGATTGGTATACCTATACTACCTTTGTATGGTAGGATAGGTAGAGTGGTTCCAATTTTGGCGAGTTCATCGGCTCTGCAGTTCCCTGGAATGTCTCTGTGGCCCGGCACCCAACAGAGGTGAATGTTGAACTGCTCTGCCATCTCCATGAGAGATGATCGGCATTCAAGGGCAGTTTTAGAACACAATGAGACCGAGTCCAGGGACTTGATGGCGGCCTGACTATCCGAAAATATGCGGATATCCTTTGCAGATATCACGTTTTTCTTCAAACAGGACAGAGCTTCTTTAATCGCCAAAATTTCCGCCTGGAACACGCTACAGTGATTTGGAAGGCGGAAAGAGAGGCTTAGATTTAGCTTATCTGAGAAAACACCGCCACCAACTCCGCTGTCGGTTTTAGATCCATCTGTGTAGAGATGGATTGACTTGTCCTCCATGAAAGCATCCTCCTCCCAGAATGATCTAGAGGGGAAGCTTACATGGAAGTTTTTGTCAAACCAAAGTTCAGGTATGGTGTAATCGGTGTTCTCTGTGAGGATTCCTAATGTATTAAGAATGTTGGCGTGGCCAAATGAATTATTTGTCCACTGTTTAGTCGCTTTAAGGCGAATAGCTGCGGTCGCAGCTACTTGCTTGCTAAAAATGTCGATGGGTGTCAAGTGAAGCAGAATATCTAATGCCGCAGAGGGGGTAGACCGCAAGGCTCCGCTTGTGCATAGACATGCTGTTCTTTGGACTCTGCTTAATTTAATGCGATTGACTGCATTTTCCAAGGCCGTCCACCAGACAACCACCCCGTAAGTAAGTATCGGTCTTATGAGCGAGATGTATAGCCAGTGGGTTATGCGAGGTTGAAGGCCCCATTTGTTCCCAATGGCTTTCTTGCAAGAGAATAAAGCTATTGTAGCTTTATTGACTCTTTCTTGAATGTTAGGTTTCCAGTTTAGTTTCCTGTCAAAAATGAGACCCAGATATTTTGCTGTATCGGAGAAAGCTAAACTGGTACCGTTTATTGAAGGAGGGTCTATGATTGGAATTTTATATTTCCTAGAAAAGAGGACAAGATCAGTTTTATGGGGGTTTATTCCCAATCCACAGCGATCTGCCCAGCAGGTTAATCTGTTAAGATTTACTTGGAGGAGTTCTTTAATGGTATTTAAATGTTTTCCTGAGACGGCTACGGCAACGTCATCCGCATAGTCCAAGGCGTAAAAAATGGCAGGTTTTAATTTTGTTCGTTGCATAGTTTTCATCTGTTCTATTGAGGGATCGCAAAATGCCTGCGATTAGTCTGTCAGCCTCAGATTTCCCCTGGGATAAGACTGCTCCGATAGCGTAGCTCGAGACAGCGTTAGTCAAGTTAAAAGGTTTTTCGGAATCTTCCAAGAATTTCGGATGATTTTAGCAACAGCTTAAGATCATTAAAGACATGCAGCGCTGTGTTCCCTACAGTTATATGGACTCGCTCAGATACATTGGCCTTCACTTGTGCATTCTCGTCACATGCTCAATTTCTACGCGGTTTGGCCACCCTTGCATAATCGCGAATGAATTTCCGGTCATAAGAGGTCTTTTAGTTCCTTTAAATTAACTGGTTTTACTATTCCTCCTGTTGCAGTGACTTTTTTCATGACAGTTCTTATACCGTCTGGTGTTATGACGTAACCTAAGTATTTGACCTCCGTTTTCATAAAGTGGGTTTTTTTACAAATTCATGTTAATCATGCATAAATTAAATCAAAGTCTCTTAACATGGTTAAGGATTCTTAACCAACTTTTATTAAAACTTGTTATTTGTTTAAAAAATAAAAACCCGAGCCATAAATGGCTTCGCATTAAGGGTTACGACTACAGTGTAATGTTTCTGTTTTATATTTAGCAATTCTGATTGCAGCTGATCTGCAAAGCCAACCACATTTTTTCAAATGTGAATTGTCTATTTTGCGTATATCTTTTAACACTTTTTTGACGAGAAAGACACTCTGTATAACCCAATCCAGCAAATCAACGCCACCCATATGTGTGTTATAAACCTCAACATATTGAGGAGCAGGAACATCTCCGTACTGTTTTTCTTTTCACTGTTTGACATGTGACAACATGTTTGCAGACTTGTTATCAAACTAGGATACCAGTCCCAAATTTCACTCAAGTCCAGCCATTTTTTCAATCATGCTTCCACAGCCTTGTTTTTTCAGTTCTTTCTCTGTTGGTGGTTTAGAATTGGGGACTCGGTTTAGTCTGACTGTACCCAAAGATAGTAATCCATTTTTGTACAGTTGAACTTGCAATTTGGGACTCTGATATCGGGAAAAAATTGGTAGTTGACATGTTTAACCACTGTAGATGTAAGAATCGTCCCTAAGTTTCCAGTGTCTCCTAAATCAGGTGCATTTTCGGGGATGGTGTTGGTCTGCTCTCCAGAAAAAACTTTTAAGTCGGAACTAAATCCGGAAATTCCACGTAGAAGTTTGTTCTTATAATCCAACTTGTGGGGCTTGATTGGGATATACTGCTTCAGCTCTTGACGGCAGTTAATTGGTATTATTTGCTCTACTTTTGAAATAAGTATTGTAGAATCCGCTGAATTATTTTTTTCAAAAATGGTTTTATTCTAAAAAGTTTGTCGCATCCATTTGTTCCAAATGGTTTCAAATCCGTGGTATCACTGAAGCGTAAGGAACTTTTTATTGTTTCCCACCTGCTGCATGTCATCGTGCCAAAAAGATTTGATCGGCTAACGGATTTACTCCAATAATATCGCGAAGATGGTAGTTGAACACAAAACTTGTAAATTACCATGTCAACGAACTGCTCCATTTTGGTTGTTATTATTTTTTGTGTACGGATCCAATTGTTCTTTTCTCCAAAACAAGATATTTTCATGTTTTGAAGTCCATGAAACTAGATCGATTACAGGCTCGAACTCGCTGTCAGTTTCGGGCACTATAAGGCAGTCGCTGTTGCCTAGTGCGGTTTCAAATTCCACATTAGAATCTGCTACTTCATCATCATCACTTTTAGATCCAAATCCTTGGATACAGTTGTCATTTGAAATCAGTCCATAAAAGTTTAAATTATCCATCTATGAAGAAAATTGAAATGAAAACTCATACGAAGCCATATATGGCTCCACCAAGAAAATCACCCGTAACGGTAAACTAATGCTACAATATTTCTCACTCAAAATTGATATGTAATATTCTAAATAATGTATTTTTTCTCAAAATAATTTTGTTAACTATACTTAAAGAATATTTATAGTAATTAACACTTAAAATCGCAATTTATTTTTTACTTCCATTTTTAATGCGCGCTCGTGTTGGAATCAACTACCCTTATATAAATTGATATCATTAGCAACAAATATCAGGCATTTCGAAAAGGTTTTCTTGGAAAAATATGGTAATAAAATGCAAAGCCATATTTGTCTTCGTATGCGATCGAGGGTTAAGATTAACTTCTAGCAATCGTGAAAAGACCGTTTCGATGTTTTTGAGGTGCTCTTCTTCACTGCTGCCAAACGCTATTATACCATCGATGTACATGTAGCAGATTTTCGCATTAGATTCCTTAAGTAATACATCGTCGATCATTGTTTGGAATATTGACGGTGCATTTTTCAGTCCAAACGATAATCAAAAGAACTAAAGCTTTCCGTACATAGTTGAAAATCCAGCTTTTGATATGTTAGAAGTCTTCTCCGGGATTTGATGAAAAGTCAAAAGTCAAGGTCAAGAGTAGTGAAATATTTTGGTTTGCCTAGGCAGGCCAGAGACGAGCTATTGTTTAGTACTGAGTATGTGTCGGAGATGGTTATGGCGTTAAGCCGTTAGCGGTCAATAAGCATTCCGTATTGCTTTTCACCCATTGGTTTTTTGGGGACAACTCAAATTGAAGAGTTATAAAGGCTTTTTGAGGGACGAAAAAGGCTCTCTCTCAACTTTCGTCCGCAGACGCGCAGGGTAAGGATAGGTTAGGTTAGGTAAGAGTGGCTGTTGGAAATACCAACCCACTTCGATCTATGATCCTCTTACTAATGGAGCAAGTTTGAGCTTATACTCGTAATAAAGCGTAGGAGACTGTTAAGGTCTATGTTTTCTAGATCGTTTAGGTCGTTATATAAGAAAGTTCCTAGATGAAGCTTCCTTCTCTGGGAGAGAGCTGAACATGTGCAGAGTAGGTGGAGGATTGTCTCCTCCTCTTCCTCGTCCATGCAGCTCCTACAGAAATCATTTGTAAAAGCGCCAAGCCTTCTTGCGTGCTTGCCTATGAGGCAGTGTCCAGTAATGACAACATTATAAAAGGGGATTTATTTGCACAGTGGCAAAGCACAAAAAACACAACCGATCTGTTTCAGCGGTAACAAATAAGAGAGCGAGTTTATTTGACATTGTTGTATACATTCAGTTACAATTACATCTGTCAACGTTCATATAAATGTTCGTTCACACTTTTAACACTTCCCGGAAGGAACATTCTATTCTCTTAAACATTTGTTAAAATAAAGAGTTGTAAACATAAATTTAAGTAACAATTGCTTATGATGATGATTTCAAATTTTCTAAACAATTAGTTCAGTAATAATTTACTGTAATAATTTCAGTAATTAAATATGAATTTTGAAATGATTTAAGCTAGCCCAAATTTACAGTCAAAATATTCTAATTTTACTTTAGGAAGGCTGTTGAATAATTATTTTAACATTGTAACAAGCACATTTTGTAAATTCAATTGAGAAGCACTTTTGTTTTCATTATTACGAGTATGTAAACTTCTACATAAGCATACTATGTAAATAATAAACTTTGTATAACGGTCGTCATCATGCCATGTATGACATGATGATGACCAGTTATTTTTCTTTTTTTTTTTGTTCATTCGTTGTTGATCCATAAAGCAATAAAGTTGTTATTTCGTTTTCAATTGTCACATCCGGGTTTATTTTTTATTCTCTCTAAAAAATATTAGAGCAACACACATTGGCGACCGTGACAGGACACTTTATTTTAATAGTTTATTATAATATCGTTTTATCATTACCATGTCAATATCGGAGAAGGAGATGGCAGTTGCTAGAATAAAACGCAGTTCAATAATCGGGCAATTGACAAAACTTAAGAACTTTTTTATGTGATGTAATTCAAGTGATATTTCAATTGCAGAGTTAGAAACTAGGCTTGGAATGCTGGAAGCATATGCCTCAAAGTTTGATATTATACAAACCGAAATTGAAGTGCTGGATGAGAAGGAGCTGGATGGCAATCGGCGATCGGCATTTGAGGATAGCTACTGCACCATAAAAACAAAAATTCTTACATTACTCGGATCGAAGAAGCCACGTGCATTACCGCCATGTGCAGATGATTCGCTGTTGGTACAAGCACCGAAGGCGAAAAATGCAAATCTGCCAAAAATCACATTAACAAATTTTTCGGGAAACTACTCGTATACAGACTGGCCTAATTTTCAGTCGATGTTTTATACGTTAGTGGACTCCGACGAGCAACTCTCTGCAGTTGAAAAATTTCAGTATCTACGCTCCAGTTTGGCAGATTCAGCTCTTCGCACCATTGCTTCGTTGGAAGTTACTTCCGAACTATGCAGAGGCGTTAAGTATATTAAAGGCTAGATTCAGTAACAAACGTTTAATTTTCCAGGCTCATATTCGTGAATTATTTGAACTACGAAGGATATCTGCGGTATCAGCAGGTCTTCGAAATTTGTCGGATTCCGTTACCTCACACTTACGAGCATTAGAAACTCTTGGAAGCAGAGATCAACTCGCCGATGGCTTACTACTGTTTCTAATTGGGAACAAATTGGATGGACAAACACAAGCCAGATGGGAGGAAGAGGCTCCACTTAATCTGATTCCGTCTTGGACCGAAATGTCAGCATTTTTAGAAAGAAGATGTCAAACGCTTGAAAATTTAGAAAGCGCTTTGCCACAAGGATCTACGAGGAAAGGAAGCAACTTTGAGGTTAAGTCTAACACACGCAAGGTATTTTTTACTTCAAGTTCTACTAGCGCATGCTTATTTTGTAACATAAGTGATCATACTATTTACAATTGCCAACACTTTATTGCACTTCCTATCGCAAGACGTATATCTGAGGCCAAACGTTTAGGGCTTTGTTTAAACTGCCTGCGAAAGGGGCATTTGATGAGATTCTGTAATTCAAGAGGTAGCAAACAGTGTAAAGGGCGACATAACACATTGCTTCATTTAGTTAACACTAACCCAGCTGATTCTCAGGAAAATATAGTTTTTGTCCGTTCACATCAACTCAACTGCCAGGCATATCGTCAGGTTGTAGTAATAACAACAACGTGTTTGCGTTATCATCACAACTGAACTTATCTACTAGCCATCCCTCCTCATCTAAGCGCTTTGTATTTCTTGCTACGGCTTCTATTCTAGTTCGCGATAAATACGGCAAATTTGTTCCAGCTAGAGCCTTACTAGATTCTGCCTCTCAGCTACATTTCATGACAACTCGTTTTGCTCAGTTATTGGCGGTCAATCAAACAAATGTAGAAATGTTTGTGGAATCGACACCACAAGCGCACCAGTTAAGCGAAAAGCCAGCATCACGTTCCGGTCAAGAATCAATGATTATGCTAATACAGTTGAATGTTATATTCTTCCGTCAATAACTGATTGCCAGCCTAATGATAGTTTGGATCCTAATTCGCTGAACCTACCTAAAAACATCTAATTAGCCGATCCACTTTTCTTTTAAGCCAATAAAATCGACTTACTTATTGGAGCATCATTATTTTTTGTCTTGGAGAAAATAAACCTATTTTGCAAAAAACACGTCTTGGGTGGATAGTCTCTGGAGATTGCAACTTGAGTAGTGTTAATAAAGTCTGCCTTGCTATGCGTTCTCGCGATTCAAGTGAAGAATCTAACAAGACCTTCGATGATCTTTTGAAACGTTTCTGGGAAATCGATTCACAGGATCAGCCCAGTCAAACTAAATCACCTGAAGAGATTGATTGCGAAAATCATTTCGTCCAATCACACATACGGCTTCCAACTGGCCAGTATGCAGTCAAGTTGCCGTTTAGGTTAACGCCATCCAATTTAGGATTATCAGATGATTTGGCCACAAAAAGACTTTTAGGCTTGAATCAAGATTAGATCGAAACCCTCAAATTAAACCAAAATATAAAGATTTCATGAAAGAGTATAAAGAACTTAAACATATGAGCCTAGCATCTCCAAACATACTTCAAAGTAGCCACTATTTTCTACCGCATCATTGTGTCTTAAAAGAAGAAAGCACTACAACAAAACTTCATGTTGTTTTCGATGGTTCGGCTAAAACCACAACGGGTTTATCACTAAATGACGTTCTTATGGTTGGGCCAACTATTCAGAACGATTTGTTTACAACTTTATTAAAATTTCGTACACATTACTTGGCAGCCACAGCCGACATTGCAAAAATGTACCGCTGCGTTAACATTCAGAGTCCAGATCAAAACATGCAATGTATCCTTTGGCGTGAAAATAGTTCCGAAGATCTTCAAATTTTTACGTTAGATACCGTAACCTATGGCACAGGATCTGCTGCCTTTTTATCTATTCGTACCTTAATTCAGCTCGCTCGAGATGAGCAACAAAATTTTCCTCTAGGATCAAAGATAGTACTCTCCGACTTCTATGTTGACGATATGTTGACAGGCGCTGATACACTCGCAGAATTGGTGCAAATGAAGGATCAAATCAACTCGTTGTTGTCAGCAGGCGGATTTCACCTACGTAAATGGTGCTCCAATTCCAAGGAACTCTTACACTCGATTCCCGTAGAAGACAAAGAAGAGTTTCTGCAGATAGATGAAAATGATGTCACGAAGGCGTTAGGGCTTATCTGGGAGCCAAAGATAGATGAGTTCAGGTTTTCAAAGAAGGAATTTTCACCAGCAGGAGCTATAACCAAACATTTGGTTGTTTCATCTTTAGCTCGTCTGTATGATCCTTTAGGATTCGTAGCGCTAGTCATTGTTCAAGCTAAGGTATTTGTGCAAACCTTTTGGAAGGAGAAATTTAATTGGGATGAAACACTTCCTGAGCATCTTCATTTATCTTGGCTTAACTTTTTGAATGAATTAAGCTCTATAAATCAGATACGAATACCACGCTATGCTTTCCATGCAAAGGCTACGTTTCAATTGCATGGCTTTGCTGATGCAAGTCAACAAGCATATGGCTCGTGTATCTACATTAGAAGCGAATGTGAAGATGGAAGGGTGCAAGTAAGGCTTCTATGCTCTAAATGAAGGATTGCTCCGATAGATACGATTTCGATAGCTAGGCTTGAGCTTTGCGCTGCACTTATTTTGGCGAAATTAATTCAACGCGTCATTCGAATCGTACCTATAAACTTCATAGATGTTTTTTGTTGGTCTGACTCCACGATTGTTCTTGCATGGCTTGCTTCCCCAGCATGCAACTGGAGCACTTTTGTTGCAAATAGAGTATCAAAAATTCAAGTTTCTACGAAAAACTTCAACTGGCGGCATATTCGAAGCGATCAAAATCCAGCCAACATTCTTTCACGTTTGATGGGTCCCTCGAATTTATGTGGAAATGAGCTCTGGTTTCAAGGACCTTCATTTTTACTTAAACCAATGCATGAGTGGCCAACGTTAGGACAGTACCATCAACAAGATATACCTGAGCGTAAAAAATCGAAACTTTGCTTAATATCGACTAACATAATGGATCTTACTTCTAAATGCAAATTCCTCAACAACTTTTACCGCTTGGTTCGAACATTGATCTTTTAAAGTGATCGGTTGCGTTTATTATCCTCTTTCAAGTAGTGATTCAAATTTGATGACAAAGCGTCTATTTAATTTTGAAAAATTCTTACTATATAATAGTGAATCAAAGACAGTGACTTTTAACCTCGTTTGCAAAATCCAAACGTATAAAACCCTGATAAAATCAATTAAATTTCTTTTTCCATTCCCTATTAATTTTATTAAAAACAGCTGTTTCAGATAGGTAAAAAAAAAACAACTTGAAAGAAAACGCCGAACTACCACGTTATAAATTATTTTATTGAATTAAGAGGCGCGAGCAAAGATGTTGCCTTGTTGATGGTTGCTAACGAAAAAAAAAGAAAGACTAAAAACAAGTGCCGATTTGCAAACGACGCACTGCCAAAGATCACAAGCGTGTGCAAAAGTCCCGCTTTGATTCCACAGCACAGCACAAGTGCACACACCAAAACAAAGCATATGCAAAGCATCGGCAAACGAAACCGTAAGGATGATCCGATAACTTTGCACTGCAATATGCACAGTGAGATGCGGTGGGAAATCGTACGAGGGTACAAGTGTACATACATATGTTAATGTAGGCATAATCTTCATATAAAGAATTTACGGAACATCTTTGCTCTTGGGAACAATCAATATAGAAAAGCTACATAGGGTAAGCTATACAATATTTGTTGTAATATTTTAGTTAAATAAATTCAAATGAAGTTCCAATCAATTACTTTAAATTCAGGTTAGTTTACAATCTCAAATTTACATTTCTTAACACAAGTGAAGTTCAAATTAATTACGTTAATTTACAATCTCTAATTTACATTTCTTAACACGCCGCCGCTCCTGAAGAGATCTTCAGGAAACTGGCAATAGAGCCAGCTTGGTAATAGGTCTCCTGAACCGTCCGTTCTTGGTGCGAAGTGTAACCACACGAATATGACCATCCTTGCCTGAGTGCAGCTCTTCGATACGACCCAACGCCCATTGGGAAGGAAGCAAATTACAATCTCTAATTTACATTTCTTAACACGCCGCCGCTCCTGAAGAGATCTTCAGGAAACTGGCAATAGAGCCAGCTTGGTAATAGGTCTCTTGAACCGTCCGTTCTTGGTGCGAAGTGTAACCACACGAATATGACCATCCTTGCCTGAGTGCAGCTCTTCGATACGACCCAACGCCCATTGGGAAGGAAGCAAATTAGGCTCTTTTACAACAACGAGGTCACCCAGTTTGAAGTCCCGGTTTGTATGTCTCCATTTAGGCCGTTGCTGAAGCGAGGTTATGTAATCAGACTGCCACTTTTGCCAAAAGCCTTGCAACATATTCTGCACCAGTTCCCAACGTCCCAATCGATTTGTTGGAACCTCCAAACAACTAGGTTCTGGCATGGCGGTATATGGGCGACCTATAACGAAATGAGAAGGGGTTAACGGATTCAAATCAGTATCGGAAATGGCACATAATGGTCGAGAGTTCAGCAAAGCTTCTATCTGGGCTAGCAAAGTGCCCATTTCTTCAAAAGTGAGTAGGTTGCTTCCGGCAATGCGATGAAGATGTTGCTTAACGCATTTGATGCCTGCCTCCCACAGTCCGCCAAAGTGGGGGGCGTGAGGTGGAATGAATCCCCATCTTATATTCTCCGCTGCCAAAGCCGTTGATACCAGCTCATTGTGCTTCACGGACCGAACCAGCTCGTACACTTTCGACAATTTCCGAGCAGCTCCTTGGAAGTTGGTGCCGTTATCGGAATGGATGACACTACACTTTCCTCGTCTAGCGATGAACCTCCGCAGAGCAGCGATAAAAGCATCCGTAGAAAGGTCGCTGACAACTTCCAAGTGCAGTGCCTTGGTCGCCATACATACGAAAAGAGCAAAGTACCCTTTTATCAGTTTTGGTTTCCGAAGTTTCGATGCACGCAGCGTAATTGGACCCGCATAGTCACATCCGGTTTGATCAAATGCAAAATATGGTGAAAGACGAGACGAAGGCAAATTCCCCATCAGCTGCGAGGAGGTCGAAGAACGGAGGTGAAAGCAATCCAGACAGTCGTGTACCACCTTACGAATCATGTTTCTAGCTCCAAGTATCCAGTACTCCTGACGAACCACGGAAAACAACTCCGACACACCAGCATGAAGAAACTTCTCGTGGGCATCTGAAAGTATAAGCTGCGAAAGGCGATGATTCTTTGGTAGGATTATTGGGTGCTTAATACTAAAGGAAACATATGGAGCATTCGAGATCCGCCCCCCAACTCGCAACAACCCTATCTCATCAACAAACGGAGATAACGGAAATAATTTCGACCGTGGGGAAACCTGCTTTTGCTGTTTCAACGAATGAATTTCTTCCTTGAATTCCTTTTGACAAAACCGAAGACAGGTTTCCTTAGAGGTGCGAAGCTCCGGGAAAATTAAAAAGCTAAAGCATCGCTGCTCACGGGAAAGCCTGCAATTCCGCGCAAAACGTAGGACATAGGCAACAATTTGAATAAGCTTTGGCCAAGAAGATATTTTACTGAGCAGTTCATCAAAAATATGATTTTCCGGTTGCGAAGTAAGTACAGCAGCTGGGTATTTGCTTTCCTCAGGAGCATTTTCCAATTCCTTGATGCCTGTGGCCGGCCATTGACCATATTCTGATGTGATCCAAGCAGGACCTTTCCACCACAAATCCCAATTCAGCAGCTTACTTGGTTCCACTCCTCTTGAAGCGCTATCAGCTGGATTCTCTTCCGAGCGAATATGACTCCAAACGGAACGGGGCAGGTTATCCAAAATCTCAGCTGTACGGTTAGCCACGAAGGTGCCCCATCTGCGAGGAAGAGAGGAAAGCCAAGCCAAAACAATTGTAGTCAGTGAAAGCGACGAGTTTCCCTGGTGCAACATCCAACGACGAGCAAATAAGTTTCATAATGCGACTAAGAAGTAAAGCCCCACATAGTTCAAGGCGGGGAATCGAAACCTGCTTTACCGGTGCGACGCGAGTTTTAACAATCACAAGATGAACTTCCACGACACCATTTTCCGAAACACTCCGCGCGTAAACGACAGCAGAGTAGGCCTTTTCCGAGGCATCAGAGAATCCTATTAAATCAAAGCCCTTAGCATTTAGAGTGTACCTTCGAGGAATCCTTAGCTGCCCAAAATGTTTCAGCTCCTGACCATATGAAAGCCACTTCTTCTCAATTTCTGGGGGTAATGGGTCGTCCCAGTCAATCTTAGTCAACCAAAGCTCTTGAAATAAAATTTTAAAAAGAATAATAGAAGGGGCCAAAAACCCCATAGGATCAAAAATTTTCGACACCTCGGAAAGCAAATTCCTCTTGGTAGGCGCTGCTGAATCCTCCAATGTTATTTTAAAGGTGAATATATCGCGATAAGGATTCCAGACTAATCCAAGCACCCTTTTCCATTCTTTATCTGGGTCCAATGAAAAACTCTGACCCTCCTCCGTAGTACTAAGAATCTCCCAACAGTTAGACACCCATTTGCTCAGCTCTAATCCACCACGAGAAAGAAGTCCTACCAGCTGTTCCTTCAACTCCAAAACACCAGGCAACGAATCTGAGCCAGCCGCAAAATCATCAACATACGAGTTATGCAGAATCGCGTAGGAAGCCTTTGGAAACTGCTGCTTGTAGTCCTTAGTGAACTGCCTTAGGACTCTTATGGCCAAAAAGGGTGCAGGTGCAGTACCATAGGTTACAGTACTGAGACGAAAATGAGCAATGGGGTCGGCTGGAGATTCGCGCCAAACAATGCGCTGGAAATCGCGATCTTTAGGGCTGACCCAAATCTGCCGGAACATTTTCACAATGTCGGCGCAAAAAACAAACCGATACAGTCGGAACTGCATGTAAACATTAACCAAATTTTTTTGCAAGGGAGGTCCGATGTGGAGTGCTTCATTTAAACTAAGCCCTGTCGAATCCTTGTGAGAACCATTAAAAACTACCCTCATTTTGGTTGTCACGACGGCATGGTGAGGCAAATAAAATGTTTTACCTGAGGTAGGATCCACTTCTCTATCCGGAATGCGCTCCATGTGGCCCAGTTCTTCATATTCTTTCATGAACTTGCAATAACTTGCGCGAAGATTTTTATTTCGAGAAAAGCGACGCTCCAAACTAAACAGCCTAGACAAGGCACCTGAAAGAGTGTTTCCAAAACTCACATCCCCCTGACGAAATGGCAATTCCACAATAAACTTGTTGTCTGGCGCTCTAGAAAAGGTCTTCTCAAAATGCAGATCAGCTTCTTCTTCATTACCAACAGATGGGATATGAGAACCGACCTCTTCTATCTCCCAAAACGATTTTAAAAGCCTGTCGATTTCCACCCCTACATGCAGCGAAACAACATTATTTTTGGGCATATTGCCCGCAATTACCCAGCCAAAAACAGTGTTGTGGGCAATGATATTTCCACTACCATCCGAACGATGACCATCCCGCAAACTACTCCACACCCTGTCCGAACCAAGTAAAATATCAATAGGAGCCGGGGTGTTAAACTCAGGATCGGCTAACGGCAGATCGTTCAAAGGAAGAGGAACATTACAGTCAAAGGAGAGTGGGGGTGTAATCGAGGTAATAGTTTTTAATACAAATGCTTCCACATTCATTATGGAGGTATCAAAGCGAGGTTTCAATTGCAAACTTACGACTCCTTGCGTTACACCAGCGTCAACAGCAGAGATCCCATATATGGGCAAACGAGAATGGCGACGAGAAAGCCCTAGCCTCCTAACCACCCGATCGGCTACGAAGGAAGCCTGCGAACCCGTGTCCAGAAGAGCACGACAAAGTTGAGAATTTCCTGCAGCATCCAACACTTCTACGACGACGGTGGGTAAAATCCCAGAGGTTTGGTTACCAGGTTTAGTGTGATGGCTCACAAGAAACTGTAGCAGTCTTATTCGCAGAATCGCTGACGGTATCTGGGTTAATGGTTCCAGAACCATCCAGATGCACCAGTGAATGATGACGCGCACGACAATGAGAGCATCGACTCTTCACGTGACAACGCGACGACGAATGTTGTGTTCCTAGGCAGTTATAACAAAGTCTTTGGTCTTTAGCAAAACGACGACGATCTTCGATAGACAAAGCGATAAACTCAGAACACTGATATAAAGGATGGCTACCCTTGCATTTGGGACACGCTATATTTACGACAGCTAAACTTCTTACCCTTCCCGAAGGGTTTGACGGACGCGAACCGGTTTTATTTACTCGAAACTTAGTCTCACTTGTCTCGAAGGCATTACATCTATTCTCTAGAAAGTCTATCAATCCTTGAATGGTAGCGAGTTCAGAATTTTGATTCTTCAAAGCCCAAGCTTTACGCGTTTCACTATCAGTTTTATTTATTAAGAGGTATATCAGCCATAGGTCCCTATCCTCAGATTCCATGGCCTTTAAACCACGAACAACCTCATCCGCATTGTCTACTAATTTGCGCAACTGACTACTATCTGCACTAGTCACCCACGGCATATTCAAAAAAGTCTCAATAAATTGGTTGACAATATATAACGGTCTATTGTATCTGCGTTCTAGCTTATCCCAAGCCGGCTCATAATTAGCATCGGATATGTAAATACCGTTCAACAAACTGGCAGGTTCATCCCGCAAAAAGGATTTGAGGTACCGAAATTTCTGTGAACCGGATAACTGTTTCTTGCTGTCTATGCTACCTAGGAACAGATCGCGAAAACACGGCCACTCCCGGTTATCACCAGCAAAAGGTGTAATCTTAAACGCGGGTAACTCAATTTCATCCAACTTTAAAGCGTTCGAAGTAGATGGAAGATTCCCAAAGCTAGAACTAAAACCGTTAGGATCATCCCGAACTGGATTATTACCTTCCGCGGAGAAACCGTGCGCACTTTGGATTCCAATATTCGAAGCCCGTGTGGGAACTTTTCCCCCAAACGAATCGCGCGCGGGAAAAGTCCCTCTAAGGGATTTAATAAGCAGTGATTTGGCCGTTATGAATTTGGTTTCAAATTTCGCAAACTCTTCTTCCGGATCAACGTATCCTTCTGCGGCATGGTATTGGTGGAGGTCATACTGATTTCTTGTGAAATCTTTCCAAGCCTCCTCTAAGCGGTCTAAACGTACCTCCAGAACCTCGACCAACGTATCCTCCGGGATGGACTGCGTGAAACTGTAAATGCGGTTAAGGGAAGATTTGATATGCTTTCGCGATTGCAATAATGTTTCCATGATTAGGTACTAAGAGCCAGCTCAAATACGAACCACGTTTACAACGGAGCCTATTCTCGACCACAATTTTAAAATACCTTGAGGAACCCCAACTTCTATCCACAATTTAACAGCAACACCGACCAACCAAATTAACCAACAACGCAATGATTTGTAGCAACAGCAACAGCAGCAATTACCAATTATTATTCAATAGTTATTAGTTACCTATCCTCTAGTTCAATGAGGATTCTACGTGTGGACTGTATCCAAATATCCAAAGCGAAAGCAACCACCCGATTCGCAGCGAAACGAAAAAAAAAATGTTATAAATTATCCGGCTTTACGAAGGCCCAATTTTGTTTCAGATAGGTAAAAAAAAACAACTTGAAAGAAAACGCCGAACTACCACGTTATAAATTATTTTACTGAATTAAGAGGCGCGAGCAAAGATGTTGCCTTGTTGATGGTTGCTAACGAAAAAAAAGAAAGACTAAAAACAAGTGCCGATTTGCAAACGACGCACTGCCAAAGATCACAAGCGTGTGCAAAAGTCCCGCTTTGATTCCACAGCACAGCACAAGTGCACACACCAAAACAAAGCATATGCAAAGCATCGGCAAACGAAACCGTAAGGATGATCCGCTAACTTTGCACTGCAATATGCACAGTGAGATGCGGTGGGAAATCGTACGAGGGTACAAGTGTACAAACATATGTTAATGTAGGCATAATCTTCATATAAAGAATTTACGGAACATCTTTGCTCTTGGGAACAATCAATATAGAAAAGCTACATAGGGTAAGCTATACAATATTTGTTGTAATATTTTAGTTAAATAAATTCAAATGAAGTTCCAATCAATTACTTTAAATTCAGGTTAGTTTACAATCTCAAATTTACATTTCTTAACACAAGTGAAGTTCAAATTAATTACGTTAATTTACAATCTCTAATTTACATTTCTTAACAACAGCAATCTGCTTAACTGTATTTATTTCCTTCCCTCTCTTTGTCGTTCACTCACGCATACATTCATACATTCGTATTTGTTTACAAAAGTTGATTACGTTCAATATGGATCCATGTGCCGAATGCTTTTCAGAACTCCCCCCCGACGGAGACTTCGTGACATGCTTCAGGTGTGAATGAAAAATACACTATGGATGCACCACGATTTCTGAAAAATCCTATTGGAAAATGAGTACGATCAGAAAGGAGGAATGGAGATGTCCAGCCTGCAGAAAGGAACTCACAGCGCATTCTGCACTCAAAGAGACACCAGTTGAAATAACTGCAGTTCAACCGATGTCCAAAAGAATGAGAAGCGTCAGTTCTCCTGATGTCCAGCAACAACACGACATAACACCAATATCAAACGTCCCAGCAACAACACATGACAACAATAACCAGATCATATTACTAGAAATGCGAAAAATGAGAAAAGAATGTCTGAAATTAATAACAGCTGTGTATTTGTTGCCAACAAATACGAAGAAATAAAACAGCACATGAAATCAAACAATGAGGCACTACAGAAACTTTCAAACGAAATAAAACAACTCAAAGAAAGGAACATGAAAAAAGATCAACAAATATGCATGATGGAAACAAAAATTAACACACTCGAACAGCAATTACTAAAAACCAACATTGAAATTAAAAACATACCACCGACACAAAATGAAAATTTAACTGAAATCGTTAAAGCACTTGGCAAAAAAATTGATTATAGCATAAACGAATCTGATATCACTGACATCTACAGAACAAATAAAAAAACCCAAACAAATCAACAATAATAGCCTCTTTTGCAAGCCACACGTACAAGACAAACGTTATCAAAAAGGCGAAAATTATACGCAACATTTCTCTAAAGAAAATTAGGGAAAATACTTGCAATGGTCAAGCTGCACCAACAGAAAACGATGCATATGTATTTATCAATAACCAGCTCACACCAACAAATAAACACCTTCTCTGGCTGACAAAAAACAAAGCCAGAAAGTGTAACTGGAAATTTGTGTGGGAGACAACAGGCAAAATACTTGCAAAAAAAACTGAAAACAGCGAAACAATACACATCAGCACTTGCAACGATGTAAACAAGATGACCACCTAATTTGATGCATATGATCGGATTAGAAGAACGAAGTAAAAAAAATCAAAATGTGCTTAAAAATTGGACCGATCGTGTAGGCTACTGCATGGCCAGCCGAGGCAGCCATTTGAATGAAATTATTTTCCATTATTAACCGGAAGGATTGTACTTTCGAATAAAAAAAAGAAATTTGAAAAAATATTCAGTAGTTTTTTTTTATAGCATTTTCAAAAAAAAAATTTTTTGGCGGACCCTATAGATCATATCTATGTAAGCGTCACTAAAACTGATATATTCTCAGCAGTGATCGAAACAGACCTCTCTGACCATTACGCCGTTTTGTATGCAACAAAAAACTTAAATAATATAGAGTCACCTGTTAAAGCTAAAACTAAACACATCAATCAACAAAAGGTTAATGAGTTGATAGAACACACAAACTGGCAAAATATCCTCAAGGAAAACGATGTTGAAACTCTGTACAATAATTTCGTGAGAGAAATGAATAACATATATACCGAAGCAAGTAAAATTAAATCAACCAATAAAACCCGAAAACATAAACCATGGATTACGCTCGAAATAGTTCCAATGTGCAAAAAAAGGGACGAGATTTATAGGAGATGGAAAAATAGCCCGAGGAGTAAAACGTATGAAAACGAGTACAAGAATTTCAGAAATGTTGTTAATAGAAATATCCAACGTGTTAAAGCCAATTATTACAAACAACAATTTACAAGCGCAAATAACGATCCGAGGAAAACATGGAGCATTATAAATGAACTTCTTGGAAGAAAGAAACATTCAATAGATGCAACCATTCAAAATAATTGCCTTGGTACTGACCAAGGTGCAAACGACATTGTTGATAAATTTGCGGAGCAATTTTCGAACCAGGTATCAAAGATTTTACATGTTTGCAATACCAAAATATTAAACCACGAGAACTGGCAACTTCAACGAAACATTTACATAGAAGAAGCAACAGACAATATTAGACCAGTTGATCTAAAAATAAACGCTGTGTCTCTTGCTCCAGTAATTACAAAAATTATAAACTTAAGTGTATGTCAGTGTCATGTCCCAAAGCTGATGAAAACGTCGATCATTCGACCAGTATATAAAGGAGGAACAAAAAATAACATTGAAAACTACCGGCCAATCGCGATTTTGTCAGCAGTCGAAAAATGCATGGAAGAAGTAGTAGTCAGTCGATTGAATCGTTTTTTGACTAAACACAAAGTACTACACCCAAACCAGCATGCTTTTCAAAAAAGTAAAAGTACCGGATCCTTGTTGGGGGAATTTACCAATACGGTTAATGCTGGCTTAAACAAAAGCCATCACGTACTTGTGCTACTTATTGATTTCAGCAAAGCGTTCGATACCTTAGTGCACGAAAAACTTTTGGACAGTGTCAACGGAAATGGTTTAAGAGGAGTACTGGCAAACTGGCTAAGGGGCTATCTGACTGATAGAACAATTAAAGTCAAGGTGTCTAATGCAGTGAGCGAAGAAAAACTTAGGGAATACGGCGTGCCGCAAGGTTCAAAACTGGGCCCTATTCTGTTTATATTATTTACCAACGAACTTTTGCGACTATTTAAAAAATGCACTGCCTATGCATATGCCGATGACATTGCAATCGTGGTCAAACACAAGAATTTCAACTCTGCCGTGGAGATACTGCAAGATGAATTTAACGCTGTTTCGAAGTGGTGTCATGATAACTTCCTTATTATAAATGCATCTAAAACAAAAGTAATGCACATACGCGCCCCGTCCAAACGAGCGGACGCTCTCCAAATATACCACCGAAATTACTGCTCTCTACTACCAGCCAATGACGTACCAATTGAAGTAGTCCGAAGCATAAAGTATCTTGGAGTAACCATCGACGAGCACTTCTTATGGCGTGAACATGTAAATGTCCTGCGCCTTCAACTAAAGAGCACTATATTTGCAATGGTGTATGTTAAGCGATACTCAAATTTCGACGTGCAAAAGCAGGTATACTACTCGCTAACTGAGTCGCGTATAAGATATGGGATTCTGGCCTGGGGAAATGCAGCGAAATCTCATCTAGATAAAATATCTAATTTACAGCATCGTCTAGTTCAAATTTTCAGACCTAGTAATTCGTCTTTTAAAGTTTTAGATGTGAATGCAATCTTCCAGATGACGACATTGCTGCACTATATGGATGACCAGCGTTTTCTGCAACCCATACGTCACACGCTAAATACAAGACGTCGAGCCCAAGAGATGCTAGATGTTCCGGAAACCTTCAACACATACGGAAATCGGGAACTAAGATGTGTCATCCCAAAGTTACTCAACACACTTCCTAATTTATAAAAATCATTTCAAACTTTAAGAAAAGAAAAAAAGAGCTAAAAAAGTATTTACTCCAATAAATTGTTTTTTGTAAAGTAAAAGTAATAAACTACTTAACTTATTGAAATTGCTAAACTTAAATTGTATAAAACTCAAAACAAATTTAATTGTATACAAAGAATTCATTTAAAATCACTTCAAAACCAATTTTTTAAACAACCACCTGCAGAAAAGCATTCTGCTTCGCGGGTAAAATTATATACCATATTTTTTGTAGTACGAACATAGAAATAAATACAAAAAAAAAAAAATTTGCTTTCGTCAAACGTTTTATAGTAAACGCTACTTCATCGTCTGAAAATAGGATTTATGGCCAACTCAGTTCTGTCGAGAATGATATTGGCTTAAAGTTAATCATTAGGGTTATTCAAATTATATCATTTTCTACTGAATACAAGGATATTCAAGGCGGCGCGGATATTGCTAAAAAATAGTGCTCTTAGAAATCTTCGTCCATACATCGACGATTCTAACCTTCTACGTGTGAGCGGCAGGCTAAAAAACTCGTCACTAGATTTTGATACTAAACATCAAATAATCCTTCCAAGGCATCACACATTTACTCAGACGCTAGTAACACACTTGCACATCGTGAACAAACACGCGGGATGTCAAGCTCTTAACGCAATTTTGAGAGAACGATTTTGGCCTTTAGGAGGGAGACACAATATTAGGAGGATTATTAATAAATGCGTCCGATGTTTTAGAGCACGACCAGTGGTTATAAATCAGCATATGGGAGAATTACCAGAGCAACGCGTAAAACCGTCAAGGCCATTTCTTCAAACTGGAGTGGACGTTTGCGGACAATTTTACATCAGGTCAGGGATCAGAGGAAAGGGTCCTATTAAAACATACGTGAGCCTTTTCATCTGCATGTGCAGTAAGGCTGTTCACTTGGAGCTTGCAGCAGATTTGTCGTCTGAATCATTTTTAGCCGTACTTCGACGCTTCGTTGCACGCCGAGGAAAACCATGCATGATAAAGGGTCCGCCATCTAACGTTTTTCAACTAGTGCTTATTTCGTGAATGGTAACACTTAGCTCATGTCTGATTTGACAGATAATTAGTTTTATCCTTCCGGTTAATAATGGAAAATAATTTCATTCAAATGGCTGCCTCGGCTGGCCATGCAGTAGCCTACACGATCGGTCCAATTTTTAAGCACATTATCGATTGTGTGCAGCTGTATTTCACCAATGGCTTCACGAATATTGTCCTTTAAAGCGTCAATTGTCTCTGGCTTGTCGGCGTAACACTTATCTTTTACGGCACCCCACAAATAATAGTCCAACGGTGTCAAATCGCAGATCCAAGGTGGCCAAACGACATCAGCTCTGCGGCTGATAATGCGATTTTCAAAAACAGGGCGCAAAACATCGAGTGTAGCTTCGGCTGTGTGGCACGTAGCGCCGTCCTGTTAAAACCAAATGTTGGCAAAATCCTCCTCTTCAATTTTTGTGAACAAAAATTCGTTCAACATGGCCCGATAACTATCGCCATTGACTGTAACGGCCACTCCTTGCTCATTTTCGAAGAAAAATGGCCCAATTATGCCTCTGGACCAAAATCCGCACCAAACAGTGACTGTGTTTTTGCAATTTCGAGCTCCAACTAATAGCTGCCTTATGAAATAGAAAAACATATCCAGTTGTAGTTTGTTTAGTGTCTAAATTACCTGCATATTCAGCGTCACAGTAGCCTTCTATGTCCTTTGCTTCATGATGATATACAAGTTTTCGATTTTTTGTCCCCTTCAAATATCGCATAATACGTTTGACAGCTGCCTAGTGTTGTTTGCCAGGATTAGTTCCAAATCGGCTCAAAAGGTTGACTGCATACGAAATGTCAGACCGAGTAATTTGTGATGCAAACAATAAACTAATAATCGCTTGCATGTATGGTTTCTTCGACATTTCTTCGATTTCTGTTGAATCGGTTGGACACATAGCTTTTGACAACTTATGATTCGGATCCAGTGGCGTTGATATCGGATTGCAATCTGTCATTCCGAAATGGTTTAGTATTTCATCAATGTAGGCAGACTGATCGATTGCAATGCAGTTATCCTCTTTGTTGCGTGTTATGCGAACACCCAATACTGAGTCAGTTTCACCCAAGTCTTTCATTTCGAAGTTTTCGCATAACACTTTCTTCAGTTGATTTTCAAGTGATTCATCGTTGCTAAAGATCAATAAATCATCTACGTAGATTGCGACGATTAGTATTTTGCTGGTTTCAATACTATGATAAACACACTGGTCTATCTGGCTACGTTTGAGGTCAAAACTCAGCAAAATTTCGTTCAACTTCACATTCCACACACGACTTGATTGCTTTAGCCCATACAATGCTTTTTTGAGCTTACACATACGCTTGGTTCCATCTTCAAAACCTTTAGGTTGACGCATATAGATTTCTTCCAGCAATTCACCAATCAAAAATGCTGTAACAGCATCCATTTGTCGTGTTCGTAGCTTTAGTTTGACAGTTAGAGGGATTAAGTAACGAATTGAAGTATAACGCACAATAGGTGCGTATGTTTCTTTATAATCTATAACTTCAATTTGCTTGAAACCCTTAGCAACCACTCTGGCCTTGTGTTTTTCAACGTTACCATTGGCATCACGTTTAACTTTCTAAACCCACTTGCAGCTTATGGGTTTTTTGCCTTTTGGAAGCTCAACCAATTCCCAAGTTTGATTCGATTTTAGTGAAGATAACTCAGTTTTCATTCTTCTCCTCTTCACAATGTTGAATCGAATCGTGACGTCGCTCCATCATATGTTAATGGATCACTTGTATGCGTTTCGATCACATTGAAATCGTATTGCGGTGGCAAATAACTTGGTTTTGGTCTCGATTCAGTCCGACTCGATTGTAGTACCGTATCCAAGATTTCGGTACTTTCATCAGGTGCAAACGTATCCTCATGTTGATTATCGTCATACACTTCAGTCGTTGCCGAGTCATACGAATCACTCTCACTGTTGATGGAAATAATTGATTCACTCGATTGTTCGTTGGCTGGTGATTCAATTACTCTTTCCTTCAATAACCCATTTATATTGTTGACAATTGATGATTCATTACTGTTTTGTTCAATAGATTGAATTATATCTTCCCCTGAATCAGCATTGTCCTCAACTTCACCGACTTTATCCTCTTCTTGTTCAATTGGTAAGACTGTCGACGATAAAAAATGGTTAATTTCATTATAATTGTTATCAATTACCTTTTTCTCGTCTTCAAAAAAAATAACATCTCGACTGATGACTGTTTTCTTCGTCTTTGGATCATACAGGCGATATGCTTTCGATTCACTGCTATATCCCATTAAAATGCACTCATACGCTTTAACGTCCAACTTCTGACGTTTTTGTTTCGGTGTATGAACGAGTGCCTTACTGCCAAAGACTTTCAAGTGTGATAAATTTAGTTTTTTGTTCGTAAAACGCTCCTCTGGAGATTCTTCGGTTCCTCTGCATGGAATTCGGTTCAATAAATATGCTACCGTCGACGCTGCTTCGGCCCAAAATTTGTTGTTTAACCCGAATCAACTAACATGCAACGGATACGTTCGACGATACTACGGTTTGTTATCTCTGCGACTCCATTTTGATCCGGTGTGTATGCTGCAATTTTTTCATGTTTAATTCCATTTTTGGTCAAAAGGTCGTTGAATTTTATGTTACAATATTCAGTGGCGTTATCAGTACGAAGTATTTTGATTTTGCGCGAACACTGCTTCTCTACTGACGTTTTAAATTTCACAAATTCATCGAAAACCTCTGACTTTGCTGTCACAGGAATTAAAAAAACTTTTCTACTGAAATCGTCTATGAAGGTAACATAATAACGCGCACCAGAGTGAGAATTCGTTTCAAACGGGCCACACACATCTGTATGTATTAAGTCCAAAATGTTTTCTGCACGCTTTCCAATTGAATTAAACGGTGCACGCGTTTGTTTACCATTCGCGCACACAATACATTTTTCACCTTTTTTTGATGATAATTTCACGCCGACCGAAGCCTTTTCTATTTTTGTTAAATTTTCGTCGCAAATATGGCCCAGTCTTCGATGCCATAACTTTTGACTAGCACTTGCTAACATAACAGCTTCTTTTTGTTTTGTTTTTGTATTTGATTGACAATTTAATTCGTAGAGTCCATTTACAAGTGACGCGGTACCGATAAGTTCACGTTTCTTGTTAAATATTTCACAAGTGTCATTTTCGAACACTATTTTATTACCATTTGCTGTCATTCGACTCACAGAGAGTAAGTTTGTACACACACCCGGGACAAATGTAACACTTTTCAATATGGCTTTTGTTTCGATTTTATCGTCACATCACCCGAACTTTCCACTTTTAATTTTGAACTGTCAACTACAGTCACTTCTTTATCCGAAATACGCTGTTTATTTTTTAAAAATGAATCATCGTTTGTCATATGAGATGTGGCACCGGAATCAATATTCCACTTTGGATTCGTTGAATTTTTTCCGTTCACTAGTAGCGATGCAAATAACACATTTTCTTCTTTCTTTATGTTATTTTTTTTTTGCGACCAGGTTCTTGCAAAACGTCCCATTTGTTTGCATATATGGCAAGGAAACTTTTTTTTTAACAAGCATTGCAGTTTCACGCGATTCTTGCCGTAAAGTTGTTTTCACTATTCAGTTGTTAAACTCTTTTGTGTATTTTCGATTGTCATACCGAAAGTGTCAAATTCATTTGCCAAGCCTCCCAACATTATAGACGCAATAACTTCATCGTCTAATTTCAAACCTGCGTTCTTCACACTCGACGATAGAGAAAGCATTTCTGGAACGTAATGCTCCATTGAATCGAAATCACGTAAGACTGAATGAGTTAATTGTAATAGCAATGACACTTTTCGGCTCAAACCGGTTTCACTTAGACTTTTTTCCAAAGCATCCCATGCTTTTTTTGCAGTGTCTAAGCCGTCGATGTATGAAAAAATTGATGGATCAATCAATAACGTTATTTCGGATAGAGCCTCGTTTTCTTGACTGATGCGGGGGCATCTGATGCTAATGCGGTTTGCGTATAGCTCGAAAGACTCTCTATCACACGATAAATCTTCACATGTCTTTTCCATACATTATAATTATCGCGACCGCGTAATTTTTCAATTGATATTGTGTATGTTGACATTTTTATTTTATTTTCAAACGATTACATTCACACGCTTGAGATTTTATTTTTATTTTTTTTTTGACTGCTCATTTGATTTTCACACAATGTATGTACGTAACAACGATTGGCTTCACACGTTGAGTTGTTCAAAGTCAAAAATGAAGAAAAAAAAATCGACTATATTATTTTACCTCTTAAGAAAGTTCAGCTGCTACCGCTATAAATTAATTTATTTTTACTAATTGGCTATAATTTTTGGATGGATGGTTCGCCCATAACCTGATAAAAGGGGCTTTATTTGCACAGTGGCAAAGCACAAAAAACACAACCGATCTGTTTCAGCGGTAACAAATAAGAGAGCGAGTTTATTTGACATTGTTGTATACATTCAGTTACAATTACATCTGTCAACGTGAGTCGTTCGCAAATCTCCGGTGAGAATAGACGTCTTTCGGCTTCTCGTAGAGTAAAAAACATAATCAGTTGCAGTTTTGCTAATTGACTCGGTAGCCCAGCGGTTAGCGGCCCCAGTCAACAAAACATGGGACACCGGTTCGAATCCCGGTTGAAACTTGGAACCTTTTTTTTTTGTTTTTTTTTTCCTCAAATTGTGTGCACATTACATATATATCAAAACCAACAAGCAATAGGAAAACAAAAAAAAAAACAAAAATCACGTGATGGATGGTGGAGAGCGCCCCGCTCTTCCCATAACCGTGGCGAAAGCCATCAAAAGGAGGAAGAGGTTAAAAACCCCTCCTAATCTAAGAAAAACAAAAAGTGCTGTGTTAACAGCTGAAGAAGATAAAGAGGAGGGGGGCACCAACAACTTTGCCGCTCTAGATTCATCTGAGTCGGAAGACAAAGATGAAAAAATTAACAATATAAAAACCAGCATGGAAAAGCTGGAACAAAAAGTGCTTGCTATTAAGCAAAAGCAAACTGCGCGCAGACGGAGGGAGCAATCAGAAGTAGAGAGCTTCCTACAACAAAAACAACAAGAGCAGAAACAACAACTGCAGCAACAACAAAACCAGCAGCAGCCGAAACAACAACTGCAGCAAAAGCAACAGCAGCAGCTGCAAGAACAACAAGAGCTGAAATCACAGCAGCTGAAGAAACAGCAGCAGCTGCAGCAACAACACCAACAACAACAACAACAGCAGCAGCAGCAGCAAAAACAACAACAGCAGCAGCAGAAGAAGAAGAAGGAGAAGGTGCCTCCGATCAACACATATAAACTAGAGGTAAATGCAACCAAGGACCTGTGTAAGTTGGTCATTGGTAACAATTTTAACATTAAGAGATTGGGGAACGATCGTCATGCCATCCACTTTAATACAGTGGAGGGCTACGCGAAAGTGAAAGAGCTCCTAAAGGAAACGACAACGGAGCACTACTCATTCACACCAAAGTGTGAAAAGCGGCAATCGATGCTGCTGAAGGGGTTGGAACCATCTTCTGATCCTGAGGAGATCCTGGCACTGCTCAAAGAGAAGGAGTGCGAAGGACTCAAGTTTGTGGGGGTAAAGCCATTTACCACAGCTAGAGCCAGGCGGGAGAAACGGAGTCCGCCGTTCTTCCTGGTGCAGCTCAGTCCCGAAAGTCGTCTGGATAGTCTACGGAGTATCAATGTCCTAGACTACCAGGTGATTCACTGGGAAACATTAAAAAGGAGCGAAGATGTTCTACAATGCGTTCGCTGCCAGAGGTTCGGGCACGCCGCGTTGAACTGCCAAATGCAGCCTCGCTGCGTGAAGTGCGCAAAGAACCACAGTTCGGAGGAGTGTGCTCTGGGTAGGGACGGAGCATCCGATAGGACGCAGCTCTCGTGCGTGTTATGTGGGAAGGTAAGACACACCGCAAACTATCGGGGTTGTCTTAAGTTCACCGACATTAAAAAAGCACAGAAGATGGAGGTCCAACGTTCACCTGTTAGGTTTCGAACACCAGCCGTCACGTCCCAAATTTCCTACGCCCAAATGGCGTCTGGTAGGGGGCTACGGCACAGCAAGCGACTGTTGCTTCTCCGGCGCCAATGCCGAGAACAACGGAAGCTGCACCTAACATGCTGGCCATCTTGCTCGCAATCCAAGGGCAGATGGCTCAGCTGCAAAAGCAGGTGCAAGAACAGGCCAAGCGGGTGGACCAGATCTACGTGCTGCTGCCGGGCCTAACCCAACACATGTCGTAATGGGTACGCACATGGTGGAGCAAACTTTGAAGGTCATTGCGGTGAATGTTAATTCACTGATTAGGATCGAACGAAGAGCCGCGATGTTTAAATTGCTACAAGACCAAACTCCTGATGTGCTTTTCGCTAGCGAAACCAAGCTAACCGATGATCACAAACTGGAGTACAATAATTATATTGTTAGAAGAAGAAACCGGCCCAGATCCAAACGTGGAGGTGGTGTCGCGTCGCGATCTTCATTAAAGACGGTATAAATTTTCACAGAGTGTAAACAGGGAGTGTTGTGCAGGTTCCAGGTGTTGGAGGCAGTTGTCATTTACATACCGCTCCGCAGTGGAAAGCGGCTGTACTTGGCCTCTGTTTATGCACCTGAGGCTTCACAATCCACCCTATTCATTACAGAGCTCGAAACGCTTTTTCGACTTCTGAGGCTGGAATCGGGGGAGAATTATTTTATAATCGGCGGGGATTTCAACGCTAGACACAGAGATTGGGGAAATAATTTGCCAAATACTAGAGGGAACCTACAACTCGATTGGTGGGGTCAGCACGATATCATGTACAGACTCGGTCTTAAAGCGACGCATAACCTGTCGTATCCCACAGGCGGGTCTTATTTGGAACTACTACTGTACGACGAACGAATACGACTCACAGGTACGAATTTACAAAAGCTAAATTGTCTGCGCACGTTCGTGTATGACAGTGACCATTGCGGTTTTAGCACCAAAATTACAGTTCCCAACGAAATTGCGGAATTGGAGGAGTTTGTCCAAATATATTCTTACAACTACAGTAAAACTCGATGGACACGCTTCTCCGCAACTTTGACAAGAGCGCTCTCCTCGAACACGCTCCACCCACCGTCCAATAGGAATTTGTCAAACGAGGAGATCGACAATTACCTAAAATAAATGGACGAGACAATTAAACAAACTATGGACACTACAATACCGCGGTATCGACGTACGACTACCGAAGACCTGTTCCGCAATCCTACTATTGACGCACTGCACCGACAGAGAAGTAGACTTCTATCAAGGCTCAAAAACTTGTACAGACAGTTAACTGACCGACAAGACCCAGAGATTAGGACAAAGAAGTCGTCGACTAAAAGCGATGTTCAAACGTTAATAAAAGAAAATTACAGAATTTCTGTAAGTTTGTATTGGAACAACAAGGTTCGGGCTGTAAACACCAGCAAACCCGAATATGTTTCCGCAAATAAATAAAATATTTCGGAGAAAAAATCAAAACGACCTTCAGTGTCTTAAAATAGCCCGGACAACAGACAACGAACTGTTACTGATAATAGCAGGTATTGATCCAAATGAGGCCGCTGCTGATGACGACTTTTTTGTGATCTAGTATCCACAGGAGAAGGTTGAGGCCATAGGGGCGACTTTCCAGGAAGTATACAAGGCCACTGATACCATTGGCCTTAATTACGACCTGGACAACCGCGTCTTGGTGCACGACTTCTGCATTCGAAATGAAACAGGGAATTGGCGACCCGAGGGCTCTGGTTTCAACCGGTTTAGCGACGAAAATATGGCAAATAATGTCATTGCCAGAGAGGGTGGCCTACACCCGTTCATTTCGAAGGACTCCATGAGATCTTCGACACAATCAGAGTTAAGAAATCAGTGGGGACCGATGGTATTCCGAATATGGTGCTTCGACATCTTCCTCCAGAAACGGTGGACATTTACACCACCCTGTTAAATAATGCAATGAATAATGCACATTATCTAGCGCATTGGAAAACGGCGGTAGTTCAACCTATCCCCAAAAAGGGGACGGATATATCCAACCCGGCGAATCTCCTGTCGATAAGTCTCCTTCCGAATATCAGTAAGGTTTTTCAAAAAGTAATCAATCATCATTCTGGTTGAATATGAATAGGTGTAACTAATGGGTTTGCTGGAATAAAATTATCTGGATCTCCTAATATATAAGGATTTCATAATGTTATAATTGTTAGTAATATTGTTATAATAAGAAATCCTACAATGTCTTTGTAACTAAAATTACATTAAATTAATTGTCTAGGTGGGTTGAGGATAAACATATAGTTTCGGATAGATAATTCGGTTTTAAGGCGGGACATGATATCTCACATGCCGCGTCTAAACTGGTGTCCGATATCCAATGGAATAAAGGCAAAAAACAATGTACTGGTGCCTGCCTTGTTGACTTGGAGAATGCCTTCGACACTGTATGGTTAGAGGGTTTCTCTGTAAGCTGACTAGGCTGGGGATCAGTAAACCACTCTTGTACATTCTTTATAATATGCTAACTAACAGACTGTTCATCGTGAAAAATGGTGATGTGACTTCTGTTGGAATATTTCAAATTAAAAATGGTCTTCAGCAAGGCGCGGTTAATTCGCCGATCCTATTCAACATTTTTACAAGCGACTTGATAGTTTCACTTCCCCATACTATTGCGTAGGTAGACGATTTGATAGCGTACAGAACAGGTCCAAAAATCTAGGTCATTATTGCTCCCTTGCAGCGTGACTTCGATACGATAAGACGATTTTGCGATGACTGGAAGTTGAAACTCAACTAAAGGTAATCTGCTACATGGCCCTTATCAGGCCCATGCTGGTATTTGGGTGTCCCGTGTGGTTCAATGTACGAGCAAGCTTAATTTAAAAGATTCGGGTGTTTGAGAGGGCTTGTCTTAGGGCTTGCCTTCGCTTGTACAGAACACCAGAATCGGAGTACAAAAAATTTTATCCTAATGAGATCCTTTACAATAGGGTGAACCTAATACGAGTGGACAACTTCGTAATTAAGCTGACTCGAAGGCGCATTGCAAGAGCAATGACCTCGATGAATACCTGATATCGGGGCATTCTACCCCAATAACCTTTACCACGAGAGTGTGCGCTCTGACGGCTTCGTTCCACCGGAAGAATTCCTCCACATTGAGCAGATAGGGTTGATCCAGGATAGATCAGCGGTGCCGTTAATCTTCCATGTCGCTCGGACAGCTGGGGACAGGCGACTCAACTACAACAGAGACGTCGCACACGGCAGCGTGGATCGTCTCAGGTTCAGTAGGGCGGTGGGGAATCGCGATAAGAGGGATGTCGTTCGGCAGCACCAGCATTTCTGGTGGTTGAATGATGGAGAAGATGTTTCATCGTCGTTTCCGTCAATTACGGACCAGCCTCACTAATGAGGCAGAGCAGACCAATCTATTTGCTCAGTAAATAACGATGGCCAGCTTACATAGGTTTAGGTTAGCATTTAAGAAATATATACATATACTAGTATATATAAAGGTATATATATAAAGGTGTATGTATATTATTGTACATAATGCCTTTGTGTCTATATGTGTGTATTGTGTATATCGGTTAAGTAGACTGAGGTTTATTTTAAGTTAGATATTAAGTTTTTATAAAAAATAAAAAAATATCCATATGCTAAGTTTTTGTAAACAAATTTTTTTCTTAGCCTTAAGTATAGAAAATAAACATTCCAAATAAAATATAAATGAAGCCGAAAGACATAGATATAAGAATTTAGAGTAGCTTAGATTGCCTGTGTGGGGCCAGTAAGTTAGTATAAGATTGTTAAGTAATTGTAAGCTAGCATTGAAGCATTTTTTGTTAGTATTGAAGAGTTAGTGATTAAGAACATAAAATGCATTGAAAACTAACTAAATTAACATCTGTCAACGTTCATATAAATAAATGTTCGTTCACACTTCTAACACAACAGACACTTAGAGCGATTCAGATCCAGCTTTGGCCAGATCTGTTTGGTCGCTAGACATGTTTGCCCAGCAGTCCACCTAAGGTCTGTTCTTTTATTGGCATCCAGTTTTAGTGTTAGGTTGCACGTAGCGATTGGTATACCTATACTACCTTTTTCCAGTACTATAGGTAGATTGGTTCCAATTTTGGCGAGTTCATCGGCTCTGCAGTTCCCTGGAATGTCTCTATGGCCCGGCACCCAACAAAGGTGAATGCTGAACTGCTCTGCCATTTCCATAAGAGATGATCGGCATTCAAGGGCAGTTTTGGAACATAATGAGACCGAGTCCAGGGGCTTGATGGCGGCCTGACTATCCGAAAATATACAGATATCCGTTGCAGATATCACGTTTTTCTTCAGCCAGGACAGAGCTTCTTTAATCGCCAAAATTTCCGCCTGGAACACGCTACAGTGATTTGGAAGGCGGAAAGAGAGGCTTAGATTTAGCTTATCTGAGAAAACACCGCCACCACCTCCGTTATCGGTTTTAGATCCATCTGTGTAGAGATGGATTGACTTGTCCTCCATGAAAGCATCCTCCTCCCAGAACGATCTAGAGGGGAAGCTTACATGGAAGTTTTTGTCAAACCAAAGTTCAGGTATGGTGTAATCGATGTTCTCTGTGAGGATTCCTAATGTATTAAGAATGTTGGCGTGGCCAAATGAATTATTTGTCCACTGTTTAGTCGCTTTAAGGCGAATAGCTGCAGTCGTGGGTTATGGAAGGTTGAAGGCCCCATTTGTTCCCAATGGCTTTTTTGCAAGAGAATAAAATACAATAGCTTTATTGACTCTTTCTTGAATGTTAGGTTTCTAGTTTAGTTTCCTGTCAAAAATGAGACCCAGATATTTTGCTGTATCGGAGAAAACTAAACTGGTACCGTTTATTGAACGGTCTATGGTTGGAATTTTATATTTCCTAGAAAAGAGGACAAGATCAGTTTTATGGGGGTTTATTCCCAATCCACAGCGATCTGTCCAGCGGGTTAATCTGTTGAGAGTTACTTGGAGGAGTTCTTTAATGGTATTAAGATGTTTTCCTGAGACGGCTATGGCAACGTCATCCGCATAGGCAATCACTCTGCTACCACCTGCTTCCAGGTATATCAGTAGTTCGGTAACTACTAAGTTCCAGAGAAGGAGAGAGAGGACACCGCCTTGCGGCGTACCTCTGCTGACATATCTTTTAGCAGAAGTCTCACCCAGTTTGGAGTTGATTATCCTGCTTTTTAGCATTAGACCGATCAACTCCCCAAGTGAGTCGTCTACCTGCAGAGTTGACAGCGCAGTCGTGATTGCGGATGTGTTGACGTTGTTAAACGTCATGTAGTCCCACATGAGAACATTTTCCAGCTTTGGGAATGAATACTACATTGACTTCTCTCCATAACAGTGGAATGTGGATAAGTTCTACACAGCTCCTCATAATATTTTCTAACACTGGTAGAATAATACCAGGGGACCTCTGTAGCTCGGCAGGTATTATACCGTCCGCACCAGCAGACTTGTATGGTTTGAAGCCATGCAGCGCCCAGAGCAGTTTGTCTCTCGTAATCAGACCATGAATTTTGGTCACGGTTGCACTAGACCTGTTAGGGCTGCTACTGGCCGCGAGTTGGGAGCTACCTGGAAAGTAGGTGTCCAGAAGCAGGTTGAGTGATTCAGTACTTGAGGTTGTCCAGGAGCCATCGGTTTTTTTCAAACAGCTAGGCATCATAGGATTTGTAGAGAGGATTTTTCTTAGCCGCGATGCCTCAGAGAATTCTGTAATTTTGTCACAGAATGACCTCCAGGATTGTCGCTTTGCCTTCCTCAGTTCTTTTTTGTATAATTTGAGGGATTCATTATATGAGTCCCAGTCGATCAGTTTTCTTGTGCTTTTTGCTGCGTTGAAAAGTTTTCTACAGGCGTTTCTGAGCAGTCCCAGTGCCGATGTCCCCCAATGTGGCTTTTTCTTGCCTCTTGGTTGAATAAGTGGGCAGAAAGCGGCCATAGCCTGATTGAGAGCCAGAGTAAATTCCCTGACTTTCATGTCAAGCTCATTGGTGTCACGCGGGGGACTTGATAGTTCAGAGGATAACGTTTTCGACAGTATTCCTCTGTATTTTGGCCAATCAGTTTTCCAGTAATTCCGGAAAGCTGGTTGGCTGGGGGGAGCATCACTCAGACTGAATTGGATGTATCTGTGTTCTGAAAATGAGTGTTCAGGCGATACCATCCAGTTTGTTAGCCTTTGGGTGATGCTGTCGGAGGCAATAGTAATATCTAACACTTCTTGTCGGTTTCTAGTTATAAAAGTGGGCTCATTGCCAATATTGCAAATTAAGAGGTTAGCACTTAAAATATAGTCAAAAAGTGACTCACCTCTATCATTGATAGCGTAAGGGTAAGGATATCTTTTTGTATAAATGACTTCATCGGAGTTGGTTCTTATTTCGGCCTTCATAGATGTGTTAATTTTCCCGCCACCGATTACTGGACGGAATACAGAATGTGTTTATTAATATGGTTTTCGAGCCGTTTTCGGATTTTTTGTAGAGAGTTCCATTTCACATAAAGTTGAGTTCCTTCCACAGTTTCTCTGTATGGGGAATTTTTATATCAGACTTGATCTTAAGCCTGTTACCTTTTCTGCTTGTTGCAGCTTCTAATTCTTTAAGCGTATCATCATCTATTATCGAAGGACGTAACCCCGTAAATACGTAGAAGAAAAAGAACTGTCCGGTAATCTTTCCTTCAAACAGTATATCGTCAACAGCGGCATGAACTTTAAAGGGATTTGGTACATTTGAATGTTTATTTGAGACAGATGAGCTAATAAAATTCTTATTACTTTCTGTGTCTATAATGAACTGGAGATTCTTTCCATCCCGCATAATATACTCTGTGTAGTACGCTGGACGGGCGCCCGTCATAAATTTCAATTCATCCCCAATTTCCCCTTCGACAATTTCGGCATACGATTCAGTAGACTTTTCGTCTACTCTTTGGATGTTATTTAGTTTCTGTGGCTTCTGAGGGCGATTGTCCGATTTTTACTTCCTCTTATGAACAATTCATGTAATTTACATTAATTAACTATTCCCATGACCGCTCGAATTATGGAGGTGATAAAGCCTGGGGGCTGGTTGAATTTTCTGGGCGGTCGAGCAGGTTTTGCACTTCGATGGAGTTAATTCATTGGAGCCGTGACAATGCTAGTTGTCCTGGAAGAATGGGTATGGGTAACGCAGAGGCCGCGTTACCTCTTACCGTTCAATAGATATGTTGGAGGATAGCATGATAAATTCGTTTATTTTGTACTATTGGGAAAACCCTCAGGATGCTTTAAATAGTATGAACATAAGACACGTAACGAGTTGGGTTTCCTTCGAACACCTATAGTTCTTTAAAGCAATCGGGTAATTCCACGATGTCTTTAAGTTCAGCTTCAGTTTTAGGACGACTGAAAGGAGTGGGGCCTTCTACGACTGGCTCCGACATACGACTGGATACTCGTTTCTACGTTAGAGAGCCCTGTTTCTACAGTTTTTAATCTGTCCAGCAAATTACTCAGAGCACCCGTGAGTTGTGTGATCGCTTTTTGCATTGTATCCATTTTTTTTAATAAAAATATTTAATTAAACCAATAAAATAAACGAAAACCTTTTTATGAAATCGTACTTTATCGTAACTTGCTGTAATAAATAAAAATTTTATTTTGTTTTATTCTGTCCTATTTTAATTCTCATAAAACAAAAACTACTTTTTTATAAAAGTTTCACCTTATATATAGTGTTTCCAGGCAAAAGTAAGCTCGATTACCTATTATTAAAACAATTTAGCACATTAAGGGGACGTCTTGTAATAAAATAAAGAACAAATAATTTATTGCGTTTTATTTTAGTCATGTATGTATACGGCCTCTTATACATGTATTATCTTATTTAACTATTTCCTTTTCCTCGTTTTCACTGCACACCGTTGTATCTCTGGGAACCTCTTTTCTTCCTATTATTCTTTCCCAAAAGGATATACAGACGAGGTTTTTACTGCACACTGTTATTTCGAATAGGGCTGTAAATCGCAAGGTTTTTCTTTTTTTTTTTGTATGTGTGTAAGGAATTACACAGAATTACAGAAGAGGTATTGCAATTGATTTTTAATTTCCCATTTCGCTTTTCTATTAATTAAAATTACTCACATTAGCAGCATTTGTTGTTATGTCATATGTTAATAGTTGTTTCGTGTTCTGTCTCCACGTTCGCGTTCTATCATGTTTTCTTCTTATTAATTTTTATTATTTTTTGGAACCAGCAAAGGAAGTGTCGTATTTGTCCTTCTTGGATACTAATGGCGCGAGCGGACTTCACTACTATATCCTTCAGCGAGACCAGGCCCTATTATCAAGGCTTCGCCCATTAATGACGTTGTCTAATAAAAAGCGGGGCAGAGCAAAGTACTGGTCTTATCGTAAACATCTTCAGATGACGCCACTGAAGGTTGCTACGATTTGACCAGTAACAGGTTGACGGTCATAGGTCCGGTTGGTGGCAGGACCACCGGTAGTCGCTACCTGGACTTAGATCACGGTATCATGGGAGTCAAGAGCCCCCAGATCTTCCCGTACAGTCCTGACTTGTTGAAATAGGCTCCCTTATGGGAGCGTCATGGTTGCTGTGGTTTAAACTCAAAGTCGCGGGAATGGCCTTCCTGTTGGTTTGACCCAATATAGGGTTTCAATAAGTACTAGGTGCTGTGATCCTAAGACTAGCAAGAGGTTTTAGATCAGCCTCGACCCATATCAAGAGTGGAACTTGTGCATCCAACACAAGTTCTGCTTGGGAATTATTCTATTAATGTAGGTAGTCGATTGCAAGTCGAATTGCTGCTCCCATGGATGTATGGGCATCCCGTAAATTCTATATGACTTAAGTCTGTACGACAGGTGTTTACGTTAAAAACCAGAGACTATGTATCCTTTAGCCTCCAGGATATGCGTATGTTCCCATAAGTAGTTCCATAGAAGTTTAATACTCAAAATCCAGAAGGTTCGACTGTGTTGTTATTGATACAATTAACTTCACTATAGCGGATACTTATTTTGGTATTCATCTATTGGCGAAAAGGATACGGATTCTGGCGGTCACTGCTCTGGCGCCAGTTAAGGGAACACAGAAAAAAATACACGAGCCGAAGCCTACTAACCATTCACAGAGTAAGGCTTAATACCAAAGAACGTTAGTTATTTAAAACTAGGTTTATTATGTATATCACCATGATTCACAAAGTCAAAACTAAGTCCAAACTGCTACCGCGAATGCGGTAGATAGCTGATTCAACAAAAAGCGTCTACACTCGGATCCGTTATATTGCGCGTGATGCAATCCTATTCTGTTACACTGGAACTGTGGGAATGGCTAAGAAAACACATTCACAACTGAATATACTTGAATATTCTGAGCCAATTAATCTCGAATAGCTGGATGACTTGACTTTGATCCTGGCATAGGATGCAGCCTGTGTGTTAACTGGCAAAAATATAAAAACAATACCCAACAAAAAAGTATTAGTGCAAATTATAAATACTAAATATTACCTAATAAAAAGGTATTCAGTGAAAAACAAACAATAATTGCCAAACTGACAACAAACCACAAAATAAGACACTACGGACATCGTAGACAACATTTAATAATAGTAAAGCAATTTTTTTAGAAGAATATAAAATATTTTTATTTATTATTGTAAAGGAAAAATTAAAGTTATTTAACTCAATTTAAATTATAAACACTACATTATATTTCAATACTGTGAATCAAATAATAGTTTTATAAAATACATAAATATTAAATTAAATTTTTTTATAATCCGGACGATTTAATTCATAAATTCAAAAACCAGGACAAGACTACTAGACTAATTGTAAAAGACACAGCTTCATTAGAAGCTGAAATAGAAAGTGTTCGAAATCAGCTGAAAGCTATGACAGGACTAAGTAATGCAACCGAGTTTAGCTTGGCACAAACAATCGACAAAAGTATTACGTGCATCGAATCGTTGGACGCAATTATCACTTATAGGGGCCGATTACTCGTGCTTATATTTTCTTAGCTGACCTTACCAATTTCATCGATGCAGTGTTTTTAGAAACGTATTTTATAATGTTAAGGAAGAATTTTTCCTTGTTTGAAAAGAAACCTAGAATTTTATGGTACAGAAGTTTATGGTGATCCTGAGCCTGACTTTGAAGCTAACGAAATAAATTATTTTGCGGCTAAAAGTGCGGTAGTGAAAGCAATTCGCAAAAAACATCACTTGCGCTTATCTGAAATAATGTTGGGGCTGAAAACATTTATAAGGAGCAAGCTGTATTATTCGAATCGTTTTTTTAATATACGAACATCTTCCAATTGTGTTGACTTGCCTCTATTTAAAATTGCACCATTTTCAGATGATTATAGTGAGTGGCCGTGTTTCGCAATATGTTCATTGGATGCATTGACTGTAAGAAAAATCAACCGGGTGCACAAAGTACCAAAATGTACTAATCAAATGTACAATGTACCAAAATTAAATTTTACGCGAAAGCACAGGCAACTTCTTAAATCGTAGAAAAATCTCTGATAGCAATTATGTACTCTTGTGGAAAAGACTCGAAAAACGTTATAACAAACAGCTTTTTATCCGTTAGAAGAAGGAACAGTGCGAGCTTACCTTATTTAATAGACAATGCTGAAGATTAATAGCAATTAATTCAAAAATATAGATCTCATGTTTTATATATCGCTTTCTTAATAAGGCAAACTTGGGAACGAAAAAAGCTTAAGCACTTGCAAATAAGCAGTCTACAATCTACAATTCAAGAATGCAAAATGATCTGTCCTAGAAGCAAATGAACCAGAAACTCGTACGAACAAGGCATCCTCGCGCTCTGGTGTTTCGCGCATTGTGAAAAGCTTAGCTATCATAAGCTTATCGTGTCTCAAGTGTAATGGAAACTACCTAATGCCTCAGTGCTCACAATTTCTATCTACCCCTTTTCATATTATCTTTGTTAGAGATTAGATGCTGTGCTATAACTGTCTAGGTTCCAACCACACCCGCGCAAAATATCGTATATAGGCTCGTTGTTTGAATTGTAGAAGCCGACATTATGCACTGGTACATTTGGACCAGGTTAGACGATATACTAATAAAGGATGTTTAGAAACTTTCAACACAGCAATTTTTAAACAAAGCAATCCACGACCTCACTTTAAGAACGAAGGTCTTTCATGCGGTGTTTTATCTACGGTTCTCGTAATCATTTCTGACGCCACAGGAAAATCTCAAGAGCGCCGTGTGCTCGTGGATAGCGGCCCGCAGGTCTCGATTATAACTGAAAAGTAAGGTCTTCGTCGTCGACATGCTCATATACCTATAAGCGGTACTTCGTCTAAATGGGCTGGAGTTACTAATGGCGTAGTAACACTTAGTTTACTTTCTCCGTTAAACTCGACTCAGTTGGACTTTGGAGCTTATATTTTGAAACAAATTACGCCGCAAACACCACAACTTGCATTGCAGTTCATTGATTTGTCGCTACAGCAAAATCTTGAAATGGCATTTACTTCATTTAACAAGTCCGGCAGCATCAATATTCTACTTGGTTCAAAATACACTTTTTGGGTTATGAGGATCTAAATATGCGGACAACATCTTTTTGGGAAATAGAAATAGTACAACTATGGGGATGTTAGGCCAGAAAATGTCATGAATGACATCATAATGGCTATAGCAAGGTTTTTGTGTGTATGTAATCTTCAAGCCTATCATGTGTACCTACATATGTTCGCATGTGGCTTAGAATTTAAGGCTATTCGAGCCCAAGTTGGATGTTAATACTGTTCATATTAAATTTTTATAATAATTTTTATATTTATTTTAAAATATTTTAACTTTCCTTTTATACTTCGTAATTTACCACACAATAATTGAATTACAACATATCTGATCCATTGTGAATTAATGTATCAAACTCTGCAAATGGGAAGTAGAGTTCGGGATCTCCTTCCAATAAATTCTCCCTCCTTTTTTACTTTTTACTTTGTAAAATTGGAATCTATGATAAACGATTCGAAAACCAACCGTCGACCCATCAAGTAGTACCATATTGTAATAAAGAAACAATTAAATGAAGTGGAAAGTCTTGTCTTTTATTTTGAAGTTGAAAAGTTTTGCCAAAGTAAATTCAATACAAATAAAAATTAAAAATAGTTGAACAAACGAATTTGCTCTCACTATTGAGGCCAATCTTCGAAATGCGATGGTAGTAATAGAACACTATTACAATAGGTGGAAAATTAAGCTGAATGGTGAAAAAATACAAACTATCTTTTTTACCCGAAAAAGAAAACCTTGCTATCTTCTGAACAGCCGACTGCAATTGCATGGATCGACAATAATCTGGTCCAATTGTGTAAAATATTTAGGTATGTACGAGTATCTTACATCTCATGAGCATATTTCGAGAACCCTAGAAAAGGTCAATATAGCAATAAAGATATTTTATCCTCCTATAAACAGAAAATCTGCTCTGCATAAGGAAAACAAAGTGATCATACACAAAGTCATTTTTCAATCGATTCTTCTTTATGGGTCTCCGGTGAGGGGGAATTGAGCGCAGTGCCATATTAAAAAACTGCAAGTGTTTTAAATTTTGCCCCTTGCAGATTTGTGGTCTGAGTGGATGTACTTGTGACCTTAAAGCGACCGTGAAACCAAAAGCTCATACTTGCCATTGCAACTGCTGAGCTAGCTAAGTCATCATCAGCCATCGAGGGAATCACGCGGGTGGTCATATCATTATATATATATATATCATTATCCATCACCGAGAGAGCAACGCAACAACTCATCAGACCGAATTTTTTGGTGCTGTACTGTGGGGATTAAAGTTGGGAGATTACAAGCTTTTTGGACAAGAGACACGACTAAGTTAACATATTTGATCTTGTTTTCACAATATCTGTATACGAGTACAGACTAGTAAGGTCTTAAGAAATTGTTGACAAGCGATTCTGTTGCCGATAATTTCGTGCTGTGTTTTTAAGATCTTTGTCAGAGGACCTGAGCGGAGGTAGAACTTGTTGTATAAGCATTTTCAGTTTCATTATTATAGTTATTTGGAAACATGTTGCTAAATTTTCTGGAGACCATTTGTTTCGTATAAATACCATCCTTCTCTAATCAGCGACGGAGAAGTTTTCCGACCACCCGAATTTCCTTGGTCTGTTTGACAGTTTACAAAAACTTAACTGTTTAAAGAGGTCCTTAAGAGGAGCTGCATTGGGGGTAATACAAGAGTGCGATATGACCAGTACGAACTATAATAAGGCACTTGAGCGATTGGCTAATCGTTTTGATAACAAATACCCACTTATACAGGAGCATATTAATTACCTATTGGAGGTTCCCGATATTACAAAAGTTACTTCTTTCTCATTGCGAAACTTGGAAAATAGATTCAATATTCACTTAACGGCGATGTTGTCCATAGGGAATTATGAGAACATTACCCATGCCATGCTTATATCCCTGACATTATATCGCGGATACTCTTTATGGCGAGATGCGATGGATTATGGCAAGCTCCCATCATGGTAAGAATTTGCGAAGATTCTAGATCGTTGTTGCAAGAACTTGGAGGCAAAAGAATCCCAAAAACTTAATGCGAATAGATCAGTTTTCTCAGAAGGGACGAAAGACAATTAATCTCGTACTCGTAATAGAGATCGGAGTATGCAACACACTGCTCTGACAGCACAAAGAGTACAATGCGAACTTTGCAATTCAGAAGGTTAACAAATAGGTTGTTGTGCAGAGTTGCAGAGGTTACCAGTAGCAAGTATATTTCAGGAGACCAACAAGTTAGTGTTGTGTGTAAATTGTTTGGTGAAAGGGCATTCAGTGAGGCGATAGGCGAAGCCGAAAAGCAGTATCTGTTCTCTTCCATATCATCAGCTTTAGCATAGGTTCTCGCCAAACTTGAATGTCAATGAGGAAAGAGCAGGCTCGTCAAACACTTCACGTCATACAACGTTGCTTGGCCGAACTTCGAATCAAGTTGTCCTGGCAACAGCATTAATACAAGTCAGAGATCACTCTGGGGCTTATCATCCAGTGCGTGAGCTTCTCGATTCTGCTTCGCAGCTAAAGTATTCGTATATTACGGAGCATATGGCTCAAAGGCTATGGTTAAATAGATTGAAGGCAGATATGGATATGGAAATCAAACAGAGTTAGGACTGTTGATTATTAAAGGCATCAAAGGTCTTTAACCGAACAAATCGCTCAACATTCAGAACTGAAATATTCGAAAGAATATTGTTCCAAAGTTCAATCGGGCATCCAAGATTGATATGTTGATAGGAGCGGAATGATTCTTTGAATTATTATCGATTGAACAAATCAAGACAAATCAAGGTTCTACTTTGCAGAAAACGTTACTCGGCTGGGTAGTATCAGGTAGATACGACCTATCGTTGGTCCCGAATGCTACAGTTTGCTTAGTTGGTGATCAATATTATGAACAAGACATGCAGTTGAACAAGATACATAGTTGAGCAGTTTTGGAACAGGATTAGTGCTCTTGATTTTACCCGGATAATACCCATCTCAACAATTACCCGGTTACATGGGTACCCAGGTAATGCGGGTAATACCGGTAATGTCAGCTATCGGGTACCCGACAATATCGGGTACTGGGTACTCAAGGGTCACAAATACTCTAATTTAATAAAGTTCGTAATGTTCACCTTTTGGTGAGGATGGGGAACATATTCCACAGAGACAACTTGGCTTGCATGAGCTTAAATTAATTCAAAGTTGCCCTGCAAAATGGAATACATCTTATTTAATGTGTGAAAGGTTCTTAGCAAATCGAAGTGCAATTATTGCGGTTTTGGCACATAGAGGTATTACATCTCCAACATTAGCTCTGAAACTTGAAGTAAGCGAAAGGGAATGGTAACAAACAGAAGCGATGGTTAAAAACTTGAAGCCATTCAAAGGTGCAACAACATTACTTTGCGAAGAAAATATAACAATTTCCATTCTACGGCCGATTATATGTGGACCTAAAAACAAACATCTGAGATAATGAAAATATTGTCAACTTCATGGGAATCATGAAAGAAAGCTCGCAGAGCAGGTTCAAAATGGATAGGCCGGAATTCGAAGAAGTTCTCACAGAATAAGTTTCCCCTTTTTTGTATCCACGACATAAAAACTTGGAAGTTGAGGTTGAAGAAGCGAGAGCACTTTTTAGAAAACATGTGCGGAACTTGGTAGGAAACTTTGTGTCCATCGAGAGTAGAGAAGTTTTAAGTTAAAAATGTAGTTCCACCATTAAAATTGTGGAAAAATAATGCGGAAAAATATTCAAACCTGGCATTGCTGGCCAAAAAATATTTATGCGTGCCACCGACATCGGTGTTGTCAGAACGTGGTTTCTTCACTGCAGAAAATATTGTATTGGTTTGTACAATGTACATGAAATATCTGATTTTAGTTCAGTCGGAAATATGATACCCGGGTACCAAAGGCTCTAATGTGAATTGCAGGAGCAGATTTCTAAATGAAGAAGTAACTGCATGCGAGACACATTTCAAGAAAACTGTCGTACGGAATGAACTAGGCCGTTTTGTAGTAATGTTACTATTTAAAGACAACCCTAAAGTTTTAGGAGACTCGCCCAAAATAGCTAGGAAACGGTTTAATACATTAGAAAAGAGATTGGATAGTAAAACAGAAGCTATTGAAATATTTCTCCCCTCACCAATATGTTGTCAGGCCTGATTCTTCCACAGCGAGATTTTCGACTTCAGTGCCAGTACTTCTTCTAGTATCTCTTTGAATGACATTTTGATGAAAGGCCCGGTAATCCAAGATACACTTTTATCAATTATACTGCGTTTTCGTTATTTTCGATTCGCTCTTACAGTTGATATTTCATAAATGTATCGACAAGTAGTCATTTATCAGCACGATCGGAAGTATCAATGTGTTCTATGGAGATCGCAATTAAACACCGTAACCTATGGGATAACGTCGGCTCCATACTTAGCCACCCGCTGTCTTAAAATGTTGGCGGCCTCGACAACTAAGCAACATTAAAGTCATACGATTTGTCTTGAAACTATACTACAAAACGATTCAAATTCATGGATTTGCATATGCATCGCTGAAAGCATATGGTTGTTGTATATATGTTCGAACAACTGATAAAACTGAGCACGTAACATGCAACATTTTGGCTGTAAAGTCAAGAGTTGCCCGCATAAAAGGACAAAGTTTGCTTAGCTGGAATTGTGTGCGAAGGAGCCGTTAAGGATGCTATTGAGGACAGTGCTACCAAATCTTCCACATCTGATTATAGACAATCAGATCTACTAGCAGCTAATTGTAAGTAATTGACATGAAAGTGGTAAAGACAATCCAGCGGATATTATTTCTGAAGGATCATACGCAGATGAATTGGAGAAAAATATTTGGTTTCAAGGACCAGCATTTCTGTATTTTCCAAGCGATCGCCCAGTTCAGAAAGATTTTTCTATTCTCAATAATGCACTAGCAAGGCGCAAGACAGTGACAGTTTTATTGACTAATAATATAACACAATGTATCTGCATCACAGGGACGTCCAAAGGACTTGCAGAATTTTTGGATATGCAGTGAAATTCATAAATGCATTTAAGAACTCTAAACAAAAACCGATGCAGATATTGTTCAATTAGACCTGAAGATTTTTGCTCCCAAAAGGCCTAACCAAGATGTTATTCCACTAACAGTAAGAGAGATAGACGACGCACTTCACCGTATCTTGTGGCATACTCAGCGCGATAAATTCAAAGAAGAAATTCAGCAACTAGAAAAAGATAATTCGATTAGCCCAAAGAATTTCGTCAAAAATTGAAGTCCTTTCCTCTGCAATGCTTCTTTCAAACTGCTTAGAGTTGGTGGGCGTTTGCAAAAAGCAGACATCGTTTACTTCATCAAATGTCCTATTCTTCTTCCCAAATCCCACCCTTTCATTTATAATCTTGTTTTTATTTACATAAAAAAAGGGACCATGCAGGACCATAAACACTAATTGGTATTATAGGGCAAGGATTTTGGGTACTTGACTTTAGAACCCTGGTGAAGAAGGTGGTTGACAGATGCCTTCACTGTTTCAGGTATCGGCTCAAGCTGATGACCCAAATTATGGGAAACTTGCCATCGGAGCGAGTTCAACCAGCTAGGCCATTTCTCAAGACTGGAGTTGATTTCTGTGCGCCATTGTATAGCATACAAAAACTTCGTGGCCAACGAATCTGCAAGGCTTACGTTGAAGATTTTGTCTGCTTTGTGGTCAAAGCGGTTCATTTGGAGGTGGTCTCAGACCTAACAAGTCAAGGTGTCATTGGTGGCAGTGTTAATTGCAGAACTTTTCCCCTTCGTGGGTTTCATATCTCCACCTTCTATTGCTGAATTAGCCATTCTGGCTAGTGACCTCTTCTGAAAGGCATTTTTTATGTCTACTGTCACCGCTGCACAATATCCTTTGTTCCCCCATCGTCATATTTCTCCCTTTATTGCTTTGGTTGCTATTTCTACCACAGCTTTTATGGCGTCGACGGTGGAGCGCGATTTTCTAAATCCAAACTGAAGTACCACCTGCAAGAAACGCTCGTGTCAGGAGCCATAACATTATCAGATTGCCTTACACTACATCTCGATCAACACCTGTTGACCCTTTTGATCCAAAAGAAGCGTTTGCAAAATATTTGATTAAGGGTCTTTACCTGATAAGCATTGCTTTTACAACAAATCAAATAGAGATGGTATATGCAATGAAGAACGTGCTCAAAAAGTATGGGATAATTCAAATGTAAGAAATTTTTGTACATATTCTGATTTCTATTTAAAAACAGATGAAAGCAGATATTTTCGCCAGTTTCGCTATAATTCAGTTAAAATGCAAGAATTAGACCCAACTTATTATTATTTCCTCTTCGATTATACAATACTTAGGATGCAATGCGCTTTTCTACGGGCATACAAATTTAACTTCTTGATGACATATACATGACTATGTTTATTGAAAAACGTATATGTAGAGGATTTATTGAGTAGATAATAATGAGTCAGTGAATAAGCCGAACAAATCTCTAGTGTATTTGGATATAAATAATAAATATAGGCAGCAGGGAGTTGCGACATGAGGGATGTTGCTCATTTGGTGCTACTTGTGGTAGCACCTCCCTCTAGTAGTAAGTAGCTTCATTAAGAAGCAAAGTCGGTTTCTTACATAGAATCAGGCAGGTTTAGAGTAGTTTCAAGAAGAAAAAAAACATTAAAAAAATAAAATTAAAATAACAAAAAATACAAATAACAAAAAGATAAAGATAAAACGAGATAAAGAGCTATGTGACAAGTTTTTCTAACAAAGGGGCAAACCCTTGTGTAATGTTAAGGTTTCAATTTTATAATAATAAAAAAGAGAAAAAGTCCATTCACCAAATTTTTGCTAAAAACTTTTTTAGTTGTAATAAATACATTGTAATAATAAAAATATACCGCAAGTAACGTTGAAATACATTAATAGGCATTAGGTTTAACTTACTCGTAGAATGCTTGCATGGGGCCAGTAAGTTAGAATAATATAATTTTAAGGTGATTAAGCTAATTTTTAAACATTTTTTTGTCCAGCAAGTAAGAATCAATATATGAATTATATAAAAATGCATTTAGAATGAAAAAAAAAAACGGACACGCTACCAGAGGTCGTGGGTTCGAACCCCGATTTCTTTGATTCGCGCTTTTTTTTTTTTTATAATATATAAAGGCAGAAGTGTGATGGAAAAAAAACGAAAGTCCCCCTCGGCAAAACACAGAAACGTGATGTTATCGGCTGATGACGCAGCGTAAACAGCCAACCCAGCAGAGGGTACAACAAAGACGGCATCAGAGAAGAGGAGAAAGCTAAAACAATATACCAGCCCTGTAAAGTGACCCACCTTATCTACATCAACCGAAAAGCTGCCAGTTGAAGCGAATAAATGGGCTACAACATTAATAGCAGTTAAGCATAGCAGTTCAGATGACGAATAACCATATGTGCAAGATAAGACGACGGAGTTCTTCTCCTTCACACTGAAGGGTGAAAAGGTGCAAAATATGTTGTTGAGGGGGATAGACCTGTCTACCGATCCGGAGGAGCTTCTCGCACTGCTCAAAGAAAAAAGTGCGAAATGCAACTTCGATGCGTTAAGTGTTGAAGGAATCACAAGTCAGAAGAATGCGCTCTTCGTAGGGATGGAGCGTCTGACAATAGACAATTCGCGTGCGCCTTGTGTAAAAACTTGGGACAGATCCCAAGGGGTTGTCCAAGTATCAGTATATAACGAGAACAAATCTGGATCGGCAGCAATAGGCAGAGGTTAAATGACCACCAATTCTCAGTCAATTACCAGCCGTAACTCCGCATATTACCTAAGCCCAAATGGCGGCAGATAGCGGAAGTATGGGACAAAAAGCGAAGGTAGCTTCTCTGCCCCCAGCGTCTCGAGCGCCGGAAGCTGTACCTGACATGCTGGCTATCTTGCTCTCTATTCATTGGCAGATGGCTAGGCTACAATGTCAGATACAAGAGTAAGGAACGTGAGTTATGTACAAGTCAGCATATTCACCGTCTACGAAAGTAGATCCCATAGTGATCATATTAAAAAAAATAGAAAATTCTAAAAGATAAAATTCAAATGAGATGCTAAAATTCTAAGAATTAAAATTTAAAAGAAGGGTACCCAAACTTTGCTTGCTGGTCACTTGATATATATACATAGAGGTGCATACTGGCGGGAGTGCGATAATGTCTACTGTGCATAGAATTAATCTATAAGTAACTTAAGGATTTACAGCGGGTATCATTTAATCTCTCGTACTGTACGGTTTTCTTTATATAAATTAAATCTTGTTTTCTCTAAACTAAACTAAAGTGTGTTTTTTTTATAATAATCGCGAAATCGCGTTATCTTTGTCGCGCGTAGATGAGATCTATGCGTTACTGCCGGGCCTAACGCACCTCTAGTCGTAACCGGTACTAGCAAATAAATTGGTCTAAGATCATATTGGTCTAAGAAAGTGTTTGTACGTGGTCTCAGTGTAGGTCTCACAAGCTACTCAATTCACGTTATTCGTCTTAGAATTCAAGACATTTGTTAGATGCCGAAGCCAGGAATCGGAAGAGAATTATTTCATAATCGGCGGGAATTGAAACGCCGAATACAGAGACAGAGGAAATAGTACAGCAAACACCAGAGGAAACCTACTACTTAGTTGGTGGGGTCAGCCCAGTGTTATGTACCAATTCGGTTTAAAAACGACGGATAGTCTGTCATTTCCCGGGCATGGCAGTTCAATGGATACACCTTACAGGCACAAAGCAACATATAATAAATTGTCTACGCACGTTCGTGTATGACAGTCAGATTGCAGTCTCAGCACCAAACAGAATTGCGGAACTGAAGGAGATTGTTCAAAGTATTCCTGCAATTATAGTACAGTACGTTGAACAAGTTATTAACTTTTACATTTAAGTTAAATAAAAAAAGTTCTTTTGAGGGAGATGTCTCGGTTTATTCACTCTTCTTAATAATCTAAATACAATTTCTAATCCAATATATTCCTTTGCTGACGACAGTACTCTCTGCTTTTGATATTCGCTTCCGGCCTCACGTCCCTGCTCTTCGGCTGTAGAACGGGAACGGCAGCACATACATATTAAGCTCATTAAATTCCGATATCAACAGCATAACCAATTGGGGAACTACCAACAGAATGGAATTTAATGCTTCCAACATAAAATGCTGTCTGCTGTAGTTAAAGCGAAATTTAAATATTCAGCCATTATACCTGAATGGCACTCGCATCGTTGAAACCGAAAAACTTTACATTCTCGGTATTTGTGTCAAAGACAACTTACGTTGGAATGACCACATATTCGATGTCACCAAAAATGCTACGAAATGTCTAGGTTTCCTCAAACGATGTAAGAAATACTTTTCCCCTTCTGATTTGGCTTCAATACATATGGCATTCATCCGCTCAAAATTGGAGTGCAAAATAACATTTTTCAAAGCTACATAAACTCAGCATTAATACATAAAATAAATGATCCAGATCTGCTGGATATCAGCGCAGGTAGTTGGCGCGTCAGCCGACGGAGCTGGTTTTTGTGTGATAAGTTTCCTCCTTAGGTCCTAAAGGTGCTAAAAGGGTACTAAAATCTAATGATATAAATGGTTACCTTAATAGAATATCAAGTCTTTCTCTTTCTCTCTATCCAATTTTCCGAAAAACTCAACATGTGCTCCGGCATTTTAAACGTAGTCTTGAGTGTTAAGTTCTTTAAAAAAAGAAACTAAGTAAATGAAATGACTTATGGAACAGCTGTTGAGAGTATAATTTGAAATGGAGTTTGCTTTTTCTCACATCTGCATGTAATAATTATGGTTATAATGATTATCATAACAACAAAGACAATGACAAAAATATACTAGACAAAGTATTGACCTTCTTCAGCTTAAAGGAGTGGTGTGCCATATGTCAGCAGACTAAGTCGACCTGAGGGACCTTGATTCGTTGAGAAGGCTGAGATTCAAGTGTGTGATAATAAAAAAAAAATAAAGTGAACAGTGATAGGACACAAATCCAAAAAGGTGAACATTTACAAAATACATATTACACTTAAATCAATTTGGAAAAAAAAAAAATAAAAACTTTAAGCGAATCATAAAAAAAAACTAAAAAAAAAAATAAAAAAAAATAAAAAATGATGAATCCCCCGGCGGGGGGAGAAGTGGAATCCACTTCTAATCCGCGTAAAGAATATGAAGATGCTCTATTGAAAATAAGTCAGCTCCAAGAGCTTAAAAAAGAACAAAATACCTTTAGTGACACAGACGGTTCATACACCACAGTGAGACGCAAACGCGCAAAAAACAAAACACAAGTGAAACAAGTGACAATGGTGAGCAGCAATTCATATGCACTCCTCGACTCAAACATCAGTAATTTCCCGATAGACCCCCAAAAATGGACATTGAACCAGCTTCGACCAGCAGACTAGTGGAGACAATAAAGAAAAAAAACTGAGAGAGAACAATAAGAACGACAGGCAACAACAACAACATTATGGGAACACAAAATAAAACAGCGAATACAGTGATGCAAAAAAACAAACCGCCAACAATAAAAATATACAAAGAAGACAGTCGTGACATCAGCAAGCTATTGGACCAAAAACTCGGACGATGTAACTTCCTAATTAAAAACATAGGTAGTAATAATTTTTCTGTTCAATTAAATAATAAAAAAGATCATATGGTAGTTAAAGAAATTCTTAAAGAAAAAAAATCAGAGTTCTTCACATACACACTTAGAGAAGATAAAATAAAAACTTTTTTGTTAAAAGGCCTCAGCGCAAGCTTCAGCCCAGAAGAAGTTCTCGATGAACTTCAAAGTCTTAATATCGAAGATCTGAAATTCAAGGGAACCTACAGGTATGTCACGGCACATTCCAAAGCTCAAAATAGAACCCTACCTCTCATAGCAGTATAGCTATTTCCGGACAGTAATACACACTGTCTCTTTTGAAAAAATTCGAAGAAGCGACGTCCTACAATGTCGTAGGTGCCAAAGATTTGGCCATGCTGCTTCAGATTGCAGCATGAAGTATAGGTGCGTAAAGTGCCAAAAACAGCACGACCCGGGTAGGTGTCGTGTGCAAAAAGAAGCAAGTTGTCTTGCGTTCTTTGCAAGAAGGCGGGGCATCCTGCCTCATTTAGAGGATGCCCTGTGTATAAGCGGCTTGCTGACGAAATGCAAGCAAAAAAAAATTTTCAAAAGAACGATCAACCCAAAAGATTGCCATGATTAAAAACACAGTTGAGAAGGGTGTCTCATATGCAAGCGTTGCCAGAAACACTACTGGCTCACATACAGTTTCGCGTTCTGCAACCGAAAGTTTGCAGAGCCAAGTAAACAATCTTGCCAGAGACGTGAAGGCCTTGGCAGATAGATTAGATGCCCTTCTCAATGTGTTCAATGCTTAGGTCTAATGTGCGGGAGCTCAAGATAGCTGCTATTAATGTCAATTCCATAAGAACAATGGCCAGACAGGGAGAATTGCTGCGTTTTGTGACAGATCTCCGACATGACGTGATTTTCTTAAGCAAAATCAATCTTAATAGCAGACATTTCCCTGAATTCAAGGATTACAATCCCATACGAACTAACAGGACAAATTCGAACAGTGGCGGAGGTACGGCAATCCTCATTCGTAAACCGCTAAAATTCTCTCCAGTTGAAATTGATGAAATTAGAGGCTTTAATGGTCTGGAGACGACTATCGCCTCTCTACATTTGAAAAATAATAGACGTCTCTATCTAATATCGGCATATTTACCGCGTGGTTACGCTAATGAGTTTACATACGAAATCGAAAAACTATTCGAAATTCTAAGGCTAAATAGTTTGAACAACTATTTCGTCTTAGCGGGAGATTTGAACGCGAGGCATCCGACTTTTGTGCCAACACAAAAGGTAACCGCCTAAGGGCCTTTATTGATGACAACCAACTTGAGTATAAATTTAAATTCTACAGCCCAGTTACACCAAGTCGCCCTTCGGATAATTCATACATAGATCTTTGCATTGCGGACGCGCGATTACACATTAAAACTATCCACAATAATAAAATACCGCTGTTGCCTTATGATAGCGATCACAAAGCTATCGTCCTGGAAACATCTTTGACTGACGACCCCATGTTTATCTTCGAAATAGAGCACGAGGTTCCTAAATTTAATTTTAGGCACACCAATTGGAATAAGTTTGCTCGTTGTTCTGCGAGGACATATAATAGACAGCGGTCTTCTTCTGGGGTTCCTAACAATACGAACCATACGAATGAGGATTGCGACTTCTACATAGGGAATCTCAATTCCGTAGTACGAGAGGCGGTGGAGTCGTCAGTACTGACGATGAAAAGTAGAAACAGCATGGAATGCTATCTAAACCGTGACATACAAAGACTACAAAATCATAAAAGCTTTCTGATAACTCAGATAAATAGGATACGCCGACAATTTCAGGATGTTCCTAACAATGGGGAACAGGTAAGATTGAAGTCCCTCCTGAGAAATGTAAAGTCGCTCATAGAGCAACGATATCGTAATGCAGCCAATGTCTACTGGAGGCAACGTGCGGAAAAAGTAATGAAGTCTGACTCAAGGAACATGTTTCCTCAAATCAAGCAGATCTTCAAGCCTCGTAGCATTGTCCAAATTCCAAAACTCAAAGTGCCACTGCTCTCTGATCGGCTCCTTTCTCAGGCAGGGATTAATCCCCAACACTCTCCCACAATCGACAACCACTACGTGGTTAATAGTGAAATGAAAAAATTCAATCTTATTGGTTCCCATTTTGAGTCAGTCCACAAAATCGATCTCCCAAGTCGGAAATCTGTGGAGGTGGCTGAAAGGCTACTGCGGTTTAATAACCAAAGCAGTGACACTTTCATTACACTCAGGTTTCTGAGGATCTACAAGCGACGAACTGATAACAGAACAGACAAGAAGCTACTACACCACACTTGACGAGCTCACAGAAATATTCAGAAAACTGAACAACAAAAAGTCATCTGGCTTAGATGGTATCCCAAATGTTTTACTTAAGCATGTACCGATCGAAATCATAAGGCAATACTGCGTAATTTTTAACAACTTGCTTAACAACTGCTACTTCCCAAACTGTTGGAAAACATCGAAGGTATTTCCGATTGTAAAAAAAGAAGGATCCTTCAGATCTTTCGAGCTATAGGCCCATAAGTCTCCTGCCTAATATTGGGAAGGTTTTTGAGGTAGTTGCCAGCAAGTCAATCTTGCTCGCGTGCGAAAATAAAGAGATCATCCCGCGGAATCAATTTAGATTCAAAAGATTTCACTCGTCAGTGCACGCTATAACAAAACTTGTTTCCGATATCAACTGGAACCTTAACGCCAAAAGATGTACAGGTGCCTGTCTAGTGGATGTCGAAAAAGCCTTCGACACGGTTTGGTTAGACGGGTTAATATATAAACTTATTAAGTATGAATTTCCCCCCCCACCTTATAAAGATGATCAGTTCAATGATACGCAAGAAGAGATTTGTTGTAACAGATAGAAAATACACGACGACTAGAGTCTTCAAAATCGCCAATGGTCTGGCACAGGGCACAGTAACGGCGCCAATCCTCTTTAATATCTATACCTCTGAAGTACTTAGGGACATGGCTTCCTCGATAACATTCGCTGATGATGTCATATTATACTGTCATGGCTCTAAAATCAGCGAGATACTGAATAATCTCTAAATAAAATTCGACAATCTTCAAGTTTACTCTCAAGATTGGAAGCTCAAGATAAATAGCTCCAAATGTGAAACCATACTGTTCCATAATACAGACTTTAGACGCAATTAGCGAAACCTGGTAATAAAATCCTCGGATGGGCTTCGCATCGAGTCAAAGACTGTTGTGAAGTATTTAGGTGTCCGTCTGGATAAATTTTTATATTACAATGAACACATAAACCAACAGCTCAAGAAAGAGAGAACGGCATTTACGTCACTTAAAAGCCTTTTTTACTCGAATCATCTGATATCCGATGTGAAGGTCATTTGCTATCAAGCGTTTGTGCGTCCAATATTGACTTACGCGAGTCTTGTATGGTGGAACATAAATCCTTCTTACATGGAGAAATATCGAGCTTTCGAAAGAAAATGTCTTCGAGCTTGTTTACGAATGTACAGAAGCGCTCATTGCGATTTTCGGCATTATGTCAGCAACAAGACAATATTGGATGCTTCCGGTTTGTCCAGGATAGACAATGTTATTCTGGACCTTGTCAGAAATCATTTCACGCGCTCAGTGAAGGTTGTTGAGAACGAGTTCATATCGGGCTTGTTTTATCCTAACCCTGGTTACTTCAGAAACACATTGTCGAGTGGATATATACCACCTGAGGCGTTCTTGTATCTAGATTCACACTGCTATCTATCTGATGCAAGTAATGTTCCGATTATATATCATGCTGCTAAAAGGGCCACAGACAAAAGGATCCTGCATGTGCCGGTACACTCGGGTAATGGGGCTAATGTTTGGATATACTGCATGAGCGTTCCTGAAAGGGATACTCTGGATACATGTAGATCAAATCGGGATAAATACTGGTGGCTTGATTGGGCTGAAGCTGACGCTTAGGTTAGTCTAGTATTAGTTTTTTTTTTGTAGTATCGTATGTAATTTTAAGTAAAAAAAATTAAATACTCCATATAAATTTTTTGTCCACATTTTTTGTTTCTTAAAATAACAAAGTCCATATTTGAGCAAAATGTTTCTTCAATTTATTTAACACAGAGCTGTAGCTAGCCTAACACATAAAGATTTAATGTACTGCGTACCACTTCTAATGTGGTTTTGTACTTCGTTATTAAGATAGTTCGTAAGTATTTCGCTTGTTTTTGCTTAGTTTTTATTTTAAGAATATTGTAAATAGTGGAAATAAACAAGTTTAAAAAAAAATAAATTACATCTCTAAGAACCGAGAAATGATTAATTAATACAAATTTTTGTAACTTCTTACTATTAACTATGTGTAAGCTGCGTAGATATTCTAGATCTAGTTTTATGTCTTTTACTGTTAAATTGGCTTGAAGAAGTGGTGGCAAGATATGATACGTGGCGACTTATTTGCTTATATATTCTTGGTCGTTGATAAATATAAAGTTGTTACCGAACTGCAACAAGAATGTTCCATTTAGAGTTTTGGTCACCTCTTGATGGTTAATTGTTCCGTTGAAATTGATTCGATGATTGGTTATTTTATTAGAATAATTGGTGTTTACATTTACCAATTTTTCTTATTAGCAGCTGACTGATACAATAGCCTGCAGTTTTTGAAGTTAGTTGCTATTACCTACTATAGGGTGACCAAATAGCAATGATAGTTTTTCCAAAAGTTATGTTTCAGCAGCTGTTATATTTACCAATGACATCCAGTTGTCAAAATATTCAGTAAGGTTTTCCATTTTATAATACATCGTTTTGCGCTTTCCGAACGTGCGGAAATTAATTATTCCGGCTCAGTTGTAAATACGCAACGTGAATTTCATCGTGATCAGTCATCATGGCTTCAGTTTACAGGTAATTCGTCGCACCGTGGAAAAGTTTGAGCGTGAGTATACTCTTTTTGATCTTAAGCTTAAGAGATTGCTGCGAAATGAGGAACACATAGTAGCCGTAGCGGCCAATATGGAAAAAGACTCAGAAAGTCGATTCGGCGCCGATCAGCTTAATTGGGCATCGTCAGAGAGCCAACCCGGCTTATTTTGGGATTGTATTTGGGTCTGCATCCCTACAAGATTGTGCTGATGCAAGAATTGAAGCCGGGCGACCATAAACAACGCCATTATACAATCCAAGCATTCGGCCAAGTATCCATGAATCCACAAAAATTGACTGTTTAGTACGGTTTATGGCATGGCGGCAATGAGAAAAAAAAACACCGTTACCGTCAATGGTCTCAGGCATAGAGCGGTATTAACCCACGCTCTGTGGTCAGAACTCGATAATATCGATATATCCGAGATGTGGTTCCAACGAGACGGCGCTACATGCCATATAAGCGACGTTCATCAATTGGCTGCAGCGATCATGCCGATCATGCGACTTAATACCACTCGATTATTTTCTCTGGGACTACGTCAAGTCCTTACTCTACTTTAACAAACCAACCACTTTGGAGCAGCTCTAGGCCAACAGTTGACACGATATAGCCCACATATTTGACCGACCGCTTGAGGCACTGCCAGAGAAGCCGAGGCACAAATTTGAATGACGTGCTATTCCACACATAATGGCATGAACGTAGTTCATAAATAAAGCAGAAATCAATGCTATATCTCACACCGTTATTGTTTTATTTAAAAAATTTTGTCCTATCCTTATCTGGTCACTTTCTACACTATTCTTTGATTTCATATTTTTCGTCTTGATTTAGAAGAAGTTCGTTTGTTTCTAAGTATTATAAAGGGTCCGCCATCTAACGTTTTTTTTTTCAACTAGTGCTTATTTCGTGAATGGTAACACTTAGCTCATGTCTAATTTGACAGATAATTAGTTTTGACCTTCCGGTTAATAATGGAAAATAATTTCATTCAAATGGCTGCCTCGGCTGGCCATGCAGTAGCCTACACGATCGGTCAAATTTTTAAGCACATTATCGATTGTGTGCAGCTGTATTTCACCAAAGGCTTCACGAATATTGTCCTTTAAGGCGTCAATTGTCTCTGGCTTGTCGGCATAACACTTATCTTTTACGGCACCCCACAAATAATAGTGCAACGGTGTCAAATCGCAGCTCCGAGGTGGCCAAACGACATCAGCTCTGCGGCTGATAATGCGATCTTCAAAAACAGGGCGCAAAACATCGAGTGTAGCTTCGGCTGTGTGGCACGTAGCGCCGTCCTGTTGAAACCAAATGTTGCCATTATCCTCCTTTTCAATTTTTGTGAACAGAAATTCGTTCAACATGGCCCGATAACGATCGCCATTGACTGTAACGGCCACTCCTTGCTCATTTTCGAAGAAAAATGGCCCAATTATGCCTCTGGACCAAAATCTGCACCAAACAGTGACTTGTTTTGGGTGTATCGGCTTTTCAATGTGCGACAATTTTGCTTGTTTACATACCCGCCAAGATCAAAATGAGCTTCATTTGAAAAGATGATTTTTTTGGCAAAATCGGCATCTTCTCTAAGTCGATCGCAGGCCCACTTAGCGAAGCGAAAACGCATTGGATGGTCAGTTGGCTTCAACTCCTGAACCAATTGGACTTTGTATGGCGTCATACCAAGGTCTTTATGAAAAATTCGTCTCAATGATGTCTCCGAAATGTTCAATTGTTGACAACGACGGTGAATTGATGTTGATGGCGCTTCACGCACACTTTCTGCCACAGCAGCAATATTCTCGGATGTACGCACTGTTTTTGGCTTTTCACGCTTTGGTTTATCGATGAGAATGACAGTTTCTTTCACTCTTTTCACAAGATAACGAACATACGGAGCTGACGGTGCTTCTCTTCTTCCAAAATCCGTACGCAATTTTCGCAAACATTCTGCAACATTACCATGATTTTCAAAGTAATGTCGCAATATTTCCCAGCGTTGTTCAAGCGTATAAACAACTATATTCGTTCAGCGGAAGGATAAAACTAATTATCTGTCAAATCAGACATGAGCTAAGTGTTACCATTCACGAAATAAGCACTAGTTGAAAAAAAAACGTTAGATGGCTGACCCTTTATATTCGTCTATTACCTTTAACTTAAGATCTAGTTAGAAGATGATTGAAATCGGTTTGTTTTATTTTCCGTAAGGAAATATTATCCAAAATTCCTTGAGTTGCTTCGGTAATGCGGTTATTAATTCGGTATTGATTATTGTGGTTTTCAAAAATTACGTTTTGAGTTTTCAGAAGGCTCTCCCTCTCGGTCGCATCTGGTGTTCCAGCAATCCATTTCCACGCCAGGCCAAGCCAGTTGATAGACCTGGCTAACCTTAGCTTTTTGCCGGTCATTTCTTTAATGATTTGATTTTATTCGATTTGATGTAATTGATAAAGTATTTAAGGTCTGAATATACTAGTTTTGTCTAGTTGTTGTTCAATTGTAGGAACATAATCGCTGAATTTTCATTTTACGATGTCATAGTTATACTCGTAATGTGGATCATTTTGAAATTTCTTTTAGTGATTCTTCCGCTACCATGTTTTGTAGTTATTAATAGTGTGTTGTATTTGAATATGTTTAGGATTGCTAAGGATAACCCTGTCGACCTAGAACGGGAAGAAAAAATCGTTACTGCTTTGTGTTCTTAATGTGTTTTATGAATTTTTTCCCCAGTTTCTGTTGTAATTGTTACACGACTATCTTTCTGAAATTTTCCTTTTTTAGGCAACGGTTTCTGTTTTTCGTCTCGATATTTGACTGCAGAAGAATTGTCTCACCTTCTTGATAAGTCCTAGATTTGGTTCTGTTCCAGTTTCTTCTACAGGGAGTCCTATAAATTGGCGATGGTAATTCAGTTAAGGTTCCTCGTAAGCACACATATCAGTTCCTACATTAAAGGTCAATTGATTTTTGAATATATTCAATGGAGCTTCGCAGTGAGGTATTAGTTCGGAACTGTCTTTTTCTGCGCTGTGCATAGTTGCTGCACTGGATTAAGTCAAAAATGTTCACATCCGTCTTCAGCCTTGACAATGCATCAGCCACCAAGTTAGTTTTACAAGGTCTGTAGAGGAGCTCATAATTATGCTCTTCGATCCTCGCCTTCCATCTTTTCAGCTTTGCATTAGTGTTGCTAGTATTTATCGTGAAAGTTAGAGAAAGTTCAGTTAAAACTCTAGTCCTTTTCGCTCCATACAAATAGTTTCTCAAGTTTTCTAAAGTCCACACTATCGCTAGCATTTCTTTTTCGTTTGTAGCGTAGTTCTCTTAGGTTTAACTGAGTGATCTAGAAACATAAGTGATGGATCTACCAATTCCAATATCGCCTTGAAATAGTACTGCACAAATTACTGTGTTCGAACCATCGGTTAATATGTTTGGCTTGTCGAAGTCAGGAAAAATCAATACTTCAGAGGATGCAAGAAGTTCCTTTAAGTTATTAAATGCTCTAAGCTCTTCGTCATTTAGTTCTATCTTGACTTTTTTGATTGAGTGGCTTTGACCTGAGCCTTCTTTCCACTCGTAGGATTTGTCAAGGGTTTTGCTATTTTCGCAATGTTCTGATAAATCTTCTGTAGTAAAGGGCGAGGCCAATAGATCCTTTTAACTCTTTAGGGCTTTCAGGAGGTCTCATTTTTTTAATGCCTGTATTTTCTGACTTAATACTTTTATTTGTTATAAGATATCCAAAGAATTCAGTTTCTTCTTTCAAGAATTCTGTTTTGTCCAAGTTAACTCTAAGGTTAGCTTGTCCCAGTTTTGAAAACATTGTTCCTATATTTTTCGTATGTTCTTCTTCGGTTTCTCCTATTACGAGTATATCGTCTATATTTTGTATATATTCAAAACAAATTTTCCCTATTTCCGGTTGAAAAATGGCTGGAATATCCTTCAGTCTGAATGGAAGTCTTGTAAACGCATACTTTCCATTCGTTGTGGAGAATGCTGTCTATGCTATATTTGTGTTTTTTATTTTAATTTGTTAAAACTCTGAAGTTAAGTCGAGAGTTCCTAGGCTGGCTATTGTTTTTGAGATATCGGGATACGTGTCGGTTAATGTAACGGCATTGATACATTTCTAATCAATTACTATTCTGAACTTCCTCTCGCCCGAAGCATACATCTTTTTTGGGACTATCCATAGAGGAGAATTGTAGGGGCTTTTAGATGGTATTATAATGCCATCTTCTAGCAAATTTTTAATTTGCTTTTCTCGTACTTCGTTCCGTAAATGTACTGGTTAAGGATATGATTTTCTATATACACGTTCGCTTGTGGTTGTTTTATGTCTGCTCGTACGCTTGTCTCACTAACTTCTTGATCGCTAATCGGACCAAAGATTTTGCTATGTTTCTTCATTGTGGATTGGAGAACCTTCTCAATTTTTTCAGCTAAATGATTGTCTCTAATTTCTATATTATAAACCTGGGTGAATAGCTTTACTTTCAGTTTTATTTTTATATTTGGTTTTATGGTGCGTATATTATTCTTCCTGTCTATAACGTCTTCTTGTTTTTTCAATGCATCATCTAGAATTATACCATCAAACGATTTCAAGCCAGGTAGAAAAACGAATTGTAGATGTGTGTTAATACCAACACTTTTAAAAAATTTATTATTCATTTTGCATTCTATTGTCACTTCAACACCTGCAGATCGAGTTTGGAAAGGATTTTTTCGGGGATTGCATTTTCGCCTAATGCGGAGCAAATAAAATTTGTATTTGCTTCCGTATCCATAAGAAATTTTAAACTGTTGCCTTCTCTGATTATTTGGTATGGAATGCTAGAAAAGGATCTGTCATAATATTTGCTTCGGTGGTTTGTTCTTCCTTTTCTATCTTGTGATTATATTCTTGGAGGTATTGCAAATAAGCTTCCATTTCTGCAGCATAATTTTGTGAACATTCTTCCAACTCTTAATTATCATTACTTTGTTTATCTTCTGCTTGCGTGACTATGCCTTTGCTGCTGGAATGGAAGTTTTCTGAATCATTTGTTCGTTTAGATTGGGAATTATATCCTTAGTTTGCCGGCCTATTTGAATAATTTGGGAGACCTGTGGTCTTGGTGGAATAGGATTGTTTCGTCGGTGTTGCTTATTGTGCTGTATGCTAAAGGCCCTAATCATTTAATTATTTGTTGTATGGGAAATGGCATTGGAGATATATGATGCCTTCTGTGCTCTTGTGGGCTCGTAAAAACTTAATTTGTAGAAGCTGAGATAGTATTTTTCTGCATTTTTTTTATGCATTGTGCATTCCTGAAATTTAAATTTTGTATCTCCATGCAAAATGTGTAGTTTTCTGTTAAGGTTTGAGATTTCTGTATTACTAGCATTTTACTCACATTACAGTTCAATCCCCTTATAAAAGCATCTCGTATGCGGTTTCTATAATTTTCTATGAGTCTCAGCTGAATTCAATCTTGTTGGTGACGAGTGATAGCTGGTGGTTTACACTAGCATACAATCCATCTAACATCGAACTCTTTTGGGATACAGTGCTCACTTGATGCTCTAGTGTCCTAATATCTCTTTTATCGACATAGTGTAGAGATAAACATCTTTTAATCAATGCCCAGTCCTCATCAAAAATAATGTAAGATATGAGTGCTGTAGCGGCATGTCCTCTAATTGTTAGTCTTATACTTTGCAGTATAGACCTATAAATGGGTTTTTGTTGGACAATTTCATAATCCTTAACGATATTTTCTACAGTATATATCCATGACGAGTAATGCACCAGATTGCCGTCAAAGATTTGCAATTCTCTGACGCAATCTGGAAGTTTGCTTATCTCCATGAGGTCAGGCTCATTAAGGGGAGATTGCAAACTCGTTTGTATTCGATTTGGATCGCTTATGATCTTCGTTTCCGACATAGTTAGTCAATTTTCTAACATTTTTTTACTAGCAGTATTTGAGCATAAAATGCTCCGGTTAGCTGAATCAGAGCGTCTAGAATTCCTTCCATTATTGAACTATGAGTTATTGAACTATGTAGTTTAAGTTTTTTTCGAGTTAAAGTGAAAATTATTTTTTCCCAATTTGATTTGGGATACGATTTAGGTTCTAAATTTATTGTTTCGTAACATATTACAATTTCAATATATTATATATTTAGTATGTATTTATAAAAACAAAAATTTACTCACATGAGCAGGATCGCCATTTTCTGTATTTAATATTAAATTCAGCGATGTTCGGGCGACCTGTATTTCGCCTGTTTAGAGTCTACTAATGATACTCAGTCACCCACTTGACACTGTCTGTAGTTTTTATTCACGGACTGTCTCTTTGTGCTTTCGAATTTGTTCGCGACACCATTTTTCAAGCATTGTTACTACGGTTATCACCCGCAAAATTGGTCCTTAACCGTTGTTCTTATGGTAAACACTCGCGCAAGAGTTGTGTTGTTCTGACAATTAACACTCGTGAAAGAGTTATTTAAGTGCTGCCCTAACGATTGACACTCGAGAAAGAATTCTTTATATTTTCAGTTCTTACGTTTTCAACGCGTGTCCCTGTTGCTCGGATAACACTTATTAACTTTTAAGTTAAATAAAAAAAATATTATTTTGAGACAGACGTCTCGCTTTATTCACTTTTCTAAATAATATCAATACAATATATAACATTCCACTGTGAGAAAATACAATCTTTCGTAGTAACATAAAGTCAGCATATAACATAAAATACAAAAATATTCCAGACATACTCGTATATCTGATTCATATCCGCTGGATATGAAATCAGATATTTGGCGCATCTACTGACGAAGCTGGTTTCTGTGTGATAACACACGTCTCCAGAATACTGACGAGAGCATTCTCGTCAAACTCACTCCAATCACCGTCCAACAGAAAGCTCTCAAGCGAAGAGATTTACAGGTTCTTAAAGCTACTGGACGAGACCATAAAATGAACAATGCATAGTACGATACAATGTATCAACACAATAACAACGAAGACACATTCCGTAATACAAAAATTGGCGCGTTTGTGCAAGCAGTTTATTGATAGATATAACCCGGAGATCAGTACACTGATGAAATATGAATAAAAACAAATTACAGGGCTTCTGTAAGCACGATTATGAATTGGAACAATAAAATTCGGCCTGAAAACACTAGCAACCCCAATATTTTCCTCGTAAATAAATAAAATATTTCGGAGGAAAAATCAAAAAGAACCTTTCATGCCTAAAGATCGCCCGAAGGGCAGACAATGAAAAAATACTGATAACCGCCGGTATAGATCCAGGAAAAGCTGTCGATGATGACAAATTTTATGTGGTCGAAGATACGCAAGAGAAGGTACGAGTAGAGGCTATAGCAGCGGTTTTGCAAGAAATGTAAAAGACGAGTGATGTCATTCGCCTGAACAACGACGTTTTGCACAATTACTACGCTCGAAATGATGAAGATCTGGTGAATCGAGAACTTAGGTTTTACTGAGTTCAATGACTAAAATATGGCAAATAATGTCATTGCCGAAGTGATGGCCCATGCTGTCTTCGAATAACTAAGATTTAAAAAATCAGTGATAACCGATGGGATACCGAACATCTGTAGTAATATAAATATAACATGCATATAAATAATGTCACTCTTTTTAAATTAAGCTATACTCCAGTGATAATTGTAAACAAATACATACACATGTGATACTCTGTTAGTTGTAAGTCTCTTGGCATACTTAACGTAAGAGAGCAAAAAAGTATTGACGACCAAGCGTAACAGACCTGGTTTTATTTTTTCGACCCTTGATCCATCCATACTACACAGACTGATGACAATACTAGAAGAGAGCAGTGCACTGTCAGAATACCAGGTTGGGTTCCTAAGTAAAGGCTTGTTGTTTATAATGAATGATCTTGCTAAAATGGACTACCAATCCGTCATACATCCACAGAATTATATCAAGCTACTTGAAGAACAGAAAGCTTATCTATGACACCGTCGAGGGTACCAAATTCTACAACGTTAAAGCAGGTGTCCCACAAGGATGCGTCCGAGGTCCCTTGCTGTGCAATATTATGTAAGACGGTATTCTCGGGCTCCCAAAAGCAACAGACGTGAAGATAATAGGCTTTGCGAACGATATCGCCATCGTAACCATGGCCAAGCACAACCATGAAGTAGAATCGGCAACAGACGAATAGATCTCCGGAATTAAAACTTGGCTGGAGACAGCAAGTCTGAATATATCAGAACAAAAAACAGAAGCAATTCCTATCACCAGCCGCAACGTCGTTGAATATATGCATGTACGCGTATAAAATCAAGTAATAAAACCAAACTCGGCGTCAAAGTATTGTACCTGGGTGTTATGATTGATAATACTCGTAGACTTAGTTTTAAGGCCCACTTAGATTACGTTGAGAAAAATGCATCGATCAGACAACCCTCACTGCCGAGATTAATGCTAAACATCAGAGGATCCAGCTGTAGTCACAGATTATTGCTAAGATGAGTTCTATCCACGAACCGAGGAGAAATGCCATCGAACCGATCAAAGCGCGCTACGAACTGTTGGCGATTGAGATGGACGACGACAGGGTCAAGGAGACATTCGCGAAATTAATGAATTACAGACATCGCTATAGCTTTAAACGACAACGGACCCAAAACAAAGAGAGGAGCCGAACGAGGATATCCCAGACTCAAAACGGAAGCTAAAAACACCTTCTGCTGATAGGAATAACAACCCTCGCAACGCAGAACGGGGAAAGAACTGCCCGGAAAAACGGGCTAAAAATGACGAATAACATGTTCAATGTTTTTATCTAATTGGTTCATACTGACAAGCGATTGAAATAAACTGTTGCAAGAGAGAAGTTATTGATTTTTTTAGAAAATCAATCGGATCACCATATCGCGAAACGTATTATAAACACGGAGGACAGACGTAACATTATAAAGCTTGGAAGGACATCAAATGATAGACTTATTTACAAAACATTCAAAGTTCCGACAAAAACATGATTAGCATCATAATCAGATGACTCATGGGTAGCCGTGGCTAAAGTGGTAGAGTATTGGCTTCCCACTTGGACGGTTCGGGGTTCAATACCAGCCGTGACTGAAAGACTTTTTTCAGGCAACTAAAATCTCGTGAGATGAATGGTTGCTTAAATGCAACATCAAATCAATTTGCACTAATAATTTAGTCCCCCCATCTGTGTTTGAACGCCTTCCAGCTCATATTTTAATGCCAATTTCATTCCTCGGTCATTTCGACGACGATTTGTCCAACCCTTCAAAATACGCTTCAGTTTAAGTCATCGAAAATTTTGCCAAAAGAACCAAAGTTTACACTCGTTATTAAAATAAAAACATCAGAAATTTTCAAATCACCAATGGGTTTCCTTAAATATCAAAATAGGAGGTCTTAATATGACACCCTCTAAGTATTAGAATTTGTTTAATCATCGTATTAACAAAACGCGTGCCACTTAACATCTTTCCCCGAGCTCTCAGAATCATCACCCTACGTCCATACGCACATGCATTTGCCACTATTGTGGCCGAGCTCGAAAAAATGCATCTAATATTATTTTTAAGCAATTAATATCCGTATTGTAACAATAAATGCGCCATCCGAAGATAATAGTTATTATATACTTCATATACATACGTATTCAACATTCATAAATACATACATATGTACATCAACTCTCTTTTACTAAAGCTTTATCGATTTTGTGCCCACATCGTCGACAACATCTTTGCAAATTTCATAAGCCTTCTAACAACGATATAGCAAGAGGAAACAGTGAATTTTAGATTTTAAATATGTAGGATACATTCCTAATAGCTGCTCACCGTTTACTTCCATACAAAAATATTGTGATGTTCGAATCATACTAGTAACCCCGGGGTACAAACCGGTTTAACTGGTTTTGTTGAGAGGGTGATGAAGAGTAAAGTACGTAAACGGGGTTAAATTTTCATCCAGATCGAGCGGATGAAAACTTAGGCAAAACCAATACACACTTAATTTACAATTTCAGAGGCTAAAAAACATGTGTGTTTCATGCGCATTTCATTCGTAGTTTGGCAGCCGAAGAGGAAACAACAAAAAAACCAATATAAAAATATTTTGTTTGCTAGTTGTCAAATTATTAGAAAAACCACTACAAAAAAAACGGTTCACGTATACATAATTTAACCCCAGGGTTGCTCATTCAGTGTACTCGTACGATTGATGTAAAATCTACTACAAAACCAATTAAACCGGTTTGTACCCCGGGGTAGTAACCCCGTGCGCTGGCCCAATGAATATGAAACAGTGAATGGTGTCTCCGCTTGCAATAGGAGCATGTTGGGGTGTTTATAGTTTTGCACTTTGTTTTAACTGGAATAGGGTAGTATATGGGTAAGAAAATGCGGTTTTAAATAAACTACGTCTTTTCGTCTGGAAGTAACAGCAAAGAGAGAGAATTTATTGTTCCGGATATTACATCCATTTTTAAGTTTGAAAGTGTCATAAATTTATGTTACAAATTAGAATCATAATGTAAGTTACGTTTACTAGTTTACATTTATTGTAAGTTGTTACATTTAGATTTTTTTTTCAATTACTCGTAAAATGACAAATACGTAGATGGTATAAAATGAGGTATGGGCAAGGAAGAGAGATGAGATGTGTATAATTTTTTTTTTCTTTTTATTTTTTTTAAGAACTTAACACTCAAGTGGGTATGATTACACTTATAATGCCTCAGCATGTGTTAAGTTTTTTGGAAAATGGGATAAAGAGAGTAAGAAAGATGTTTAGGCTCAGTGGTTATTTCGTTCAATGGGTGGCATCCAACATTTAATGGGAAACTAAATTGTTAGTGGAAGTTGGCTTGTTGTTGTTCTTCAGTTAACTCATCTTATTTGATTTTAGTTAACTAAAAAAATTAATGCCTTTCGGGTGCAGTTGGGATTCGAATACCGAACCTTCCGATTTGGGAGCCAGTTCCCTACCACTTAAGCCAGAAGAAAATTAGAAGTAAAGAGGTATAATTTTTGCTCAAATTGAAGTCTCAAATTGCAATACGCATAGAAGATGTTAGCATTCCGATGATATTCCGTTAAGGAATTATTGATCAGAAGTTGGGCCCTTAACATTTATAGTGTCGGCCTACATTTCATTAGAATAAAAGTCGTGTCGCGCGAGACGTGTAGATTTTATATGAGTGGAAACACCGTGGCTACACACAAAAAAAACCTTCCATAGAAATGAAAGTACTAATTCTGACAGTTGGGAAAGGCTGAAATCTAAAACATAGGTACGATATCGTTGAAGTTGTAGATTGGTACGGATAAAATTGTTTGTAGTTAAAAAAAAAAGAGTGATAGTGAAGACGCTTTATTAGCAGTTTAATCACCAAATCTGCCACCCAAAAACAATAACATAACCATCACGTGCAACACGTCTGGCTTTAATCAAAGTCAATTTCCTACTGTACATTTAATTCGCTTTTTCCTTCAGTCTTCCTCGCATTCTACTTTTCGACTTCCACATACTGTTCACTCTCCGACGATCAGTAAAAAATGAAGAAAATCGATGGGGGGAGGCACGCTTTGAAAACAGAACACTCATACCTCCACAGAGAATTATATTTTTGTCTCTTCAATACGGTGTGAACCCTCCGACGGCTGGATAAGAATCAAAAATGTGTCGGAAACGAAACGCTTTGAGAAAAGAACTTTCAATCTTCTACCGAGAACTACACTTTGGAGTGGACTTTCGATGGATTTTCAATACAATCAACCCCTCTCTATAATAATCTAGACAGGTATATAGAAACTAAAAAATATTTCGTAAATGCAGCAATTTGCATTTCATCGCTATCATATACAGTCAATCACGAAAGTGCTCAATTGAAAAGTGCTAGACCATCGTTTATTGACAAAATTTTATTAGTATTTTAGATAACATCGTTATTGTAAAAACATATGATTCAAACAAAAAAAATAATAAAAATTATATAATAATTCCAGAAAAAAGCTGCATTCCGTTAAAATGAAAACAAAAGTTAAAGTGAAATTTCAAAAATCGTGATTCTGGCCGTCTGAAAACGCTGACCAATCGCGATATCCGAACTAAAAGGTTACCGGTAATCTCCGAATTAGCGCTCCAAAATTGGCGAGATATTGCGAATACCAGGGGTAAAGAAGTTCCCTCATATGTTAAGCATAAAGTTTTAAGATCGCAAGAATTTAATGGAAGAGTTCTCATAAGTGAATCTAATCGCCGAAAGCGCTTAGAGTTCGCAGACCACTCATATCCAATGATTACTGTTTTCGGAAAGCTGTACATTTTACACACGAAAATAGGTTTAATGTTTTCGGATTCGATGGCAACGGAAAAGTATCGCGAAAGTCTACCAAAGATATGGAAGATATATGGAAGAACCTGGTACAAACTGTCAAGCACGGAGGTGGGCATGTGGTGGTCTTTGGGGCAAAGGGAACCTTTGGCGCCGGAAGACTTATTTTTATAGAAGGTGGTATGGATCGGTTTTAATACCTAAATATTTTGCGTGATAATTTTCATTCCTCTGCTGAGAAATTAGATCTAAGAAACAGCTAAATTCTACACCAGGACAACGACCTGAAGCATTCGGCATAAATTATAAATTAGTGGCTGATGCTTAGGGTCCCAAAACAACTTCATCCACCTCAGCAATCATAGAACACATCTGCGATGAACGCGAGATTCGTTAGTTCAAAGCAGAGGTCTTTAAAATCGGCTGTTTCCTATGTTTGGGCTGCAATTACCCCCGACGTCACCGAAAACTTAGTCTTATCCATGCCAATAAAACCCTAAAGCAGTATAGGAATCAAACGTTGGTCCAACAAAATACTAAATACTCGTATCTTTTATTTTGATTTTTTTTATACTCCTTATTTACTCGTAAATGTAGGTAGACTTTCGCGAGTTGAATTTTTTGATTTTTTTCTTTCTTTAATTAGTACGTATATGCAAGGTTTTTTTTTGTTTTAGATAATATTTTTATACAGTAACAGTGTTATCTCATGCAAAATAATAATAAAATTTTGTCTACGTATAAACGACGATCTAGCACTTTTTAGGGTTTTATGTAGATTTTCGTGACTGACTGTATGCACCTGTCTCTAAAAGATCGTTGCCTATTACAACTGGTAGAAACTATTTTCTAATATAGCACATCCCACAAACGTTTTTCCGCAGTTGCAGCTAGAGATACTGAGTATTTCATGCATACTACTGCGTAAAAATAGGACTCTACATACATACATACATACATATCTTTAGATTAAATTCAATTTGTTTAAGAAATGATTAAGTCCATACATACATATATTTATATACTCGTATCTAAGCGGATACTCGGAAAGAATTATGTTTCCATATTTTCTGGAACTCTGCAATTGTATCTGCACCCCAATTTCAAATACCTACTAAGCCAAAAAATATTATCGCAAATCATGTTTACTTAAAATATGTTATTTTAAAAAGTTTAACTGAATAAACCATGTTACATTTTCAGTTCCATTGCTAATAAAAAAAAAAACAACAAATCAAATAGCTGAAGCTGCAGCAATTTATTGCGAATTTACTATATATTATTAGAAAAATGCATATCTACATATGTACATGTACCTTGTATTTATACTATTGCATACAATTATGGACACATTATGCGTGTTTACGAGATTACAAAAATATTGTACCTAATAAATTATTCATAATAAGATAATTTTATCATCGAGAGAAGAACACTTAGAAAACACATACTCGTAGTTAAAGAATTTAAAGACATTAGATAAAAATAAATAAAAACACGCACTTATCTGCATGTTTGTGCCTATGTACCTACCGCATCGTAATTTTGGTTATGTGATTTTTTTTTTCAGAGTTTAAGATTAAGTTGCGTGATATATGAGAATTCATTTCGTTGAATTTTAAAACGAAAAAAATCTGTCATTCTTTAATTGTCAATGTTCTGTTTCCATATCCACTTTAAATATACATAACGCAAGTTATCTCTTTATATGAACACAAAATGTTTTACTTTATCCAGAATAACTTGAAATTTTATTTGTAATATGTTCACATTATTGCATAGATTTTATTATATTTTTAAACTACAAAAATATGAAGTTACTTTAGCTTCCTTTATTTCTACATGCACTAGAACAGCACTTCAACAGAGCACAAATAAATATTACACAAATTCATTTATGATGGGTAAGAGGATACAGATGAAAAAAATGTAAATAAACTAATTTTTTTATAAATAAGTGAAGTATTTGCCTCTTTCTTTTTTACCAATTTATACGTAGATATGTAAGCATGTATGTTGTATATGAACACGTGCAGAAACGAAACTAAAGCACATACGATCTATGAGCTCTCAACTTTCTGCGTGTATATAAAAGTGCATATTTATATACATATATACAATACATAAAAACATATATATATATATGCATATATATACATGTATAGATGTTCTCCTAAAACTCATTTTAATGGGTGAGATTTTAAAATTAACATTAAGATGCTGCGTCCATAAAAGACCTTTGCGATGAGATACTTAGGTACAGTAAACTAAATTCGTATGCGTACACATGTACATGTCTCATGTTCATATGTATAATAGTAGCATATTAACTGCGGACGATTGTATATAAAAAGAAGCTAGCATGTATGCTTTACTAAACGGTTCTGGTTTGTGAAACTAAAATAAGGTGAAAATGTAAGTATTTGTAATAAGTATGTAAGCGCGTTTATGATTTCAACCTTAAATGTATACATGTTTGTAATTTTGTACATATTTAGATCTATTAATCAAATGCATATCCACATATTTTTCGTTAATAACTCTGCCGAATAATTTACAAAACGTATACAACATTAAAATAGTGCGTATACATATCAAGTTAAAGGTAAAGCTAAGCTAATTTGAAATTGAAATCGCAAGCTAACTTCATGAGCATAGATGAATTAATATAAATGTAAAACTTTCCAGATGTTGGCCGTTCCAAAAATCGTGTTCCACCGATTGCCCTTAATTTTGTAACGCTGGCTATGGATACGAGTGAATTATCAACAATATCATTTCCCCTCTCATTTTACATATGCACGTCATCCAAATTAGTGCTTGTCTACACTTGCCTAGACATGGACGGCATTCCCATAAACACAGTGGCTATACACAAAAAAACGCCTCATTGGTATAAAAGCAATATTTTCAGATGGGGAGCTCTGAGATATAAAACATAAAATATCGTTGAAGTAGCAGGTTAACACGGATAAAATTGTTTGTAGTTAAAAACAATTATTATGAATTAAATGATTGTGGAGACGATTTATTAGCAGTCTAATCACCAAACATACCGTCCAACAGCAGCAGCATAACCAGCATGTGCAACACGCCTAGTTTTAATCAAGAATCAATTTCCTACTATAGATTTAATTCAATTTTTGCTTCAATCTATCTCGCACTCTACTTTTCGACTTCCACACACTGCCTACGATCAGTAAAAAATAAAAAAGTCAAAGGATGGAAACGCTTTGAAAACAGAACACTCCTACCTACACAGAAAATTATATTTTTAGTCTTCCGTACGGTGTAAGCCCTCCGATGGTCGGAAAAAATTAAAAAATGTGTCAGAAACGAAATGCTTTGATTAAAGATCGTTCATTCTTCCACCGAGAATTATATTTTGGAATATAATATATAATAAACTTTCGGTTTATTTTCCAGCGCCGAAATGTTCCGCCCCTAATCAGTTTTATCATTACGAATCTTAGTGCAATCGTTGAGTTGTGAACTTTGCGGATTATAATGAGTATTTGGACAAGAGGTACGGTGTCCAATACAGAAGTGCTTCAATCATAAATTCACTGCTCCGTACAACCCACGAATGATCAAGCAGCTGAACGTTTTGTAGAAAGTAGCTCTTCGAAAAATGATAAAAGACCCCGGTATTATTGCTCATAAACTTTCTATTTATCTTATGCGTTACAGGACAACCCCAAATTCCGCAACCGATGTAGCACCTGTACATTGTTTCTTCAGCGGGATATTCGCATAAGATTGGATTTAATACGTGAAAATACTGTCGACAACATAAAGAAGAACCTGAGTGGCTCATATGCATATGGGTTACAATATCATCCGAAGGATTCAGTTCAGCAAGGACAAGAACTGGGAGTTTGGAAAAATTGTGCGCCAAGACGGGCTTCTTCATTATTCTGTCGATGTCCGTGGTAGGCTTTGAAGAAGTCACGTGGATCAGATACAGAAGTGCAACATAGATTCCTCGCAAGCACCCAAGGAGCCAGGTTTAGAAATCCTTACTTCGAACGTCTGACCTATAAGTAGTGTCTTTTCCGATACACTTGCATCCAGGAAGTGCCCTCTCTACCCATCTGTCAACAAAGCAACAAGTAAACAATAGAGCCGAAAAACACGTGAAGAGTTAGTTCAGCAGCCACTAGCTTCAAAGGAAACACAAGTTGAGATCGAAGGTACCAAAGATCTATTCGGAAAAGCAGTCGTGTAAGGAAACTGATGGACCGGTTGGAATATCCTTGATTTATAGGGGAGGACTTTTGTGTATTGACGAACACTTCACTAAACCATAAATTAACACCAACGCACCCATGTGAACGGGCTTCAGAAGTTATAAGACGTGTGCTTATACGGCTTTTTCAAAAAGTCAATAAAGTCTTTTTAAACTATCATAAATTATTTCCATCAATTAGAGTCAGTTTGGTTCCTAAAACTCTGGTAAATATCTTCTAACATCCTTTGTTTACATTGTACGCAAAAAGAAAAATTAACAAGAATGGCAAATTGCTCCCGATGCTATGACCCATGGATAGTGAGTTCGAAACCTGCGGGAAATGCAAGGGCTGTTACCACTTCGAATGTTCACCTCTCGCCTACAATACATGGAGGAAACTGTAAGCACCCTAAAAAAACGTGGTATGCAGGAGAAACTTCCAGCTGAACAAGGCGAAAACCAACCAGCCAAATGGAGCCTATCAGCGGAATCACCGAAAAATAAAGAACCCGCCATTCTTTCCATCGATAATGATTTACACTGTAATACTCGTACAGAGATAATGGAAATCGAAAAAAAATTAAAAGAGTACTGGAAAACGGTAGAATTTACAAGTGCCAATTATAATGAATTAAATTCCGCTCTTACAAAAGACACTCAACTCATACAAACATTGATGAATGAAATCCACGAATACAAAAAACAAACCGAACAGAAAGCCTTTTTAATACACAATTTACAAACAGAAATAAACATACTTGAACAGAAGCAACTAGATAAAAATATAGAGATCAAGAGCGTTTCAATGAAATACAATGAAAATGCATACGACATTGTCACAGCAATTGGCAAAACTTTTCACATAGAAATAAATAACAACAAAATTGAAGAAATTACAACTTTTACGGATAGAAAAAAACAAAGTGCTAAAAAATCTGTCAGTGTGCTTCACAAGAAAACAAAAAAAGATTGCGATGACAGAGACGGCAAAAGCTAAAAGAGTAATAAGATACGAAGAAATATGTAAGAAACTAATCAGAGAAACAAATCCCATATTTGCACAGCAAAACATATACATTAACAGTGAGTTAACACCAGACTAAAAAAAATTGCTTTGGTCAACCAAAGCGAAAGCAAGAACGGTTAACTGGAAGTACGTGTGGACGAGAAACAAAAATGTTCCTGCAAGAAGGAATTGTGGTAGAAATCAATTCAACTTAGCCAATAAAACGTTCCCTTACATTTTCCAAGGTCTTGATTATTCCCAAATGGCCTCCTGAGATTCCGTCATGTATTTCATGGACTACTTGGTTGACTCTGGACCGTGGCACTATTAGCTGCATACGAGTCCATGCCCAGTATGCCTTCAGAGTTTGGCTCCTGTCTGATATCTGCTGCCAGCTTGGTCTTTCCTCGTGTTCCTTCCAGGCCAATATTGGTTCGATGTCATTATCTGCCTTTTGGGAGGAACGGATTCCGTCCATACTCCAACCCTCTATTGGCTCAGTCCTGATCATTTGTATTGCGGCCTGCTGTTTCACTTCCTTACCGCTGACTACTTCTGCTTGGAGATTTTCATTGCATTGTTTTGCCTGTGAGACTGGGATAATTGCCCTGGAGTCGCTGACTCCTGCTACCGACGTCTGCCCCGCGAAGTAAGCATTTTCCAACTAATGGCTTCGGGAATTTTGACCGGCTTCTTAGTAGCTGTTTGTGCCAGTTTTTCCTTCTATTTCTCTGTAACCCCAGTAACGGCAGACTTCTCGTCGTACAAGCTCTATACAATATCCTTGCAGATGTCCTACTTTATCGCAGTTCCAGCAGCTCATCTTTCGTCTCTCACGCGGAATATTTCATTACACGGTAGTTCGTCTTGAGCAGGAGCATTCACTAGATACTATTTCCCTGACGAAATGCATTCCTTTGGAAGCTTGATTGGGTGCTTCTATCGCCAGAGCGAAGGCAAGTGCTACAGCAAGGGTTTTTTCCTGGCCATCCTAACTGCTGATTGTAGCTTCGAATATGCAGTTCCCCGGATGAATGCTTCTTTTGCCATTTCGTCGATTATTTCGTGGCCTGCGGTTGGATATGACAAATGTGCCAGTCTGCTTCTAGCTGTTGCCTGGTTTCTCCTCGTTGCTGCATACGGCCTTGCAAATGAACCTTGTAAAACTTCCACATGTGGATATCTCCAAACCGTTTCTCGATAGCCTGGACTAAAGCCATATAGTCTCCATTCTTTTCGACATCGATTTTTTTTTTTTTTTTTTTTTTATAATTTACGCGCGCCTAAGGGGTTAGATACCCTTTTACTGTTGCCAGGGCTCGGGCGGAAAGGTAGAAGGAGGAGAAAGGAAAATTGTTTTGTAGTGGTTTGAAACTCATGTGTATTTGGTTTCTATATTAGCTCTCCAGGGGTGGGAGTCCGAATAGGACTGAGAGTTCTTTCTTCACTCAGAGTGATTTGAAGTTATAATTCGCACTAGTTTTTTGTGGTTGAAACTCTACAACAGCCAAATCTACGTGTCAGTGTTATGCCTTCACACGCAGAATTTTTCTGTCTGAGTTCCCATTACACAAATGAAAAACTGACTTGCCATGGGCAGGATTCGAACCTTGGACCCTCAGAGTGAGAAGCGATTGCTAGTACCACTACACCACGCCCACCCCAACAATTCTGCCCCAGGACCGTGTAAGGCCATTGCTAGAGCAAAGCACTTCTCCTTATTGTCCCAGTGGTTCGCGCAAGCAGCCATTTCGAACTGCTTCTTATACGCAGACCATGAGGTCTGGCCATCGAATGTCGGAGGCTTCAACTCTTTTCTCCTTATACCGCTTAAAGAACATTCTCGGAGTTTCTGTTTTCGCACGGTGTCGAGCTATTTTGCCATTTGCTCAATTTTGCTGTCCATTTGTTCGAATTTTTCGTCAACGTTCTTCTCTATTCTCTCAAATTTGTCATCGATTTCTTCGAACTTTTGCTGTAGAACGATATTTTGCTCTTCCAGTTTTTGTTCTACACTATTCTTTTCTTCGTCGAATTTTCGTTCAATGCTGGATTCCTCTTTTGTTCGACCAGCTTTTGTTCGAGGCTGTTTTTCTGTTCGTCTAGATTCTTCTTTTTTTCGTCCAGCTTTTGTTTGAGGCTGTTCTTCTGTTCGTCCATTTTTAGTTCGAGAGTGTTCTTCCAAATTTTTCTTTTGTCCATCGAGGCTGTTCTTCTGTTCGTCCATTCTTTTGTTCGTAAATTTTTAACAAAAGGAGTTGCATCATCGCAGCCATGTCACTGCCGGTACTTATCTCTTCATCCTCGTCAACATCAAAGGAGTATGTATCATGATCATGTCCCTCGTTATTCAAAGCCCCCTGAAGTCGGAGCACCAAGTCACTTTTTCCTCCTCTGGCGCTGAGGCTTCTCTTGTTCAACTCGGATTTGAGTTGGACGAGGGTCAACTGCTATAGTTTATGATCCATCTATCTTTTTCAAACAATCACAATTTTTTTTTTTGTTTTTTTTTTGACACAAGTTCTATCCCATTTCTGACACCAATGTAAAATGTTTGTGTGAGTACAAATGATAGAACTTATTCTTTTCAATCCAAATCGCTTTATTTAATACAGTTGCAATTCACAATTTAATCGTTTATCACGCAACAACCCAATTTCTCAACCGCTTATAATTTTCTTATCTTTTACTTAAACCACTTAATTACATCCCTTAATTCTCACTTCAAATTCAACTGATGAACTGATTTGCATACCTTGGGCATGTTGGTATTTATACTCGAATGACATACTTCGAGAACAAACCTCGCCATCCAGCGTCACATACAATTTCCATTTTGCTAGAAAATTCGATTCTACTCTCCATTCACCAATGGTTGAGTCTTTGTTATTCAAGTATCGAAATCGTCTGCTCTTCGAGTATCGAAATCTTCTGCTACGTAAACCTTGATGACGCTGCTCATATTTAAATGGTTATCACAATAATTCAAGCTCGGTGCACATATGCGAACATAAATCTCATTCAGGGCTATCGAACAGTGTAAGCCGATCAATGTTCTTGGATGATATTAGTGTTGGGGAAGTTCAAAATATTCTCCAATCACTAAATGTCAATAAATCTGCAGGGGAAGACGAAATACGACCCAGAGACTTAAAGGATAATGTTGAAGTTCTGGCTCTAGTTTTAGCAAAGTCATAAACAAGAGTTTAGAACAATCAATGATTCCAGAAAGGCTGATCTATTATCCGACATATACACAAAGGAGGCACAACAAATATTATTGGGAACTACCGTCCAATTTCAATACTATCCGTAATGGATAAGATACTCGAAGAGGCTGTCGCCAAAAGGCTTACCGTATATTTAGAAAATATGGTATTCCACCTAAAAACTAGTTCGGTTTTAAAAAAAAACAAAAGCATTAATCGGTTACTCGGAGACGTTTCAAACCAAGTCAATCAAAATCAAGAAAAAAATCATAATACCATCATACTTCTTATCGACTTTAAAAAAGCTTTCGATACAATATGTCATAAAATCATATTAAGACAAATGAAAAGGTTGGTGTAAGAGGACAACTTCTGGCATGGCTTGAGTGTTATCTGACAAATTGTAAATATATAGCTAAAATAGGATAGCATCTAAACGAAGAAGAAGAAGCATCATTTGGAATTCCACAGGGATTCAAATTAGGACCGCTAATTTTTATCACGTATATCAACGAAATGCTTACAGCACTAAGCAATAGTACAGTCTACGCATATGCTGACTATATTATTAACCACCAAAAAGTAGAAGCATCTGGAAAAATCTTGAAGGATGGGTTCGATGTTATCACAATATGGTATCATGACAACGGCCTGGTCATAAACGCCAACAAAACCAATGTTATGCATATACGCCCATCCCATATCTTAAAATATAAACTGACAATTAAAATGCATAAATGTGACTGTCTGCATAAAGTTAATAGCCACCAACTTCTTCGAGCTAATGACGACTGTTCAACTAACTATCTTGGATGACGTCTCTTCGTACAAATACCTGAGAGTTATAGTCGATTACAACTTCAAATGGAGCTATAATGTAGAGGCACTTATTAAAAAAATTTGCATTTGCTCTTTTGCAGTTTTTTTTAGTTTTAAATGCATTTTATTATATTAATCATTAACTCTTACATGCTAACAAAAAATGCTTAAATACTAGCTTAAAATTACTTAACAATCTTATATTAACCTACTGGCCCCACACAGGCACTTTAAGCTACTCTAAATTCTTATATCTGGGTCATTCCATGAAGGATCGACCGCGTTCTGAATTCTGTTGAATTCAGGAAAAGGTGAACTTTCAAAGATTTGGAATAATTTTTATTTTCAAGGACTAAGGATATTCCAGAATATCCTTTTTACATATGTATATCCTTGAATAACTCCAAAAATGGTATTTTGTTTCTTTTTATGTTTTTATATATTATAGAGAGATTCGTCCTCTATATCCATATCAAATTTCAAGTTGGGATCTCTATGGGTTCGGCCAAAATAATGTTTTATAGGCGGCTAAATCAAAAAACTAAATATTTAATACGTTACTCCTCTTATCATTCTCCCATACGAGTATAACCCGAGTGCACATACATAAGTACATAGCTGTTTTTTGTAGAAAAAATGGCACTGTGTTTTATTTCTTCAATGACTAGTAACTGCACATTTCCCGTTTTTTAGGATTTTAGAAGTTAGGCTTAATTTATTTGCATTCACTTGATGTCAATCTGTCGTGAGCTCGGGATTTATTTTAGATTGTATCGTATTTTATTTTATTTTGGTGGGGGCGAATGCCCCCATTTATTCGGCTTAATACAAGCTATAACTTAAAAATTAAACTTAAACTACAACTTAAAACTAAGGTTGGCTGGAGTGGTGAAGGAGATCAGATTTGAGGTAGAAAGTGGTGCGGTGGAAGTCAAAGACGGTAGGGTTTAAGTTGATTTTACTTAGCATACGGGAGATTGGATCGTTCGCGCCATAGGAGGTGTGGTGGGTTGGTAGAAAGAAGAGTCGAGGGATATGTAGATTACGAGGGTTAGTGTTGAGGAAAATGGAGTTATGAAGGGACGCGCATTCAACGTGACCTGAAAGGAGTCGATGAAATAAGAGAAAGTCTGCTGCATATCTGCGATCTTCAAGGGTGTTTAAGTTGATAAGGTGGAGACGGTTTTGATAGAGGGCAGATTAAAAGGATCGTCCCAGGCATACCTCGAAGAGCAAATCGAAGAAAACGGCGCTGAATGCCTTCAATTCTCGAGATATGAACACGATGATATGGGGACCATACTTGACTGGCGTACTCTAGGAGGGGGCGAACAAAGGCAATATAGAGGGACCTGGTTACGTATGGGTTGGTGAATTCTTTGGACCACCATTTTACAAAACCTAGTGCAGAGTTGGCTTTGACGATTATCTCATCCATATGTAAACGGAAGTTGAGCTCCCTATCACACAAAATGCCGAGGTCGCGAAGAGATTGTACTGAGGAGATAGGTTGGTTATGGAGAAGATAGAGTCGGGGAGGAGATTGGTTCCGCTTATGTGAGAAGGTGATGGATTGGCATTTGGCGATATTAAGTTCCAAAGAATTTTTGAGGCACCAGATCGAAAACTATCAACATCTTGTTGAAGGAGTGAAGAGTCATGGGGAGAGGAAATGGTTTTGAAAAATTTGGTATTGTTCGGCGTAAGAGGATACATACGAGTGTTTGATGATCATATAGAGATCATTTATGGTTAATATAAAAAGAACGGGACCGAGATGGCTGCCTTGTGGAACTCTAGAGGTGGCCAAAAATGGAGCCAAGTGGGCTGACCTAAAACGAACACTATAGAAACGGTTTTCGAGGTAAGCCGAGGGCGGGCAATTTAAAGACGATTAATCGATGAGAGGTTTTATCGAAGGCTTTGCTAAAATCGGTTGCAACTACATCGACTTCGTTGCCATTCTCTAGGGCAGAGAGGGCAAAGGATACGAATTCAACGAGATTTGTGGTGGTTGACCTACCCTTTAGGAAGCCATGTTGTCTAGGGGAAATAAGTGATTTGCATTGGAAGCTTAGAGCTTCATACAAAATACTTTCGAAGAGTTTGGGTATATGGGAGAGTTTAGCGATGGGACTATAGTTGGTTATTTCATTCTTTGATCCTTTCTGGTGGATCGGGGTTATGAAGGAGGTTTTCCAAGCCTGAGGAAATTCTCCTTGTGAAAGGGATAGACGAAAGAGATTAGAAACGGCAAGGGAATGAGAGGAAGAACACTTTTTAAGAAATATGGAAGGGAGGCCATCTGGGCAGGGTGTGAATTCGTCATTGGGTTGGTGTAATTTATATTCGATATAAGACGGGTCCAAAATATGAGAGAGAACTGGGCCATTGGAGAAGTTCAGTAGGTAACTAAAATAGGATGGATCTGGTACAATTGTCGTTGTGTGTGTGTGGTAGTTATCGATTGTTGAGAGAGATAGGGGACAAAGTGAGACTGAGGAGTTAGTTGGGTCTGTTTTGAAAATAAGGTCTAATTGCCTGACTTGGCATAGACTTGAGTCTGTTAAGCGATCTAAGAAGAGACATTCCTTAGCTGAGATGGCATTTGAAGCGATGAAAAGCGATTGATCATCTGATGGAGTCAACTGTATAAGGATATCATCAATAGAGTCTGGCAGGTCAATTAAATGGTCGATCGCATCAATAACAAATTGGTAAGTTTCGATAGGTTGAGCTGGTAGGATGTAGCTACATATAACGTAAAGGGACTTGAGAGGCAAAGTCGCCTTTAGAGGATGAAGAAATTGTAATGGGAGAAGAGTTAAGGCTGTTGTCGATCGCCAGTAGGACGCCACGACAGGCGGCATCTTTATTTGTGCGGGTAGGATCGTCGTCCCGAAAAACATTAAAAGTAGGGGGGAACAATTCCTGGTTCTTTATGTCGGGAATCAAATTGGTTTCGGTCAAGGCGTAAATATCAAAGGGAAGAGCATGTGCTTGACGTATGACAGCATTGGTTTTAGAGCGAAGGCCTCTTACATTCTGGTAGTAAAATGTAAGAGGGATGTAGTGGGGTGGAGGTGTGAGGCAGGATGGTTTAAATGCTAGAAAGGGAGGCACTTTATGGACGAACAAAGTTTTCGTGGTCGGCTCGACTTCTCTGTAGGTGTGAGACTCGTTTAGAGTGAACGTAGTTGCCGAACGCAGCAAGGTCGTTTGAGTTAACCTTACGGAGCAAGCGGGAGATTGGTTCGTTAGAGCCATAAGAGGTGCGGTGGGTTTGGATATAGAAGAGACGAGGACAGCGCAAATTACGAGGGTTAACGTTGAAGGAAATAGAATTGTAAAGGGAACCGCAGTCCACAGAACCGGAGAGTAGTCGATGAATGTAGAGAATTTCAGCTACGTCTCTGCGTTTTTCTAGGGTATTCAGGTTAAGAAGTTTGAGGCGGTCGCGATGTAGAGGTAAGATAACTGGGTCACTCCAGGGTAGTCCACGAAAAGCAAACCGAAGAAAACGACGTTGAACGTTCTTGATTCGGGATATATGAATTCGCTGAAAGGGGGACCATACTTGGCTGGCATATTCTAGGAAGGGTAATGTAAAGTGACCTTGTCACATAAGAGTTGCAAAATTCTTTAGACCAACGTTTGATAAAACCGATGAGTTGGCTTTAAGGATTATCTCATCAATATGCGAACGGAAGTTTAACTCTCTATCGTATAAAATTCCAAGATCGCGAAGGGATTGAACCTGGGGTACCTGCAGGTTGGTCATGCAGAAAATAAGGTCGAGATTGCGGATTGATTGGACTTACGGGACAAAGTCATAGATTGGCATTTGGAGACACTAAGCTCAAAGCAATTTTTTAGACACCAAGTATGAAACCTTTCGAGGTCTTCTTGAAGGAGAATAGTGTCTTGGGGCGAAGAAATAGTTTTGGAGAACTTAGTGTCATCGGCGTAAATGGATACGTATCAATGTTTGATGATCTTCTCAAGACGGTTTATAGTTAAAATCTAGGGGATCTAGATGGCTGCCTTGTGGGACACTAGAAGTGGCTAAAAACGGGGTTGAGAAAGCCGACCTAAAGCGAACGCTATAGTAACGGTTCTCCAGATAAGAAGATATCCATTTTAACAATATCGGATCAAAACCGAGCGAAGACAATTTAAAAAGGATCAGTTGATGTGATATTTTATTGAAGGACTTAGCGAAATCTGTAGCAATAACGTCAATTTCGTTGCAATTCAACTAAGTTTGTAGTAGTTGATCTACCTTTTAGAAATCCGTGCTGACTGGGTGATATAATTGACTTGCACTGAAAGCTTAGAACTTCATATAAAAAGCTTTCGAACATTTTAGGTATGTGAGAAAGCTTAGCAATGGGACAGTAGTTGGTTACTTCATTCTTTGATCCCTTTTGTGAACCGGGGTTATGAAAGAGGTCTTCCAAACTTGGTGGAATTCCCCTTGTGTGAGGGACAGATGAAAGAGGGAGGAAAGTGCGTGCGAAAGATTGGAGTCATACTTTTTGAGAAATATTGCTGGGAGCCCATCTGCACCGGATACAAATTCATCATTGAGATTTTGTAACTTTTCTTCGATAAGGGCGGGATCAAAAGGTTGAGATAGAGAGGGGCCAATGGAGAAATTGGGAAGGTACTTGAAATAGATGGAGTTGGGTGCAAAGAGGTTTTCTGCAAATGACTGTGTAAAAAAGTTTGCAAAATATTTGGCAATAGTATGTGGGTCGGTCGATGATATATTATCGAACGAGAGAGATGGGGGATAACCGTCTGATTTTCTTTTGTAGTTGACGAATTGATAAAATGTGTTAGGATCGTTGATATGGTTGGTCTGCACTGTGTCGAGAAAGCGCTGATAGAGGCAGTTATAGAGCTGGGTGAATTGCAGGTAAGTTCCAAGATATTTAGAATAGTGCGAAGAAAAACTGCCCATAATTTGTTTCTTCTGTTTCGTAAAGATCGAAGTCTTTTGTTGTACCATGGAGGGGAAATAGATAATGTTTTATGCCGTGAAAAGGGGACGTATAGAGAAATGGAATTAAATATTTCACCGTAGAAGATGGAGATAGCATCAGATAATGATTGGTTGGTAAAATCAAAGGAACATTTGCTAAGATAGGTATTGATTTTGCGAAAATTTGCTTTATGGAAGTTGTAAGAAAAGATGTTAGTTGAAGAAATGGGCTGGGATGGAGAGTTATGGAAAAATGAAAGAAGAAGAGGGGGGTGTCGACAATTGATAGGATAAAGGGACACAACGTTACTTTGGAGTTCATAGGATCACTAGTGAAAATAAGGTCTAGTTGCCTATTGATAGAATTAGGGATGTCACTTACTTGGCACAGGCTTGAGTCAGTAATGCTATCAATGAAATGCATTCCTTGGATGAACTGGTGTTTAACGCGTGAAACCAAGCTAGAAGGCTCTGGTGTTCTGTAGAAGCGAATGCAAGCCCTCTCAAACACCCGAATTTTTTCCATTAAGCTTGCTCGTACATTAAACCACACGGGACACCCAAATACCAGCATGGTCCTGATAAAGGCCATGTAGCAGATTACCATTACCCTTGTCTAGAGTTGGCTGCAATAAAACAGTCTCTTTGTTAGAAGATCGCAAGGTATCTGACCACATTTGGACAGGCAAGAGGCTGTCCGTGTTGTCCAATGATCGAGAACTTACGCCGATTTTTTCTGATATCCCTAGAGGCTCTAGACAACGGCGTCCTTAAGAGAATGGTTTCCGACTTCTGAAAGTTGATTTTCAACTTCCAGTCATCGCAGAATCGTCTTATCTTATCCAAGCCACGCTGTATTAAAGTATTAATGACCTCGATTTTTGGACCTGTTCTGCACTCTATCAAATCGTCTGTGTACGCAATAGTATGGGGAAGTGAACCTATCAAGTTGCTTGTATACATTTTGAATAGGATCGGTAAATTGACCGCGCCTTGCTGAAGACCATTTTTAATTTGAAATATTCCAACAATGAACTGTCTGTTGGTTAGCATTTTACGAAAAATCTACATGAGTGGTTTGCTGATCCCCAGCCTAGGCCATATTTTCGTCGCTGAACCGACGAACGCCATTTCGAATGTAGCAGTGATTGTCCTGGTCGTAATTAAGGCCAATGATATCAGTGGCCTTGTATACTTCCTGGAAAGTCCTATGACCTCAACCTTCTCCTGTGGATCCTCGACCAGAAGGAAGTCGTCATCGTCATGTTTCATTTGGATCATTACCTGCTATTGTCAGTAACCGTTCGTTGTCTGTTGTCCGGGTTATTTTAAGACACTGAAGTTCGGTTTTGATTTTTTCCCCGAAATTGTTTATTTATTTGTGGGAACATATTCGGGTTGCTGGTATTTACTGTTCGAACCGTGTTGTTAAAGTACAAACTTACGGAAATTCTGTAATTCTCTATTATTAACGTTTGAAGATTTTTAATTGTCGACTTCGGTGTCCTAATCTCCGCGTTTTATCTGTCAGTTAACTGTCTGTACAAATTTTTGAGTCTTGACAGAAGTTTACTTTTCTTTCGGTGCAGGGCGTCAATAGTAGGATTGCGAAACAAATCTTTGTTAGTCGTACACCAATACCATGGTATTGTAGTGTCCATAGCTTGTTTAATTGTCTCGTCCATTCGTTTTAGGTACTTGTCGATCTCCTCGTTTGACAAATTCCTATTGGACGGTGAGTGGAACGTGTTCGAGGAGAGTGCTTTTGTCAAGGTTGCGGAGAAGCGTGTCCATTGAGTCTTACTGTAGTTGTAAGAATATCTTTAGACAAACTCCTCCAGTTCCGCAATTTCATTGGGAACTATAATTTCGGTGCTAAAACTGCAATGGTCGCTGCCATAAACGCATCTACGCAGACAGTTTAGCGTTTGTAAATTCGTACCTGTGGTAGATCCAAACAAGACCCACCTCTGGGAAATGACGAGCTATCCGTCGCTTTAAGACCGAGTCTGTACATGACATCGTGCTGACCCCACCAATCGAGTAGTTGGTTCCCTCTAGTATTTGCAAATTATTTCTCCAATCTCTGTGTTTAGCGTTGAAATCCCCGCCGATTATAAAATAATTCTCCCCCGATTCCAGCCTCAGAAGTCGAAAAAGCGTGTCGAGCTCTGTAATGAATAGGGTGGATTGTGAAGCCTCAGGTGCTGAAACAGAGGCCAAATACAGCCGCATTCCACTGCGGAGCAGGATGTAAATGATGACTGCCTCCAACACCCGGAACCTGCGCTTGGTTTCGCTAGCTAAAAGCACATCAGGTGTTTGGCCTTGTAGCAATTTAAACATCGCGCCCGTTTATTGGTCCGCAACGATTTCTAAGTGCACGGCTCGCACTATCAAACATGTGAAGAGCGCAACCCACTTCTTTTTTTCCAGCAGTGATATAGACGGGTCCAAAATATTCCGATCCGGTATAACTGAATTACCTCACGAACGGAGTGAGACAATCTTTAGGAAGTTGTCCCTTCAAAGACGATAAAGATTGGGCCTTTTTTGATGTCTATTCGGCAAGATGCTTGGGCGTCTGTAGAAATTGGCATGGTCGTGGTAGCATCTATATGCGCATGGACTCGTTGTGCCATGGACTGGCACATTTCGTGACAACTGTGCAATCTCACACGCAAAGGCATCGTTTTGCGCTTGACGGCGTAGCATCTGTTCAGCTGCATCGGATTCCCTGGCTGACAACAGCTTTTGTACGCTTTCCTCTACAGGAGTCAACAAAACGAAGCATCCACGCAACAGTTCTTCGTAGCTTCGAAAACTTCCCAAACCTATATCAATTAGTGGGATACTCACTGTGGCAGCATGTAATAATAGATTCGGGCCTAGCTCAGCGGCACTTGTCTGGAAATTAATGTCATCCGATTGAGTGGACCAAGTCTCTTCCGGCGACCGGAGAAAGGCAAGACCATCTATCCATTTACCTCTGCTCTCGAACTTAGGAGGATACTTTGCTCTTGTGGCTTCATCCGCTGGATTTAGTTTTGATGGGACCCATAGCCATTTTTTGACGTGGGTGCTTTACAGAAATTCAGCAATTCGAAACCCTACAAATTTCTTGTGACGATGGGGCTCCGAACGAAGCCAGCTGAGCACTGGCTTCGAATCACTCCAGAAGGTACGGCATCTGAACGACAGTTCATGGCACTCCATGGCACTTCACTGGCATGGATAACTCCAGGCGTGGAATTGACGTCAATTTCTTGTTAACGCAATTTTTTTTCCACAGATGAATGACACACAAACAGCATTGGCGGATTCAATCCGCAGAAACAACACCGCGCTAAAGGCCTCCTCACTGACATCAACGAATGTGTGCAGATCGATATGATCCACCATCAATAGGCAGGGATTGTGACACCTAGGCATCTTAAACTGAGTTAGCGTCGACAGTTCCCTCTTCCACATTCTGCATCGTGCGAAAATGTCTTAGAGAATTTGCTCGTCACATCCGATTCCACGTCTCCACACCGATCGCAGCAATAGCTTTACATGAATAGTGACATCAGCGATAGCACCATATGGGTCGAAACACGACCGCTCCCAAGAATTCGCGTTTGGTAGGACATCTGTCACCTTCTATGATGTCCCGCAATCTACATTTGAATTAAAAAACGTAGTCCTTCAGCTCCCAATATAGACCAAAGATCTTCTTTTGGTCTTGGGGTTACGCACTCCAAAATGAGGAAGATACCAGGTTCGTGACGCCTTCACATTCGCCTCATCTTCCGCAAGCTTTTTTTGTTTTTTTTTTTAAAGAACTTAACACTCAAGTGGGTATTATTACACTTTAAATTTCGCTCCATGGGTGGCATCCAACGTTTAATGGGGAGACTAAATTATTAGTGTAATTGAACTTGTTGTTGTGTTATAGGCAACAATTCGTCTTACGTGAATTAAGTTGCCTGAAAAAAAGGATGTCTTTCGGGCGAGGCTGAGATTCGAACACCGATTTGACCCACAGCCAATCATACCCCTTTGCAACGTAGCTGCTGATGATATTTTTGTATGTGTTAGTGAAATCCGGATCCCTTGACATCTTGTTCTCTAAGCCCCATAGCCTTTACTCCGCCATATGGTAGCTGTTCGGGATATCGCGGACCTCCTCTTTCCAAAGTAGACTTCGTCTGAGCCTTTTGGTTGTGCATGAAAGAATATTAATTTCTTTCCCATCGGCGGTGGAGATAAACTTCTCTTTATGCGTTTTAATCCCAAAAATGTTTAAGCTGAAGAACTTCTCAACGACTTGATTGAGATGGTCGTCCTGTTCTGCCCTCCGGGATCCCGCTCAATTATCAAAGATTCGCCCATCATTGACGTTGTCTAATAAAAACCGGAGGCAGAGCAAAGTATTGGTCCTATCGTAAACATCTTCAGATGACGCCACCTAAGGTTGCTACTATTTGACCAGTTACAAGTTGCCCGCCATAGATTTTGTTGGTGGCAGGACCACCGGTAGTCCCTCACATGACTTAAATCACGCTACCATGGTAGTTAAGATCTCGGTCCGGGCCTGACTTGTTGAGGTAGGCAAGGGGAGTCTAAATGGTGGTTGTCCTGTGTAATAGTTGAGCAATGTAAGGATCACTACCTGTTTCGTCATTCTTAATTAATAAATTTTTAATTGTTTGAATGGATCGCTCTGCAAGTCCATTTGAGTGTGCTAAATATGGACTCGAAGTATAATGGTCAATATTCTACTCTTTAGTAAATGTTATATGAGATATTAAAAATTCGTTTGGGTTAAAGAGTATGTACAATATATTTAATAATAATTTTATGGATTATACTTATTGATAGTGGTCCAAGATGCGATGTTGCCCGTGTCAAAGTTACGATCCAAGTGGACGAGTGCATGTAAGATCGATTCGTCGAACCTGCATGCGTACTCTCGCCCACTCATGCAGATTTCCTGCACAATTGAGTGTGTTGGTTCGAAGAGACAAAAAAAAAATATTAACTACACCACATCGTAGACCACTTTTACCATTACACAATTAAGCAAAAAAATAAAATGTGTGCATTTATGTACTCGTAAGTACGAGTATGTACGTAAACAATAAGAAAAAGTGAGATTGAATGTGTGTATATGTTTTAACAAAAGGTTTTTTTTATGTCTGGTACTTTTAAATTGTTTGATGTGTGGTTTTGTTGAGTCTCAAACAGTAAAGTTATTGAAAAATTCCGAATTGAAAGGTGGACCGTTATCAGAGATCGTAATTTGTGATATGCCATGACGAGCAAAGATAGATTTTAGATGTATTGTTACTAGCTGGTTTGCACATCCCACATTGAGTTTTGATATCTCAATAACTTTCGAAAATAATCAACAGCTAAAATATATGTTCTCTTATTGTGTTCAAGTCACTGCATGCGATAGCATTGGCTGCTTACTATTCGAATTTTTATGACGAATGCAAGGCTAGCTGTGTACAATCAACATTCGCTGTGTACAATTACTTTAAGGGTGCACAAACCCCTAGAACGCGCGCTCATTACAAAAAAAAAAAAAAACATGTTATATATATCCTGGTTGATTTGATATTAGGCCAGAACACGTTCTGCGGCTAAGTTTCTGCATCAATCTATTCCCATATGATCTTCGTGAAGAAGTAAAAGCATGCGGTGACTTGGTGACTTTGGTTTGATAAGACGATTGCATTTAAACAATAAGCCTTTTATAATTTGAATATCATTTTTTGTACTGTAATGCGGTATAGCTGAGTTTCCAATTTTGTCTTTTTGTTAATATTCTTTAACCTGACATAAAATGTTATCATAATTTGTTTTATTTCGAATTTCATCAAGATTTGCAACTTTTCTTGGTAAGAAGTAAATTGAAATGCAGCTGAAAATGCAAACTCGGTCAGAACATTATAGCAAAGGGGCCCTAGACGGGATATCAGCTACAAAAAGATATTTACCAGGTCTATACAAAACCCACAAATCATAGTTTTGCAGGCGCAGCATACATCCTTGCAACCTGTTTGGAATTTTATGGGAATGATTGGTTTATGGTTTCCACTATTATATGACGACCATAAACATATTGGTGCAATTTTTTGCAAACAAATTGAATTGCAAATAACTCTTTTTGAATTTGTTCGTAATTTTGTTGACTGGACGTTAATATTGCAGACGTGTATGCAATTGGTGGCGATCCAACAATTACAGCCCCAATTGCATGTTTGGAAGCATCAACGGATAGGAATTGGCTTATCCAGGTGATAATATGTCAAAATAGAAGCCTTGTAAATAGTTGACTTCAAATTATTTAATTCTTTTTCATGTTCTATAGTCCAGTGCCAAGCAATCTAATTTTTTTAGAAGTTTCCGTTTCAATCGATAAGTTCTTGACAAATGAAGTTGACCAGATAGTTGACCATACCCAAAAACCGCTGCAGATCTTTAACATTTTGAGGTGGGGGCACATCGCAGATAGCCTTAATTCTACTTTTGTCTAGACGAACGCCATGTTCACTAAACACGTGACCAATAAACTTTATTTCGGTTTGCAAAAATTTGAATTTATCTGAATTAAATTTTAATCCAATTAATTTCGCTCTTTTCAAAACGAATTCAAGAGTCTTATAGTGTTCTTATTTTGAAATGTATACGACGTGGAAAATCTATATACAACAGGATACACATACATATGACTTGACTTCAAGACGCATTTCATTTTTTAAACATCTAAGTGTCCTTAGATATTAAGTTTTTATAAAAAAATAAAAAAATGTCCATATGCTACCTTTTTGTAAACAAATACACATATATTGTGTGTACGATTATTTTGTTCTTGATATAATTTTATATTTGAGTTGTTGGAATAATCAATTGGGTATATAATAGCGAATAGTATTTTATTTTGTTTGTTGTATATAGGTATATAAAATTTGTTTTCATTTGTGAATCTGTTGGATTTTCGATAAGTCTGGAATAACTATTGTTATTCAGTTAAGTTTTCTGTTGGTCCTTTTAAAATTCCTTGTTGAGTTTTCACATTGACGACGCGTGTTAGATTATCTGCTCCTGAATACGTTTCCTGTATACGTCCCAAGAAGTTAGCGGTCTCCTATTACCCTTTTAAAGTGGTACTTTACACTCTTTACCCTGTTTCCCACAATCCTCCAAAATGAGGGGAAGCTGGGGGAATGAAGTTCCACTTCGTCCCTTCTGTAGCTGTTGTGTCCGCAATCTCCTTCCAGTCATGGATCGCGGTTTTCATAAGGCGCCGCAGTTCTGCATCGGCCCCCACAAAGTTGGTACCACAGTCACTGTAGATTTCACCGCAGACTCCTCGTCGTGATGCAAACCTTCTGAAATGGGCCAAAAATGTTTAGTGACCTCACACACTTACAGCTTCTAAATGTATTGCTTTGGTGGCCAAATATATAAAAATTGCTATGTACCCCTTATGAGATTTGGATCCGCGAGCTCTCCACGCACTTATATTGATTGATCCTGCGTAATCAATCCTTACGTGGGAAAACGGTCTTGATACGGTCACTCGGGCTCAAGCTGTTGTGCTGTCTGATTCCGAAACCTAAAGCATATTGTGCATTCGTTGATGTGATTCTTTACCGCTCTTTTAAGTTGAAACATCCAGTACTTCCGTCTTAGATGCGTAATCATAAGTTGTCTTCCTCCGTGTGGTGACCTTTCATGTGAACGACGAATGACAAATTTTGTAAAGTGGTGTTTCCGCTCCAAAATTCTCGAGTGCTGTTGGTCATAGGGGATGTTTGCCATCTTCAACCTTCCGCCTACGAGAATAATTCCTTCTCCATCTACGAATGGGTTTAACGATCCCATGTCTTTGGATCTCATGGCTGCGGGAAACATTTCATACTGAGCATAACGGGCGACTATTTTTGCGTCGCTATCTAGTTCGCTGAGCGAAAGTGGTACATTGTGACGATTGAGGGACCTCTCCTTGCGTTATCCATAAAGCGCTTACACCAGGCTACTATTCGGTAGAGTCGTACTAAGCTTGACGATCGTTCAATAAGCTGACTTAATATATTTTTCAGCAATCCCGACCTGTGGACTTGAATTTTTCGTTTTCCTTCCTCTGTGGTGAGCCTACATGGATGCTTTGGCAAGTAATAGACCCAAGTCGAGCGCAAGAATTTCAGACCATTCCACCATAATGTCTCACCAATTAGTGCCGATGGCATCCTCCCTCTAAACGCTAAGTCTGCTGGATTTGAGTGTGTTGGGATATGCGTCCATATGAGAGCGTCCGTCAACAGCTGGATTTCCCTACCCGCTTTCTCATGAATATTTCCCAATATCAAGACGATGCTTGTATCCATGCCAGGGTTATGGTAGAGTCCGTCCATGCGTGCATCGTGGCTCTCTTCAACTCGTTCGTTTCTGTGCTGGTGTTACCTTGGTTTTGGACATGATGAAGTGCATGTGTACTTTGCCTTCGCTAACTTCTCCCCGAAGTTAAACTGCTGCCCCGTATGCCTTCTGTGTAAGCCGTTAATTCATTTAAGATGTTAAATTTTGCTTTTAAAGAAATAAACTGTTTATAAAATCTTTAACGAGAAAAATACTGTCTATTGCAAAAACCAGTAAAATAAAACAACTGCCTTTTCAACGTTATGAAATAGAGTTTTTTTATTCTTGAATGTTTTGCTATTTATACACAATTATCTGACTTATTTTGATTGTGATATTTATTGCATGACATATTTATTATATACACATATTTTAATAATTTGTGTTTACTTTGACATTTTTAGTACAAGTTTTTGTTTGTTTACATGTCGAATATTTGCTCAGTTTATTATTTTAAATCTCAAACAATATAAGTAATAATATTAATAATAATGTGAAACAGCTGCAACATTCTAACCAGCCGTGAACGTGTTCGCAATTATCTCGTTCTTCGTTGAATGATATATGAACACCCTATGGTTCGGTTCTTTGTTACTTCTATGACGGTACATATAGTTGCATGCAAAGAGAATTCAATTATTAATATTAGTTGGAAAAAAGGGACGGACAACATAAATGACATATGGGGACACAAAGTGAAAGTAGCATCCTTATATGCGAACGCTGAATTTGGAGAGGAATCTCAGATTTTGTACAATGTTGTTCTTGTCGTTCTCTTACTCCATCTTCTGCTCACAAGCTCTTTCTTGTTTTTCGTTGTTCATTGATCAAGTCGGGTATATATCGCAGCCTGCGATTTGTAAAAGTTTTTTTTTTGTAAGTGTAATGCGGAGTTTTTTTTTTATCGATTAATATAAATTAATTTTGAATCAGGATGATGATTTCAGGTGAGTTTTTTGTAATAAGTATAATTATTTGATGGAATATATGTATGCATATCTCATTTTATTGAATGACATTTTGTCTTGAGCATAAGTGTATGTGTGAATGTGTTGTTTAATTACGCATTTTACCGATGCAGTTGAATTGGGTCGAATTTTTATTTTTTTTCTTTCCTAGATTTGTGTTTACTGTGTTGAGTAAGTGATGTGAACCAATTGATATGTAAAGATTTGTGATAAATTGAAATAAATTCTTGTGATAAAATATGTGTATATATTTCTTTTGCTGCATGACGGTTGCTTGATAAAACAGGCTTGTGTGGTTTGTATGATTGACGTATGTGTGAATTAGTGTTGTGTGTGTGGGGATCGTGATCATTGCTGCTGCATGCTGATGGATTAGTTCGATGAGTGTTTGTATGTTTATTGCCGGTGGATGCAGTTGCATTTAATATTACAATGTGGATATATGATTGCATATGTGTTGAGTAATTTCATTTAAATGAGTGGATTCTATAAGGAATGAATGTGTATTTGTCTATTTTGTTGAAGAGTTTAATTCTACTGCATGTGTGATGTATGAAATGTCAGAAAAGTGAAAATTGCATGAGATGGGGAATTAATTATTTGTTATTGTTTATTATTTTATGGTTTTGACTCTAAATGAAATGATGATTTAAGATGTGAATTAGCGGGTGTGTAAGCAGATATTTTTGTTATTATTTGAGATGCAGAAATTCGAATGTTTAACTATCGTATGTGTGAGCTATTGTTTTGTTGTGGATTTCGATAATTTGGTGATATTGATGTTTTCTGATGTTAGATATTAGTTCGGCCGTGAGATTTGTTGCATGACTTATTATGTTCTGTTGTGATGATGATTGAGACATTTGCCTTTAGATTTTGAATTTTATTCCTTATTTAACAAGTTTCGTTTTCTTGAATATTTGCAGCTAATAGTAAACGCGGACTCGGAAAAACGCATTGGAAATTTTGGAATCCGGGAACTTGAGAAATTGGACAGTTGGACTGGATATTGTCTACGAAACACCAAGGAATTAGATGGGTACCTACATATATTGCGCAACAGTTAATGGGCATCAACAACTGGTAAATTTTAATTTGGTCAAAGTGGACTATATATGAAGTGTGTATGATTTATCTTATTATGTCTATATATTTTGAATTTATAAGATTTTGTATTTTTATTTATTATTCACTTTTTTATTATATTGAATATATGATTTGTTTTTTTTAGTTTCAGTATAATATAGGGTCCGCCAAACAATTTTTTTTTGAAAATGCTATAAAAAAAAACTACTGAATTTTTCTCAAATTTCTTCTTTTATTTGAAAGTACAATCCTTCCGGTTAATAATGGAAAATAATTTTATTCAAATGGCTGCCTCGGCTGGCCATGCAGTAGCCTACACGATCGGTCCAATTTTTAAGCACATTATCGATTGTGTGCAGCTGTATTTCACCAATGGCTTCACGAATATTGTCCTTTAAAGCGTCAATTGTCTCTGGCTTGTCGGCGTAACACTTATCTTTTACGGCACCCCACAAATAATAGTCCAACGGTGTCAAATCGCAGCTCCGAGGTGGCCACACGACATCAGCTCTGCAGCTGATAATGCGATTTTCAAAAACAGGGCGCAAAACATCGAGTGTACCTTCGGCTGTGTGGCACGTAGCGCCGTCCTGTTGAAACCAAATGTTATGTTGCCAACATCCTCCTCTTCAATTTTTGTGAACAAAAATTCGTTCAACATGGCCCGATAACGATCGCCATTGACTGTAACGGCCAAAAAAAAGAAAAATGGCCTAATTATGCCTTTGGACCAAAATCCGCACCAAACAGTGACTCGTTGTGGGTGTATCGGCTTTTCAATGTATGCGTGCGGGTTTTCTGTGCCCCAAATGCGACAATTTTGCTTGTTTACATACCCGCCAAGATCAAAATGAGCTTCATCTGAAAAGATGATTATTTGGCAAACGAGTTAAATACTCACGGCTCCATTCCTTCCAAAACGATTGTAGTGAGGCCTGCAGTCGTTTCCATCGGTCGATGTATCCAATTTTTTCCCCTGCTAGGTCTGCTTCTGACGTTGTATGAAGTCCCGATCAAAAAGTGCGCTGCTCTAAGTACGGTAAAATCGTCGAAGTTGAGACATGCTTCTATTTGAGATAGAATCGTGCTGAGCTCCTCGAAGGCGTAACTCGCTCTAAATGGAATTTGACCGATTTCACTTCTGCTTCCCATAGTCCCCCGAAATGAGGGGAAGAAGGAGGATTGAAATTCCATTTAGTTCCTAATTTGCTAATGGGATCGGCGATCTCGTTGTAGTTGTGCTGGGCTGACCTAAGCATTTTCAGTAGCTCCGTATTAGCTAATTTGAAATTGCTACGGCAGTCGCTATACAGGCTGGAACAAATTCCGCGTCGTGCTGTGAATCGTCGGAATGCCGCAAGGAAGGCCTGGGTAGTCATGTCTGTTACCGGTTCTAGGTGAATGGCTTTTGCTGCTAAACAAATAAATATTGCAAAATATCCCTTCAGTGTTTTCGATCCTCTTCCATTCCAGGCTTTTACTTCCATGGGTCCAGCATAGTCAACACCTGTATGCGTAAATGGCCTAGATATGGTTACACTTGGACTTGGTAGATTTCCTCAGTTTTCAGTTTTCAGTATTAAATGCATCTTATTTTCTTACTAACTTACACTAACTCTTACATTCTAACAAAAATGCTTAAATTCTAGCTTACAATTACTTAACAATCTTATACTAACTTACTGGCCTCACACAGGCGCTCTAAGTTACTCTAAATTCTTATAACTATGTCTTTCGACTTTATTTACGTTTTACTTAGAACTATTTATTTTGAATACTTAGGCTAAGAAAAAATATTTGTTAACAAAACCTTAGCATATGGACATAATTTTTTATTTTTTATAAAAACTTAATATCTAACTTAAAATAAACCTTAGCCTACCTAACCTATATACACAATACACACATAGACATTATACACAATTATATACATATATTACTATATACCTTTGTATATACTAATATATGTATATATTTCTTAAATGCTAACCTAAACCTATGCAAGCTAGCCATCGCTATTCGCAGAGAAAACGGATTGGTCAGCTCTGCCTCATTAGTGAGGCTGGTCCGTGATTCACGGAAACGACGACGAAACATCTTCCCCATCATTCAACCACCAGAAATGCTGGTGCTGCCGATCGACATCCCTCTTATCGCGATTCCATATCGCCCTACTGAACCTGAGACGATCCACACTGCCGTGTGCGACGTCTCCGTTGTAGTTGAGTCGCCTGTCCCCAACTGTCCGAGTGACATGGAAGACTAACGGCACCGCTGATCTATCATGGATCAACCATACCTGATCTAGGTAGAGGAATGCTTCCGGTGGAACGAAGCCGTCAGAGCGCACACTCTCGTGGTTAAGGTAATTGGGGTAGTAAGCCCCAGATATCAGGTTATTCGTCGAGGTCATTGCTCTTGCAACGTGCCTTCGAGTCAGCTTAATTACGAAGTTGTCCACTCGTATTAGGTTCGCTCTGTTATAAAGGACCTCATTGGGATAAAATTTCTTGTACTCCGAATCTGGTGTTCTGTACAAGCGAAGACAAGCCCTAAGTCAAGCCCTCTCAAACACCCGAATCCTTTCCATTAAGCTTGCTCGTACATTGAACCACACGGGACAACCAAATACCAGCATGGGCCTGATAAGGGCCATGAAGCAGATTACCTTTACCCTCGCATCGAGTTGGCTGCTATAAAATAGTCTCTTTGTAAGGGCAAAAGCACCTTTAGCTCTAGCCAGAGCAGCATCTACATTTTTGCCAAAATACAGAAACTGATCTAGCCAGATTCCAAGGTGTCCAATGATAGAGAACCTTCGCCAATTTTTTCTGGTATCCCTAGAGGCTCCAGAATACGGCGGCCTGAAGAAAATGGTTTCCGTCATCTGAAAGTTGATTTTCAATTTCCAGTCATCGCAAAATCGTCTTATCTTATCGAAGTCACGCTGTAAGACCTCGATTTTTTTACCTGTTCTGTACACTATCAAATCGTCTGCGTACGTAATAGTATGGGGAAGTGAACCTATCAAGTCGCTTGTGAAAATGTTGAATAGGATCGGCGAATTTACCGCGACTTGCTGAAGACCATTCTTAATTTGAAATATTCCAACAGAATTCACATCACCATTCTTCACGATGAACTGTCTGTTAGTTAGTATATTATAAAGAATATACTAGAGTGGTTTACTGATCCCCAGCCTAGTCAGCTTATAGAAAAGACCCTCTAACCATACGGTGTCAACAAGGCAGGCACCAGTACATTGTTTTTTGCCTTTGTTCCATTGCATATCGAACACCAGTTTAGACGCGGCATGTGAGATATCATGTTCCGGCTTAAAACCGAATTGGTTATCCGGAACTATATGTTTATCCTCAACCCATGTAGACAGAGCTCTATTGATTAATTTTTCAAAAACCTTACTGATATTCTGAAGGAGACTTATCGACAGAAGATTCGCCGGATTGGATATATCCTTCCCCTTTTTGGGGATAGGTTGAACTACCGCCGTTTCCAATGCGCTGGAAAATGTGCACTATTCATTGCATTATTAAATAGGGTGGTGTAGATGTCCACCGCTACTAGAGGAAGATGTCGAAGCACGATATTCGGAATACCATCGGTCCCCACTGATTTCTTAACTCTGATTGTGTCGAAGATCTCATGGAGTCCTTCCTTTGAAATGAACGGGGGTAGGTCACCCTCTCTGGCAATGACGTTATTTGCCATATTTTCGTCGCTAAACCGGGTGAATCCAGAGCCCTCGGATCGCGAGTTCCCTATTTCATTTCGAATGCAGAAGTCGTGCACCAAGACGCGATTGTCCGTGTCGTAATTAGGGCCAATGGTATCAGTGGCCTTGTATACTTCCTGGAAAGTCGCCCCCCTTGGCCTCAACCTTCTCCTGTGGATCCTCGATCACAAAAAAGTCATCAACATCAGCGGCGTCATTTGGATCAATACCTGCTATTGTCAGTAACCGTTCGTTGCCTGTTGTCGGGGCTATTTTAAGACACTGAAAGTCATTTTGATTTTTTCAAACTTGTTCTCGGCGTTGGCGCCGGGGAAGTAACAGTCGCTTGCTGTACCGTAGCCCCTCTACCTGACGCAATTTGGGCGTAGGAAATTTGAGACGTGACGGCTGGTGTTTGAAACCTAACAGGTGAACGTTTGACCTCCACCTTCTCCTGCCGAGCCGGTTTTGCTTTTTTAATGTCAGCGAACTTACGACAACCCCGATAGTTTGCGGTGTGTCCCACGTTCCAACATAATACGCACGAGAGCTGCGTCCTATCGATGCTCCGTCCCTACCCAGAGCACACTCCTCGGAGCTGTGGTTCTTTGCGCACTTCACACATTGAGGCTGAATTTGGCAGTTCGACGCGGCGTGCCCGAACCTCTGGCAGCGAACGCATTGTATAACGCCTTCGCTCCTTTTTAATTTTTCCCAGTGAATCACCTGGTAGTCTAGGACATTGATACTCCTTAGACTATCCAGACGGCTTTCGGGACTGAGCTGCACCAGAAAGAACGGCAGACTCTGTTTCTCCCGCCTTGCTCTAGCTATGGTAAATGGCCTTACCTCCACAAACTTGAGTCCTTCGCACTCCTTCTCTTTGAGCAGCGCCAGGATCTCCTCAGGATCAGTAGATGATTCCAACCCCTTCAGCAGCACCGATTGCCGCTTTTCACACTTCGGTATGAATGAGTAGTGCTCCGTTGTCGTTTCCTTTAGGAGCTCTTAAACTTTCGTGTAGCCCTCCACTGTATTACAGTGGATAGCATGGCGATCGTTCCCCAATCGTTTAGTATTAAAATTGTTACCAATGACCAACTTACACAGGTCCTTGGTTTCATTTACCTCTAGTTTATAGGTGTTTATAAGAGGCACCTTCTCCTTCTTCTTCTTCTGTTGCTGTTGTTGTTGCTGCTGCTGCTGCTGTTGTTGTTGCTGCTTCTGCTGCTTTTTCAGCTGTTGTTGTTTCTGCGGCTGCTGCTGTTTTGTCTGCTGCAGTGGTTGTTTCTGCTGCTGCTGGTTTTGTTGTTGCTGCAGTTGTTGTTTCTGGTCGTGTTGCTTTTTTTTGTTGGGCGCTTTCTGTCTCTAATTTTTCCCTCTGCCTGCTTGCGGTTTGCTTTAGCTTCACAGCAAGCATTTTTTCTTTCAGCTTTTCTATGCTGCTGCTAATGTCTTTTAACAATTCATCCTCATCTTCCGATTCGGATGCCGCTAGAAAAGCAAAGTTGTTATTGCCCCCCTCATAATGTGCATCATCCTCTGTTAGAACGGCATTTATTCTCTTTTTAGGAGGGGATTTCAAACTCCTCCTCCTTTTAATGGCTTTCGCCACGGCACCGGCAACACTATTGTTGCCTTTTGCATCTCCCGTTATTGGAAGGGCGGGACGCTCTCCACTATCCATCACGTGATTTCCTTATTTCTTGTTGGTTTTTTTTGGATAATATGTATATATATTTACACAGTTTGAAAAAAAAAAACAAAAAAGTTATAAAAGTTCGACCTGGGATCGAACTCGCATCCCACGATTTGACGACCGACGCCGCTAACTACTTAGCTGCCGACCTAATTAACAAAGCGCAACTAATTAGGTTTACGAGCTAAACTGAATCACTTATATGCGAACGAGATTCGAACTATATATGTACTGTCCTCTCTCGAGGTCTATGAACGACTGGTAGATTTCCTATTAGCTGTTTCATGGGCTTGGGTTGGTATCGAAAGCATATGGTGCATTGGTGGATGTATTTTTTCATAATTAACTTTACGTTAAAAATCCAAAATTGATTTCGCAAATAGGCGGTCTTTTGTTGTAGGCCACCATGAAGCGTTTGTTCATGTGCATTGCTGACGATGTGTTTCGTGAAGTGGTGGTCTGGTTTTAAAATCATGGGGTGAATTTGGTCATAAGTCAGAGCACAATTCTTTAATCTGCCTCCTATTCTTATAATTTGTTCTCCATCAATATAAAAAATGAGAGTTTTGTACACCTTAGCTGACTGACTTCGACGCAACTTGTTGGTAAATCTTTTCACATGAGCCAAAATTCATAAACAGTTTGTGAGTTTCGAGTAAGTTTTGATTAATTTTAAAATGTCATTTTCATTGATTATGTGTGATGTTGTTCCAGTTAAAATCTCAGAGATAGACCACAGCTCCATACGCCTTGATGGATGCATCACTGAATCCGTGGAGTACCAACTGCTCATTCTATCCTTGCGTATTTACCCACCTGGGAATCTGGAAGTCTGTAATCGTCTTCTTCTAACGTTTCCATACTAGACAATTTTCGCGAGTATCCTTTTTCCTCATATTCCTTTATCTGTTCGTGGAGTAATTTCTTCAGGTTCGTGTCTTTGTTCAATTTGCTTCCAACAGCTGCAAATGTCGCTCTGCCATTATTCGATTATTTTGTATCACTACTTTATCATATTTCCAAAGTAATGGTACAGTATATCTATCCTTTTCGCACACGGCATTCTCTTCCATCATCTTTAAAGCATGCTCGTCTTCCCTGGAAAACAAAATATGTGAATTCTTTGTTTGCGTGTCTTCTCCATAGCGAAATATTGTTTGACTAATTGATACATATTGTTATCTAGTTCTTGCTGACATTCACATGGGCGGACGTTATGGAAGTTCTGTACCGTCGTTTCATTTGATGCTAAACCTAAGCAGTAATTTTTAATGTTGCTGTAAGGTCCATTAAATTCCATTCAAGACGGGTTTTTGCAGCAATTGGTTGTTTCACAGAACCTTCCCTAATACGCATAGGAGTTGACAAACATATGTGCTGTACACCGAGTTTAATACGAGATCTCGCGTATAGGATGCAGCTGGAATGCCTTTGAGATATGGATACGTCTAGTGGGGTGCTTCTAAATTAAGGGTCTGTATTGGTAGATCTAATGACTTTACTGTTCGGATGTTATTAACATCAAACCTTTTGCTTGTGCCTGCAGGTGAGTTCTTTGCACTAACGCATCTTGAATCCTCTTCGACGCGATGAGTATTTGCTGTCCATTGCAAGCAATGTGGCTGTGATGTCCCGTCCAGTTGGAGTTCGTCAGCTATCTCTTCATCCATCAGAGTAACTGAGGATCCCTCATCTAGAAACGCATATGTGTTAATAAAAGCATGTTTACCAAATATAGTTATTGGAATGATCCTGAAAAGCAATGGAGTATTTTCTATTGCGTTGGCAAGAAAGTAATTTCGGTTTTTTAGTGTGAAATGAAACTATTTTTTTTATACAAACAATAAACTTTAATCAATTATATATTTTCCATTTTGTTCGATGACCTTCTTCCATCTTTCTGGCAACTTCATGATTCCGTGCTCATAGAACTTCTGGCCCTTATTAGCACAAAACTGGACCAAATGCGATTGCAGGTCATCATCATTGGCGAAAGTTTTACCATTCAAAGAGTTTTGCAAACTCCGAAATAAATGAAAATCTGATGGTGCAAGATCGGGGCTGTAGGGTGGATGTGACATCACTTCCCAACCAAGGTTCAATAATTTTTCACGCGTTACCAAAGATGTGTGTGGTCTAGCGTTGTCGTGGTGGAACACGATTCCCTTACGATTTGCCAATTCTGGCCGTTTTTCTTTGATTGCTTCCTCCACTTTCATTAGTTGTTGACAGTAAACATCTGAATTGATGGTTTGGTTCCTTGGAAGCAGCTCAAAATACACAACACCTTTAAAATCCCACCAAATTGACAACATAAGCTTCTTTTGATGCAGTTCAGCTTTCGATGTGGTTTGTGCTGGTTCATCACGCTTAGACCATGATCTTTTTCGATTGATATTGTTGTAAACTATCCATTTTTCATCACCAGTGATGATTCGTTTCAAAAAAGGATCCATTTCATTGCGTTTCAGATGCATATCGCAAATATTGATTCGTTGTGTTAAGTGAATCTCTTTCAATTCATGTGGAATCCAAATATCGAGCTTTTTTACGAGTCCAAGACGTTTTAAGTGATTTTCAATTGTTGTGTGTGATGCATTTAACCTCTCTGCAATCTCTCGCATAGTCGTATGATGATCTGATTCAATTATGACTTTGATTTAGTCATCATCAACTTCAATTGGTCTACCAGAACGTTGGTCATCTTTGAGTGAAAAATCTCCAGAACGGAATTTCTTAAACCAATTCTGACAACTGCGTTCTGTTAAGCAGCCAACACCGTAAACTTCACATATCTCTTTCTGAACCTCAGCAGCTTATACAATTTTAAAGCCCATATTAAAGATTAAAGTCCATATCAGAGATCTTAAAGCCCATATCAGTGTGTAATTGTGATAGCATAATAGCCTTACAAAAAACCAAATAAATTTTAACAAAATGGCAAAAATCGCGAAATATATTGAAAAACAAGACCTTTTTTTAAAAGAGCTCGAAACGGATTTTGATGATTTTAAAAAAGAATTTGAAGCGCGTAAGTCAAGGGGGTATGTGAGTGCATGTTTAGCCGAAATCGAAGAAGGCTTTAAACGAGCCAAGAAGGATCACGATTCAATCGTCGGAAGTGTGTCTGATCCATTTAGGGACAAGTATTTGGAAGAAGAGACGTTTTCCAAAATAAAACGGGTTTATTTCGCGTTTGTGGGCATGCTAAGCGATGAAATGGATAGATTCACAGAGAAAAGCAGTGACCATCTGGATGTTTCTCGGCTAAACGCCACTTGTCGCACATCTGTGTGTGATATCCGTCTTCCACCCGTTCAAATAAAGCCATTCTGCGGCAAACAAGAAGAATGGTGGGAATTTTTCAGCTTATTCGAAAGCATGATTGATCAAAACGTTGATCTGTCTGAGATTCAAAAGCTACAATATCTCAAAACTCATGTCTGTGGCAAAGCTGCTGATCTTATTTCTAACCTCCAGTTCGACAAGAAAACGTATGCATCTGCGTGGGGTATATTAAAAGAGCGCTATCATAACAAGCGTAAGCTTGTGAACACAAAGCTCAGAATTTTAATGGATCAACAAAGAATCATTCATGAATCTGCGGAATCACTTAGATCACTGCACGATACGACCAATGAATGTATTCTTGCACTCTCAAATCAAGGGATACCGGTTGAAACTTGGGATTCTATTTTGATTTATGTCATTTATAATAAACTTCCTCTTCAGACACAAATGGCCTGGGAAGAGAAATTAGGTACTTCTAAAATTCTTCCGGAGTGGAAGTCATTTGCTAGCTTCATTGAAGCCAGATTCAGCTCCTTGGAAAATATCATGGAGTCAAACACGGGGGCAAGGCATCAAGACCAGGGGGCAAATTCATCACTAAAGGCCGCGCCTACGGCTTACCACGTAACGTCCTCACCTGAAAGAAAGAAATTTCTCTGCCGAGTGTGCAAGGCCTCCCACGGAATTCGGCATTGTAAGAAATTTCTTAGAATGACCGTTAAGGAACGACAAGGGGTAGTAAAGAGGAGCTCAACTTGCACCAACTGTCTCGGATACGACCACCATGCATCAAGCTGTAGTAGCAGCAACAGATGTCAAAAATGTGGAAATAAACATCACACCATGTTGCATGCAGATACACAATATGGGCACCACCATCCCAATAACAGCGACCAATCCATTCATCAAATGGGTTCTTTTCAAGAGCAACATAATGCGAACTACAATAATCACCTGATTCAAAATGCGAATCAACCAAATCCTCTTCACAGGCAATGCGACAGCAACTTCATCCCAAATACGAATTCACCAACACAATCCAACTGGCACAGTGGGCAAACAGGGCCTCCATCTTCCCAAATTCAATCTCTAAATTCGCATTTCAACCAAATGCGATCACAAGTGCTACTAGCCACCGCTTTAGTCAAGGTTTTTTCTGCCAGCGGGGAGCAACATGTCTTGAGAGCCTTAATAGACTCAGGGTCAGAGGCAACTTTTATTAGAGAGAATGTCGCACAGGTGCTGAACTTAAAGAAGCAGCGGGCGGAAGCAAGTGTGACAGGATTAGGAGAAGCGTCAACATGTACTGCAAATAGTCAGGTCGAATTTAAAATGTTTTCTTTTACCAATCCCTCATTTTGTCTCAATGTTAGGGCGTTTGTTTTACCAAAATTGACTTCGATGTTGCCAACCCAAAGGTTTCAAACTTCTTCTTGGAGTCATCTTTCGAAACTTTGTTTAGCTGATCCCTCATACAATTATCCTGGAAAGGTTGATCTTCTCATAGGCGCTGACTTATACGCATCGATTATCCTAGGTGGGTTAATTAAGAGTCAGAATGGATCTCCAATAGCACAAAACACAGAGTTGGGATGGATATTGACAGGAGCGGCTAAAGGTGATCCGCAATTCAAAACAGTAAGAGTAAAGAATCACCATATTACACTCGAGAAACAACTCAGTCAATTTTGGGAAATCGAGGAAAACCTGGAAGAGCGGAAATTAACAGAAGAAAAGGAGAGGTGTAAACTACACTTCAGAAAAACAACACAGCGCAGGAGCGATGGGAGATACGAAGTCCGGCTTCCGTTTAGGAAAAATGAGCGGCCAAAGATGGGAAACTCCAAGAGAAAAGCAATGGCACGACTGCTCCAAATAGAAAGAAGTCTAGAGAGAAATAGCAAACTAAAGGAAGAGTACACCAAGTGCATCGACGAATACGTCGCTTTGGTGCACATGAGGGAAGTTAAAACTGATTTCGAGACGACAGGAGAGCACTATTTCCTACCTCACCATGCAGTATTTAAAAACTTAAGTACCACCACAAAGCTGCGGGTAGTCTTCGACGCCTCATCTACGACATCGAACGGAAAATCGCTGAACGATCATATAATAGTAGTACCACGTCTACAAAGGGACATAATTGACCTCATCGCACAGTGGCGAAAATTCAAGGTCGCATTTGCCGCAGACATAAGTATGATGTACAGGCAAATATGGATGGCACCAGAAGACACGAACTATCAGCTTATCGTGTGGAGAACTGGAAGTGACAAACCGATTAAGACTTTCGCGCTCAATACGGTTACGTTCGGTACTGTTTCAGCACCATATTTAGCAGTACGAACGTTGCATCAGGTAGCCATGGATAACGAGCGAACGCACCCCCATGTTACTAAGGCGATTTTCGAAGGCTTCTATGTGGATTTGCTCTACGGGGCGAATAATGTAGAAGCGGCCATCAGGTTACAAGGAGATATTCTAGCTGTGTTAATGGCAGCTGGATTTCCTCTGCGTAAATGGGCCACCAATTCATCTAAATTTTTGGTTCAGATACCTAAAACTGAAAGGGAAGTGAATCTTCCTTTAACATTTGATTCATCGGATGCCATTAAAACGTTGGGTATCCAATGGCATCCAGCCAAAGATACCTTTAATTTTAAAATCGAAGTACCCAAGGTCGAAAATCACACTAAAAGATCCGTGTTAGCCGACATCGCACGCCTCTTCGATCCATTGGGATGGATAGCGCCATGCATAATCAAGGCCAAGATCATTATGCAGCAACTGTGGACTAATGAACTATCGTGGGATTCCACAATAAGTCCTGAGATAGAAAGCCAGTGGATAAAATTGCGAAACAACTTAAAAAAACTGGAACTTTTGGAAATTCCACGTTGGATAGGCTACGAAAACGGATCCCAGGTGCAGCTTCATGGGTTTAGCGACGCTTCTGAAAAGGCGTATGCGGCGGTGATATACGCACGAGTGTCAAAAAACGGTCAGAAACATGTACACTTGTTAGCATCCAAAACAAGGTTGAACTTTGCGCAGCAGTGCTTCTGGCAACACTTCTGAACAAAATCACCACCGCTATACAACTTGAAGAGGCAGAGACGTTTGCCTGGTCGGATTCCATGGTCACCTTAGCTTGGATAAAAGGAAATCCATCCACGCGGAACACTTTTGTAGCCAACAGAATAACCGAAATCCAAAGGTTAACAAGCAAGGCAACGTGGAGACATGTAGGCAGCAAGGACAACCCAGCTGACATTGGATCCCGCGGATTGAACCCAGAAGAGCTCATTAGTAACGAGTTGTGGTGGCATGGGCCCCATTTTCTTCACAAGTTTAAGGCAGATGAATTTCCAACAACAATTCCACCAGAAACAAATGTGGAAAGTAAGGAAAAGAAATTGACACAGGATACACAGGAAGCATTCCACAGCAGAAACCTGAAAATACCAATAACCAGCCTTTTTCAAATAACTTCATACAGCATTCTGCTCAACGATGAATTTTTTCAAAAATTTTCAACACTACAACGCCTCGTGTACAACATAGCTATATGGCGGCGCTATTTGTTTAATTTAAAAAACCCTAAAAAACGAAGAATGCTAAACACAACACCCCTTACAGCAAATGAACGAAGATCAGCACATGATCAACTTGTGAAACTTGCTCAAAGGGAAATGTTCCAAGAAGAGATCAAGGCACTTCAGCAGAAAAAACCAATACCGAAAGGAAGTGTGATTCGCAATCTGAATCCATTTCTGGATGAAGAGGAACTGTTAAGAGTGGGTGGCAGATTGCTCAACTCAGTACTACCATTCCATCAACAGCATCCAATCATCCTTCCCCAAAGGCATCACTTTTCGAGGTTGGTTGTAACCGACGTTCATCAACGAACCATGCATGGTGGACAACAAATGATGATGGCAGAAATTCGAATGAGTTATTGGATTCCAAACTTGAAAGGAATAGTCAAATCAACGATCCACGGATGTATCCGATGCCATCGCTACAATGCCCAAATGCAACAACAATTAATGGGAAACCTACCAGCAGAACGGGTAAGAGTTAGCCGACCCTTCACAAATACAGGTGTCGACTACGCTGGCCCGATTGAAATAAAATTATGGAAAGGGAGGTGCAACAGATCGACAAAGGGATACATAGCCGTGTTTGTGTGTCTGGCCACGAAGGCCATACACATTGAACTCGTTAGCGACCTAAGTGCTGCAGCATTCATCGCAGCATTCAGAAGATTTGTCGCAAGACGAGGAAGCTGCAGCAACATGTTTAGCGACTGCGGAACAAATTTTAAGGGAGCCAACAATGAGCTCAGAAAGGAAGCCAAGTTCATATCCGCAGAATGGTCAGCTGAAGTCGCACAAAATTTGGCAACGCAAGGTACATCATGGCATTTCAACGCTCCATCGTCACCACATTTTGGAGGGCTATGGGAGGCGGGAGTAAAGTCGATAAAACATCACCTGAAGAGAACCATTGGGGCAGCGAAACTCACGTTCGAAGAGTACGTAACACTTCTCGCACAGATTGAAGCTTGCCTCAACTCCCGCCCACTGTGTCCGATGACAACAGATCCAGATGACTTAAATGTCCTAACGCCAGGCCATTTCTTAATCGGGGCACCACTGCGAACACTTCCAGAAAGAACTTTAAAGGAAAGGAAGCTCAACAATTTGGACAGATGGAAGTTCGTGCAGCGTTTAACAAAAGACTTTTGGAAACAGTGGAGTTCAACATATCTCCACAGCCTTCAACATCGACCAAAATGGCTGCAAACTCAAACCAACATCAAAGTCGGCGATATTGTTTTAGTCAAAGAAGACAATCTCCCACCATCCGCATGGCTGCTCGCGCGAGTTATCGAACTACATCCGGGCTCTGATGGTCTTACGCGCGTGGTGACCATAAAAACTGAAAACTCAATATTGAAACGTCCGATCGCGAAACTATCCCCCTTGCCGGTAGCGAACTCGTCGATAGAATCGAAGTAAAATACTCTTTAATATAAAACAAGTGAAAATCCCCTGAACTAATCTAACGAACCCCAATCTACCCTGACCTTTATCAAAATCCATGAACTGAATCAACGAACCGAACCCCTAATCTACCCTGAACTCGATAAACCCTATGAATTCTATTAAAAAAAAAAAAAAAAAAAAAAAAACACATCATAGGAAAGTACTACGAACCCAGTGCTTAAGGTCAACTTACCCCATAGGATGAATTAACCCATGCAGATAAATATCCACTTTCACCATTTAGACCTATTAGTATTAGCAAATTACTAATTAATACTTTTTATTTTTTGTACATGCACCTTACCTGAACCCAAACGAGGAACATGATGACTGGAACAGAAAAGTGACACCAGAGCAAAACTCCATCAGCATCAACCACCAAGCTCAGAGGCGGGGAGCATGTTGGTTCCCAACAATATTTACGAGTACTCGTATTAAATTTCATCCTGGGTTATCCACTTCTTTCTTGCTGCAGCGCGAACGAAGGATATGCACCGCCACTAAAAATTTGTTTGCAACGAAAACAAATATCAGAGACCAATGATCTGCCAAATGGTCACAAGAATGACAGGCAGCAGGCCGAAGAACATGTCGACTCACTCACACCTACGCTAAATCCACAATTCACCTTCAATCAAATGGGAGTGCTGTCAACACATGAAGTGAAAAAGCAATCAGCGATAGAGCCATCCCGTTCCCACAATGTAAAGTAGGGGGCATTGTTAGCAAATGCAATAATATTAGTGTATTATAAATAAAACAGTATGGCACATAAATGCAAGGCAGGGTCAATGACCATATACGTACCAATGTAAAGAAAACCCAGCTGTTTTACAAGGTACAGAGATTACGAGGTTAGTGCGTAGAGCAGATTGACACAGTTGGATTCACATCTTCATAAAATAAAGATCTATCAAAAGTAAGACGTGTTTTATTTCCCAAGCGTTCGGAGACTTCTTCTCCAACCATTAACAATTAATTCTCGGCTCATCTAGCCTAGAACCATTAAAATTTAATTCTCGGCTCATCTAGCCCAGAACAGATGGTTTGGTTCCTTGGAAGCAGCTCAAAATACACAACACCTTTAAAATCCCACCAAATTGACAACATAAGCTTCTTTTGATGCAGTTCAGCTTTCGATGTAGTTTGTGCTGGTTCATCACGCTTAGACCATGATCTTTTTCGATTGATATTGTTGTAAACTATCCATTTTTCATCACCAGTGATGATTCGTTTCAAAAAAGGATCCATTTCATTGCGTTTCAGATGCATATCGCAAATATTGATTCGTTGTGTTAAGTGAATCTCTTTCAATTCATGTGGAATCCAAATATCGAGCTTTTTTACGAGTCCAAGACGTTTTAAGTGATTTTCAATTGTTGTGTGTGATGCATTTAACCTCTCTGCAATCTCTCGCACAGTCGTATGACGATCTGATTCAATTATGACTTTGATTTGGTCATCATCAACTTCAATTGGTCTACCAGAACGTTGGTCATCTTTGAGTGAAAAATCTCCAGAACGGAATTTCTTAAACCAATTCTGACAACTGCGTTCTGTTAAGCAGTCAACACCGTAAACTTCACATATCTCTTTGTGAACCTCAGCAGCTTTTTTGCCTTTACGGAAATAAAAAAGCAAAATATGTCGAAAATGTTCGTTTTTGCACTCCATGGTAAAATTGACACTGTACTAACAGGCGTGAACAAAATTAAACTTGATTTGCTCCTAAAGTAAGCTTAGAGTGACAGCTATCAAATGTCAAAAGAAAAAGAAACATAACATTGACAATACCGACATAACATTGACATAACGCCATCTTCTTGTAAAAACCGAAATGAAACTATTTTTTTTATACAAACAATAAACTTTAATCAATTATATATTTTCCATTTTGTTCGATGACCTTCATCCATCTTTCTGGCAACTTCATGATTCCGTGCTCATAGAACTTCTGGCCCTTATTAGCACAAAACTGGACCAAATGCGATTGCAGGTCATCATCATTGGCGAAAGTTTTACCATTCAAAGAGTTTCGCAAACTTCGAAATAAATGAAAATCTGATGGTGCAGGATCGGGGCTGTAGGGTGGATGTGACATCACTTCCCAATCAAGGTTCAATAATTTTTCACGCGTTACCAAAGATGTGTGTGGTCTAGCGTTGTCGTGGTGGAACACGATTCCCTTACGATTTGCCAATTCTGGCCGTTTTTCTTTGATTGCTTCCTCCAGTTTCATTAGTTGTTGACAGTAAACATCTGAATTGATGGTTTGGTTCCTTGGAAGCAGCTCAAAATACACAACACCTTTAAAATCCCACCAAATTGACAACATAAGCTTCTTTTGATGCAGTTCAGCTTTCGATGTGGTTTGTGCTGGTTCATCACGCTTAGACCATGATCTTTTTCGATTGATATTGTTGTAAACTATCCATTTTTCATCACCAGTGATGATTCGTTTCAAAAAAGGATCCATTTCATTGCGTTTCAGATGCATATCGCAAATATTGATTCGTTGTGTTAAGTGAATCTCTTTCAATTCATGTGGAATCCAAATATCGAGCTTTTTTACGAGTCCAAGACGTTTTAAGTGATTTTCAATTGTTGTGTGTGATGCATTTAACCTCTCTGCAATCTCTCGCACAGTCGTATGACGATCTGATTCAATTATGACTTTGATTTGGTCATCATCAACTTCAATTGGTCTACCAGAACGTTGGTCATCTTTGAGTGAAAAATCTCCAGAACGGAATTTCTTAAACCAATTCTGACAACTGCGTTCTGTTAAGCAGCCAACACCGTAAACTTCACATATCTCTTTGTGAACCTCAGCAGCTTTTTTGCCTTTACGGAAATAAAAAAGCAAAATATGTCGAAAATGTTCGTTTTTGCACTCCATGGTAAAATTGACACTGTACTAACAGGCGTGAACAAAATTAAACTTGATTTGCTCCTAAAGTAAGCTTAGAGTGACAGCTATCAAATGTCAAAAGAAAAAGAAACATAACATTGACAATACCGACATAACATTGACATAACGCCATCTTCTTGTAAAAACCGAAATTACTTTCTTGCCAACCCGGTTTTTTTTAGTGTGAAATGAAACTATTTTTTTTTATACAAACAATAAACTTTAATCAATTATTTCTGGCAACTTCATGATTCCGTGCTCATAGAACTTCTGGCCCTTATTAGCACAAAACTGGACCAAATGCGATTGCAGGTCATCATCATTGGCGAAAGTTTTACCATTCAAAGAGTTTTGCAAACTTCGAAATAAATGAAAATCTGATGGTGCAAGATCGGGGCTGTAGGGTGGATGTGACATCACTTCCCAACCAAGGTTCAATAATTTTTCACGCGTTACCAAAGATGTGTGTGGTCTAGCGTTGTCGTGGTGGAACACGATTCCCTTACGATTTGCCAATTCTGGCCGTTTTTCTTTGATTGCTTCCTCCAGTTTCATTAGTTGTTGACAGTAAACATCTGAATTGATGGTTTGGTTCCTTGGAAGCAGCTCAAAATACACAACACCTTTAAAATCCCACCAAATTGACAACATAAGCTTCTTTTGATGCAGTTCAGCTTTCGATGTGGTTTGTGCTGGTTCATCACGCTTAGACCATGATCTTTTTCGATTGATATTGTTGTAAACTATCCATTTTTCATCACCAGTGATGATTCGTTTCAAAAAAGGATCCATTTCATTGCGTTTCAGATGCATATCGCAAATATTGATTCGTTGTGTTAAGTGAATCTCTTTCAATTCATGTGGAATCCAAATATCGAGCTTTTTTACGAGTCCAAGACGTTTTAAGTGATTTTCAATTGTTGTGTGTGATGCATTTAACCTCTCTGCAATCTCTCGCACAGTCGTATGACGATCTGATTCAATTATGACTTTGATTTGGTCATCATCAACTTCAATTGGTCTACCAGAACGTTGGTCATCTTTGAGTGAAAAATCTCCAGAACGGAATTTCTTAAACCAATTCTGACAACTGCGTTCTGTTAAGCAGCCAACACCGTAAACTTCACATATCTCTTTGTGAACCTCAGCAGCTTTTTTGCCTTTACGGAAATAAAAAAGCAAAATATGTCGAAAATGTTCGTTTTTGCACTCCATGGTAAAATTGACACTGTACTAACAGGCGTGAACAAAATTAAACTTGATTTACTCCTAAAGTAAGCTTAGAGTGACAGCTATCAAATGTCAAAAGAAAAAGAAACATAACATTGACAATACCGACATAACATTGACATAACGCCATCTTCTTGTAAAAACCGAAATTACTTTCTTGCCAACCCGGTTGGCAAGAAAGTAATTTCGGTTTTTTAGTGTGAAATGAAACTATTTTTTTTTATACAAACAATAAACTTTAATCAATTATATATTTTCCATTTTGTTCGATGACCTTCTTCCATCTTTCTGGCAACTTCATGATTCCGTGCTCATAGAACTTCTGGCCCTTATTAGCACAAAACTGGACCAAATGCGATTGCAGGTCATCATCATTGGCGAAAGTTTTACCATTCAAAGAGTTTCGCAAACTTCGAAATAAATGAAAATCTGATGGTGCAAGATCGGGGCTGTAGGGTGGATGTGACATCACTTCCCAACCAAGGTTCAATAATTTTTCACGCGTTACCAAAGATGTGTGTGGTCTAGCGTTGTCGTGGTGGAACACGATTCCCTTACGATTTGCCAATTCTGGCCGTTTTTCTTTGATTGCTTCCTCCAGTTTCATTAGTTGTTGACAGTAAACATCTGAATTGATGGTTTGGTTCCTTGGAAGCAGCTCAAAATACACAACACCTTTAAAATCCCACCAAATTGACAACATAAGCTTCTTTTGATGCAGTTCAGCTTTCGATGTGGTTTGTGCTGGTTCATCACGCTTAGACCATGATCTTTTTCGATTGATATTGTTGTAAACTATCCATTTTTCATCACCAGTGATGATTCGTTTCAAAAAAGGATCCATTTCATTGCGTTTCAGATGCATATCGCAAATATTGATTCGTTGTGTTAAGTGAATCTCTTTCAATTCATGTGGAATCCAAATATTGAGCTTTTTTACGAGTCCAAGACGTTTTAAGTGATTTTCAATTGTTGTGTGTGATGCATTTAACCTCTCTGCAATCTCTCGCACAGTCGTATGACGATCTGATTCAATTATGACTTTGATTTGGTCATCATCATCTTCAATTGGTCTACCAGAACGTTGGTCATCTTTGAGTGAAAAATCTCCAGAACGGAATTTCTTAAACCAATTCTGACAACTGCGTTCTGTTAAGCAGCCAACACCGTAAACTTCACATATCTCTTTGTGAACCTCAGCAGCTTTTTTGCCTTTACGGAAATAAAAAAGCAAAATATGTCGAAAATGTTCGTTTTTGCACTCCATGGTAAAATTGACACTGTACTAACAGGCGTGAACAAAATTAAACTTGATTTGCTCCTAAAGTAAGCTTAGAGTGACAGCTATCAAATGTCAAAAGAAAAAGAAACATAACATTGACAATACCGACATAACATTGACATAACGCCATCTTCTTGTAAAAACCGAAATTACTTTCTTGCCAACCCGGTTGGCGTGTGAAATGAAACTATTTTTTTTTATACAAACAATAAACTTTAATCAATTATATATTTTCCATTTTGTTCGATGACCTTCTTCCATCTTTCTGGCAACTTCATGATTCCGTGCTCATAGAACTTCTGGCCCTTATTAGCACAAAACTGGACCAAATGCGATTGCAGGTCATCATCATTGGCGAAAGTTTTACCATTCAAAGAGTTTTGCAAACTTCGAAATAAATGAAAATCTGATGGTGCAAGATCGGGGCTGTAGGGTGGATGTGACATCACTTCCCAACCAAGGTTCAATAATTTTTCACGCGTTACCAAAGATGTGTGTGGTCTAGCGTTGTCGTGGTGGAACACGATTCCCTTACGATTTGCCAATTCTGGCCGTTTTTCTTTGATTGCTTCCTCCAGTTTCATTAGTTGTTGACAGTAAACATCTGAATTGATGGTTTGGTTCCTTGGAAGCAGCTCAAAATACACAACACCTTTAAAATCCCACCAAATTGACAACATAAGCTTCTTTTGATGCAGTTCAGCTTTCGATGTGGTTTGTGCTGGTTCATCACGCTTAGACCATGATCTTTTTCGATTGATATTGTTGTAAACTATCCATTTTTCATCACCAGTGATGATTCGTTTCAAAAAAGGATCCATTTCATTGCGTTTCAGATGCATATCGCAAATATTGATTCGTTGTGTTAAGTGAATCTCTTTCAATTCATGTGGAATCCAAATATCGAGCTTTTTTACGAGTCCAAGACGTTTTAAGTGATTTTCAATTGTTGTGTGTGATGCATTTAACCTCTCTGCAATCTCTCGCACAGTCGTATGACGATCTGATTCAATTATGACTTTGATTTGGTCATCATCAACTTCAATTGGTCTACCAGAACGTTGGTCATCTTTGAGTGAAAAATCTCCAGAACGGAATTTCTTAAACCAATTCTGACAACTGCGTTCTGTTAAGCAGCCAACACCGTAAACTTCACATATCTCTTTGTGAACCTCAGCTGCTTTTTTGCCTTTACGGAAATAAAAAAGCAAAATATGTCGAAAATGTTCGTTTTTGCACTCCATGGTAAAATTGACACTGTACTAACAGGCGTGAACAAAATTAAACTTGATTTGCTCCTAAAGTAAGCTTAGAGTGACAGCTATCAAATGTCAAAAGAAAAAGAAACATAACATTGACAATACCGACATAACATTGACATAACGCCATCTTCTTGTAAAAACCGAAATTACTTTCTTGCCAACCCGGTTGGCAAGAAAGTAATTTCGGTTTTTTAGTGTGAAATGAAACTATTTTTTTTTATACAAACAATAAACTTTAATCAATTATATATTTTCCATTTTGTTCGATGACCTTCTTCCATCTTTCTGGCAACTTCATGATTCCGTGCTCATAGAACTTCTGGCCCTTATTAGCACAAAACTGGACCAAATGCGATTGCAGGTCATCATCATTGGCGAAAGTTTTACCATTCAAAGAGTTTTGCAAACTTCGAAATAAATGAAAATCTTATGGTGCAAGATCGGGGCTGTAGGGTGGATGTGACATCACTTCCCAACCAAGGTTCAATAATTTTTCACGCGTTACCAAAGATGTGTGTGGTCTAGCGTTGTCGTGGTGGAACACGATTCCCTTACGATTTGCCAATTCTGGCCGTTTTTCTTTGATTGCTTCCTCCAGTTTCATTAGTTGTTGACAGTAAACATCTGAATTGATGGTTTGGTTCCTTGGAAGCAGCTCAAAATACACAACACCTTTAAAATCCCACCAAATTGACAACATAAGCTTCTTTTGATGCAGTTCAGCTTTCGATGTGGTTTGTGCTGGTTCATCACGCTTAGACCATGATCTTTTTCGATTGATATTGTTGTAAACTATCCATTTTTCATCACCAGTGATGATTCGTTTTAAAAAAGGATCCATTTCATTGCGTTTCAGATGCATATCGCAAATATTGATTCGTTGTGTTAAGTGAATCTCTTTCAATTCATGTGGAATCCAAATATCGAGCTTTTTTACGAGTCCAAGACGTTTTAAGTGATTTTCAATTGTTGTGTGTGATGCATTTAACCTCTCTGCAATCTCTCGCACAGTCGTATGACGATCTGATTCAATTATGACTTTGATTTGGTAATCATCAACTTCAATTGGTCTACCAGAACGTTGGTCATCTTTGAGTGAAAAATCTCCAGAACGGAATTTCTTAAACCAATTCTGACAACTGCGTTCTGTTAAGCAGCCAACACCGTAAACTTCACATATCTCTTTGTGAACCTCAGCAGCTTTTTTGCCTTTACGGAAATAAAAAAGCAAAATATGTCGAAAATGTTCGTTTTTGCACTCCATGGTAAAATTGACACTGTACTAACAGGCGTGAACAAAATTAAACTTGATTTGCTCCTAAAGTAAGCTTAGAGTGACAGCTATCAAATGTCAAAAGAAAAAGAAACATAACATTGACAATACCGACATAACATTGACATAACGCCATCTTCTTGTAAAAACCGAAATTACTTTCTTGCCAACCCGGTTGGCAAGAAAGTAATTTCGGTTTTTTAGTGTGAAATGAAACTATTTTTTTTTATACAAACAATAAACTTTAATCAATTATATATTTTCCATTTTGTTCGATGACCTTCTTCCATCTTTCTGGCAACTTCATGATTCCGTGCTCATAGAACTTCTGGCCCTTATTAGCACAAAACTGGACCAAATGCGATTGCAGGTCATCATCATTGGCGAAAGTTTTACCATTCAAAGAGTTTTGCAAACTTCGAAATAAATGAAAATCTGATGGTGCAAGATCGGGGCTGTAGGGTGGATGTGACATCACTTCCCAACCAAGGTTCAATAATTTTTCACGCGTTACCAAAGATGTGTGTGGTCTAGCGTTGTCGTGGTGGAACACGATTCCCTTACGATTTGCCAATTCTGGCCGTTTTTCTTTGATTGCTTCCTCCAGTTTCATTAGTTGTTGACAGTAAACATCTGAATTGATGGTTTGGTTCCTTGGAAGCAGCTCAAAATACACAACACCTTTAAAATCCCACCAAATTGACAACATAAGCTTCTTTTGATGCAGTTCAGCTTTCGATGTGGTTTGTGCTGGTTCATCACGCTTAGACCATGATCTTTTTCGATTGATATTGTTGTAAACTATCCATTTTTCATCACCAGTGATGATTCGTTTCAAAAAAGGATCCATTTCATTGCGTTTCAGATGCATATCGCAAATATTGATTCGTTGTGTTAAGTGAATCTCTTTCAATTCATGTGGAATCCAAATATTGAGCTTTTTTACGAGTCCAAGAGGTTTTAAGTGATTTTCAATTGTTGTGTGTGATGCATTTAACCTCTCTGCAATCTCTCGCACAGTCGTATGACGATCTGATTCAATTATGACTTTGATTTGGTCATCATCAACTTCAATTGGTCTACCAGAACGTTGGTCATCTTTGAGTGAAAAATCTCCAGAACGGAATTTCTTAAACCAATTCTGACAACTGCGTTCTGTTAAGCAGCCAACACCGTAAACTTCACATATCTCTTTGTGAACCTCAGCAGCTTTTTTGCCTTTACGGAAATAAAAAAGCAAAATATGTCGAAAATGTTCGTTTTTGCACTCCATGGTAAAATTGACACTGTACTAACAGGCGTGAACAAAATTAAACTTGATTTACTCCTAAAGTAAGCTTAGAGTGACAGCTATCAAATGTCAAAAGAAAAAGAAACATAACATTGACAATACCGACATAACATTGACATAACGCCATCTTCTTGTAAAATTGTTAAACTATCCATTTTTCATCACCAGTGATGATTCGTTTTAAAAAAGGATCCATTTCATTGCGTTTCAGATGCATATCGCAAATATTGATTCGTTGTGTTAAGTGAATCTCTTTCAATTCATGTGGAATCCAAATATCGAGCTTTTTTACGAGTCCAAGACGTTTTAAGTGATTTTCAATTGTTGTGTGTGATGCATTTAACCTCTCTGCAATCTCTCGCACAGTCGTATGACGATCTGATTCAATTATGACTTTGATTTGGTCATCATCAACTTCAATTGGTCTACCAGAACGTTGGTCATCTTTGAGTGAAAAATCTCCAGAACGGAATTTCTTAAACCAATTCTGACAACTGCGTTCTGTTAAGCAGCCAACACCGTAAACTTCACATATCTCTTTGTGAACCTCAGCAGCTTTTTTGCCTTTACGGAAATAAAAAAGCAAAATATGTCGAAAATGTTTGTTTTTGCACTCCATGGTAAAATTGACACTGTACTAACAGGCGTGAACAAAATTAAACTTGATTTGCTCCTAAAGTAAGCTTAGAGTGACAGCTATCAAATGTCGAAAGAAAAAGAAACATAACATTGACAATACCGACATAACATTGACATAACGCCATCTTCTTGTAAAAACCGAAATTACTTTCTTGCCAACCCGGTTGGCAAGAAAGTAATTTCGGTTTTTTAGTGTGAAATGAAACTATTTTTTTTTATACAAACAATAAACTTTAATCAATTATATATTTTCCATTTTGTTCGATGACCTTCTTCCATCTTTCTGGCAACTTCATGATTCCGTGCTCATAGAACTTCTGGCCCTTATTAGCACAAAACTGGACCAAATGCGATTGCAGGTCATCATCATTGGCGAAAGTTTTACCATTCAAAGAGTTTTGCAAACTTCGAAATAAATGAAAATCTTATGGTGCAAGATCGGGGCTGTAGGGTGGATGTGACATCACTTCCCAACCAAGGTTCAATAATTTTTCACGCGTTACCAAAGATGTGTGTGGTCTAGCGTTGTCGTGGTGGAACACGATTCCCTTACGATTTGCCAATTCTGGCCGTTTTTCTTTGATTGCTTCCTCCAGTTTCATTAGTTGTTGACAGTAAACATCTGAATTGATGGTTTGGTTCCTTGGAAGCAGCTCAAAATACACAACACCTTTAAAATCCCACCAAATTGACAACATAAGCTTCTTTTGATGCAGTTCAGCTTTCGATGTGGTTTGTGCTGGTTCATCACGCTTAGACCATGATCTTTTTCGATTGATATTGTTTTAAACTATCCATTTTTCATCACCAGTGATGATTCGTTTTAAAAAAGGATCCATTTCATTGCGTTTCAGATGCATATCGCAAATATTGATTCGTTGTGTTAAGTGAATCTCTTTCAATTCATGTGGAATCCAAATATCGAGCTTTTTTACGAGTCCAAGACGTTTTAAGTGATTTTCAATTGTTGTGTGTGATGCATTTAACCTCTCTGCAATCTCTCGCACAGTCGTATGACGATCTGATTCAATTATGACTTTGATTTGGTCATCATCAACTTCAATTGGTCTACCAGAACGTTGGTCATCTTTGAGTGAAAAATCTCCAGAACGGAATTTCTTAAACCAATTCTGACAACTGCGTTCTGTTAAGCAGCCAACACCGTAAACTTCACATATCTCTTTGTGAACCTCAGCAGCTTTTTTGCCTTTACGGAAATAAAAAAGCAAAATATGTCGAAAATGTTTGTTTTTGCACTCCATGGTAAAATTGACACTGTACTAACAGGCGTGAACAAAATTAAACTTGATTTGCTCCTAAAGTAAGCTTAGAGTGACAGCTATCAAATGTCGAAAGAAAAAGAAACATAACATTGACAATACCGACATAACATTTACATAACGCCATCTTCTTGTAAAAACCGAAATTACTTTCTTGCCAACCGGGTTGGCAATTTCGGTTTTTTAGTGTGAAATGAAACTATTTTTTTTTATACAAACAATAAACTTTAATCAATTATATATTTTCCATTTTGTTCGATGACCTTCTTCCATCTTTCTGGCAACTTCATGATTCCGTGCTCATAGAACTTCTGGCCCTTATTAGCACAAAACTGGACCAAATGCGATTGCAGGTCATCATCATTGGCGAAAGTTTTACCATTCAAAGAGTTGCAAACTTCGAAATAAATGAAAATCTGATGGTGCAAGATCGGGGCTGTAGGGTGGATGTGACATCACTTTCCAACCAAGGTTCAATAATTTTTCACGCGTTACCAAAGATGTGTGTGGTCTAGCGTTGTCGTGGTGGAACACGATTCCCTTACGATTTGCCAATTCTGGCCGTTTTTCTTTGATTGCTTCCTCCAGTTTCATTAGTTGTTGTTGACAGTAAACATCTGAATTGATGGTTTGGTTCCTTGGAAGCAGCTCAAAATACACAACACCTTTAAAATCCCACCAAATTGACAACATAAGCTTCTTTTGATGCAGTTCAGCTTTCGATGTGGTTTGTGCTGGTTCATCACGCTTAGACCATGATCTTTTTCGATTGATATTTTTGTAAACTATCCATTTTTCATCACCAGTGATGATTCGTTTCAAAAAAGGATCCATTTCATTGCGTTTCAGATGCATATCGCAAATATTGATTCGTTGTGTTAAGTGAATCTCTTTCAATTCATGTGGAATTCAAATATCGAGCTTTTTTACGAGTCCAAGACGTTTTAAGTGATTTTCAATTGTTGTGTGTGATGCATTTAACCTCTCTGCAATCTCTCGCACAGTCGTATGACGATCTGATTCAATTATGACTTTGATTTGGTCATCATCAACTTCAATTGGTCTACCAGAACGTTGGTCATCTTTGAGTGAAAAATCTCCAGAACGGAATTTCTTAAACCAATTCTGACAACTGCGTTCTGTTAAGCAGCCAACACCGTAAACTTCACATATCTCTTTGTGAACCTCAGCTGCTTTTTTGCCTTTACGGAAATAAAAAAGCAAAATATGTCGAAAATGTTCGTTTTTGCACTCCATGGTAAAATTGACACTGTACTAACAGGCGTGAACAAAATTAAACTTGATTTGCTCCTAAAGTAAGCTTAGAGTGACAGCTATCAAATGTCAAAAGAAAAAGAAACATAACATTGACAATACCGACATAACATTGACATAACGCCATCTTCTTGTAAAATCCGAAATTACTTTCTTGCCAACCCAATAAGTCATTGTGATGTGTGACACATGATGTGTTTTGTTTTCGTGGTTGATAATTATGAAATAGACGATGGTGTCTATACACACAACCATTTTCGCCGCATTTCATGTCCAATCTACTCGCCCATTCGGGTGATTGTAAACATGTGCGATATAGGTTATGGCATTTTACAGTACCCCATCGTTCATTCAGGTTCATGGCAGCAAATGTTTTACAGACTTCCAAGCTTTGGCAAGTTCCTTCACACGCTTTGCTCTGTGTGCCTTCAATCGCAGACACTGCTTGCATTGGTGGCATTTAAAAATGTCTTTTGTTTATTTTCCGATTTATTCGGCATGAATGTTATAGGCGATACATCGGAAGCTGCTAATGCCAATTCGTACAACCAGTCGCTAAGATGGATGATATTTACGCATTCAATATGCCTTTTGTAAATTCCCCAGTTTAGTTTAATGCTCGCTGGTAGTTTGCTAACTAGCTCTTTAAGCAGGCTTGGATTATTTAGATATTCTTGTAAATTGTTTGTCTGCGTGATTGCGCATACATTTTGCACAAATAAAACAAAACTAACAAGAGTATCAAATTTATCTGCCTTCAGTAGCGGCTCACTTCGAATCTTCTCTAGTAATGAATCGATTATTCTGTCTGGTTTACCAAAGAGCATTCTTAATGTTTCGATTATACTCGGGACCTGTTCTGGATACAACAATCGAAATCTCACTGCCTCGTGAGCAGGACCTTTGAGACAGCTTTGAAGCCTTACTTGATTTTTATTGTTGTATACCCGCAAACGTTTGTTGTGTTCTCGAACGCGTTGATAAAAAGAGGCCACTCTTCTGGATGACCATTGAAAATATGAAGCTCCATAGGTATTACCTGCCGTGATGCTATTTGACGCCCTTTTAGCATTTTAGCTACTATCGGTAAGCGCTCTTGCTTCTTCATGGTGATTGTCTCTTCGGGTTTTTTCAAACCAATGTTATTACGAATGTCGAGGTTGGTCTTGAATGTTTCGAGCCAATTATTGTTTAGATCTACGGCACGCCCGTGTCTTTGTAATTGATCAGGCTTCTTTTCTTTTTCATCTACTTCTACGTTTTTCAGCCAGTCACTAATTTTTTGCACAGATAAGGATTGATTGGAACTTCGACTGGATCGCGGCATTTCTTCTTCAAGTATTTGATACTTTTTCATGATGTAATCCTTGTCCCTCTGTTCGCGTAGAATATGTTCCCCCTCCAGTTGCTTAAGCCTCAACGAAACTTGTCTTGTGGAGGACAACGACGATGCGCTGGACTTTTGAGGTTGGGGTGGGATTGGCCCTAAGCAGTTTGTTGTTTTGCTAAGTGGAACTGAGGTTTCTGTTGTATTGCGTTGGTGACCGGTCACGGGTGACATCATTCTTTGGTAGTGTTGGCTTAGAGTTTCCTTGTGGGATTGCCTTCGACGTTCGCTGTTTTGAGGATGTCAATTGTTGTTGCATATTTTGTGAGGGGGCCCGTTCGGTTTCCTTCTCACATTTCGCGCATGTAAATTCTTCATCGTCGATGTCACTTGTTACACCTACACATTTTTGGTGGAACCATTGATTGCAAGCATCACACTGTACCATGTTGTCTACGTTGTCGGGTTCGTCGCATTGCTGACAATTGTTTTGCGAAGTAGTATCGATTGATGGCGTAGTAGATTGCATAGTTTTCTTTAGCCCTAACCTATCTTTCTGTGATTTGGACATAACTTACAAGTTATAAGACGGACCTCAACGTTCCATTCCCTTGACAGTTTACCCTAGCGTTATGGGTTGCAGAGCGTTTCTTCTTCTAACTTATGGCAATGATCAGCTTCTGCACGACTCTTGAGTGCGTTAGGTGTGCACCTCGGATATTATGTGTAGTTCTGGAAATTGGTCTTATACCAATGTTGTGTGCGCACGTGTTGCTGTGCTCTCGGCTATTTCTTCTACTTGCTGCAGACTATGGAATCGGGCGAAGGCGTGCGCACCCACGCGATACTGTTGGATTAGCAAATTTTCCCTCGATGTTGGTTCAGTTAACCAGATTTTGTGTTAACCAATTTTTTAGAATGTTGTGGAGCCATTTGAGAGACAAGACTTCGCCTTTTTAAGTAAATTTATTAATTTAAAATTAAAAATTAAAGTAATATTCAGTTAATGAAGGTAAGCACACTACAATGAAATTTACGTAGAGAAAAATATGATTAATAAAATGAAAAACTAAAAAATTGCTTTTGATCGTCCTTCTTATCACACGGCAGCCACGTCCTCGTTTTCAAAAATAAAAATGGCGACGCGGCTTCCCCTTTACTGCTTGAAGTTTGTTGCTGTTTAAGGTTGAATTTAGGGTCTGGTTACAGTTGCATTATAATTTTTGCCTTAACAATGCAGGACGAAATCCACCCTAGGGGGTCAAAGAGACGCGCGATTGTTTATAGGATGGTCCATTTTGAAACCACTTTGAAAACCAGCTGAAAGAAGTAGGTTCGAAACTTGTTCAAATTTTTCTTTAGCTGCTTGGATGGAATCTACACCAGACACGAGATCATCAATGTACATATCCTTCCATATCATTTGAGCTGCTAGTGAATATGTGGCCGTTTCGTCATCAGCGAGCTTTTGCAGCGTACGAGTCGCCAGATAGGGAACAGGAGATGTGCCAAACATTAAGACCTTTGCCTTGAAAAGTTTGATTGGAGTTGTTGGATCCTCTCGCCAATATAGGATTTGGCAGTATGCATCATCTGGATGAATCTGGATCTGCCGATACATCTTCTCGATGTCTGCTGTAAAGGTAATTTTGTTTGTTAGTATTCTTGTATAAATTTATTGTAATCCTTATAAAGTGATGGGTTGGTAAGCAGTCTTTTTTCCTGCCTATAGAACACACTTAGGCTATTTGGGTTGAAATGACATTTTGTAAAAAATGTTCCTCGCAAGCATTTTCTTCTTCAGTTAGGGCCTTTTCGAATCGTGATTCCTCAATTTCCCAAACTTCCTTAATTGCGTGTCTATATCGGAAAATTGGGTGAACACTAGAATTGAGGGTGGTGTTTCGAGGGTAGCTTTACCTAATATTACCCCGCCAAACTGGGTACACCTGGCGACTCGGCAAATACCCTGTTAAGGTTTTATAAACGTAACCTCGTGTCGAAGTTCTAAATTCTGAATATTTGGAACCCAGGTTGAGTTCAAAAAAGTTTTGACAGCAACCATTTTTAACTTGGTATAAGACTTGGACATCAAAGAACGTTTTATGTTTTTTCAACCTTAAAAGTTGTATCGCTAATTCGGTGATCAAAGTTGCTTGTGATCCGGGATCAAGCAAAGCTCGCAAGCTAATATAGTCGCCATTAGCAGATTTCACTTTGACGATAGCTGTTGCCAAAAAAATTTGTGTGTTGTTATGGTCGTTAGTGTGGAAGCAGTTTGCCGATGACTGTTGTTCATCAGAAGTATGAAATGAAGCTGCATTTGGATTGATTTGGGTTGATATGTAGTGTGTTTGATATTGGTATTTGTTCTGTGTGTTTGGGTTTTGGAGCATAAATGTTTTGTTATCATTATTTGGGTAGATATGAGTGGATGGTTGCGACGATTCTTGAGACGGGAATAATTGGTTAGTGTTGTGTATTTGATTAGAGTAAGAGAATAATTGCTGTGTGCTGTAATTTGGTTGTAACTGATTAGAAGGGAAAGCTGATTGTGGGTGAGGGTTATACAGATTTGAATTATGGTTTGTGTCAAAATGAAGCATGGAATTGTGACGCTTTTTGCAAAAATGGCAGGATTTGTTACTTGGACAATTATTTGTTTTGTGGCTATAGGCCAAACAATTGAAATAATTACCTAACTGTTTAACAACACGCTGCCTGGTTCTTACATCCATATTTAAAAATTTGTTTCAGGCTCGCAATGAATGAATACCTTCGTGGAAAACCTTGCAACTGAAATTTTCCTTTGCTACCGTATTGGATTGGTAGGCGTTCTTGTGAGACCTTTTTTGTGTTGGGGGGTTTGTGTTTTGTTGTTGATCCACATCTCTAGTGTTCGAAATTTTGTTTCTAAAAACTCCGAAAATTCTTTGAAAGTAGGAATTTCCTTGTTTGTCCCCAGAGAAGACTCCCACGATGACTGAGTTGATTTCGGAAGTTTTTTAACAACAAAAAAATGATAATTACATCCCAATGCTGCACTGGCAAGTCAAGATACTTCAGTGAATGTAAAATTTTCGTCGAGTTATGCAAAACTCTAAGATTCTGCTCCGACGATTGGCAAATCATAAAACAACTTCAATTCCTGGTTCACCTAAATCCGTTTGAAATCATAGCGGGATTTTAAAAGTTCGCACGCTTGTAATGTACCAGCACTTTCTTTACAGCATGATTTTAAATAATGTAGTTTTTCTATTTTAGATAAAGATATGTTGCTGTGTACGAGTGAAATGAACTGGTCGTGGAATGAACGCCAGTTCTCATATTCACCTGTAAATTAAGGCGGATGGAGTTTTGGAAGGTGAACCTCATGGGACCTCTTAGACTCTGACGGATGTGAACACGCTTCAGGTTTTGTTTGAGTGAATGTTTAAAGTTTCTGCAGCGCATCTAAAAGTTGTGACTTGTACAGAACGTAGACTTCTTTTGCCTCATCATGAGTAAAATTTAATTGCTCCAAAACTTCTTTCTCAATCTTCTTATTACCATAAATTACCTCATATCTTATTTCAATATTCGATAAATTAATTTCCAAGAGATCGAGGAGCGTCCTAATTTAATTTTTCGTACGGCGAGTAGGGCTCTTGGTCTTCTTAAAATTTTCAAAGTCTTTTGAGACTTGGTTGCAGGTTTTTACAAATAAATTTGATACACCCATTTATTTTAATAATTTGAGAAAATACTATTGTGTATATTGTATGTGTAGGTGCATATAAGTGACGAGCAAATTGTACTCACTTTGATTTTCATCTTCAAAATTATTGTTTCCTGGATATCCCTCTTTAATAGCTCTGCATTAGAATCCTTTTGTTGAGTCCCACTCCGTGAATTTCTTCATTTCCAGCTCTGATTCCTCTGATTCTTCACTAGCAATTTGTATTTATTAAATGTTTTTTTTTATTTATGGGGCCACGCACTGATTTAATTATTTAATTTTAAATGGTTTTTATAAATTTAACACCATAAATTATTTGCTGATTATTTTCTTCTATGGCTCAGAAGGACCAACATGTGCAAGCCGTTAATCCGGTTAAGAAGTTAAATTTTGCTTTTAAAGAAATAAACTGCTTATAAAAACAGTGTCGAGAAAAATACTGTCTATTGCAAAATACAATATAAACTGAGTAAAATAAAACAACTGCCTTTTCAACGTTATAAAATAGAGTTTTTTTATTCTTGAATGTTTTGCTATTTATACATAATATACATGACGTTTTTTGATTGTGATATTTATTGCATGATATAACATATGCACATATTTCAATAATTTGTGTTTACTTTGACATTTTTAGTACAAGTTTTTGTTTGTTTACATGTCCAGTATTTGCTCAGTTTATTATTTTACATCTCAAACAATACGAGTATAAGTAATAATATTAATAATAATGTGAAACAGCTGCAACACCTTCTCCGATGCGTCGCTGAAACCGTGCTATTCTATGTGGTTCTTTATGCCAACTGTCTTGACCCACCTTGAGATCTGTATTTTGTTTATAGCGGAAAAGTCGCTGTAAAGGTTGTTCCATTCCTCGGAGCATTTCAGAATTCAGAGGAGCTTCATAATAAATTTTGCTCGGAAAATACATGGTGATATCCATTGCTTGGGGTCAAACAGTCGGGCAATTGGTGACAAAACAAAACGTTTTATCGGCTGTGAGTCCTCTGAAGGTGTAGACCGAACGCAAAAGTCGTCCGCTTTAAGAAGCCAATGAATGGCCAACGTTTTAATTCTGTCTGATTCGTCCGATGGTACTGCAACCGATAACTCTCGATCCTGGATTGCAATTTCCTGCAGCAGCTCTTACGCCTTCGCCGTCCATTTCCGCAAAGTAAAAGTCTTTTGAGCTCCGCTTCTTCGATGCTGTCAGCTCCAGAAACAGGTCGTCAACATAAATTTCTGAACGGATTATTTTCGTTGCTTTTGGCTATAGAGCTTCCGATATTTTTGCTGCTTCCAATAATGTCCGAATCGCAAGATAAGGCGCTGACGCTGTACCGAACGTCACCGTTTTGAGACGAAACACCTTCAATTCGTCGGTTGCTATCTTACTCCAAAAGATAGTTCCATCACCCGTATCTGACGGTACATTTTCCCGATGTTCGCTGAGAGATAGAAACGGTATCGTCTCCATCGTAAAATGATATCGGTGACATTGTCTTGTAAGGCAGTTCCAGTCATCAGATGATCATTCAGCGAGGATCCATTAGATGTCCTAAATGATCCATCAAAAACAACTCTCACCTTTGTTGTGGAACTGCTCTCTTTTACAACGACATGATATGGAAGAAAACAGTGACCTCTCGATATGTTGTATTCATCTACTTCGCTCATGTGACCAAGCTGCCGATACTCCTCAAGACATGAAACATATTGTTCGTGTAGTTGGTGATCTGCGGCTAAACGTTTTTCCAGTGATCTAAAACGTTGGAGAGCTCCTTCTCGCGACCCGCCTAATAAAGGATGAAGTTTTTCCTTGAACGAAAGGGCTACTTGATAGTGTCTATCTGCCATCTGCGTTACGTTCTTCATGAAATGCTCTTCACAAGCTGTTTCTTCCGAGGAGCAACTGCGTTCAAATGGAGTTTCTTCCAGTTCCCAGAATTTTCGGAGAGCAGTATCGAGGACATAAGTTTGGAAAAGTGCTATGATTATTCCAGTCTGAACATGTGACCTGCCAAACAAGATCCACCCCAACTATGTGCTTTGAGCAAGCGGAATGCTCTTATCTTAATGACGCTTCAGATTTGGAAGTAGTATATCAGCCAAACGTGAGCCATCAGTGAGGAGCCCTCAATTGCTAACGTGAAGGGTTCGGGCCTGGAGATGCCCAGACAGTGACTTAAATACTAATGCTTTAGTCGTCGTTTTGAAGGATGTGTAATACGATTCCAACGTGACGTCCACAGCCCGTTTGCAAGTGCACTGTTGACCAACCCTAACCTGGACACCTCGAGCTCAGCGACTTCGGTTTTAGACGGAGAATTTGGACTGCAACTTCTGTAATGAATGAGGCGTCGGATCCTGAACCCGGAAAAGCCGGGAGCGGCAAACAGTTCCCCGAAGAATTCTTAACGTTCACAACGGCCGTAGCTAACAAAACTTGGGTGAGAGAGTCTTGTGTCGAGTGGTGAGTTCTAACGCTAGAGCTGGTTGAGGGTTCTTCACTTGCTGGATGGAATACAGTTGCTTCGCCGTTGAAAGTTGAGGTGGCATATGTTTGTGTATTGTTTGGGTAAGAGAGTGAACATTGATTTGTGTTGTTTGTCCTTGAAGAGTAAGTTTGAAAACTATATGGTTGTTTTGTGTGGTGGAAGAATTATTATATCGGATTTTGCATATAGGGAACATGATTTGGACTTTGTGTAATAAATAATGGTGTGGTTGTTGACAATAATGACACCTACGGACTAGGATATTGTTGGGATGAACGACTATAGGCTAAAAAATTAAAACATAGACCTAATCTTTTGACATTCTGATATTTTTCAGAAATGCTCATCCTTAAAAACTTGCTATATTTACAAAGCTTGCAGGTGAATTTCGAGGTATTTGATTGAGAGTGAAACGAATTTCGCTGCGATGTCCTTTTTGAAGAATCTACGGATGACGTGTTCTGCCGATAATTGACTGCCTCTAGCGTACGGAATCTCGTTTCTAGAAATTTAGTAAATTTCGTAAAGTTTAGAAGATCCTTGCTGTTTTCCTTGGAACCTAGTTTATCTTCCCAAAGCTGTTGTGTTTTCGAAGGAAGTATACAATGTATACTAAAACGACATCCCAGTATTTGACCGGCAAATTCAGATTTTCCAAGCTGTGCACCACTTCCGTTGACATGTCTAAAAGTTCTTTCATGTATTCAGCTCTGAATTATAGTTGATAAATTGAACAAACACTTGAGTTGAGTGTTCACCAGAAACCGTTGATGATCATACCTATCTTGAAGAATAGCCATACCTTAGCATAATTGCTGTTAGCAATAACCAAATGCGGTAAAAGTTTTTCAGCTTCTCTAGATACGCTCGTCTTGAGGTAGTGCGTCTTTTGAATATCCGACAGAAATGAATTGTGATGCATAAGAGACACAAACAAATCGGGGAAACAACGCTAAGACTCATAGCTCCCCGAGAAAACCGGCACTGGAATGTTATTCAGCCTTAAATTTGCATTATGGGATGGTTTTGTGCCCGCCGAGTCCATGTTAGTGACACTCGTATTGGCACTGTCACTTGCTTTCACCTTTTCGATGGTATCTGAAGGTCCCCACGATATTCGAAATAAAGCTCCCAAATTTGCTCGTAAGTAGCCTCAATTTCAGAAAGCTTATCGTCTTCCTTGAGCTCACTAATACACTTTTCATATATTTCAGCCGCTGAATCCAATGTTTTCTCTAAAAGGGATAAGCCTGTCAAATAATTCGCCGTACGCGTATTAGAACCTCTCTTGGAGAAATTTGAAACGTCCTTTTCGAGTTGTGAAAGAACTCGGGATAACAACGTGGGTTTCATAATTAATTTTAAGCTCTTTTAAATGTATTTACAGTATAGACCACACAAAGTAAATAAAATTCACTTACTTGTGATCGATTTTCCAGATGTTCGTCCAAAGTCCACCAGTTTGCTTTGCTGCGCACAGGAACTTTAAAAAAGCACATACGAAGGAGCAAAATCCAGCGATGTCCAATCAGCAAACTCAAAAATTTTAAAAGTGTTCAAAATATCCGCACAAATCGCGAGGTTGCAAAATTATGAAAACCTAAATCCGGTTCGATAGGATCAAATGTTTTTTCGATGAACTCAAAGGAAAAACGCTATATATATATATATAACCGATCAGTTCAAACTTTAGGTCCTTAAAAAAAAGGTTCTGTGTTCATAAACGGAATCTCGATCCGCTACAAGAAATTAATAAAAACTCTTCATGTAAACGTTACAAATACACTTTATTTTGTGTTTTATTTCATGATTTATAATATCTTTTACAATCAGACTTTATAGCAATTCATAGAGAATTCCTTTTAGACTTTATAGCAACTTATAGAGAATTCCCTTTGGGAAATTTATTGATTGTGGTTGATTTTACATCAGTGACCTCCTATTGCCGTCATCGAAGACAGTTCCATTGGAATCCGAAACGACCAAATGAAAATGCCATTTATATCCAAATGCTTTATTCTCTTAATGTTCACATTGGCATGGGCAGAAGGATTGTCGAAAGAGGGGGAAAACTTTTTATTTAAGTGGGAAGCAGAAGAGTTACTTGAACCAAAAAATCCATTTCTGAACTGAATTTGAGGGTGAAGAAAGACGTTTCTTTTCTATATCGTTCCACTTCTGCCACACAAAATCCAATTGCTACGTATTGGAGGTAGAGCTAAACAAAATATTACATTGAGATAACAGTAAACGAGAATTTGAAAGACAGAAAAATGCCCAACATAAGAGCAATTGCATAAGTTCAGGATGCGTAAACATGCCGGCTTATAAATTACAGTTCTTTTAAGAATGCGCACAGCCAATGAAAGAGCACTTTTAATAGCAAAAATGGCCATCAGAAAGGGAATTCCATTCCGTTTAAATGGCGATTTGATTTCATTTAAGAAAAATATGTAAAATTAAGGAGAAAGAAATGGAGGCACAAAAATGGAATTTCTTACAGATAAATAACCCAAATGTGATTTGCAAGAGAAGAATTAAAAAAATGGCGGTATAATTTAACTTAAGGATACGTAATATGAAAGAAAACGGAATAAAAGCAAAGAATGTAATTTTTACAGGTTACACCACAACGGTTAAATCAACGACCAAATCCTCCACCACAGAGATATGAGGACAGAAGGAGATAAAATCCAAATATACAAGTACAGTGTAATTGTCAACCATGCCAAGAAGCAATAGAAGTGGATAACTCTGGTCAATACATGCGACCAACGCTAGAAAACACGCAAACCCCTCCAAGGAACAACTTCTAACAGTCTTAACAGTACTATAACGTATTCAGAGGAGACCAATGAGCTGCAAAACGTGAAAGAATCCCGTCATCAAGAAACTACAAGACAAAAGAGGTACAACGAGTAAATCAGATCAAAGATGAAGACCTACAATCACTCGCTCTGCATGCTGATACCACCTATGAAACAGGAAATACTTTTTTAGGAGAGTAAGCAGATACCATGTCTCCAAAGACGTTGCCAAAAAACTGGTAAGTCCGTTAACATTTTAATTGATACAGGCTTGGCAAATAATTACATTAGTTCTAAGTGCAAAATAGGAGAATCAATACCTAAAAACCAGCATTGTTTAAAACGCTTCATGGATGTTCTTTGACTAAAGCTAAGAAAGTTATTACATTATTTAATCATAATTTAGTATTTTTTAGAAACTGAAGCTTCAGAGGAATTCGCATGCTTTCGGGTGAACATAGCCTTAGGGTCATGAAAACGCAAATTCACCTTTTTGAGTATAAACTCACATATAAATATAAAAACAAAGAAATTAGTGAACAAAGAGTTGCTACAACAAAAACTAACGTTAAAAAAAGTGCTAGAAATATGAAAGCTAGCAGAGCAAACGAGAGACCAAGTAAAGCAAATTAATGAAAAAACAGATGAAGACATAATTACAATGGAAGATATAAACTATATGGACAGAAACATAAATAGAAAAGACGTAAATCAAAAAATGCAAATGCAAAAGATGCAAATCCGCGAATTCCCAAAGAAAGACAGTTAATTACGAAAATGAGGAGACAAGTGATGAAGAAAGTGAAGTCTCGTCTATGTTTACGGTTTCAAATATAGGCTTAATGCAGAATCACAAATCCAGTATACTCATGAGAAGAATTAGTTTCAGTATTGGAACAAAAAATAAAACTATTTCGGGTGTTGTTTATACTGGCGTGTGATCCAACGTCATGAATACAGAAGAATTTAATTTGTTTAAATCTAAAATTAAACGGCTTCGCTGGTAACTTAATTAAACCTATCGGCGTTGCCACTATTAGCTGTAAAAAAAACGTCGTATGCAAAGAACTTAAATTTGAGATAGTCAAAAAAAGTGTGCCAACAAAGCATCTTAAGAACTGAAATTGATTTATGTGAACAGGGAGGTTGGCGTCAAAACAAGTGTTTTGAATAAAGTGGTAACAATCGGCGGTGTAAAATGCGATAACCAAGAACAGCAGTTGCAATTGGAAAGTATCATGCAAAGCTTTATGGATATGTTTGACTGCGATGGAAAATTAACTAATCCATTACATTGAGGGAGACAAGTCGATAACTCCAGTTCAAGCTCGTCCACGGCGCATCGCTATATCTTCTAGAGAAGAATTAAAAATCGCATTAGGAGACCTGGAAAGAAGCAATATTATCAGCATAGTACACGAACATACTCCATGGGTAAGTAAACTAGTACTTGTGTGCCGAAAAAATAAGCTGCGAATTTGTCTCGACCTGAATAATCTCAACAAAGCCCTCAAGCGTAGCAACTACCAAATCCCCACTGTAGATGAGATTTTACCAAAGATTTAACATGCAAAATTTTTTTCGATATTTGATGCAAAAAATGTGTTCTGGCAAGTTGAGTTGGATGAGGAAAGTAGACATCTTACGATATTTTGGACACCACTTGGGCGATTTTGTTAGAATCGGTTACCATTTGGAGTATCACCGGCTCCGGAGGAATTAAAAAAAAACAACAACATGAGATAATAGAAGGCTTAGAGGAAGTAGAAGTTATTCCAGATGCCTTTTTGGTGTATGGGAAAGGTCGCACCGAAGAAGAGGCAATGAAAGACCATCGGATACTGTTTAAATTGCTTACTAGAATAAGAGAAACAAATTTTAAGCTTAATAAAAGCAAGTGTAGAATGTGTTTTTATGGGTTTTTACTTACTAATCAAGGTCTAGCTATTGATGAAGCTAAGGTAGAAGCCATAGAGAAAATGCCCAAGCCTCAGGATGTTAAGAGTACACATAGATTTGTAGTATTTTGCACGTATCTTTCCAGATTTTTGCCGAGCTTATCAGATATTGGCGAACCTTTAAGAAGAATTATTCGCGAAGAGAGGAAGTGGGGATGCAGCCAGGAACAAGATGAGTCATTTGAAAAATTAAAAATGCTTACTTTAAAGGCACCAATTTTAAAATACTTTGACTCAACCAAGCCGGTAACAATTCAGTGCAACGCAAGCTCCAAAGGGCTCGAAGCAGTGCTACTTCAAAACGATCGCCCGGTAGCATTTGCGTCAAGAGTTTTGACAGCTGCAGGGCAACAATACGCCCAAATCGAGAAAGAGGTACTGGCGATCGTGTTTGTCTGTAGAAAGTTCGACCAGTATATACAGGGTCCTCCAAAAATCAACGTCAAGCCGGATACTGGTGATAGGTCAAGTGGTATCGCCATCTACCGATCTTGTATCTTACAACAAAGTTTTAAACTATTTTCCTCCAGCGGCAATGCAAGCTCTACATTTTCTTACAAATGGTCTACTAATAAGACGGACATACGAGGGAGGGTCAATAAGTCCGTGACTTTTTGAATTTCTGACCTCTTTACTGAAACAGCAACACTGCTCCTGTCAACAGGCATATGTCAGTTGACTCCTGTCAAAATTTAAACTTGCTGCGTCTGTTAGTTTGTGTTTGACAGCTATTTTTATCAGACTACTCACTAATTTGAGGAGAAAATGGAAAAAAGTGAATTTCGTGTGCTTAACTTCACAGGAAGGTTTGGCGTTGTTTAATCGCAATATGGAGGAGTTTTTGCGCCGTTTTGTAACCGTGGACGAAACATGGATCCATCACAACACACCAGAGAACAAACAACAGTCAAAACAGTGGGTTTCTAAGGGTGAATCGGCGCCAAAGAAGACCTTGGCCTTCTTTGTCAGCCAATAAATTTATGGCGACTGTTTTTTGGGATGCACGCGGGATAATCCACATTGACTACCTTCAAAAGGGAAGAACAATCAATGGGGAATATTATGCCAACTTATTGGACCGATTCAATGACGATTTGAAAACAAAAACCGACCTCTTTGGCCAAGAAAAAAGTTATTTTCCACCAAGACAATGCAAGGGTGCACACATGTGCAGTTGCCATGGCAAAAATCCATGAATTGGGCAATGAATTGCTCCCTCATCCACCCTATTCTCCAGATTTGGCTCCGAGCGACTACTTCTTGTTCCCAAACCTGAAGAAATGGCTTGGTGGAAAAAGATTTGACTCCAATGATGAAGTCATCTCGCAAACAAAGGCCTATTTTGAGGACCTCGACAAATCATTTTTTTTGGAAGGGATAAAAAAATTGGAGAAGCGTTGGACAAAGTGTATAGAGCTCAAGGGAGACTACGTTGAAAAATAAAATTATTTTTTTTTATCAAAAAATCTGTGTTTTATTCCAAAAGTCACGGACTTATTGACCCACCCTCGTATCTTCTGGAGTTTTTTTTTATAACTTGCGCGCGCTCAAGGGATTTATGTACCCTTAAAATGTTTGCACAGCGCGGGTGATGGAAAATCAGGGAGGATGAAGAGAGAGGTACCGGTGAACGATGATTTTAAATGTTTGAAGGTTGTTTAGTTGAACTACTCTTTGAACAACTCATACTGAATTACGTACTAAATAGACCTACTAGTTACCAGAGGTCGCTCAACTCATCATACTTTTTCTCTAATGTGCCTATTCCCACTTCCTTATTATCTAACTTGCACTCATTCGTTCACTTCTTTTGCGACTCTCCTAGAGATAATCTCCCAATTGTGTCCAACAATTGTGCGAGAACCCCCGAATACCAGAAGAGCGCTTGCCCCCCTCAACATTATTGGTCCATAGCTCGCCGGATAATCAAAACAAGAAAACCAGATTTCAACAAATTATCACGCTATCAAAAGCTAACAAACAGCAGCAATTGACGTGCAGCAAAACTCCACATGTTTTCCAAGAAAGCTGATGAAGGAAAATACACTACACATCAACTTGGATTAAACAGGTGCGTGGAATATTTTTGATATTAGTGCCCAATATAAATACTATATACCTACCGCGATTGATCACACAGTGACCAGTGACTAATTTCATATATGAATTTCAATGTGCATTTGCGCAAACATTAATATACATATATATACATACAACATACACTTGATTAGACCGCAAAACACGTGTATATTTAAGTAACACAATTCATTGGCCAAGTAAGCACCGTTAATTAAACTTTTTTTCTACACTCGAAAATTGATAGTGATCAAAATTTTCTGCTTGTAAACCACGTGTTTTCGAATTCAGTTTTCCCCTCATAAAAGCCTTGCTTTTAATATGAATGTGTTAGATTCTTATATTTTTTCCACCGATCAGTTAGTCGAATTTTATGATTCTTTCAAAAAGAAGCCTATCGTAGATTTTTCTATTCCATATTTGGAAGCGCTAAAGATCGAATTAAAAGATCTATGGAAGGAAGTGAAAAATAACTATGCACTGTGTATTCGTTCCGATGATGCTACTGAGCATTCAAAAGAAGAGTTTCTGGAAGTCGTAAAATCTAAATACCATTCTTCATCCGAAACCTACATAGTTTGTCTTGGTGAAATAATAAATTCGATGCAAAAGTTGGCAATGATTGACAAAAGGCCAGTCAGTTCACCCTCAACCCTTCCTGCTGATACCAGTTCATCGCATTGTATTAAGTTACCACCTTGTGATACGGAAGTTTTTCATGGCAGCTACTTAGAATGGCCGGCCTTCAGAGACATGTTTACTGCAGTCTACATAAAGCACGATAAATTGAGTTCAGTGCAAAAACTTTTTCATCTTCGTGCCAAGACCAAAGGTGACGCATATAACATTGTCCGCAAGTTTCCACTTACCGATAAAAATTTCATATTAGCGTGGAATGCTCTGAAGGAACATTACGAAAATAAAAGAATCTTGGTCAATAACCAAATGAAAATCCTTTTCAATCTGCCCCATATTCCAGCTGAATCAGGAAAAGCGATTAAAAAGCTTCAAAGCGATATTGATGATTGTTGAGTTGCGCTCCAAACCCATGATATAGATACCTCCTCCTGGGATTCTATTATCACCTATTTATGCTAAAATCGTCTTCCTGAAACAACGTTGTCACTTTGGGAGCAATCATTGTCAAAGCCCACAGAGATAGCATCGTGGGATGAGATGAGCCTTTTTCTCTCAAATCGGTATCGTGTGCTTGAATCAGTTTCTGACATGAAGTTCTCCAATAAATCAAAGCCAACAGCCCCTAAATTAGAACAAACCCAAGTTGTACATTCAAAATATATTCGAAACCATCACACAAAAGTTATTAACAGCTGCAAAGTTTGTAAAGGGCAGCACCCTCTACGTCTTTGCCCTGAATTTTTAAATATGCAGATCGATGATAGGATTTCAACCGTCAAAAGGTATAATTATTGTTCTAATTGCCTTGCCGTAACTCATACTAACAACAACTGCAAGAGTCTTAATACTTGTTATAAGTGCAAAAGTAGACATCACACTTTGTTGCACCGTAGTTCACATCCGCTTTCAGTTCCAGTTGCAACCACAAGTAATCAAGATACGCCGCCTCACCATATACAGTCCACTCACTATTCAAATCATCTTGCGCTCTTCAGCTCCGAATATCGACAAGTTCTATTAGGTACTGCCTGGGTAACAATACGTCACAACGGTAACTATTTTAATCTCAGAGCCCTCATAGACCCTGGATCTGAAGTCTCTTTTATTTCTGAAAACATCCAGAAGGCCCTTAATTTATCTACAAGACCTGTACATGCACAAATATCAGGTATGAGCTCTACCGTCACAGCTTCTTCTTCAAAACTGTGCTCTTTCGAATTATATTCAAATCACACTAAAGATTTTAATCTTTATGTTCAAGCTTTAGTTCTTAAAAAATTAACAGGTGAACTTCCTTCATGTTCACTTAATATTGGTGATAAACTTAAGCTAGATTTTCCGCTAGCGGATCCTCATTTTGATCAACGCTCGAAAATAGATATGCTAATTGGAGCTGATCTGTATCCGTCTATTATTTTAGATGGAGTAAAAACTAAAATATTCGATACCCTAATGGCGCATAATACAGTTTTTGGCTGGATAATCCTAGGCCCTATTTCTGCTAGCAATTACTATAATTGCACTTCATATTCGACATTTATTTCTCAATATCATGACATCCCACTTAATAAACAAATTGAAAAATTTTGGAAATTAGAAGAATTACCACAAGTTCAGATGCTTTCTTCGGATGACCAATTTTGTGAAGACTTATACTCAGAAACTACTACTCGTGATATTTCGGGTAGATATGTTGTTCACCTCCCATTCAAAAAGAATTTTCCCGCCGAAATCGAACTAGGTACGTCCAGAGATTTGGCTTTTAAACAATTTCTTGGAATTGAACGGCGTCTTAAATCAAAACCTGAAAGCAAACACTCGTACTTTTCTGTTCTCAAGGATTACCAAACTCTTGACCATATGGAGCTCACGATCCCGGCTGAGATAACTAAGTCTAACAAAATATGTTCATATTATTTACCTCATCACACTGTGATTAAATTAGAGAGCACCACAACAAAGGTAAGAGTTGTCTTTAACGCCTCCTTTCCTTCATCTAATGGAGTAAGTCTCAATGACGTACTTTATCCTGGACCAGTTTTACAGTCTGATATAACTCTTCTTCTTTTAAACTGGCGTTTTTTCAAATATGTTTACAATAGTGACATCGAAAAGATGTTTAGACAAATCCGAGTACATCCAGATCATCAAACTTTCCAACGGATTTTGTTTCGGGAAGAACCCAGTGATGATATTTCGGATTACCAACTCAAGACAGTTACATTTGGTGCCACTTGTGCCCCCTATTTGGCCATTCGCACATTGCGATAACTAGCCGATGACATACAGCTCACTCATCCACTTGCATCGACAATTTTAAAACGCGATTTTTATGTTGACGATGTTTTGTCAGGTGCGCACGATGTTCAATCTGCGCAAACTGCACAAAGGGAACTAATATCCGCGCTAGCTTCTGCAGGATTTATTCTTAGAAAATGGACTGCCAATACACCAGAACTATTAACTTGCATACCCAAAGAACATCTACTCAACGAAGATTCGTTGAAAATAGATCAAAATTGTTCAGCGAAAACACTCGGTCTTTGCTGGAAGACAACATCAGACACCTTTCAATTTTCAATGCCTTCAGAAACATTATCCTTTTCTATGACAAAGCGTTGTGTGCTTTCAATAATCGCAAGGTTGTATGACCCGGCTGGACGGCTTGCTCCTATCGTTATTGCAGCCAAAATCATTATGCAACAAATATGGAAAGATGGCACTGGATGGGACGAAACTCTTCAGCCCTCTACACAAAAGATGTGGAAAATATTTCTGGCTAATTTTTCGACTATAAAGGACATCAATATACCCCGATGGATTGAATATGTTCCATGGGCTCCTATTCAAATCCATGGTTTCTGTGACTCCTCTGAGAAGGCCTATGCCGCTGCTCTATATATAAGAGTTCAACACAGCAGTTCACGTTTTTCTTCCCATTTACTATGGGCAAAAGGTAAGGTTGCACCTGTACGTTCAACTCCATTGCCTCGTTTAGAATTGCTGGGAGCCATTTTACTATCAAATATGGTCCGAATAGCTCAGCAAAAACTTCATTCTGTTGAAAACCATGAACTTTTCTTATGGTCAGACTCCACTATCGTGTTATCATGGCTCAAAAAACCAGCGTGTACTTGGAAAACTTTTGTTGCCAACAGAGTTTCCGAAATTATAACCAATGTTAAAGCTGTACCCTGGCGTCATGTATCGACCTTAGATAATCCTGCTGATTTGGCAACGCGCGGTCTAACACCTAAGGACTTAATTGGCAACAGCTTGTGGTGGTCAGGTCCGCATTGGTTGCAAATTCCTCAAAATGATTGGCCGTCTTCGATCCCCATACCTCCTGATGAAATCCTTTTAGATCCGAAACCCCTTAAGTCCTACAGTACTGTCGTGAATGATGAATTCGAAGTGATTTTGCGACGTTTCTCTTCTTGGCACAAAGCTGTGCGAGTAATAAGGTATGTTTTTCGGTTTTATAAAGCAGCAAAATATCGCGTAAAATATCATAGAACACCGTTCCTTACACATGATGAAATCCTCCATTCTAAACTAAGACTCATTTTACTATCTCAAAAAATGCATTTCACAGCTTTTCTAGCTTCTTTTTCGCGATTCGTAGCGCGTCGAGGCTTGCCTGCTCAAATATTTTCCGACCACGGTACAAATTTCGTTGGCGCTTCTAAATGTCTGTTGCAAGATTTACAAAAGGCTCTAAAAATATTTTCTCTTGTAGATTGTAATTTTTCTCAAATCAAATGGAACTTCATCCCTCCAGGGACCCCCCATATGGGTGGTCTATGGGAAGCAGTAGTTAAAAGCTTTAAGACCCACTTCCGTAAGGTTGCTAGTAATATGAAATTTACGTTTGAAGAATTTACTACACTTCTAGCTCGTATCGAGGAGTGCCTTAATTCAAGGCCAATTTCCCCAATGTCGGGAAATGCATTAGATCTAATACCTTTAACTCCTGGACATTTTTTGAGAGGTGGTCCCTTATTTAGTTTGCCTGAACCTTCATTCGACGATAGGTCCATAAATTATATCAACCGTTGGGAAAAACTCAAAATTCTCCATCATCAGTTTAGTCTTAGATGGAAGGAAGAATATTTAAAGGAATTACACAAACGCTACAAGTGGAAGTACCCCCAAAAAAATATTCAAGTAGGAGATCTCGTTGTCGTTTGGGAAGAACAACTCCCTCCAAACGAATGGCGATTAGGAAGGGTAGTTAAAACTCACTTTGGTCCTGATAAAAGAGTAAGAGTGGTAGACTTGAAAACACGGAAGGGTATTATTACTCGCCCTGTTGTAAAGCTTTGTGTGCTTCCTTGCCAATGAATTTATTATAAAACGCGGTTACTACAGTCACTTTACTTCTTTAATTGAAACGTTGGCACTAGTATGGAAAATATTGCAGGCACTTATCCAACAACAACTTCAAAAATTAAAACTTACGTATTGCTACAATTTGCATAGTAAATAAGTTAAGAAATATTGTATTATGAATTTTTCGTTCTATAAAATTATTGATTATAATCGCAGGAGTGAGTGGAGTCCCTCCGTTAACAAAAGAATCCCCCTTAGATGTAAGGTATTAGTTGTAAGTTATCCCTTGTAAAGAGTCGTTCAAGAAGCTTAGACATATATTTTGCCGCAAATGCTGAAAGGCGGCCGGTAATGTTTAGTTGAAATACTCTTTGAACAACTCATACTGAATTACGTACTAAATAGACCTACTAGTTACCAGAGGTCGCTCAACTCATCCTATACTTTTTCTCTAATGTGCCTATTCCCACTTCCTTATTATCTAACTTGCACTCATTCGTTCACTTCTTTTGCGACTCTCCTAGAGATAATCTCCCAATTGTGTCCAACAATTGTGCGAGAACCCCCGAATACCAGAAGAGCGCTTGCCCCCCTCAACAAAGGTTGTAATGACTAGGGAATAAAGAGCTGGGCAGGGCATTCCATAAGCGAGTTGTACGGCTGAGGAATGAATCACGATATTTTAGAGTACGTCCGAGAGTTGGCTTGAGGGTATACTGATGAGCATTCATAACGAGACGGGTGTTACGGTTAAAAGTTTGAAGGGGCGGAATGCTACTGGCGATTTCTATGGAGCGCTGGTGGTGAAAATAGCGATAAAACAGAGTGAGACACAAGAAATTACGTCGGTGTTCGAGGGTGCCCATTGTTTGAGTGATATTAGTATCACCTATGAGTTTTATCGCACGAGTTTGAATCCTATCTGCAGAGATGTGTTGGGAGCACCCGACCAGATGTGGCCATTGTACTCCATTTTTAACGACATCGAATATGTGGTCATTCCAACGTAAGCTGTCACTGATACACATACCGAGAATGGAAAGTTTATCGTTTTCGACGATACAAGTGCCATTCATGGATAATGGCTGGGTGTTTAAATTTCGCTTTAACGACAGCAAAAAGCATTGTGTTTTGGAAGCATTAAATTCTACTCTGTTGGTGGTTCCCTAATTAGTTATGAGGTTAATAGCAGAATTTAGTGAGCTTAACATACGCTGGCGTTCCCGTTCTACAGCCGAAGATCAGGACGTGAGTCATGGAACGAATATGAAATGCAGAGAGTACTATAGTCATCAAAGGAATATATTGGATTAGAAGTAGCAGACAAGAGATCGCAGCATTTATTTTGTGAATATCAGGTTTGAAACCATCCAAGACAAGTTGAATTGAAGGTTCCGAAATGTAGTTTCTAATCCATTGAAGAAGAGAGTCATCGATCCCAAAATTTACGAATTTTCGACAAAAGAGTCTGATGCCAAACTCTGTCAAATGCCTTAGAAATATCAAGGGCAACTATCTTGCTTTCGCAAGATTGGTGGAAGCTTTGGTTCCACTTTTCAGTGAGACATGCCATCAAATCGCCAGTGGGCGTGTTGCTACGAAAACCATATTGCCGGTAATTGAGAAGTTTTCGCGATTCGAGATATTTCATGAGCTGACTATTTCTCAGCGTTTCCATGACCTTGGAAAGAAGAAACTTTAGTGCAATAGGTCTGTAGGAGGAGAAAGAAGATGATTCGCATTTTTTAGGGACGGGCTGGACAAATGCTGTTTTCCATCTGCGTGGGAAGAGTCCTAAAGACTAGGATTGATGAAAAAGCTTACGCAGTGGTTTTACCAGCGTGGAAGAACACCTCTTCAGAAGAAGTTGATGTCTTCAACGGCTTCTGCGATTTTTTGGCGCAGCTCGTTTAAATTTTCTATCGTCTTAGAGTAAATTTTTTCTTTTACTGCTCCACAGTAAAAAAATTGGATTTAAATCAGGTGAACGAGCTGGTCACGAAATTGTACCAGACCACCCTATCCACCTGTTGGAGTATTCCCTATCGAGGATCTCTCGTACTGTGCGAGCATAATGCGCTGGGCAACCATCTTGTTGATACCACATGCATGCATAAATATTAAGTCGCACGTCTTCCAATAAATTTGGTAAGTGGTTCTCCAAAAAATCTAAATAGATCTCAGCATTCAAATTCTGCGGCAGCTGGAATGGGCCAATAATTCTACCATTCAAAATTCCCGTCTACATTTTTACGTTAAAACAGCACTGTGGGCTATCTTCCCGCATCAAATGTGGATTTTCAACTTGCCACTCGTGCAAATTGTGGAGGTTCATGTAACCGTCCCTTTTAAAAGTTGTTTCGTCTTACCATAGAATTTTTTCGGAGAATCTCAGATCTTCTCTGAACCTCTACACCATCGTTTGACAAACTTGGGCTCTTTCTGGATAATCTCGATGTAGCAGACTTTGGACTCGCTGTACATGGTACGGATAGAGCTGGATTTTCCTTAGAACTCAGTGTGCTGTACTTTTGGGTACTTCTATGCTTTCTTCAATTGCACGTACTGAAGCGGTAGGGTCTTGCGCGACTGCTTGTAAGACTTCGTCCTCGTAGCGCATGACGCTTGAAAATCTTTCTTTCTCTCTCTCTCCTAAAAAACTTAACACATGCTCAGTCATTTTAAGTGTATTAATACCCACTTGAGTGTTCAGTTCTTTAAAAAAAAACAAAAAAAAAACAGGGTCTTCCCTCACTAACCATTAGATTTGGAAAGCGACCCCCTGAGAATGACCGGTGCACATTTACAAACACTCGATGATCCGGATGACGCTGAGCATTTGGGTATCTCTCATGATAAAGTTTGGCTGCAGCACTAGCATTACACCTGATTTCCCCACTAGTCGAAATGGCGTGTTTATCCGTCTCAATCACGGCGGCACTATCTAACTCGCTCACACTTGGTACTCATTTTAACGTATTTTGAATCGGGTTTCCTTACAAAATATTTTTGGTCCTCAGTTAAGCGTTAGTCTAGGAAGTGTCATACGATTTTGGAATCCAGACTAAATATGTCATCTTTTATAGTTACCTGCCAAAATGGCATAGTACATTTTTTTGTCAGTACAGTCAGTTCAAATTCGGTGATTAATGATTTTCAAATACATGGATGGACAAAAAAGCAATATTTTAGGTAAAACCGATATAGTTATGTTGCAATTTAGAACCGTAAATTGCAGAAGGGTTACGCAGAGTTACCTGAGAAAAAAATCGAAGAAAAGGAAAGATTTTCGGTCACAGCACTTGAAAGATCGTCATAGGGTGTCAGATTTCCCGATTTTTTTGAGTGCCAATAATTTTAAAAGTACATGACTTAGATTTTTTTTCATAATTTTCTGATAACTGACACCACTTGACCTATCACCCGTTTTCGACTTGACGTTGATTTTTGGGACACCCTGTATGTGGCAAGCCAAACAGCATCATCTAATCTGATCACCAGCCGTTTCAGACCATTTATAAGAAGTCGTTCTAGAAAGTCCAAAACGCTTACAGGGAATGAGACTTTCCCTTCAGAGGTATGACATTCATATAAAATACAAAAAAGGAAGTGAAATGCTTTTGCGGATACGTTATCTCGAACTTTTTTAAAGAACTGTCCAAGAGAGTATATTGTAAACCCTGAAGTCTATGTATTAGATGAAATAAGGTCGATGATTATGTTCTTTCGTGAAATCAAAGAAATAGATACTCTTTGAGAGATCAATGTTAAAGATTAGCGACTATTAGAAATACTGGAGCATACAAAAGGGGACACAGCCCTGTAACAAGTGTCAAATTTTGTCAAGAAGGGATGGCCTGAAAATCGAGGGCTGGTATCACAAGCAGTTAAACCGTACTGAAACTACAGAGAACAGCTGACAGAACAAGATGGATATTTGCTAAAAGGCGAAGAATTGTGATTCCAACATTGCTGCGAAAAAAGTTCTTGCAACGTATTCACTATAGTCATCAAGGAATTGAGTCATGTCAGCGGCGAGCCAGGGATACAATATTCTGGCCTGATATATCAAACAATATTAAAGACGTCGGCAATAACTGCAATATTTGCTTGCAAAATTCAGCAAGTCAAGCAAAACTACCATTAAAAAGCACCACCATCCCAGAGTTCCGGTTCCAAAGAGTTGGACTTGATATCTGTGAAGTTGTAGATAGCAACAAGAAGCGATAAATTCTGATAACTGCAGATTATTACTCTGATTACTTCGAAGTAGGCGAAATGATTCCAGAAACGGTAGATAAAGTTATTAAAGCCTGCAAACGGAACTTTAGTCGGCATGGCATGCCGGAATTTGTCACTACTGATGGAGGAACTCGTTTTGTGAACAAACAGTTCCATGAGTTTTCAAAAGAATGGGAATTTAATCATACTAAAAGCTCACCAAACCATCAACAAGGAAATGGTAAAGCTGAAGCATCTGTTAAAATAATGAAGTCTCTTTTCCGAAAAACGCAGAGTAGTAATTGTTGTTTTTTGAAGGATCTCCTGAAATGGAGAAATACGGCAAATGAAATTAGTTGCAATCCAGTTCTGCACTTGATTTCTCGACGTGCTCGATGCATTATTCCTTTATATCAGAAGAGATTATGACCTGAAGCACACCATTGTGTTAAGCATAACATGAAAAAAGGGAGGAAGAGGAGCAAGTACTTTTATGATATGAAGAGTCGACGACTGCCGTAGCTAGAATTTGGTCAGATGTTTGGATTGAGCTTCGAAGTAAGCCAAACCATAAGCAGTGGCAAAAGAGGATCATCATAAGTGTACCATCGGGTCGTCAAGCAGTTTTTAGAGTAGACGACGTCAACTACAGCCGTAACCGTAAGCACATTCGTCTATCTTCAGCTCCCGCAGTAGAAGCTAACATGGAAACGAACGAACCATGCACCCTGGAGCTGGCAGAGACCACCATTCAAAACAAATCTCCAACTATCCGTTCAGCGTCTGAAGTAGTGCTTCCTAGAAGATCTAAGCGTATTCAAGAAAAACTAAGTCAAAACTAAAAAGGTGTATTTATAATTACTATGAATAATTGAAATGAAAGTATGGTAATAATATCAGATTAAATTATATGGATACAAACCAACAATTTTTATAATAATATGCTGCATGACATTGATGAAAATTTAGACACATCAGCTTATCCTGTTGATAATATAAGTTAACCCGACATCGGCGATTTTCCCAAACACCTAAGAATTGTGCAAGACAACACGTCCACGAACATCCGGTTATTCTTCATCCACATGATTTACTTGTCATTTCAGTACACAAATCGGCACATGACACCTTTCCATATTTTCCATGCACATAATTTACCACAGTGGATTCTGCCACCTGAAACCCACTCTGTGTTCCCACATCGAAATCTGCTGATCCCACACATTCCCTCATGATTCCGATGCTTCACATTAAAATAAGTTAGGTGATAAGTCAAATTGTTAGTTTCTAAGTAGTTATTTGTTAAGTTACATCTGAATAATAAAGGTAATCCTCAGAAAAAAATATTTTTTTTAAAAACTTTTTAATTAAGTGTTTTATCTGGCGCCCGAGCAGTGACCCAGGAGTACAAGTTGCTAAAGTGAACTAGTTTATTTTCCTCGTTCGCGAGCCGTTAAAGTGCTTAAGTAGCACAGACGCACTCAGTGAAAAGATTCGAATAAAATCGCGAACCGACGAAAGTCCTTAAGTAGCACAGACGTGTTTCGCATATAAAAAAAAATTTCCTGTGGTCCAAAAAGCCGGGTGTGTGGTGAAAGTGGAATGGAAAAAGAAACAAGACAAAGGCCCCCCAGTAGTCGTAGGCAAATAATCCCTCGACCTACAAAAGAAAAGGAGACGGACGAATCGTCAGCCGCACTACCATCAAAAATGAGAAACCAATGAATCTCTTCCAGTGGATAGCTATGTAAGTTAGTTTTAAGCTTTAAAAGAAAAAGAATGTACTAAAGTTCAAAAGAAATTTACGATATTAAATTGAAGAATAACTTCCAAATAAGAAAATCATATTTAAACATATTCTATATAAAAAAAATTAATTATTATTTTCAAAAGAAAATTTAAAAGGAACTTAAGTTTTGATTTTTAAGTGCCCAAAAATTAGATTTAAGATTTTTCTTTGTCAAACAATTTTTTTATAGTGAGTTAAGTCGTCTTCAATTTTAACATTTCAAAATTTGTCTATTCTTTGACTTGCTTTGATAATTCAAAAAAATTAAATTCAATTTACATGCCTACAACAAGGTCAGTAACTACCAACACACCTGATCCTATCACCCAAGCTTCACAAGCCGGAACTGTTCTTCCTACCTCTGTTACCCCTCCTACTTCTGTACCAAGTACATCGCGTGAATCGAACAATGAGCCAAGCCACAATAACTCCTTTCAATCTACTTCTTCCAGAGACGAACGGCAAAATCAGGAACCTGGCACAACTCAAGAATTTGAAGCACTAATCACAAGTATTATAAATCTCGTCTTTGAAAACAAATACCCAATATAATTCAAAGAACTTTATACCCGAATGCAGATCAGTTCGCTGGCGAAGACCAGACCATACATCAGGAACACAGAGAAAACCTATCCGATTTAGATAAGATACCGGAAGTAGTTAGGTGCCTGAAAGAATTCTCTGGCAATCGCAGTGAATTCATTTCATGGAAACGAAGCGTGGACGGAATTTTCGAAACTTACGAACCCATTCGGGGTACACCAAAATACTTCGGCATCCTCAGCGTCGTACGCAACAAAATTGTTGGCGAAGCTGATGTAGCCTTAGAGTCATACAATACTCCATTGAATTGGGGTTGTATCTCTAGATGCCTTATCATGCAATATGCTGACAAAAGAGACTTAGGTATCCTCGAGTACCGACTCACGTCCCTCGTTCAACGTAATAACTCAATAGAGGTGTTTTACCAAACCGTATATGGCCACTTGTCACTTATCCTTAATAAGATTGGTTGTCTTGTCATTGGCAACGAGGCCACGGGACTCCTCAAGCAAACTTATCGAGACATTAGAGGCTTGAAGGTCGACATTCCCAGGCTTCTCGCTATACGCGAACCCTCAGACCTACCCGAAGCCTTACATTTATGTTTCAAACTTGAGAACCAGAGTTTCAGAACTCACCACGCCAACCAAAATGTGAACAAAAAATCCTTTAATCCCAACCACGCCTCGCCTATACCTCATGCAATTAACTTCCCATCACAGCAAACCCTTAGCCCGCAGGGAGCGATGCCACGCGCTCAAAACCAACAGTCTACCCCCCAAGTGAAAACTCAATATCAAAGTAATAATCCACAAACTTTCAGGCCACAACACAATCCTAGAGCTACTAATCCTTCTGTGACTCCAATGCAACCCAAGCTAGAGCCTATAGATAGAGGTCCCAGCGCACAAGTAAAGAACTAACACCAGAGACGTGTAACTCAGTTCAAGCAACCACAACAGTCACATAGATAAGTCCCTTACTACAATATAGAATCCGAACTCCTAGAATACAATGAGGCATTCGAGTCAGAAAATAACAATTACGAGGAAACCCTTGACAATTACGAACAGAAACCCGAGCTCCCCACCGCCAACGAAACACTGGATTTTACTGACGTCAATTTTTTAGACTAAATAATTCTTCGTTGCCTTATTTTATAAGCAGAACGAAGAATGGAAATTTCATTAAGAAACTTATAGATACAAGTTCCACGAAAAACTACATCCAGCCTTCCCTTATAAGTAACCCATCTCCGAATAAAGAATGTTTTTACGCTAACTTCATCGAAGGCAGTGTCAAAATAACTCACTATGTGGAAACCAACCTGTTTGGAATAAAAGATCCCAAAATTAAGTTTTTCCTTTTACCAACACTTAAGTCTTTCCATGCTATATTGGGCAACGATAGCCTTAAAGGGCTATGTGCAATAATTCTCACGGTGAACGATTACATGTAACTTAAGAATGGCATTAAAATAAAAATCAGACAACAACCTTCACAATCCGTAAACAATCTAAATTTGCTCACTGATCATATGAAACCTGTTCAAAAATCCGCCTTAAATGAACTCATAGGAGTAAGCAACATACCTAATCTTTTCTCAAAAAACAACGGAAAGTTTACCTATAGTATATGATTAATATTAAGGGAGAAATACGAACATCCTGCGAAACTCATGTCTTCTCTAGAAATTACACATATCCTATGTCCTTGAAAGATGAAGTCGAGAGACAAATCAATCAACTTTTGGATGACGGTATTATAAGGAAATCAAAGTTCCCATATACTATAATGCACCTGTATTGATCGTGTCAAAAAAAACCCGATCCGAAGTAGAAAAATTAGTAATATTAGTTATAGATTACAGAAAGCTGAACGCCGTAACTATAGCAGATCGTTATCCGATTCCGGAAATTAATGGAGTTCTTTCTCAACTCGGGCAGAACAAGTGGTTTATTATCCTCGACCTTAAGAGTGGTTTTCATCAGATTCCACTTAAATCTGATATCGAGAAAACTGCATTTTCCATAAACCATGAAAAATACGAATTTACCCGTCTCCCCTTCGGATTTAAGAACGCACCATCCATATTTCAGCGCGCAATGGATGACATCCTTCGCCATATATCGGCAAAACCTGTTTTATTTACATCGATGACATTGTTATATTCGTTAAAGGTGAGCAAACACATCTCAAGAACATCAAATAAATCTTCCAAACATTAGAGAAAGCTAATGTTAAAATCCAACTCGATAAGTGCAAGTTTTTTAAGAACGAAGTCGAATTCCTCGGCTTCATAATATCAGAAAAGGGATTTAAAACAAACCCAGCCAAAGTAAAAGCTATTTAAGATTTTCCTTGCCCCAAAACCTTGCGAGACCTTCGATTTTTTCTTGGCCTTTCCGGCTATTATGGACGGTTCATAAAAGATTATGCCAAGGTGGCTAAGCCACTTTCTTCCTTCATTAGAGGGGAAGGGGCCGTATGTCTAAACATGCCTCAAATAAAACCATCATTAAACTCGACGCTAAAGCAATGGAATCATTCGAGAAATTAAAAACCAAATTAGTGTCAGAAGACACATTCTTAAAATATCCCGATTTCACAAAGGAATTCCTGCTTACTACTGATGCGTCAAACTTCGCGATTGGCGCTGTCCTTAAACAGGATCCAGGAAAGCCAATCACGTTTATTTCTAGAACCCTTAGCAAGACTGAGGAAAAGTATGCGACCAACGAAAAGGAGATGTTGGCCATAGTTTGGGCCCTAGGGTCCCTGAGGAATTACCTATACGGTTCATCTAAGGTGATAATAATAACAGATTGCCAACCTTTGACATTCACGCTAAGTAACAACAATAACAACAGCAAAATGAAGCGCTGGAAGGCCTTTCTTGAAGAGTATAATTACGAACTATTATAGAAACCCGGAAAAATAAATGTCTTTGCAGATGCCTTTTCCCGTACTTCAAATTCGTCCGAAGTCAACGCAAGTTCCGCACAAGAACAATAAGTGCTTTCAAGACACAAATAATTCTTTCCAAAGGTTCATAAAATAACTATCAATTGGAAAACCACTTTCCAAATTACCTAAGGCATACATTCATTCAACCGACATATACCAAAGAAAATGTTATATCCATATTCAGAAGATATCTAAATCCATTCGTTATAAACGGCTTAATGACTACCGAACACATCATGGGACAGATTCAAGAAATATACAATTTATACTTTAAAAAATATAAAATCAGATTTACCCAAACCAAGGTCGAAGATCTAAAAAAGGAGGAAGACCAAGAGGAGCAAATATTAAAAACACATAACCGTGTTCATCGCAATGCCCGTGAGAACAAAATTCAATTACTCGAAAATTTCCAAAAATGAATTCAAAACTATAAGCTTTCGTAAAACAATGTGTAGTATGTAAACGGAATAAATACGATAGACACCCTAATAAGCCATTATTACAAGAGACCCCTATTCCTCAATACCCCGGACAAATTGTCCACCATGACATTTACATAACAGAAGTCCATTTACTACTAACGGCAATAGACAAATTTTCTAAATATGGCAAAGCTAAAAATCCTCAATCTAGGGCAACAGAAAACATAAGGCAGCCTCTGAGCGAATTACTATTTTCCTTCGGACTCTCAGAGATGACGGTAATAGATAACGAACAATTTTTGAACTCCGAATCCCTCAAATTCATGATTCAAGATCAGCTAGGCATACAAATTAACAAAGCCCCTCCTTATACTAGTTCCGCTAATGGACCCATTGAAAGGTTCCATTCCACCCTGTCCGTAATAATGCGCTGTCTAAAAAGAGACCACATTCACAGAAACTTCCAAGACCTTCTAGAGCGGGGTAGTTGCGAGTACAATTTCTCCATTCACTCCTCAAGGAAAAAAAAAACCAATAGAACTATTTTTCGGAAGAAATGTAATTCGAAAAACTTAGGAAAGAAAACATTGAGAAACTTAGGAAAAAGTTACAAGATAATAAACTTTCATAAGCTTTCAAAAACAGAACTAACTATAATAAAAAACATTTCAGATAATGAGAAATTCCCAAATGAATCAATTAATGAAATCATAGAGTTTGAAGACATAAAAATCGCAACGAACAATACTAATATTATTTACATTGTTAGTTTACCTACTATTAGCCTAGAACCATGTAAAACTATTCTTATAAAACCTATTAAAACGAAAACTTATGTCAATAAAATTAATCATGAAAATATTTTGAAATGTCAAACTAAAATTTATCGTATTAAGTCAACCTGCAAAAGTTTTAATGGTTTATCCATATGTAATAGCAATAATATAATAAATATAAGCGGAACATCTTGCATACCCAATCTCCTTAAAAGCATTCTTCAAAATGCACTACAATCAACAATCAACACATATCCACTATTCAAGGAATACTCCCCGGAATCATCCTCTTAAACAACTTCAGTGGAAAAATTTTCGCCAACAACGATCTTCTCAATCTCACCGGTACATTTTTGATAAAAATACAAAATTCCTCAGTCGTTATTGGAAACACAACATATCCGTCAAGTTTCGAAGGCCGTCGGCTACCGAGTAGACCACCGTCGAGTGCACAACTCAACCAGTGCACTCGCAATATTGTTGTGTGCTGTGCAACAAAAAAAAAACAAAACAAAAAAAACCGCGCATGTGTGCAAAAGAAAAATATACAAAAACAAAAAAACAAAAAGTGCAGTGCAGTGACTGAAAAGAAAAATATCACACAGTGCGGGTATCCCACCTCACCCGCTCCTAGTCGAAGTACTCTTGCTTGCACTCAATCACTGCCGTTACTGTATTTACCATACGGTACGGGCAGTGGCTGAGTGTATGTAACAACTGATGGATAGCGTGTTGTGAGTGAAAATTTTGTTGGTGCACTGTTTCATATTGTTGTAAGGGCATAACACCTACAACAATAATCAATGTCAGAATTTTCACTTCGCAGCCTTGGTTAGTATCGTCGGTGTTTGTGTTTTCTGTGTTTGTTTGTGATTATGACTAGGGAATTCAGGGTAGACGTAGCCAATATACGCGGGCTAAAAAGTATTCACTTTTCTGCGTACGTCCACGTCTGTAAGTACAGACCAGCTGTTTTGGCACCTAGTGAAACACAGGTAGATCCCCGTCCACACCTCTCAGATCATTCTGATCTGAAGCTACCTGACTACGAACTAGTGCCATTATTCTTCTCTCACCGCGGTCTCGCCATTTATGTGCGTAGTGATGTAGCTTACCAAACTCCACCATAATTCGATCCATGTTCCAATCCGGAATTCAGCTTCATGTGGTTAAAATTCCATCTCCGTAAGCAAATTATACGCTACTGCTTTATTTATAGAAGCCCCAAAGGGACAGCAATTCAACTTTTAACGAGTTTGATGCTCTGTCTGACTCCATTCAAAGAATTGTATCAATGTATCCTCATACTGAAATCGTTATTACGGGCGACTTCAATATACACAATTCTGGGTGGCTTCGACATTCTGGACAGACAACACCCGAAGGACGGTGTGTTGAGATCTTCGCTGCGGAAAACAACCTAACGCAGCTTGTAAATGCGCCCACGCGAATACCAGACGTTGATAGTCATACCGCCAACACCCTGGACTTGTTTTTAACTTCTCACCCTGATAAGTACACCATTGATGTGCTCCCCCCTCTAGGCTCGTCGGACCAGTGTGTCATATCAGCTAATTTCTCGTACACCAACCTCACAGTTAGAGAAAAAATTCCGAAAAGAACAGTATGGCAATACGAGAAAGCCAACTGGAGCGGTCTTAACAGCTTCTTTAGCAATTTTAACTGGTCGTTATGCTTCCTCGATAACGACGTGAATGCCGCTGCTGATATGATTACAGACACCATTCTCTTTGGAATGAGATCCTTTATTCCTCATCGGATGAAGAGTATCAAACCAAAAGAAAAGGCATGGTACGACTCGAGCTGTAAAGAGGGCGTCAGGGTTAGAGAAATGTTTTTCGGTCCTACAAGACCAACCCGACAGAGGAAAACCGAAGAAAGTTCAAACGAGCCAGAATAACTGCAACGCCTTTCTTAAGCGTGTGAAATTCCTATACGACCACAAACTGAGGCAAAAAATACTGCAATGTCCCAAAGGCGGTACAAATTTTTGGTCGTTCGTCAAAAACATTAGAAATTCCGCCTCATCCTCCATCCCAACGCTCATTTACAATGACATTCCAGCTGTTAGCTCTTTGGATAAGGCCAATCTGCTTGCTGCACACTTTGCGGCCAGCTCAACACTCCCAGATTGTGCTTTGTCTCCGCCTACACTTGAGTGCAGATGGTATATCTCCCCTTCTTCTGAAGAGGTGTTCTTCCTCGCTGGCAAAACCACTGCGTAAGCTTTTTCATCAATCCTATACTTTAGGACTCTTCCCGAGCAGATGGAAAACAGCATTTGTCCAGCCCGTCCCTAAAAAAGGAGAATCATCTTCTCTCTCCTCCTACAGACCCATTGCACTTACGTCCCTTCTTTACAAGGTCATGGAAACGCTGATAAATCGTCAGCTCATGAAATATCCCGAAACACGAAAACTTTTTAATGACCGGCAGTACGGTTTTCGTAGCAACAGGTCCACTGGTGATTTGATGGCATGTCTCACGGAAAACTGGAACCAAAGCGTATATGAATCTGGCGAAAGCAAGATAGTTGCACTTGATATTTCCAAGGCATTTGACAGAGTTTGGCATCAGGCTTTTTTGTCGAAAGTGCGTGCATTTGGGATCGACGACTTTCCTCTTCAATGGATTAGAAATTACCTTTCGGAACGTTCAATTCAAGCTGTCTTGGACGGTTTCAAGTCTGATATTCATAAAATAAATGCTGGTGTGCCCCAGGGCTCTGTTCTGTCACAGACACTCTTTTTAATTTTCATTAATGATCTCTTGTCTGCTACTTCTAATCCAATATACTCCTTTGCTGATGACAGTACTCTCTGCTTTTCATATTCGTTCCCGGACTCACGGCCCTGCTCTTCGGCTGTAGAACGAGAACGGCAGCGTATGCTAAGCTCATTAAATTCCGATATCAACAGCATAACCAATTGGGGAACTATCAACAGAGTGGAATATAATGCTTCCAAAACACAATGATGTCTGCTGTCTTTAAAGCGAAATTTAAACACCCAGCCATTATCTATGAATGGCACTTGCATCGTCGAACCGAAAAACTTTCCATTCTGGGTATGTGTGTCAATGACAACTTAGGTTGGAATGACCACATATTTGATGTCGCCAAAAATTCTGCGAAATGTCTAAGTTTCCTCAATATATAAGGCATTCATCCGCCCAAAATTGGAGTACAACTACCATATCTGGTCAGGTGCTCCTAAAACATCTCTGCACCTGCTAGATAGGTCAATCAATGGACACCCTCGAACACCGACGAAATGTCTCATGTCTCACTTTGTTTTATCGCTATTTCCACCACCAGGGCTCCACTGAAATCGCCAGTAGCATTCCGCCCATTCAAACTTTCAACCGTAACACCCGTCTCGCTATGAATGCTCATCATTATACCCTCAAGCCCATTTTCGGACGTACTCTAAAATATCGTGATTCGTTCCTAAGCCGTACAACTCGCTTATGGAATGCCCTGCCGATCTCTGTATTTCCTGGTCGTTATAACTTGCAAACATTTAAAAACAATGTACATCGGTACCTCTCTTTTCTTTCTCCCTAGATTTCCTTTGCCCGCGCTGTGTACAATCACCTTAAGGGTACTCAAACCCCTTGAGCGCGCGCTAATTATAAAAAAAAAAAAAAACACTTCCCAGCCCCAATTTAATACAGACTCTTTCGAAGAAATTCTGACACTCGAAATGTTAAAATAAATGTCATCAACGTCGTTGAAGCAAAACCAAAAATAACCTCGATCACTAATTTTGGACAGATAATAGCAATATCAATATTTATTCTGTTTATCCTAGTAAAAACCACTTGCAGCAAGAAAATGCCACAAGTCAGAATTACCAACGAATTTCCGAAAATCCCAGTAACGCTGAATTCAATCCCAGAACCTACCGATAATCAAGATTGCGAAATACAAGAAGAAGACAATAGTACAAACCAAGAAGACTTACGTCAAAATCAACCTGCTAAGCCATCCAGAATAAGCCAAATCACACTCTTTTGAATTTGGGTCAAACGAGGACGTTTGATGTTAAAAGAGGGGGAGCTAATACGACATCGGTGATTTTCCCAAACACCTAAGAAATGTGCAAGACAACACGTCCACGAGCATCCAGTCATTCTTCATCCACATGATTTACTTGTCATTTCAGTACACAATCGGTACATGACACCTTCCCATATTTTCCATGCACATAATTTACCACAGTGGATTCCGCCACCTGAAACCCACTCTGTGTTCCCACACCGAAATCTGCTGATCCTCCACATTCCCTCACGATTGCGATGCTCGACATTAGAATAAGTTAGGTGATAAGTCAAATTGTTAGTTTCTAAGTAGCCAGTTGTTAAGTTACATCTGAATAATTAAGGTAATCCGCAGAAAAAAATATTTTTTTAAAATTTTTTTAATTTAATGTTTTAACTTATATTCTTGTATAACATACCAATGAAAAACAAAAATGTAATTGGAATGATGAAAGATGAAATGAATGGAGGAAATTTTAGGTGAATTTGTCGGTCTTCGTTCCAAGATGTATTCAAAGGAGGTCGAAAATAATAACAAAAAAAAATAAGAATGCTAAAGGAGTAAAGAAAACAGTGTTAGATGGTATGAATATTGTTGATTACAGAGATTGTTTGTATAAAAAGAAATTATTTTATGGTAATATGTTTGTAATTAGATCTAATATACATACATACTATTTATACGCAATCTGTAAATAAGCTAGCACTAAGTTATGTAGATGATAAGAGATATGTAATGAAAAATGGTGTTAAACTCTCACATGGGAGCATTACAGGCTAAAACATTAGATATAAAAAATATAAAATAAATCTTTGTCTTTCATTTTTTGAAGAAGATCCCTTACAGTCTGAAAAGGTAAGAAAAAAAGTGAGTCCAAAAAGCATTAACCAAGATATTCAGCGAACAAAAATTGTGAGGCTATGCTTCTTTTCCATATAAAAACAATATGTACACACTTTCGTAACCATTCAACAAAAGTAATGGAAAAAAGATATGGATTATGACAATCAAGATACCCTGGATGCAAGGAGATTGTGATGATCTGGATATAACAATTAACCAAGAGGAAATTTTAAAGGTTTCACACAATCCTTTCGAAGAAGAAACTTTACATCTGCAAGAGAACATTTTAAAGGCTACTCGTTGCAGACCAACAACGATGAAGATGATATTATTAGTGACATTGCAGTTCAACTCCGTCGATAGTGTTCCCCTTCGAAGAAAATTCTTTTTAGTTATTAAACCGTATTCTAGAAGATGGTGAACTTTTCAGGGTTTGAATATGAAGAAATAAGCGTGGAAAATTGTTAAGAAAAATATGAGTTAATACTCTATCAGTTCATATAATTTAACATCGGCTGTTTTAACTTTTAAATTTAACAGGTTATGGACCCAGATCGCGCGGTTGTTTTTATTTAAGAGAAACGTTTTTGAAACAGTTTTAAATCCGGTAGTCCGTTAAAATACTTAGTTTTCTGCCTTTCGTTTTATATTCATAAATACCCGAGTATCCATATTCATATATATACCTATATATTTACATATATTCGGAAATTGCTGAATAATACATTTAAATAAATTAATTTTTTTTGCCAAGTAAAGTGAAAATGGAAAACGAAATTTTCAAGATTGATAAATTGCAGAACTCTGAACACTATTCTGTATGGAAGTTCCAGGTGAGAATATTACTCAGTGCCTCAGAAGAATATTACTATACAATTTTGTTAATGGTGCTATTAACCGACCGGTTAAGGCAGAGTCTGAGACTGAGGTAGATTATGAAGAACGAATAGCTAGGTGGGCGAAATATGATTGTAAGGCGCAACGTATAATTGCAATGAGTGTTGGCCCGACACCACTTCGCCATATTGTAAATTGCATCAACGCAAAAGAAATGTGGGAAAAACTTCGGTCGATATACGAGCAATCATCAAATGCAAATGTTCATATGCTGCTGCAGCGGTTTTATACATTTAAGATGGAACCTGCGGATGACGTTACAACTCACATATCAAGATTAGAAAACATAGTACGGCAGCTGAGGGACGTAGGGGAGGAGATTACGCAAAGCATGGTAATTACAAAAATGTTGATGACAATTCCCGAAAGCTTTTACCATTTTTTTCTCTGCGTGGGAGTCAACAACAAAAGATCAGCAAACTTTGGAGAACTTAACGTCACGGTTAATCATGGAAGAAAAAAGAATGCTTTCAAACTCATCTGTTCCAGACACAAGCTCCTCGGCACTAATTGCGAAACGAAGATATTGGAAGCAACCCAAAAACAAAACTTTCCAACCCGGTAAGTGTTTCAGATGCAATGAAGTGGGACACTGGAAAAGAGAATGCCCCAAAAAGCTAACTGAATATAAAAACAATGGAATCAAAGGTGGAATGAGAAAAGGAGATGCACTGATGTGGAGTGGTGAAAGCTGCGGTGCTACAAGCTGCTGTGATGATTGTGTGAGGACTGGAAGCAAGTGCGAGGTAATAGTTGTGAGGAAGCCAAGTTCGAAGAATGATAATCGTGTGAGGACTGGAGGCAAGGGCGAGGTAATAGTGGTGAGGAAGCCAAGTTAAAAGAACGAAGATCGTGTGAGGACTGGAAGCAGGAGCGAAGTACCAATAGGAAGAAAATCCAATTCATCGGAAGCTAAAAGGAGCGGAAGTGCACGCACGGTAGAGGAGGAAGAATTAAAGGTGTGCAATGCACTGCTGGTTGATGATAGTGAGTTCAATGATTCTTGGTATCTTGATTCAGGTGCTAGTGATCATATGACATTTCGAAAGGATCGGTTCATAAATTATAAAACATTTTCTAAACCCATAGAGATTAGAGTTGGAAGCGTTCAAAAAATATTAACGTTAGGTACGGGCGACATCAACATCTTGTCGTTTAATGGAAAAGTGTGATGTAAAAAACATTTATCTAATGTCTTGTATGTGCCCAAAATCTCCATTCATCTTTTTTCCCAAAGTCGTGCATTGGATAAAGGGCTAAAATTTATCGTGGCAGTGGGAGAGCGTGAGGCGCAGATATTCAGAATGTGTTTTCGTGTACAGGTTTCGGTTAAGCCGACGGCAAATTTGGCAACTACCAAAGCGTTGCCACTGAAGGTACGGCACGAGAGACTGGCTCACCTAAACATCAAGAAAGTGCGTAATCATCTTAAAAGGAATGGGATCAGTTTCATAGATGATCAAGATTTTACGTGTGATGCTTGTGTCTTTGTAAAATTGCATCGAATCCCGTTTTCAAGGAATTCTTTTATGCATGCCGACGTATGTGGACCAATGGAGGAGACATAATTAAGAGGAGCTAAATACTTTGTCCTCTTCAAGGATCATTTTTCACATTACAGAGTCGTACAATTTTTGAAGAACAAATCAGAAGTTTGTTCGTCCATTAAAGAATTCTTACATCTTGCTAGCTCAGAAAGCCACTACTCAGTAAAAACACTCCGTACTGACAATGGTTTGGAATTTGTTAACCAAGGCGTTGAATTGCTTCTAAGGAAGCATTCCATTCGGCATGAGACCAGTGTTCCTTACACCCCCGAGCAAAATGGGAGCGTCGAACGAGAAAATCACACAATCGTCGAAGCTACTCGGACTATGCTTAGTGCAAAGGATTTGAGTAAACGGTTTTGGGCAGAAGCAGTTAACACTGCTGTATACGTTTTGAACCGCACTGAGGACAGCGCTTTAGGAGGTAAAACTCCCTTCGAAATGTGGTGTGGAGGAAAGTTAAGGGTCGAGGAGTTTAAAACGTTTGGTATTGAGGCATTTATACATGTTCCCAAGCAAAAATGCCAAAAATGGGACAGAAAGGCTGAAAAGGATCTTTTCGTGGGATACTCGGATACATCCAAAGGCTATCGGATCTGGACACCTGCAACAAATAAAGTGGTAATCGTCAGAGATGTCGTTTTAAGCGAACAAGAAAAACTTCCAAATAGTGTTTTCGACGAATCTCCAAGTACATATGTTATCCGTATAAGCAAGCGCGATAATCTTTCACAAGAAAATGTTATTATTGATACGGAAAAACAAGACGATGTTGATGTAAGGACAGAAGAACAACTGGAAAAGGAGGACGCTATAGACATGGTATATGACCCCAACGAGTCTATTCCTTTGAAGAGTCGACTACGTAAAAGAAAGGATACTACACCAGTGTATTAAATTATCTAAAAGCGGGAGTGTTAAGAAAAATATGAGTTAATACTCCGTCAGTTCATATAATTTAACATGGCAACTCTGCTTGCAAATGTATAACACTTTCCGCGTATATATAGAACCACAAAACCCCTAATAAATGCTCTTTTGTTTGGATTTCCACTTACGTCGGTTTTTTTAACTTTTAAATTTAACAAAAATGAAGATATCTGCAATCAATAAAAATTGATGATAGTGCTCATTGTACTGGGATGAAATTATTCCCACTTCAGTGAATGAGGACTCTATCATAAATAAGTTGGGTGAGCTTCCATAGTATAGAACCACAACACAAACATAGCAACAAGAACTACAAAAGGCACCATGGACACCCGCCCCAGCAAACTGGCACCAAGGACCACCCCGCACCACCAACCTACATGTCTTATCACATTTCTCACATCGCCGCACGATTCCGTGGCACCATGGAACCCCTCTTACTGAATGTCTTATCATATTTCTCATATCACCTGACGTTTCCAAAACCAAAACCACAACACCACAAACAACAAAAGAAACACATCGATCACAACCACAAAAAAGCACATTGACCCACTAACCCACATCAAGGTCATTGACATGACGTCTTGGCTCCATGCTCCATGTGTTCTAGAACCGGCAAATTCATATAGTCTGCTATCCACGCAATAGTAAATACAGTTCGCAATGCCAATATGAAAATCTCAAACGAGAAATCATATTTTTTCCAGGAGTCAGTAAAATACCTCGGACATATAATAAAATAACTGTGGATCCTAATAAATTTCAAACGATGATTATCCAACTCCAAAGAATCTAAAAGAGTTGCGATCACTTTTAGGACTAACAAGCTACTGTAGGAAATTTATACAGAATTTCGCTGTGATAGCGAAAGCCCTCACCATATTTTTACGCGGAGAAAATGTTAGTGTAAATGAAAATCAGAGTACAAAAATACTAAATAATCTAGACAACCCAGCACTGGAGGCTTTAAAAAAAAAAAAAAAGACGCATTACATGTGCAGACTGAATTATTTCCATCACACTTGAACGATGCTTTTGATCTAACGACAGATGCAAATAACTTCGCAATAGGAGCTGTACTCTCCCAAAATAGAAACCTATTTAATTTTTATCTAGAACTCTTAGTCAAACTGAACAAAACTACAGCGCGAATGAGAAGGAACTTCTCGCGATCGTTCTCGTCACTTCAAAAATTAAGAAATTACTGTATTACTCAGCTGAAAGTTCGCCAACCGAGAAATAGAAACGCGTAAAACGACCATTCAGCACATTTAGAAACTAAATAATTCTAAACTTTACTACCATCAACTTAGTAGAAATCTCCTCGAAAAAAATATTTTTTCGTATTCAAGACATACACTTTTCTATTTGACTAAAGAGGAACTATTAGATAAACTAAAACAAATAATAAATCCATAGATAACAAATGCTAAAAAATTAGACGACCAAACTCTATTCCATGTCGCAAACGACATTCTTTCTTTTTTTTCCAAATATATCAATTGTTTTAGCTCAAAAAATGACAGAAGATATAGTAAACGTAGATAGGTAAAAAGAAATTGTAATCTAAAAAACGAGCACATAGAAATTGTAAAAATATGGCGCAGAAAATACTGACCACATATTTTTGACCGAATATACGCCAAATGTCCAAAAAAGAAACACAAGAGCGTGAAATCTACCTAACAAACAAATGCGACCGCAGACCAAACAAACAACCCATCTGAGCTGCACCAATACCAAATCATGTATAGTAAACGAACACGTACATTTTAACTAAGCGTATTCAAGAAAAACTAAGCCAAAACTAAAAAGGTATATCTTATACATTACGTGAATTATGGAAAACTATAAAGTCGAATATCATTCTTAAATTAAATAATTTTGTATTTTTCTACTATATCCTTTTAAATACGTTAGTATTTGTAATTAAAGTAGACTATCTGAATTGAACTAAAACTTAAAAACAAAAATTTATATTTATACATCCATGTACAGCCATGTACGGATTTATGTATATGTAACTTTGTGTATATCCGTATGTATGTATATATTTTATACTCTTAACAATGAAAAAAGTGAAAGTAGTTACGATATTAAAGCAGAATAATCTAGTCCTTTATTATCTTGATGTACTATTGTATTACAATCTTAAATGTTTAATAAACGGCAGTGCTATTTTGAAGTCGTAAGCATCAATATCGTTACTAGAGCGTAACATAACATGGTGTCAGGTTATGAGCACTGAAAATACAGATAAAGTAAAAATCGAAATCGCGTAACAGAATTTATATAAAAGTGTCGATAATCTCAGCGGAAGGGAGTCGGAAACAATGAACATACCACTGCCTAATAGTATGAACATCAAAGGCGATGTTGTCGCTAATTGGTGTCTATTCCGGAAACAGTGGGAGAATTACCAAATAGCAGTGTATTTATCGATTCAGTCTGAGGAGAGAATGCTTCAGCATTCTCACAAAATTGGACATTTCAGAAGCGCAAGCGAAAACCACAAAAGGTATTCTGGACGCATTACAAAGTTTTTTTAAGCCCTCAGTAAGTAAGAGTTATGAGAGGTTCATTTTCAACACTGCAAAGCAAATGGAAGGAGAATCGGTAAATGAATTCGTCTGCCGACTCCGTAACTTAATCAAAACCTGCGAATATGAAGCAAACCAGTAGAAGGTTTTATATGTGATAGACTTATTCCCGGTATCATATGCAAAGACATTCGCAGAAGCCTTTTGCTAGAACAAAAACTAACGTTAAAAAAGGCGCTAGAAATATGCAAGCTAGCAGAGCAAACGAGAGACCAAGTAAAGCAAATTAATGAAAAAACAGATGAAGACAAAATTACAATGGAAGATATAAACCGAAATAGAAAAGACGCAAATCAAAAAATGCAAATGCAAAAGATGCAAATCCGCGAATTCCCAAAGAAAGACAGTTAATTACGAAAATGAAGAGACAAGTGATGAAGAAAGTGAAGCCTCGTCTATGTTTACGGTTTCAAATATAGGCTTAATGCAGAATCACAAATCCAGTATACTAATGAGAAAAATTAGTTTCAGTATTGGAACAAAAAATAAATCAATTTCGGGTGTTGTTTATACTGGCGTGTTTTCAAACGTCATGAATACAGAAGAATTTAATTTGTTTAAATTAGCTGTAAAAAAAACGTCGTATCCTAAGAACTTAAATTTTGAGATAGTCAAAAAAAAGTGTGCCACTTTAAACAACACTTTTCATTTCCAACAAAGCATCTCAAGAACTGAAATTGATTTCTGTGAGCAGGGAGGATGGCGTCAAAACAAGTGTTTTAATAAAGTGGTAAAAATAGGCTGTATAAAATGTGATAACCAAGAAGAGCAGTTGAAATTGGAAGGTATCATGCAAAGTTTTATATATGTGTTTGACTGCTATGGAAAATTAACTAATCCATTACATTGAGGGAGACAAGTCGATAACTCTAGTTCAAGCTCGCCCACGGCGCATCCCTATATCTTTTAGAGAAGAATTAAAAATCGCATTAGAAGACCTGGAAAGAAGGAATATTATCAGCATAGTACACGAACATACTCGATGGATAAGTAACCTAGTACTTGTGCGCCGAAAATATAAGCTGCGAATTTGTCTCGACCCGAACAATCTCAACAAAGTCCTCAAGCGTAGCAACTACCAAATCCTCACTGTAGATGACATTTTACCAAAGATTTAACATGCAAAATTTTTTTCGACATTTGATGCAAAAAATGTGTTTTGGCAATTTGAGTTGGATGACGAAGGTGGACTTCTTACGATATTTTGGACACCACTTGGGCGATTTTGTTAGAATCGGTTACCATTTGGAGTATAACCGGCCCCGGAGGAATTAAAAAAAAAACAACTTGAGATAATAGAAGTCTTAGAGAGAGTTGAAGTTATTGCTGAAGACCTTTTGGTGTATGGGAAAGGTCGCACCGAAGAAGAGGCAATGAAAGACCATAATCGGAATCTGTTTAAATTGCTTACTAGAATAAGGGAAACAAATTTAAAGCTTAATAAAAGCAAGTGTAGAATGAGAGTGCGGGAAGTACCATTTTATGGGTTTTTACTCACTAATCAAGGTCTAGCTATTGATAAAGCCAAGGTAGAAGCTATCGAGAAAATGCCCAGGCCTCAGGATGTTAAAATTCAGTAAGACTTTGCACGTATCTTTCCAGATTTTTGCTGAGCTTATCAGATATCGGCGAACCTTTAAGAAGAATTATTCGCGAAGATATCAAGTGGGAATGCAGCCAGTAGCGTCGAGTTTGAAATGTCAGAGTGAATAGGCGTGTTCTTGCTAAGTTCTGTAAAAAACATTTATTTTCGGTCCTTTTTTACAACATAAACTCATTAGAAGTGTTAATTTATTAAAAGGTATTGCAATTTTTGGTTTGTGAATAGAATCAGTAGTTATACCCCAGTAATCTTTAGACATAAAAGTACCTAAATTACTTCATAAACTCTTCACAAAGAAAAAAACCGCTTACACACCAATCATGAGCTCAAACGCGAACATCGCCTCGGTTACCCGTCTCCAAAAAAGGCAAGAGAATACATCGAACCCAACCGCCTGCATAACACCAAAGCAAAGTGCCACACCAACTTCTAAGAGTGTCGCTACTGGAGCACCGAAGCCTTTCAATATTGAAGTGCTTGAAAAGCGTTTAAATAACCACACGGATTCAATCCTAACTCGGTTTTCTGCTGAAATCTGCAGCCTATGCAATGACATAATTCAACAGATTTCACGCATTGAAGAAAACTGGTCAAACTATGCACGAAAACTGGATCAGTCCCTTAAGTATTTGCAATTACGTGTGGAAAAATTGGAGACTCACTCTCTTAATACAAAAACTCTTTTCCATAACCTAACTGAATTATTGGAGAGAAGGGAGTTGTAGCTAACGCAATTCTCTTTGGAGTTCCACAGTTGGCCGAAGAAAACTTGAAGTCAATTTTTCACCATCTCTGCCACACCGTAGAATGTAGACCTCTGATCATGGAAGCTATATTTCGTGTACAACAACAGGACAACACCAACGACCCACCGATAATTCTAAAATTTCCTTCAACTCACGCCAAAAACCTTGTATTGAAGGCCATTGCCAAATATCGGAAGAAAGAGAAAAGGCAGTTACGCATCAGTGATGTTGGCCTGGACCAAGAGTCGAATTTTGGCACTAACATCTACATGAACGAAAGTCTTACCAAAAGAAATCGCTCGCTTTTTTATCAAGCTGTCCGTCTGAAGCAGCGTAAGCTACTTTTCTCTGTTACTACGAAAAATGGCTTAGTCGTCGTAAGAGCACATAAAAATGTAAAAAACATAACTATTAATGATGAAGAGACCCTAAATGCCATTACCGTTCAAAGCCAAACAGCAACAAGCACGAGTACCCACGATCACGATCAATGAAGATGACAAATATCCTGCATATGACATGTAAAATTATCTTTTCTATTATTCTCTTTCTTTTTTTTTCTTTCTATTCTGTTTCATCTCTTTAACTATCTCTATTTATTTACTTTACTTTCTTTGTTTTATTATTTCCCTTTCTCTGTTTTTAAATCTATTGAGCTGTTATTCAAATTGTATATAACTTTTTTTGATTTTCCTGCATATCTTGTGTTGTTCGTCGCATTAAGGTGGCTTAGTAACTCGAAATTAGTAACAATTCACATGCGCAGGGTGGTTCCATCGATGAGTCTAAGATTTTAATCAACGTTCTTTGCAAACAAAAAAAGGGCTTCAACATATGTTACCTGAACGCACAAAGCATAAACAGTAAAATAGACAAATTACGTTATATATTTAATGATAGCATGGTTGATGTTATTTGTCTTTCAGAAACTTGGCTGGAGTCAGAAATGAATTCCAATCTGTTTAGACTAGATAATATGGAACTTTTTCGGAGTGATAGGCAGCGCAAAGGAGGCGGAGGAGTCGCCATGTACATTAAAATTAATAAGAATTATACGTTTCATGTAGTAGTGAGCTTGTGGAATATGTGTTTATTGAAGTAATAGGTGGCTGTGACACGGATAAGATGTTGCTTGATTATGTATACATGGCACCCGATGTAGCCAATTATGAATTCATATGGGATGTATTTGAGAAATTAGCTCCGCTACACTCCAAAATCGTTATCTGTGGGGATTTTAATCTAAACATCTTAGGGAATGAAAATCGAACAACTCGAGAAATGATAGAAGCACTCAATTTAACCTTTGTAAAATTGAATCAACCAACTCATTTTGCACCCAATTGTATGCCTTCTCTATTAGACTTTGTTTTGGTTTCTCATCCCAGTTTAGTAATGCACTATAACCAACTTCTTGCTAATTCTTTTTCCCATCATGACATGATTTTCACAGCAATAGATGCAATTCATTCTTTTATAAATGATACAACCTTTACATACTGATATTCTCATATCAACTTGGAAGAGCTTTTTGCTGAATGTCGTCGTTTGAATTGGTGGCCCATTTATAGCACGAACAATACCAGTTTTCAGGTTGAATATCTGAATAGCATAATCCTATATTTGTTTAATAAATATGTCCCGCTTAAAATAACTACGATTAAAAAAACTAACATTCCATGGTTTACTCAAGATATTCGTGACCTTATAAAAGCACGTAACCTTTTGTACTCCAGGTGGAGACGATACAAATGCTTATCCCTACATAGGGAGTTCAAGGCTGCTCGTAAAGCAGTAACGACCCTTATTCGGAGAAAAAAAGAAACTTCTTCAAACCCAAATTCGACTCTGTTAGCTCAAGCTCCGAGTTTTGGAAAAAAGTTCGTCATATTGGACTAACGACAGATAAAACATCAATTGCTTGCACTACAGACTTAGAGGACCTTAATTCAAAATTCGTCTCCAATAGTGAAAAATCAAACCGGCCGGTTATGTCGACTTCTTTTATTCGAGAAAACAATCTTGAAAGAAGGTTCTCGCTTTCTTGCGTTGACGAAAATGAGGTGAGCAAGACAATATTAAACATCAAGTCTAATGCAATGGGTTCAGATAATATCCAACCAAAGTTTTTTAAGATTCTCCTACCTACTATTCTCCATCAAACCACGCACATTGTGAACACTATAATCACAACCTCTGTTTATCCTCATGGGTGGAAAAGCGCAAAAGTGCTACAGGTAAGAAAATCCTTATTATCAAATATTCCAGAATACCGACCCATAGCAATACTACCGTTTCTAAGTAAAGTATTTGAAACCATTTTAAGTCATCAAATGAAGACCTATCTCAATGATAACAAATTAATAGCAAAGTACCAGTCCGGGTTTCGCACTAAGCACAACTGCACCACTGCTTTACTAAACATTACAGAGGATCAACGCAACGGTTTGGATAAGAATATGTTGGGTATAATTATATTTTTTGACTTCTCAAAAGCATTTGATTCTGTAAATCATACTATATTATTAAAAAAACTCGAAAGACAATTTTCATTTGAAAGTTCTTTATGCAGTCTTATGTCATCGTATTTATGTAATCGTTGCCAATTCGTCTATCACAAAAACAAACATTCGGCTTGTCTTCTTGTTCCCTCAGGTGTCCCACAAGGTTCCGTGTTAGGGCCTCTACTGTTCACATCACCTGTGGATATCATATATACGCCGATGACTTCCAAATATACTCCCTGTTTCCGAAATTGAACAATCCAGGCGATAAACAGCATGAATTGTGAGCTAGACAAAATTAGTTAATGGTCAATCGGCTAAGTAATAGGCTAAGTCTCAACCTGGTAAAGACAAAAGCTATGGTGATAAGTGGTTCTAAAAGTACGGAGGTTTTTCCCCCTCTTCTCTTAAACCACTCTCCTGTTGAGTATGTATAAACAATTAAGAATCTTGGTATTCATCTCGGTCAACACCTGAACTGGAATATTCATATAAGTAAAACTGTATCAAAAATTTATGGAGCACTTCGTGGACTAAGCCCCACGTCAAAGTACCTGCCAACTTACGTTAAGTTAAAACTTGTTAAGTCTTTGTATTGCCTATCATCCTTTATAGTTGCGAAATATTTTCCAATATGGACCATGAGTCTAGAAGAAAATTCACAGTAGCCTATAATAGTTCCGCAAGCTACATTTTTTGAATCAACAGACATGAACACATTTCTGACTACAGTAAACAAATAACCGGCTGCAATTTAATGGCGTTCCTAAAATACAGTACCATACTATCATTACACAATATTATTACAACCAAAAAACCGGATTATCTTTTTGAGAAAATACGTTTTGCAAGAAATCTTAGAGCCATGCAATTAATTACTCCCAGGTGTAAGTATCTTAATACATCTCGTCAATTTTTCGTGCATGCGATTCAGCTTTGGAATCTTTTACCCCTGGAAATTAAGCGTACGAACGACACAAAAACTTTTAGCAGGAAAGTTTTCCAGTACTTTAAAGAAAATAATTAATTTTATAATGCTCTATTTCTTCATAATTTCTCTTTCTTCTTTCTCTTTATCTCCTATCTTTCTAATAATGTACAGATTGTGTAAATCATTATAATTGTAATTATCCTAAGCTTGTTCAATAAGGTAAAAGATGTATATTATATATCTTATATGAATAAGAATACAAATAAATGTAAATGAAATGAAATGAAAAAAAATGAAGATGGGGCATTTGAAAAATTAAACGTTCTTATTTTAAAGGCAACGATCGCCCGGTAGCATTTGCGGCAAGTATTTTGAGAGCTACAGGGCAACAATACGCCCAAATCGAGAAAGAGGCACTGGCAATCATGTTTGCCTGTAGAAAGTTCGAGCAGTATATATGTGGCAAGCCAAGCATCATCGTCCAATCTGTTCTAGTAAGTCCAAAACGCTTACAGAGGATGAGACTCTCGCTTCAAAGGTATGACATTCACATAAAATGCAAAAAAGGAAGTGAAATGCTTTCGCGGATACGTTATCTCGAACTTTTTTAAAGAACTGTCCAAGAGAGTATATTGTAAACCGTGAAGTCTATGTATTAGATGAAATAAGGTCGATGATTATGTTCTTTCGTGAAATCAAAGAAATAGATACTCTTTGGGAGATCAATGTTAAAGATTAGCGACTATTAGAAATACTGGAGCATACAAAAGGGGACACAGCCCTGTAACAAGTGTCAAATTTTGTCAAGAAGGGATGGCCTGAAAATCGAGGGCTGGTATCACAAGCAGTTAAACCGTACTGAAACTACAGAGAACAGCTGACAGAACAAGATGGATATTTGCTAAAAGGCGAAGAATTGTGATTCCAACATTGCTGCGAAAAAAGTTCTTGCAACGTATTCACTATAGTCATCAAGGAATTGAGTCATGTCAGCGGCGAGCCAGGGATACAATATTCTGGCTTAATATATCAAACAATATTAAAGACGTCGGCAATAACTGCAATATTTGCTTGCAAAATTCAGCAAGTCAAGCAAAACTATCACTAAAAAGCACCACCATCCCAGAGTTCCGGTTCCAAAGAGTTGGCCTTGATATCTGTGAAGTTGTAGATAGCAACAAGAAGCGACAAATTCTGATAACTGCAGATTATTACTCTGATTACTTCGAATGATTCCAGAAACGGTAGATAAAGTTATTAAAGCCTGCAAACGGAACTTTAGTCGGCATGGCATCCTGGAATTTGTCACTACTGATGGAGGAACTCGTTTTGTGAACAAACAGTTCCATGAGTTTTCAAAAGAATGGGAATTTAATCATACTAAAAGCTCACCAAACCATCAACAAGGAAATGGTAAAGCTGAAGCATCTGTTAAAATAATGAAGTCTCTTTTCCGAAAAACGCAGAGTAGTAATTGTTGTTTTTTGAAGGATCTCCTGAAATGGAGAAATACGGCAAATGAAATTGGTTGCAATCCAGTTCTGCACTTGATTTCTCGACGTGCTCGATGCATTATTCCTTTATATCAGAAGAGATTATGACCTGAAGCACACCATTGTGTTAAGCATAACATGAAAAAAGGGAGGAAGAGGAGCAAGTACTTTTATGATATGAAGAGTCGACGACTGCCGTAGCTAGAATTTGGTCAGATGTTTGGATTGAGCTTCGAAGTAAGCCAAACCATAAGCAGTGGCAAAAGAGGATCATCATAAGTGTACCATCGGGTCGTCAAGCAGTTTTTAGAGTAGACGACGTCGACTACAGCCGTAACCGTAAGCACATTCGTCTATCTTCAGCTCCCGCAGTAGAAGCTAACATGGAAACGAACGAACCATGCACCCTGGAGCTGGCAGAGACCACCATTCAAAACAAATCTCCAACTATCCGTTCAGCGTCTGAAGTAGTGCTTCCTAGAAGATCTAAGCGTATTCAAGAAAAACTAAGTCAAAACTAAAAAGGTGTATTTATAATTACTATGAATACTTGAAATGAAAGTATGGTAATAATATCAGATTAAATTATATGGATACAAACCAACAATTTTTATAATAATATGCTGCATGACATTGATGAAAATTTAGACACATCAGCTTATCCTGTTGATAATATAAGTTAACACGACATCGGCGATTTTCCCAAACACCTAAGAATTGTGCAAGACAACACGTCCACGAACATCCGGTTATTCTTCATCCACATGATTTACTTGTCATTTCAGTACACAAATCGGCACATGACACCTTTCCATATTTTCCATGCACATAATTTACCACAGTGGATTCTGCCACCTGAAACCCACTCTGTGTTCCCACATCGAAATCTGCTGATCCCACACATTCCCTCATGATTCCGATGCTTCACATTAAAATAAGTTAGGTGATAAGTCAAATTGTTAGTTTCTAAGTAGTTATTTGTTAAGTTACATCTGAATAATAAAGGTAATCCTCAGAAAAAAATATTTTTTTTAAAAACTTTTTAATTAAGTGTTTTATCTGGCGCCCGAGCAGTGACCCAGGAGTACAAGTTGCTAAAGTGAACTAGTTTATTTTCCTCGTTCGCGAGCCGTTAAAGTGCTTAAGTAGCACAGACGCACTCAGTGAAAAGATTCGAATAAAATCGCGAACCGACGAAAGTCCTTAAGTAGCACAGACGTGTTTCGCATATAAAAAAAAATTTCCTGTGGTCCAAAAAGCCGGGTGTGTGGTGAAAGTGGAATGGAAAAAGAAACAAGACAAAGGCCCCCCAGTAGTCGTAGGCAAATAATCCCTCGACCTACAAAAGAAAAGGAGACGGACGAATCGTCAGCCGCACTACCATCAAAAATGAGAAACCAATGAATCTCTTCCAGTGGATAGCTATGTAAGTTAGTTTTAAGCTTTAAAAGAAAAAGAATGTACTAAAGTTCAAAAGAAATTTACGATATTAAATTGAAGAATAACTTCCAAATAAGAAAATCATATTTAAACATATTCTATATAAAAAAAATTAATTATTATTTTCAAAAGAAAATTTAAAAGGAACTTAAGTTTTGATTTTTAAGTGCCCAAAAATTAGATTTAAGATTTTTCTTTGTCAAACAATTGTTTTTATAGTGAGTTAAGTCGTCTTCAATTTTAACATTTCAAAATTTGTCTATTCTTTGACTTGCTTTGATAATTCAAAAAAATTAAATTCAATTTACATGCCTACAACAAGGTCAGTAACTACCAACACACCTGATCCTATCACCCAAGCTTCACAAGCCGGAACTGTTCTTCCTACCTCTGTTACCCCTCCTACTTCTGTACCAAGTACATCGCGTGAATCGAACAATGAGCCAAGCCACAAAAACTCCTTTCAATCTACTTCTTCCAGAGACGAACGGCAAAATCAGGAACCTGGCACAACTCAAGAATTTGAAGCACTAATCACAAGTATTATAAATCTCGTCTTTGAAAACAAATACCCAATATAATTCAAAGAACTTTATACCCGAATGCAGATCAGTTCGCTGGCGAAGACCAGACCATACATCAGGAACACAGAGAAAACCTATCCGATTTAGATAAGATACCGGAAGTAGTTAGGTGCCTGAAAGAATTCTCTGGCAATCGCAGTGAATTCATTTCATGGAAACGAAGCGTGGACAGAATTTTCGAAACTTACGAACCCATTCGGGGTACACCAAAATACTTCGGCATCCTCAGCGTCGTACGCAACAAAATTGTTGGCGAAGCTGATGTAGCCTTAGAGTCATACAATACTCCATTGAATTGGGGTTGTATCTCTAGATGCCTTATCATGCAATATGCTGACAAAAGAGACTTAGGTATCCTCGAGTACCGACTCACGTCCCTCGTTCAACGTAATAACTCAATAGAGGTGTTTTACCAAACCGTATATGGCCACTTGTCACTTATCCTTAATAAGATTGGTTGTCTTGTCATTGGCAACGAGGCCACGGGACTCCTCAAGCAAACTTATCGAGACATTAGAGGCTTGAAGGTCGACATTCCCAGGCTTCTCGCTATACGCGAACCCTCAGACCTACCCGAAGCCTTACATTTATGTCTCAAACTTGAGAACCAGAGTTTCAGAACTCACCACGCCAACCAAAATGTGAACAAAAAATCCTTTAATCCCAACCACGCCTCGCCTATACCTCATGCAATTAACTTCCCATCACAGCAAACCCTTAGCCCGCAGGGAGCGATGCCACGCGCTCAAAACCAACAGTCTACCCCCCAAGTGAAAACTCAATATCAAAGTAATAATCCACAAACTTTCAGGCCACAACACAATCCTAGAGCTACTAATCCTTCTGTGACTCCAATGCAACCCAAGCTAGAGCCTATAGATAGAGGTCCCAGCGCACAAGTAAAGAACTAACACCAGAGACGTGTAACTCAGTTCAAGCAACCACAACAGTCACATAGATAAGTCCCTTACTACAATATAGAATCCGAACTCCTAGAATACAATGAGGCATTCGAGTCAGAAAATAACAATTACGAGGAAACCCTTGACAATTACGAACAGAAACCCGAGCTCCCCACCGCCAACGAAACACTGGATTTTACTGACGTCAATTTTTTAGACTAAATAATTCTTCGTTGCCTTATTTTATAAGCAGAACGAAGAATGGAAATTTCATTAAGAAACTTATAGATACAAGTTCCACGAAAAACTACATCCAGCCTTCCCTTATAAGTAACCCATCTCCGAATAAAGAATGTTTTTACGCTAACTTCATCGAAGGCAGTGTCAAAATAACTCACTATGTGGAAACCAACCTGTTTGGAATAAAAGATCCCAAAATTAAGTTTTTCCTTTTACCAACACTTAAGTCTTTCCATGCTATATTGGGCAACGATAGCCTTAAAGGGCTATGTGCAATAATTCTCACGGTGAACGATTACATGTAACTTAAGAATGGCATTAAAATAAAAATCAGACAACAACCTTCACAATCCGTAAACAATCTAAATTTGCTCACTGATCATATGAAACCTGTTCAAAAATCCGCCTTAAATGAACTCATAGGAGTAAGCAACATACCTAATCTTTTCTCAAAACCCAACGGAAAGTTTACCTATAGTATATGATTAATATTAAGGGAGAAATACGAACATCCTGCGAAACTCATGTCTTCTCTAGAAATTACACATATCCTATGTCCTTGAAAGATGAAGTCGAGAGACAAATCAATCAACTTTTGGATGACGGTATTATAAGGAAATCAAAGTTCCCATATACTATAATGCACCTGTATTGATCGTGTCAAAAAAAACCCGATCCGAAGTAGAAAAATTAGTAATATTAGTTATAGATTACAGAAAGCTGAACGCCGTAACTATAGCAGATCGTTATCCGATTCCGGAAATTAATGGAGTTCTTTCTCAACTCGGGCAGAACAAGTGGTTTATTATCCTCGACCTTAAGAGTGGTTTTCATCAGATTCCACTTAAATCTGATATCGAGAAAACTGCATTTTCCATAAACCATGAAAAATACGAATTTACCCGTCTCCCCTTCGGATTTAAGAACGCACCATCCATATTTCAGCGCGCAATGGATGACATCCTTCGCCATATATCGGCAAAACCTGTTTTATTTACATCGATGACATTGTTATATTCGTTAAAGGTGAGCAAACACATCTCAAGAACATCAAATAAATCTTCCAAACATTAGAGAAAGCTAATGTTAAAATCCAACTCGATAAGTGCAAGTTTTTTAAGAACGAAGTCGAATTCCTCGGCTTCATAATATCAGAAAAGGGATTTAAAACAAACCCAGCCAAAGTAAAAGCTATTTAAGATTTTCCTTGCCCCAAAACCTTGCGAGACCTTCGATTTTTTCTTGGCCTTTCCGGCTATTATGGACGGTTCATAAAAGATTATGCCAAGGTGGCTAAGCCACTTTCTTCCTTCATTAGAGGGGAAGGGGCCGTATGTCTAAACATGCCTCAAATAAAACCATCATTAAACTCGACGCTAAAGCAATGGAATCATTCGAGAAATTAAAAACCAAATTAGTGTCAGAAGACACATTCTTAAAATATCCCGATTTCACAAAGGAATTCCTGCTTACTACTGATGCGTCAAACTTCGCGATTGGCGCTGTCCTTAAACAGGATCCAGGAAAGCCAATCACGTTTATTTCTAGAACCCTTAGCAAGACTGAGGAAAAGTATGCGACCAACGAAAAGGAGATGTTGGCCATAGTTTGGGCCCTAGGGTCCCTGAGGAATTACCTATACGGTTCATCTAAGGTGATAATAATAACAGATTGCCAACCTTTGACATTCACGCTAAGTAACAACAATAACAACAGCAAAATGAAGCGCTGGAAGGCCTTTCTTGAAGAGTATAATTACGAACTATTATAGAAACCCGGAAAAATAAATGTCTTTGCAGATGCCTTTTCCCGTACTTCAAATTCGTCCGAAGTCAACGCAAGTTCCGCACAAGAACAATAAGTGCTTTCAAGACACAAATAATTCTTTCCAAAGGTTCATAAAATAACTATCAATTGGAAAACCACTTTCCAAATTACCTAAGGCATACATTCATTCAACCGACATATACCAAAGAAAATGTTATATCCATATTCAGAAGATATCTAAATCCATTCGTTATAAACGGCTTAATGACTACCGAACACATCATGGGACAGATTCAAGAAATATACAATTTATACTTTAAAAAATATAAAATCAGATTTACCCAAACCAAGGTCGAAGATCTAAAAAAGGAGGAAGACCAAGAGGAGCAAATATTAAAAACACATAACCGTGTTCATCGCAATGCCCGTGAGAACAAAATTCAATTACTCGAAAATTTCCAAAAATGAATTCAAAACTATAAGCTTTCGTAAAACAATGTGTAGTATGTAAACGGAATAAATACGATAGACACCCTAATAAGCCATTATTACAAGAGACCCCTATTCCTCAATACCCCGGACAAATTGTCCACCATGACATTTACATAACAGAAGTCCATTTACTACTAACGGCAATAGACAAATTTTCTAAATATGGCAAAGCTAAAAATCCTCAATCTAGGGCAACAGAAAACATAAGGCAGCCTCTGAGCGAATTACTATTTTCCTTCGGACTCTCAGAGATGACGGTAATAGATAACGAACAATTTTTGAACTCCGAATCCCTCAAATTCATGATTCAAGATCAGCTAGGCATACAAATTAACAAAGCCCCTCCTTATACTAGTTCCGCTAATGGACCCATTGAAAGGTTCCATTCCACCCTGTCCGTAATAATGCGCTGTCTAAAAAGAGACCACATTCACAGAAACTTCCAAGACCTTCTAGAGCGGGGTAGTTGCGAGTACAATTTCTCCATTCACTCCTCAAGGAAAAAAAAAACCAATAGAACTATTTTTCGGAAGAAATGTAATTCGAAAAACTTAGGAAAGAAAACATTGAGAAACTTAGGAAAAAGTTACAAGATAATAAACTTTCATAAGCTTTCAAAAACAGAACTAACTATAATAAAAAACATTTCAGATAATGAGAAATTCCCAAATGAATCAATTAATGAAATCATAGAGTTTGAAGACATAAAAATCGCAACGAACAATACTAATATTATTTACATTGTTAGTTTACCTACTATTAGCCTAGAACCATGTAAAACTATTCTTATAAAACCTATTAAAACGAAAACTTATGTCAATAAAATTAATCATGAAAATATTTTGAAATGTCAAACTAAAATTTATCGTATTAAGTCAACCTGCAAAAGTTTTAATGGTTTATCCATATGTAATAGCAATAATATAATAAATATAAGCGGAACATCTTGCATACCCAATCTCCTTAAAAGCATTCTTCAAAATGCACTACAATCAACAATCAACACATATCCACTATTGAAGGAATACTCCCCGGAATCATCCTCTTAAACAACTTCAGTGGAAAAATTTTCGCCAACAACGATCTTCTCAATCTCACCGGTACATTTTTGATAAAAATACAAAATTCCTCAGTCGTTATTGGAAACACAACATATCCGTCAAGTTTCGAAGGCCGTCGGCTACCGAGTAGACCACCGTCGAGTGCACAACTCAACCAGTGCACTCGCAATATTGTTGTGTTCTGTGCAACAAAAAAAAAACAAAACAAAAAAAACCGCGCATGTGTGCAAAAGAAAAATATACAAAAACAAAAAAACAAAAAGTGCAGTGCAGTGACTGAAAAGAAAAATATCACACAGTGCGGGTATCCCACCTCACCCGCTCCTAGTCGAAGTACTCTTGCTTGCACTCAATCACTGCCGTTACTGTATTTACCATACGGTACGGGCAGTGGCTGAGTGTATGTAACAACTGATGGATAGCGTGTTGTGAGTGAAAATTTTGTTGGTGCACTGTTTCATATTGTTGTAAGGGCATAACACCTACAACAATTTGATCCGGTAAATCAATGTCAGAATTTTCACTTCGCAGCCTTGGTTAGTATCGTCGGTGTTTGTGTTTTCTGTGTTTGTTTGTGATTATGACTAGGGAATTCAGGGTAGACGTAGCCAATATACGCGGGCTAAAAAGTATTCACTTTTCTGCGTACGTCCACGTCTGTAAGTACAGGCCAGCTGTTTTGGCACCTAGTGAAACACAGGTAGATCCCCGTCCACACCTCTCAGATCATTCTGATCTGAAGCTACCTGACTACGAACTAGTGCCATTATTCTTCTCTCACCGCGGTCTCGCCATTTATGTGCGTAGTGATGTAGCTTACCAAACTCCACCATAATTCGATCCATGTTCCAATCCGGAATTCAGCTTCATGTGGTTAAAATTCCATCTCCGTAAGCAAATTATACACTACTGCTTTATTTATAGAAGCCCCAAAGGGACAGCAATTCAACTTTTAACGAGTTTGATGCTCTGTCTGACTCCATTCAAAGAATTGTATCAATGTATCCTCATACTGAAATCGTTATTACGGGCGACTTCAATATACACAATTCTGGGTGGCTTCGACATTCTGGACAGACAACACCCGAAGGACGGTGTGTTGAGATCTTCGCTGCGGAAAACAACCTAACGCAGCTTGTAAATGCGCCCACGCGAATACCAGACGTTGATAGTCATACCGCCAACACCCTGGACTTGTTTTTAACTTCTCACCCTGATAAGTACACCATTGATGTGCTCCCCCCTCTAGGCTCGTCGGACCAGTGTGTCATATCAGCTAATTTCTCGTACACCAACCTCACAGTTAGAGAAAAAATTCCGAAAAGAACAGTATGGCAATACGAGAAAGCCAACTGGAGCGGTCTTAACAGCTTCTTTAGCAATTTTAACTGGTCGTTATGCTTCCTCGATAACGACGTGAATGCCGCTGCTGATATGATTACAGACACCATTCTCTTTGGAATGAGATCCTTTATTCCTCATCGGATGAAGAGTATCAAACCAAAAGAAAAGGCATGGTACGACTCGAGCTGTAAAGAGGGCGTCAGGGTTAGAGAAATGTTTTTTCGGTCCTACAAGACCAACCCGACAGAGGAAAACCGAAGAAAGTTCAAACGAGCCAGAAATAACTGCAACGCCTTTCTTAAGCGTGTGAAATTCCTATACGACCACAAACTGAGGCAAAAAATACTGCAATGTCCCAAAGGCGGTACAAATTTTTGGTCGTTCGTCAAAAACATTAGAAATTCCGCCTCATCCTCCATCCCAACGCTCATTTACAATGACATTCCAGCTGTTAGCTCTTTGGATAAGGCCAATCTGCTTGCTGCACACTTTGCGGCCAGCTCAACACTCCCAGATTGTGCTTTGTCTCCGCCTACACTTGAGTGCAGATGGTATATCTCCCCTTCTTCTGAAGAGGTGTTCTTCCTCGCTGGCAAAACCACTGCGTAAGCTTTTTCATCAATCCTATACTTTAGGACTCTTCCCGAGCAGATGGAAAACAGCATTTGTCCAGCCCGTCCCTAAAAAAGGAGAATCATCTTCTCTCTCCTCCTACAGACCCATTGCACTTACGTCCCTTCTTTACAAGGTCATGGAAACGCTGATAAATCGTCAGCTCATGAAATATCTAGAAACACGAAAACTTTTTAATGACCGGCAGTACGGTTTTCGTAGCAACAGGTCCACTGGTGATTTGATGGCATGTCTCACGGAAAACTGGAACCAAAGCGTATATGAATCTGGCGAAAGCAAGATAGTTGCACTTGATATTTCCAAGGCATTTGACAGAGTTTGGCATCAGGCTTTTTTGTCGAAAGTGCGTGCATTTGGGATCGACGACTTTCCTCTTCAATGGATTAGAAATTACCTTTCGGAACGTTCAATTCAAGCTGTCTTGGACGGTTTCAAGTCTGATATTCATAAAATAAATGCTGGTGTGCCCCAGGGCTCTGTTCTGTCACAGACACTCTTTTTAATTTTCATTAATGATCTATTGTCTGCTACTTCTAATCCAATATACTCCTTTGCTGATGACAGTACTCTCTGCTTTTCATATTCGTTCCCGGACTCACGGCCCTGCTCTTCGGCTGTAGAACGAGAACGGCAGCGTATGCTAAGCTCATTAAATTCCGATATCAACAGCATAACCAATTGGGGAACTATCAACAGAGTGGAATATAATGCTTCCAAAACACAATGATGTCTGCTGTCTTTAAAGCGAAATTTAAACACCCAGCCATTATCTATGAATGGCACTTGCATCGTCGAACCGAAAAACTTTCCATTCTGGGTATGTGTGTCAATGACAACTTAGGTTGGAATGACCACATATTTGATGTCGCCAAAAATTCTGCGAAATGTCTAAGTTTCCTCAATATATAAGGCATTCATCCGCACAAAATTGGAGTACAACTACCATATCTGGTCAGGTGCTCCTAAAACATCTCTGCACCTGCTAGATAGGTCAATCAATGGACACCCTCGAACACCGACGAAATGTCTCATGTCTCACTTTGTTTTATCGCTATTTCCACCACCAGGGCTCCACTGAAATCGCCAGTAGCATTCCGCCCATTCAAACTTTCAACCGTAACACCCGTCTCGCTATGAATGCTCATCATTATACCCTCAAGCCCATTTTCGGACGTACTCTAAAATATCGTGATTCGTTCCTAAGCCGTACAACTCGCTTATGGAATGCCCTGCCGATCTCTGTATTTCCTGGTCGTTATAACTTGCAAACATTTAAAAACAATGTACATCGGTACCTCTCTTTTCTTTCTCCCTAGATTTCCTTTGCCCGCGCTGTGTACAATCACCTTAAGGGTACTCAAACCCCTTGAGCGCGCGCTAATTATAAAAAAAAAAAAAAAAAAAAAAACACTTCCACCTATCATACAGCCCCAATTTAATACAGACTCTTTCGAAGAAATTCTGACACTCGAAATGTTAAAATAAATGTCATCAACGTCGTTGAAGCAAAACCAAAAATAACCTCGATCACTAATTTTGGACAGGTAATAGCAATATCAATATTTATTCTGTTTATCCTAGTAAAAACCACTTGCAGCAAGAAAATGCCACAAGTCAGAATTACCAACGAATTTCCGAAAATCCCAGTAACGCCGAATTCAATCCCAGAACCTACCGATAATCAAGATTGCGAAATACAAGAAGAAGACAATAGTACAAACCAAGAAGACTTACGTCAAAATCAACCTGCTAAGCCATCCAGAATAAGCCAAATCACACTCTTTTGAATTTGGGTCAAACGAGGACGTTTGATGTTAAAAGAGGAGGAGCTAATACGACATCGGTGATTTTCCCAAACACCTAAGAAATGTGCAAGACAACACGTCCACGAGCATCCAGTCATTCTTCATCCACATGATTTACTTGTCATTTCAGTACACAATCGGTACATGACACCTTCCCATATTTTCCATGCACATAATTTACCACAGTGGATTCCGCCACCTGAAACCCACTCTGTGTTCCCACACCGAAATCTGCTGATCCTCCACATTCCCTCACGATTGCGATGCTCGACATTAGAATAAGTTAGGTGATAAGTCAAATTGTTAGTTTCTAAGTAGCCAGTTGTTAAGTTACATCTGAATAATTAAGGTAATCCGCAGAAAAAAATATTTTTTTAAAATTTTTTTAATTTAATGTTTTAACTTATATTCTTGTATAACATACCAATGAAAAACAAAAATGTAATTGGAATGATGAAAGATGAAATGAATGGAGGAAATTTTAGGTGAATTTGTCGGTCTTCGTTCCAAGATGTATTCAAAGGAGGTCGAAAATAATAACAAAAAAAATAAGAATGCTAAAGGAGTAAAGAAAACAGTGTTAGATGGTATGAATATTGTTGATTACAGAGACTGTTTGTATAAAAAGAAATTATTTTATGGTAATATGTTTGTAATTAGATCTAATATACATACATACTATTTATACGCAATCTGTAAATAAGCTAGCACTAAGTTATGTAGATGATAAGAGATATGTAATGAAAAATGGTGTTAAACTCTCACATGGGAGCATTACAGGCTAAAACATTAGATATAAAAAATATAAAATAAATCTTTGTCTTTCATTTTTTGAAGAAGATCCCTTACAGTCTGAAAAGGTAAGAAAAAAAGTGAGTCCAAAAAGCATTAACCAAGATATTCAGCGAACAAAAATTGTGAGGCTATGCTTCTTTTCCATATAAAAACAATATGTACACACTTTCGTAACCATTCAACAAAAGTAATGGAAAAAAGATATGGATTATGACAATCAAGATACCCTGGATGCAAGGAGATTGTGATGATCTGGATATAACAATTAACCAAGAGGAAATTTTAAAGGTTTCACACAATCCTTTCGAAGAAGAAACTTTACATCTGCAAGAGAACATTTTAAAGGCTACTCGTTGCAGACGAACAACGATGAAGATGATATTATTAGTGACATTGCAGTTCAACTCCGTCGATAGTGTTCCCCTTCGAAGAAAATTCTTTTTAGTTATTAAACCGTATTCTAGAAGATGGTGAACTTTTCAGGGTTTGAATATGAAGAAATAAGCGTGGAAAATTGTTAAGAAAAATATGAGTTAATACTCTATCAGTTCATATAATTTAACATCGGCTGTTTTAACTTTTAAATTTAACAGGTTATGGACCCAGATCGCGCGGTTGTTTTTATTTAAGAGAAACGTTTTTGAAACAGTTTTAAATCCGGTAGTCCGTTAAAATACTTAGTTTTCTGCCTTTCGTTTTATATTCATAAATACCCGAGTATCCATATTCATATATATACCTATATATTTACATATATTCGGAAATTGCTGAATAATACATTTAAATAAATTAATTTTTTTTGCCAAGTAAAGTGAAAATGGAAAACGAAATTTTCAAGATTGATAAATTGCAGAACTCTGAACACTATTCTGTATGGAAGTTCCAGGTGAGAATATTACTCAGTGCCTCAGAAGAATATTACTATACAATTTTGTTAATGGTGCTATTAACCGACCGGTTAAGGCAGAGTCTGAGACTGAGGTAGATTATGAAGAACGAATAGCTAGGTGGGCGAAATATGATTGTAAGGCGCAACGTATAATTGCAATGAGTGTTGGCCCGACACCACTTCGCCATATTGTAAATTGCATCAACGCAAAAGAAATGTGGGAAAAACTTCGGTCGATATACGAGCAATCATCAAATGCAAATGTTCATATGCTGCTGCAGCGGTTTTATACATTTAAGATGGAACCTGCGGATGACGTTACAACTCACATATCAAGATTAGAAAACATAGTACGGCAGCTGAGGGACGTAGGGGAGGAGATTACGCAAAGCATGGTAATTACAAAAATGTTGATGACAATTCCCGAAAGCTTTTACCATTTTTTTCTCTGCGTGGGAGTCAACAACAAAAGATCAGCAAACTTTGGAGAACTTAACGTCACGGTTAATCATGGAAGAAACAAGAATGCTTTCAAACTCATCTGTTCCAGACACAAGCTCCTCGGCACTAATTGCGAAACGAAGATATTGGAAGCAACCCAAAAACAAAACTTTCCAACCCGGTAAGTGTTTCAGATGCAATGAAGTGGGACACTGGAAAAGAGAATGCCCCAAAAAGCTAACTGAATATAAAAACAATGGAATCAAAGGTGGAATGAGAAAAGGAGATGCACTGATGTGGAGTGGTGAAAGCTGCGGTGCTACAAGCTGCTGTGATGATTGTGTGAGGACTGGAAGCAAGTGCGAGGTAATAGTTGTGAGGAAGCCAAGTTCGAAGAATGATAATCGTGTGAGGACTGGAGGCAAGGGCGAGGTAATAGTGGTGAGGAAGCCAAGTTAAAAGAACGAAGATCGTGTGAGGACTGGAAGCAGGAGCGAAGTACCAATAGGAAGAAAATCCAATTCATCGGAAGCTAAAAGGAGCGGAAGTGCACGCACGGTAGAGGAGGAAGAATTAAAGGTGTGCAATGCACTGCTGGTTGATGATAGTGAGTTCAATGATTCTTGGTATCTTGATTCAGGTGCTAGTGATCATATGACATTTCGAAAGGATCGGTTCATAAATTATAAAACATTTTCTAAACCCATAGAGATTAGAGTTGGAAGCGTTCAAAAAATATTAACGTTAGGTACGGGCGACATCAACATCTTGTCGTTTAATGGAAAAGTGTGATGTAAAAAACATTTATCTAATGTCTTGTATGTGCCCAAAATCTCCATTCATCTTTTTTCCCAAAGTCGTGCATTGGATAAAGGGCTAAAATTTATTGTGGCAGTGGGAGAGCGTGAGGCGCAGATATTCAGAATGTGTTTTCGTGTACAGGTTTCGGTTAAGCCGACGGCAAATTTGGCAACTACCAAAGCGTTGCCACTGAAGGTACGGCACGAGAGACTGGCTCACCTAAACATCAAGAAAGTGCGTAATCATCTTAAAAGGAATGGGATCAGTTTCATAGATGATCAAGATTTTACGTGTGATGCTTGTGTCTTTGTAAAATTGCATCGAATCCCGTTTTCAAGGAATTCTTTTATGCATGCCGACGTATGTGGACCAATGGAGGAGACATAATTAAGAGGAGCTAAATACTTTGTCCTCTTCAAGGATCATTTTTCACATTACAGAGTCGTACAATTTTTGAAGAACAAATCAGAAGTTTGTTCGTCCATTAAAGAATTCTTACATCTTGCTAGCTCAGAAAGCCACTACTCAGTAAAAACACTCCGTACTGACAATGGTTTGGAATTTGTTAACCAAGGCGTTGAATTGCTTCTAAGGAAGCATTCCATTCGGCATGAGACCAGTGTTCCTTACACCCCCGAGCAAAATGGGAGCGTCGAACGAGAAAATCACACAATCGTCGAAGCTACTCGGACTATGCTTAGTGCAAAGGATTTGAGTAAACGGTTTTGGGCAGAAGCAGTTAACACTGCTGTATACGTTTTGAACCGCACTGAGGACAGCGCTTTAGGAGGTAAAACTCCCTTCGAAATGTGGTGTGGAGGAAAGTTAAGGGTCCAGGAGTTTAAAACGTTTGGTATTGAGGCATTTATACATGTTCCCAAGCAAAAATGCCAAAAATGGGACAGAAAGGCTGAAAAGGATCTTTTCGTGGGATACTCGGATACATCCAAAGGCTATCGGATCTGGACACCTGCAACAAATAAAGTGGTAATCGTCAGAGATGTCGTTTTAAGCGAACAAGAAAAACTTCCAAATAGTGTTTTCGACGAATCTCCAAGTACATATGTTATCCGTATAAGCAAGCGCGATAATCTTTCACAAGAAAATGTTATTATTGATACGGAAAAACAAGACGATGTTGATGTAAGGACAGAAGAACAACTGGAAAAGGAGGACGCTATAGACATGGTATATGACCCCAACGAGTCTATTCCTTTGAAGAGTCGACTACGTAAAAGAAAGGATACTACACCAGTGTATTAAATTATCTAAAAGCGGGAGTGTTAAGAAAAATATGAGTTAATACTCCGTCAGTTCATATAATTTAACACGGCAACTCTGCTTGCAAATGTATAACACTTTCCGCGTATATATAGAACCACAAAACCCCTAATAAATGCTCTTTTGTTTGGATTTCCACTTACGTCGGTTTTTTTAACTTTTAAATTTAACAAAAATGAAGATATCTGCAATCAATAAAAATTGATGATAGTGCTCATTGTACTGGGATGAAATTATTCCCACTTCAGTGAATGAGGACTCTATCATAAATAAGTTGGGTGAGCTTCCATAGTATAGAACCACAACACAAACATAGCAACAAGAACTACAAAAGGCACCATGGACACCCGCCCCAGCAAACTGGCACCAAGGACCACCCCGCACCACCAACCTACATGTCTTATCACATTTCTCACATCGCCGCACGATTCCGTGGCACCATGGAACCCCTCTTACTGAATGTCTTATCATATTTCTCATATCACCTGACGTTTCCAAAACCAAAACCACAACACCACAAACAACAAAAGAAACACATCGATCACAACCACAAAAAAGCACATTGACCCACTAACCCACATCAAGGTCATTGACATGACGTCTTGGCTCCATGCTCCATGTGTTCTAGAACCGGCAAATTCATATAGTCTGCTATCCACGCAATAGTAAATACAGTTCGCAATGCCAATATGAAAATCTCAAACGAGAAATCATATTTTTTCCAGGAGTCAGTAAAATACCTCGGACATATAATAAAATAACTGTGGATCCTAATAAATTTCAAACGATAAAGGATTATCCAACTCCAAAGAATCTAAAAGAGTTGCGATCACTTTTAGGACTAACAAGCTACTGTAGGAAATTTATACAGAATTTCGCTGTGATAGCGAAAGCCCTCACCATATTTTTACGCGGAGAAAATGTTAGTGTAAATGAAAATCAGAGTACAAAAATACTAAATAATCTAGACAACCCAGCACTGGAGGCTTTAAAAAAAAAAAAAAAGACGCATTACATGTGCAGACTGAATTATTTCCATCACACTTGAACGATGCTTTTGATCTAACGACAGATGCAAATAACTTCGCAATAGGAGCTGTACTCTCCCAAAATAGAAACCTATTTAATTTTTATCTAGAACTCTTAGTCAAACTGAACAAAACTACAGCGCGAATGAGAAGGAACTTCTCGCGATCGTTCTCGTCACTTCAAAAATTAAGAAATTACTGTATTACTCAGCTGAAAGTTCGCCAACCGAGAAATAGAAACGCGTAAAACGACCATTCAGCACATTTAGAAACTAAATAATTCTAAACTTTACTACCATCAACTTAGTAGAAATCTCCTCGAAAAAAATATTTTTTCGTATTCAAGACATACACTTTTCTATTTGACTAAAGAGGAACTATTAGATAAACTAAAACAAATAATAAATCCATAGATAACAAATGCTAAAAAATTAGACGACCAAACTCTATTCCATGTCGCAAACGACATTCTTTCTTTTTTTTCCAAATATATCAATTGTTTTAGCTCAAAAAATGACAGAAGATATAGTAAACGTAGATAGGTAAAAAGAAATTGTAATCTAAAAAACGAGCACATAGAAATTGTAAAAATATGGCGCAGAAAATACTGACCACATATTTTTGACCGAATATACGCCAAATGTCCAAAAAAGAAACACAAGAGCGTGAAATCTACCTAACAAACAAATGCGACCGCAGACCAAACAAACAACCCATCTGAGCTGCACCAATACCAAATCATGTATAGTAAACGAACACGTACATTTTAACTAAGCGTATTCAAGAAAAACTAAGCCAAAACTAAAAAGGTATATCTTATACATTACGTGAATTATGGAAAAGCTATAAAGTCGAATATCATTCTTAAATTAAATAATTTTGTATTTTTCTACTATATCCTTTTAAATACGTTAGTATTTGTAATTAAAGTAGACTATCTGAATTGAACTAAAACTTAAAAACAAAAATTTATATTTATACATCCATGTACAGCCATGTACGGATTTATGTATATGTAACTTTGTGTATATCCGTATGTATGTATATATTTTATACTCTTAACAATGAAAAAAGTGAAAGTAGTTACGATATTAAAGCAGAATAATCTAGTCCTTTATTATCTTGATGTACTATTGTATTACAATCTTAAATGTTTAATAAACGGCAGTGCTATTTTGAAGTCGTAAGCATCAATATCGTTACTAGAGCGTAACATAACATGGTGTCAGGTTATGAGCACTGAAAATACAGATAAAGTAAAAATCGAAATCGCGTAACAGAATTTATATAAAAGTGTCGATAATCTCAGCGGAAGGGAGTCGGAAACAATGAACATACCACTGCCTAATAGTATGAACATCAAAGGCGATGTTGTCGCTAATTGGTGTCTATTCCGGAAACAGTGGGAGAATTACCAAATAGCAGTGTATTTATCGATTCAGTCTGAGGAGAGACAAGCGGCAATATTGAAAGCATGCCTAGGTGACGAATGCTTCAGCATTCTCACAAAATTGGACATTTCAGAAGCGCAAGCGAAAACCACAAAAGGTATTCTGGACGCATTACAAAGTTTTTTTAAGCCCTCAGTAAGTAAGAGTTATGAGAGGTTCATTTTCAACACTGCAAAGCAAATGGAAGGAGAATCGGTAAATGAATTCGTCTGCCGACTCCGTAACTTAATCAAAACCTGCGAATATGAAGCAAACCAGTAGAAGGTTTTATATGTGATAGACTTATTCCCGGTATCATATGCAAAGACATTCGCAGAAGCCTTTTGCTAGAACAAAAACTAACGTTAAAAAAAGCGCTAGAAATATGCAAGCTAGCAGAGCAAACGAGAGACCAAGTAAAGCAAATTAATGAAAAAACAGATGAAGACAAAATTACAATGGAAGATATAAACCGAAATAGAAAAGACGCAAATCAAAAAATGCAAATGCAAAAGATGCAAATCCGCGAATTCCCAAAGAAAGACAGTTAATTACGAAAATGAAGAGACAAGTGATGAAGAAAGTGAAGTCTCGTCTATGTTTACGGTTTCAAATATAGGCTTAATGCAGAATCACAAATCCAGTATACTAATGAGAAAAATTAGTTTCAGTATTGGAACAAAAAATAAATCAATTTCGGGTGTTGTTTATACTGGCGTGTTTTCAAACGTCATGAATACAGAAGAATTTAATTTGTTTAAATTAGCTGTAAAAAAAACGTCGTATCCTAAGAACTTAAATTTTGAGATAGTCAAAAAAAAGTGTGCCACTTTAAACAACACTTTTCATTTCCAACAAAGCATCTCAAGAACTGAAATTGATTTCTGTGAGCAGGGAGGATGGCGTCAAAACAAGTGTTTTAATAAAGTGGTAAAAATAGGCTGTATAAAATGTGATAACCAAGAAGAGCAGTTGAAATTGGAAGGTATCATGCAAAGTTTTATATATGTGTTTGACTGCTATGGAAAATTAACTAATCCATTACATTGAGGGAGACAAGTCGATAACTCTAGTTCAAGCTCGCCCACGGCGCATCCCTATATCTTTTAGAGAAGAATTAAAAATCGCATTAGAAGACCTGGAAAGAAGGAATATTATCAGCATAGTACACGAACATACTCGATGGATAAGTAACCTAGTACTTGTGCGCCGAAAATATAAGCTGCGAATTTGTCTCGACCCGAACAATCTCAACAAAGTCCTCAAGCGTAGCAACTACCAAATCCTCACTGTAGATGACATTTTACCAAAGATTTAACATGCAAAATTTTTTTCGACATTTGATGCAAAAAATGTGTTTTGGCAATTTGAGTTGGATGACGAAGGTGGACTTCTTACGATATTTTGGACACCACTTGGGCGATTTTGTTAGAATCGGTTACCATTTGGAGTATAACCGGCCCCGGAGGAATTAAAAAAAAACAACTTGAGATAATAGAAGTCTTAGAGAGAGTTGAAGTTATTGCTGAAGACCTTTTGGTGTATGGGAAAGGTCGCACCGAAGAAGAGGCAATGAAAGACCATAATCGGAATCTGTTTAAATTGCTTACTAGAATAAGGGAAACAAATTTAAAGCTTAATAAAAGCAAGTGTAGAATGAGAGTGCGGGAAGTACCATTTTATGGGTTTTTACTCACTAATCAAGGTCTAGCTATTGATAAAGCCAAGGTAGAAGCTATCGAGAAAATGCCCAGGCCTCAGGATGTTTAAATTCAGTAAGACTTTGCACGTATCTTTCCAGATTTTTGCTGAGCTTATCAGATATCGGCGAACCTTTAAGAAGAATTATTCGCGAAGATATCAAGTGGGAATGCAGCCAGTAGCGTCGAGTTTGAAATGTCAGAGTGAATAGGCGTGTTCTTGCTAAGTTCTGTAAAAAACATTTATTTTCGGTCCTTTTTTACAACATAAACTCATTAGAAGTGTTAATTTATTAAAAGGTATTGCAATTTTTGGTTTGTGAATAGAATTAGTAGTTATACCCCAGTAATCTTTAGACATAAAAGTACCTAAATTACTTCATAAACTCTTCACAAAGAAAAAAACCGCTTACACACCAATCATGAGCTCAAACGCGAACATCGCCTCGGTTACCCGTCTCCAAAAAAGGCAAGAGAATACATCGAACCCAACCGCCTGCATAACACCAAAGCAAAGTGCCACACCAACTTCTAAGAGTGTCGCTACTGGAGCACCGAAGCCTTTCAATATTGAAGTGCTTGAAAAGCGTTTAAATAACCACACGGATTCAATCCTAACTCGGTTTTCTGCTGAAATCTGCAGCCTATGCAATGACATAATTCAACAGATTTCACGCATTGAAGAAAACTGGTCAAACTATGCACGAAAACTGGATCAGTCCCTTAAGTATTTGCAATTACGTGTGGAGAAATTGGAGACTCACTCTCTTAATACAAAAACTCTTTTCCATAACCTAACTGAATTATTGGAGAGAAGGGAGTTGTAGCTGACGCAATTCTCTTTGGAGTTCCACAGTTGGCCGAAGAAAACTTGAAGTCAATTTTTCACCATCTCTGCCACACCGTAGAATGTAGACCTCTGATCATGGAAGCTATATTTCGTGTACAACAACAGGACAACACCAACGACCCACCGATAATTCTAAAATTTCCTTCAACTCACGCCAAAAACCTTGTATTGAAGGCCATTGCCAAATATCGGAAGAAAGAGAAAAGGCAGTTACGCATCAGTGATGTTGGCCTGGACCAAGAGTCGAATTTTGGCACTAACATCTACATGAACGAAAGTCTTACCAAAAGAAATCGCTCGCTTTTTTATCAAGCTGTCCGTCTGAAGCAGCGTAAGCTACTTTTCTCTGTTACTACGAAAAATGGCTTAGTCGTCGTAAGAGCACATAAAAATGTAAAAAACATAACTATTAATGATGAAGAGACAATAAATGCCATTACCGTTCAAAGCCAAACAGCAACAAGCACGAGTACCCACGATCACGATCAATGAAGATGACAAATATCCTGCATATGACATGTAAAATTATCTTTTCTATTATTCTCTTTCTTTTTTTTCTTTCTATTCTGTTTCATCTCTTTAACTATCTCTATTTATTTACTTTACTTTCTTTGTTTTATTATTTCCCTTTCTCTGTTTTTAAATCTATTGAGCTGTTATTCAAATTGTATATAACTTTTTTTGACTTTCCTGCATATCTTGTGTTGTTCGTCGCATTAAGGTGGCTTAGTAACTCGAAATTAGTAACAATTCACATGCGCAGGGTGGTTCCATCGATGAGTCTAAGATTTTAATCAACGTTCTTTGCAAACAAAAAAAGGGCTTCAACATATGTTACCTGAACGCACAAAGCATAAACAGTAAAATAGACAAATTACGTTATATATTTAATGATAGCATGGTTGATGTTATTTGTATTTCAGAAACTTGGCTGGAGTCAGAAATGAATTCCAATCTGTTTAGACTAGATAATATGGAACTTTTTCGGAGTGATAGGCAGCGCAAAGGAGGCGGAGGAGTCGCCATGTACATTAAAATTAATAAGAATTATACGTTTCATGTAGTAAAGAAATCGGCAAGGAGTGAGCTTGTGGAATATGTGTTTATTGAAGTAATAGGTGGCTGTGACACGGATAAGATGTTGCTTGATTATGTATACATGGCACCCGATGTAGCCAATTATGAATTCATATGGGATGTATTTGAGGAATTAGCTCCGCTACACTCCAAAATCGTTATCTGTGGGGATTTTAATCTAAACATCTTAGGGAATGAAAATCGAACAACTCGAGAAATGATAGAAGCACTCAATTTAACCTTTGTAAAATTGAATCAACCAACTCATTTTGCACCCAATTGTATGCCTTCTCTATTAGACTTTGTTTTGGTTTCTCATCCCAGTTTAGTAATGCACTATAACCAACTTCTTGCTAATTCTTTTTCCCATCATGACATGATTTTCACAGCAATAGATGCAATTCATTCTTTTATAAATGATACAACCTTTACATACTGATATTCTCATATCAACTTGGAAGAGCTTTTTGCTGAATGTCGTCGTTTGAATTGGTGGCCCATTTATAGCACGAACAATACCAGTTTTCAGGTTGAATATCTGAATAGCATAATCCTATATTTGTTTAATAAATATGTCCCGCTTAAAATAACTACGATTAAAAAAACTAACATTCCATGGTTTACTCAAGATATTCGTGACCTTATAAAAGCACGTAACCTTTTGTACTCCAGGTGGAGACGATACAAATGCTTATCCCTACATAGGGAGTTCAAGGCTGCTCGTAAAGCAGTAACGACCCTTATTCGGAGAAAAAAAGAAACTTCTTCAAACCCAAATTCGACTCTGTTAGCTCAAGCTCCGAGTTTTGGAAAAAAGTTCGTCATATTGGACTAACGACAGATAAAACATCAATTGCTTGCACTACAGACTTAGAGGACCTTAATTCAAAATTCGTCTCCAATAGTGAAAAATCAAACCGGCCGGTTATGTCGACTTCTTTTATTCGAGAAAACAATCTTGAAAGAAGGTTCTCGCTTTCTTGCGTTGACGAAAATGAGGTGAGCAAGACAATATTAAACATCAAGTCTAATGCAATGGGTTCAGATAATATCCAACCAAAGTTTTTTAAGATTCTCCTACCTACTATTCTCCATCAAACCACGCACATTGTGAACACTATAATCACAACCTCTGTTTATCCTCATGGGTGGAAAAGCGCAAAAGTGCTACAGGTAAGAAAATCCTTATTATCAAATATTCCAGAATACCGACCCATAGCAATACTACCGTTTCTAAGTAAAGTATTTGAAACCATTTTAAGTCATCAAATGAAGACCTATCTCAATGATAACAAATTAATAGTAAAGTACAAAGTCCGGGTTTCGCACTAAGCACAACTGCACCACTGCTTTACTAAACATTACAGAGGATCAACGCAACGGTTTGGATAAGAATATGTTGGGTATAATTATATTTCTTGACTTCTCAAAAGCATTTGATTCTGTAAATCATACTATATTATTAAAAAAACTCGAAAGACAATTTTCATTTGAAAGTTCTTTATGCAGTCTTATGTCATCGTATTTATGTAATCGTTGCCAATTCGTCTATCACAAAAACAAACATTCGGCTTGTCTTCTTGTTCCCTCAGGTGTCCCACAAGGTTCCGTGTTAGGGCCTCTACTGTTCACATCACCTGTGGATATCATATATACGCCGATGACTTCCAAATATACTCCCTGTTTCCGAAATTGAACAATCCAGGCGATAAACAGCATGAATTGTGAGCTAGACAAAATTAGTTAATGGTCAATCGGCTAAGTAATAGGCTAAGTCTCAACCTGGTAAAGACAAAAGCTATGGTGATAAGTGGTTCTAGAAGTACGGAGGTTTTTCCCCCTCTTCTCTTAAACCACTCTCCTGTTGAGTATGTATAAACAATTAAGAATCTTGGTATTCATCTCGGTCAACACCTGAACTGGAATATTCATATAAGTAAAACTGTATCAAAAATTTATGGAGCACTTCGTGGACTAAGCCCCACGTCAAAGTACCTGCCAACTTACGTTAAGTTAAAACTTGTTAAGTCTTTGTATTGCCTATCATCCTTTATAGTTGCGAAATATTTTCCAATATGGACCATGAGTCTAGAAGAAAATTCACAGTAGCCTATAATAGTTCCGCAAGCTACATTTTTTGAATCAACAGACATGAACACATTTCTGACTACAGTAAACAAATAACCGGCTGCAATTTAATGGCGTTCCTAAAATACAGTACCATACTATCATTACACAATATTATTACAACCAAAAAACCGGATTATCTTTTTGAGAAAATACGTTTTGCAAGAAATCTTAGAGCCATGCAATTAATTACTCCCAGGTGTAAGTATCTTAATACATCTCGTCAATTTTTCGTGCATGCGATTCAGCTTTGGAATCTTTTACCCCTGGAAATTAAGCGTACGAACGACACAAAAACTTTTAGCAGGAAAGTTTTCCAGTACTTTAAAGAAAATAATTAATTTAATAATGCTCTATTTCTTCATAATTTCTCTTTCTTCTTTCTCTTTATCTCCTATCTTTCTAATAATGTACAGATTGTGTAAATCATTATAATTGTAATTATCCTAAGCTTGTTCAATAAGGTAAAAGATGTATATTATATATCTTATATGAATAAGAATACAAATAAATGTAAATGAAATGAAATGAAAAAAAATGAAGATGGGGCATTTGAAAAATTAAACGTTCTTATTTTAAAGGCAACGATCGCCCGGTAGCATTTGCGGCAAGTATTTTGAGAGCTACAGGGCAACAATACGCCCAAATCGAGAAAGAGGCACTGGCAATCATGTTTGCCTGTAGAAAGTTCGAGCAGTATATATGTGGCAAGCCAAGCATCATCGTCCAATCTGTTCTAGTAAGTCCAAAACGCTTACAGAGGATGAGACTCTCGCTTCAAAGGTATGACATTCACATAAAATGCAAAAAAGGAAGTGAAATGCTTTCGCGGATACGTTATCTCGAACTTTTTTAAAGAACTGTCCAAGGGAGTATATTGTAAACCGTGAAGTCTATGTATTAGATGAAATAAGGTCGATGATTATGTTCTTTCGTGAAATCAAAGAAATAGATACTCTTTGGGAGATCAATGTTAAAGATTAGCGACTATTAGAAATACTGGAGCATACAAAAGGGGACACAGCCCTGTAACAAGTGTCAAATTTTGTCAAGAAGGGATGGCCTGAAAATCGAGGGCTGGTATCACAAGCAGTTAAACCGTACTGAAACTACAGAGAACAGCTGACAGAACAAGATGGATATTTGCTAAAAGGCGAAGAATTGTGATTCCAACATTGCTGCGAAAAAAGTTCTTGCAACGTATTCACTATAGTCATCAAGGAATTGAGTCATGTCAGCGGCGAGCCAGGGATACAATATTCTGGCCTGATATATCAAACAATATTAAAGACGTCGGCAATAACTGCAATATTTGCTTGCAAAATTCAGCAAGTCAAGCAAAACTACCACTAAAAAGCACCACCATCCCAGAGTTCCGGTTCCAAAGAGTTGGCCTTGATATCTGTGAAGTTGTAGATAGCAACAAGAAGCGACAAATTCTGATAACTGCAGATTATTACTCTGATTACTTCGAATGATTCCAGAAACGGTAGATAAAGTTATTAAAGCCTGCAAACGGAACTTTAGTCGGCATGGCATGCTGGAATTTGTCACTACTGATGGAGGAACTCGTTTTGTGAACAAACAGTTCCATGAGTTTTCAAAAGAATGGGAATTTAATCATACTAAAAGCTCACCAAACCATCAACAAGGAAATGGTAAAGCTGAAGCATCTGTTAAAATAATGAAATCTCTTTTCCGAAAAACGCAGAGTAGCAATCGTTGTTTTTGGAAGGCTCTTCTGGAATGGAAAAGCCTGACATTTTACTTTCCTTTTTAAGTCTTGGTGTCTTTCTCACTTCCGTTGCTTCTCTCTCCTTCCTCGTTACAGATTCGGCCATCCTTTAGTTTTTCGTCGTCCTCGTCGAAGTCAAGGTTTAATTGGATCCAAGGTTTCATCCTATCGGCAGACTAAATCGCTGAATATGGTTTTTGTGTTCTGGGGGCGTATGGCATATCGGTTACTTGATATCAGTAGTGAGGTAGAATGGTAGTTACACAAGAGGGTTCTTCATATCTGGCCTCGAGTTTTCTTGAATTTCCGGTGACTGCAATTCCATCTTTTAGGGACATCACTAGATCTCCTACCTTATAATTCCTTGCTTTCCGGTGTTTCTGATCATGACGTTCCTTTTGTGACCTCTGTTTCCTGTTGGTAGACTCAATTCCTTCCAGTCGAATCTGTTCCATGCTAGTAGTGGCTTGGTTAAGATCTACGCATTGAGCCAAGACGTCTCTCAATGGATCGCGCGCTATGTATCCCATCAACAGCTGATGAGCGGTTCTTCCTGTTGTTTCGTTGTAAGTATTATGAATTCCCCACTGAACGAGTTTTATTTGTTGGCCCCATTTATTTTCTACTGTAGCAATGAATGCGTGCAGGATAGTACGATTGTATCGCTCAACTTGCCCATTTGCTCCAGGGGTCTTCGTCGCATTCAATATGTGTTGAATGGGGTGACTTCTCATGAACTCTTCAAACGTATGCGACGTAAATGCTGTCCCTCTGTCCGGTGTTACTCGGCGGGGGGTGCCGAAGATGTAAAATATGTCGGTAAAGAAATTTAAGGCTGGTTTTGTCTGGGTGTTTGGTAGCGCCTTAATATGGACATACTTCGTGAAGGCGTCAACTATTACGATGAGATATGCGTTCCCTTACGTTGATTTCATGAAGGGTCCTAGATGGTCTATGTGTAGCGTACAGTAGGCTACACTTCCTTTATCGATAGGGAATAATTCTCCTCGGAGCTGAACTTCTCTCTTATTTATAAGCATACCCAACGCAGGCTTTGAGGTACTTTTTGACAAACTGAGTCATTCTGGGGAACCAGTACCGATCTCTCAAATGGGTAATATTCTTTTTCTCGGAGAAGTGTCCCATCAAGTCGTGGCTGTTTCGTAAGACTTTTGGTACATACAATCTGAATTCGCCGTCCACCTTCCGATACAGGCATCCATGTTGTAAACTATAGTTGTGGTGTATTTGTTTTTCAGCGCCGTTTTTCGGGGTATGTTGCAGTACATCCGTGATTTCAACAGCTTCTTTATCCTGCAATTGGATGGAGTACATGCAGTCAGTTTCTTCAATATTTAGCTTTAATATTTGCATATCGACGACTTCGGAAGACGCTGCTGGTTCGCCTGGATTTCTCGACAGTGCATCCACGTGATTCATTTGTTTACCTGGTCGATGTATAATTGTGTAGTCATATTCGCAACCCCCATCGGGCTATCCTGGGAATCATTTCCTTTCTCTTCATGGTGGTCTTCAAGGCTTCACAATTAATCACAATTGTGAAATTCTTACCAAGTAGATATTGCCGGAATCTTTCGGTTGCATTCACTACCGCGAGGGTCTCTAGCTCGTAGCTATGGTACATGGATTCCTCCTTTGTAGTTCGTCGGCTGTAATATGCTACGGGATGAAGTTCCCGTTCTCTTTTTGTAATAATACTCCTACCAGGCCCTTGCAACTGGCATCAGTGTGTAGTTCATGCTTCTCATTTGGGTTGTACACAACGAGTACTGGTCCACTTGCCAATAATTTCTTTAGCTGGTCGAATGAAATTTGCTCCTTATCTCCCCATACGAACTTCTGACTTTTCCGGGTCAGGTCAGTGAGTGGTGATGCGATCGTAGCATATTCCTTTATAAATTTCCTAAAGAAACTCGTGACTCCTATAAACTGCCTCACTTGGTGTTCGTCCGTGGGTTTTTCAAATACCTGTACGGCTAGGTTTTTGCCTTCCCCGGTTGAATTTTCCCATCCTTGATGATGTGACCTAAGAATTATATTTCTTTTTTAAAGAACTCACACTTCCTTAAGTTTAGCGTCAGTTGTGCTTCGCTAAGTGTCTCCAGGAATCTTTCTAACTATCACATACCATCCTCCAATGACCTGGCCGGTATTACAAAGTCGTCCATAGAGCTGGCAATCGGTTCAGGTGACATTTTTTGTTTGATGAGTACGCTGGAGCATTTACAAGTCCGAATGGCATTACCTTAAATTCGAATAATCCATTTGGGGTGATGAGAGCCGTGTAATGTATATGCTCTTTTCGGATGCGTATTTGATAGTACCCTGATGCTAAATCCAGTAAAATAAAATAATCATACCCTACCAGTTTGTTCATTTCCTCGTTGATCACTGATGAGGGGGAATTGACCTTTTTGGTGATCGCATTGAGGCGTCGATAACCTACGCAAAATTCGATCTTTGCCGTTCTTCTTTTTCACGAGAATCTGGCGCGGCAAAATCGGACTTAGATTCTTAAATCATGCCGCTACTCAATAGGTTATTCACCATAGAGCTGAGGACTTCACGTTTTGCGTAGGGTATCTTATATGGATGTTGAGATATCGGCTCGGTCTTGTTTAATTCTATTTCCATTTGAATCCGATCCGTCCGTCCTAGTTGATTTTGATCCTTGGCAATGCATCTTCGAAATTTATTAAGCAGTAGCAATAATTTTCTTGGTTGGTAATCTCCCGCCATATGTAGGTCAGCTTCACTTATTTTCGTAAATTTATAGTCGCCATTTATTTCACAGTCAGAGTATTTCCCTCCTTAGTTATTATGCAGGCCGGATCATTAAGTACGTCCTTCCGAATTAAGACTGGTGTTGTTAGGGTTCCATCCGGAACGATAATGCCTTAATTAGAAAAAGACAACCATCGATTTCAATAGTGCAAGGAATCTGTTTTCTTGCTTGGCATTTCCCACCCCCGATGTAACTCTTGCACACAAACATGTCCAGTCCAACCCTTACACAAAAACGTAACCACACTAACTAATTGCATATCATATGTGCTTGTTATAGCAGTGATGGTGGCGTCTTAGACTTATGTTTTCTTTCCCTTTATTATCTCTCATGCATTAACAACTCTGTAACCAAATTCGTAACGCAACAAGTTTCAAATATTATTTACTTATCTTGTCTTGACGTTTAATGATAAACCCAAACAATTCAAAGCAGACAATATCTTAGAAATCATACAAGGACTTTTAAAGACAACAAATTTATTTATTTATATATATCGAAAGAATTTTCCCTTCTCTACGTAGCGCAATTTTCAATGTCGATTTAAATCACGTCTATACTTATCTCAAGTCTACACACGACTGCCTGACATTTTACTTTTCTCTTTAAGTCTTGGTGCCTTTCTCACTTCCGTTGCTTCTCTCTCCTTCCTCGTTACATTTGTCTTTCTTTTTTTGAAGAAGATCCCTTACAGTCTGAAAAGGTGAGAAAAAAACGTGAGTCCAAAAAGCATTAACCAAGATATTCAGCGAACAAAGCACAAACCATCGATCAACTCATAACAATTTGCAGCAATAGGTAACAACAAACCCGGAATATGTTTTATATACTGATATGAAAAAACTGCGAAAGTTGTGAAGCTATGATTCTTTTCCATATGAAACCATACACTTTCGTAACCATTCAACAAAAGTAATGGAAAAAAGATATGGATTATGACAATCAAGATACTCTGGGTGCAAGAATATTGTGATGATCTGGATATAACAACTAACCAAGAGGAAATTTTAAAGGCTTCACACAATCCTTTCGAGGAAGAAACTTCACATCCGCAAGAGAACATTTTAAAGGCTACTCGTTGGAGCCAATAGACCAACAACGATGAAGATGATATTGTTGACATTGCAGTTCAACTCCATCGATAGTGTCCCCCCTTCGAAAAAGATGACTTTCAGTTATTAAACCGTATTCTAGAAGATGGTGAACTTTTCAATGTTTGAATATGAAAAAATAAGCGTGGAAAATGAAGATATCTGCAATCAATAAAATTCTGTTGATGATAGTGCTCATTGTATTCTAGAAGATGGTAAACTTTTCAGGGTTTGAAAATGAAGAAATAAGCGTGGAAAATTGTTAAGAAAAATATGAGTTAATACTCTGTCAGTTCATATAATTTAACATGGCAACTCTGCTTACAAATGTATAACACTTGGCGGGTATATATAGAACCACAGAACCCCTAATAAATGCTCTTTTGTGTGGATTTCCCCTTAAGTCGGTTGTTTTAACTTTTAAATTTAACAAAAATGAAGATATCTGCAATCAACAAAATTCCGTTGATGATAGGGCTCATTGTACTGGGATGAAATTATTTCCCCTTCAGTGAATGAGGACTCTATCGTAAATAAGTTGGGTGGGCTTCCATGGCATAGAACCACAACACAACCATAACAACAAGAATCACAAAAGGCAAAAGGACACCCGCTCCCAGCAAACTGGCACCAAGGACCACCCCGCACCACTAATCTGCATGTCTTATCACATTTCTCATATCGCTGCACGATTCCCTGGCACCATTGAACCCCGCTCCCTGCATATTCCTCATATCACCTCACGTTTCCAAAAACAAAACCACAACAACAACGACTACCACAAAAGAAACACATCGATCACAACCACAAATAAAACACATTAATCCACAAACCCATATCAAGGTCATTAAAACCAAAGGAAAATAAACTCACAGTTTGAACAAATATTGAGGACTCTCGATCCTAAGACTATAATATATCAAAGGATTTAGTGATTACCGAAGTATACAAAGAACTATCCTCTATTGCTTATGCAATTAATTTCGCAAAAAATAGAAACGTCTATTCAGGAACTCTATCACCAAGCAATTGCAACTCTTTATATGTAAATATCCCATATCAAAAACAAAATGTAACTTATTCAATCTACATCCACTTGCATAGATAAATCCGCTGGTCCAGGTGGTATATCTCCCCTTCTTCTGAAGAGGTGTTCTTCCACGCTGGCAAATCCACTGCGTACGCTTTTTCATCAATCCTACTCTTTAGGAGCAGGTAAACAGGATTTGTCCAGCCCGTCTTTCCAAGGTCATGGAAACGCTGATAAATCGTCAGCTCATGAAATATTTCGAAACACGAAAACTTCTCAACGACCGGCAGTACGGTTTTCGTAGCAACAGGTCCACTGGTGATTTGATGGTATGTCTCACCGAAAAGTGAAACCAAAGCGTACATCAATCTGGCGAAAGCAAGATAGTTGCACTTGATATTTCTAAGGCATTTGGCAGAGCTTGGCATCAGGCTCTTTTGTCGTAAGTGCGTGCATTTGGGATCGACGACTCTCTTTTTCAATGGCTTAGAAATTATCTTTCGGAAGGTTAAATTCAAGTTGTTTTGGACGGTTTCAAGTCTGATATTCACAAAATAAATGCTGGTGTGCCCCAGGGCTCCGACACTCTTTTTAGTTTTCATTAATGATCTCTTGACTGCTACTTCTAATCCAATACATTCCTTTGCTGATGACAGTACTCTCTGCTTTTCATATTCGTTCGCGGACTCACGGCCCTGCTCTTAGGCTGTAGAACGAGAACGGCAGCGTATGCTAAGCTCATTAAATTCCGATATCAACAATATAACCAATTGGGGAACTATCAACATAGTGGAATTTAATGCTTCCAAAACACAATGCTGTCTGCTGTCGTTAAAGCGAAATTTAAACACCCAGCCATTATCCATGAATGGCACTTGCATCGTTGAAACCGAAAACCTTTCTATTCTCGGTATGTGTGTCAATGACAACTTACGTTGCAATGATCACATATTTGATGTCGCCAAAAATGCTGCGAAATGTCTAGGTTTCCTGAAGCGATGCAAGAAATATTTTATCCTCTCTGATCTGGCCTCAATATATAAGGCATTCATCCACCCAAAATTGGAGTACAACGCCCACAGGTGCTTCTAAAACATCTCTGCACCTGCTAGAGAGGATTCAAAACCGTGCGATAAAACTTATTGATGATACTAATTTAGTTTTAAACGCATTTTATTTTCTAATCAATAGCTCTTACATACTAACAAAAAATGCTTAAATGCTAGCTTAAAATTACTTAACAACCTTATACTAACTTACTGGCCCCACACAGGCACTCTAAGCTACTCTAAATTCTTATACTATGTCTTTCGACTTTATTAACATTTTCTTTATGGGTATTTATTTACTACACTTAAGGCTAAGAAAAAAAAAATTAACAAAAAGCTTAGAATATGGACATAATTTTTTATTTTTACAAAAACTTAATATCTAACTTAAAATAAACCTTAGTCTACCTAACCTATATATACAATACACACATATAGACACAAAGGCATACACAATAATATACATATATCAGTACATATATACCTTTATATATACTAGTATATGTATATGTATATATTTCTTAAATGCTAACCTAAACCTATATAAGCTGGCTATCGCTATTTACTGAGCAAATAGAGTCGTCAGCTCTGCCACATTAGTGAGGCTGGTCCGTAATTGACGGAAACGACGAAGAAACATCTTCTCCAACATACAACCACCATAAATGCTGTTGCTGCCGAACGACATCCCTCTTATCGCGATTCCCCACCGCCCTACTGAACCTGAGACGATCCAAAAAGAGACAACCATGAGCAGAAGAGGATAACCATAAACATCATAAACAGCCTTACCTGGAAAACAATCCTTTCTTCCCACTGACAGGTCGCGACACAGAAACGCAAGTAAACAGCTCCAACATGACACATTCTCAAAGAGAAAAATGCAATCTAAACACTGTTAAGAACATTAGCAAAGTACTAACATATTCTGTTGTATAATGGTTTTTTTTTAAATATGAACATTATATCAATGAATTTTAATCCAATTATTTCGTATGAAAGGAGATTAGCACTATTAAGCATCCTTAAAAATAAAAAACCACAAATATGTTTGTCTCCGAAGCGAGATTACAAAAAAGGCACAAGCCTAAATTTGAAGGCTACAATATCATTAGAAATGACACAGGAAGGGGAACCGCAATAGTATTAGACAATAAGTATGGCAGCACCTACATATTATATTCCCTCCAATTCTGGTAGAAATTTACCAAGAGAACTAGACAGACTTTTTTTTCAACTCATTTGATGGAACTGTTCTCGGAGGAGGTTTTAATGCGAGACATCCTCATTGGGGAGACAGAACTCAAAACAGCAACGGAAGTTCATTTTATAACTGATTTCAAAGCAACGCTTTCTTAAGCTTTGACTTAATCACCCCTAATAGTCCTTCCTTCCCACGATCTTCATCCGTAATAGATTATTTCATTGTCTCTGCTAGTTTTGATAGCTCATCTACACCTTGTCATACCTTTGCTACCCCCTCAGGTCATTTTGGAATATCAATAAAATTTAGGCTTCTTAATTTCTTACCAATTTTATTACCTCCACCCACTTTCAGGTCATTCAAAAATACCAACTGGGACCGTTTTAGAATAAGTTTACACCACAAACTCTCAAAAATCAATTTACCTGATTGTAGAAACATCTCAAACAATGAAATAGACTTACTCATAAATGAATTGAATTCGAAAAGGACTCAGACTATTAATTCTAACTCCACTGTCATCGAACACAAACAATCCAAATACAATTACGTATCAGAATTCACAATAAAACTAATCAAAGTTCGTAGCCAATGGTTAAGAAAACTTAAACGAATTTTTCACAGACACCTTAATAGAGTTAATCAGGAATATGTAGAACTATCTTCTAGAATTAAATGTTTAAGCAAAATTATAAAACAACATAGAAACAAATAACGCATTTTACGCAAGGCTGCGAAACATAAAGCCTCCCTCTTATGCATTTAAGGAAATCGATAGAATCACAGGTAGAAAATTTGTTGGTAGTGATGTCTCTATTGACACTCTCTTTAATAACGGACTAATGCTGGTTGATAACCAGGCAAAGTTAAATGCATTTACAGACCATTCCCTTTATACAGAAATGATACCTTCTTTTGACCCCGATTTGACGAATGAAGTTTACACAGTCGTATCACAGTTCAATGACCAAAACTCATCCTCCTTGACTACATTTTCCCCAACTTACATGCGATCAATCCTGGCATACCTCCGTTTGCTTCTACTGAAAAAATTCAACTTCTACGTACAGGCCTCAACAATAAACACTCTTACGGTATAGACAAATGTTCAAATTAAATACTAAGGAAAAGTTGTTCTCTCGACCAAATACTGTCCTACATCTTCAATCACTGTATAAACAATGGTTACTTTCCCGCTATCTGGAAAAAAGCAAGAATTATACCCGTGTCAAAAAAAGAGCAGCTCATGAAATAAATCAACTTCATCCCATTTCACTGTTGTCGAATATTGGAAAACTTTTTGAAAAAGATTTGGCAGAAAATATAGACGCATTCTGGGAAGAAGGAAACGTAATTCCAAATATACAATTCGGTTTTGAAAAGAATACTCCACAGAACATGCGATACTTCTTCTATCCGAAAAGATAATGCAAAACTTAAGAACTAAAAACTGCTCTGTTAGTCTTGATATTGACTTAGAAAAAACATTCGATTCGCTCTGGTACAGTGGTCTCATATTCAAACTAATTAAACTAAATTTTCCAGTCTGGCTAACGAAATTAATTCAAGACTTTCTATAAAATCGTTTTTCGTCTGTGTCCTGGCAGAGGAATCAAATATTTTTCCCGTCAAATCAGAAGTTCCACAAGGATCAATAATTACCCCAAACCGGTTCAATATTTTTCTCTCGGATTTCCCATTTCAGGATCCCATGGATTCTGAACCAGGCGCTATTCTATATGCAGATGATACGATTATCCTTGCGAGTGACACAAGACCACAAAATGCCCTAAATAAAATAAAAGATAAAATTCCTCTGCTAGAAGGATACTTCAAAAAATTGGAGTCTGACTATAAACGCAAATAAATGTGGCATCACCTGTTTTAGAAACGCAAGTGGAAAAGGACATCGACTAGCGGTGAAGGAGAGTAAGAAACTAACCTTACCAATTGCTAACAATGTTATATTATCTCCTCGTGACGAATTGAAATACTTAGGTATTCAATTTCAAAACAGATTCTTATTTAACAAATACGCAAGAAAGATGTTATTCAAAGCAAAAGCTATAGCAGCAACTTTTAAACCTTTATTGCAATCGAAAGCTTTATAAAAAAAGCGAAAATTCTTCTCTATAAGATGCTCATCAGACCCGTCCTCGCATACGGATTCTTCGTTTGGTTCACTATTTCTCCTACAGTGGCCAAAGAACTTGAGACTTTCGAGAAAAAAATATTGAAATTCTGTTGCGGAAAGTACAGAAAGGTGAACAAAAAATGGTTTTCCAACAAAGTGCTATACGAGGAACGCAAAATAACACTATTAATGCACTACCTTATAAGCTTTACTCTCAAAAAGCTCCAGTGAATGGGAACTCATCCGAACAGCCATGTGAGATCCTTAATTGACTCCCACAGGCTTAATGCAATTGAAGATAATTACTACCTCTCTCCTTCCATATATTTTTATCTCTCCTGTCGAAGGAGGAAACCTCCTTATTCCCTTTTATGAAAAAGCCTCTTCTAACAACCTAAGGGGTTATCAATACAAATATCTGGTACACAGAAATAGCTGACATCATTTTGATATGTAGATTCACAAGAATAAAGTATATATATTAAAATAACTGTGCATAATTCTAAAGGGCAGCCACTTACTATTATATTATATGCCTATGTATATAAATAATTAGTGAGTGAAACGTTAAGATTATTATACTCGTATCTATCAATGTCTTTGTTTGTTTTCATGTTCTTATTATGTTCTAGTCAATAGTTTACGAGGGGCGTTCAATATATTCTCTATATCGATATGAAGGAAAATGCGAATTCAATTTAATTTGTTCTTATTTTTTAATATAATCTCCCCTAACATCAATGCATTTGTTACATCTTGAGATAAGCTTTTTTAAACCCTCAAAAAAATAAATTTCCTCTTTCTCTGCAAAATACCCATTTATTGCCGACTTGAGTTCTTCATCATCCGAAAATCTTTTTCCACGAAGATATTTTTTCAAATCCGGAAACAGGAAATAATCACTAGGGGCAAGGTCTGGACTATAGGATGGGTGTTGGATATCTTCGAAACCACAATCTCGCGTAGCAGCCTTGGAAACTCGCGCCGTGTGAACTGGAGCGTTGTCATGAAGAAGCAACACACCCGCTGCGAGTTTAAGCCGTTTTTCTTTTTAATTTCCTCCCGCAAATTATGCAAAGTGGAAGCGTAGGATGAGGCGTTGATGGTTTCACCTTTTTTTTTGTACTCAATGAGCAAGATTCCCTTTGCGTCCCAAAAAACTGTGGCCATGAGCTTCCCGGCAGACGGAGTGACTTTGAACTTCTTAGGGGGGTCTGTTCCTTTTTTATGCCACTGCATGGACTCTTGTTTGCTTTCAGGGTCATAGTGGTGGACCCATGTTTCGTCCCCAGTAACAATTCGATCCATAACACCGTCCGCGTTCTCACTACACATCTCCAAAAGCTCTCTACAGCATGCGATTCTCACTTTTTTCTGAGGCGCTGTGAGCATTCGTGGCACCCACCTTGCACTGACCTTTGAAAGGTTAAGATGGTCATGAAGAATGGTGTGAATGGTACCAATTGAAAGCTTGGTGATCTCTGCCATCATTTTCACCTTTATTCGGGAATCCTCAAGAACAAGTTTTTCGACTTCTTTGATGCTTTCTCCCGTACAAGCAGTAGCCGGGGCGCCGGAGCGGGGGTCGTCTTCAATGCTCTCTCTGCCTCTCTTGAACTCACTTGACCACTTTTGCACAGTTGATAATGAAGGTGCGGAACCCTGGTAAACAGCCACCATCTCTTCATGAATAGTTTTTTGACTTTTTCCTTGCTTAGTGAGAAATTTAATTACAGCGCGATGCTCAATTTTCACCATCATCGTCTCAGTTGCCATTATGATTCTGTTTAACTAGAGATAAAACGCGAATTAATAATCACATTTATATGAAATTTTACATGTATGAACTAAAATAATAGTGTTACTTGATAAATAAGTCAATTTATATATACAAGCAGAGCTTCACCCCGATACCGAGAATATGTTGAACGCCCCTCGTAGGTCTCAATCTTTGGTACGCCGAGAGCAAGCGTAACATCATTAGTTTTTAGTTACTAACCTTTTAGTGTTGAACACTTACGTGTATGTATGTAGTTATGCAAATAGACCTAGCTAGACATAATGTTAATAGTCGGCTACTTATCTCAACTACATATGTAAAACTTATTTAATAATTCAATTTGTAAAAAAAAAGTCTTAATAAAAACACATTCATTCGTTCATTCATAGCGTTTGTTAATTTTCGTATTCTTCTTTAAATACTTAGTCATGCCGTAAGCTAATTTTGCGTAGCCCTTTGCGAACTACGACTATGACTACGATAGTAGTCAGTCATTCTCAAGAGTGACTTTATTGGTTTTTGGTATCCAGGTAATTTAAGCTTCTGAATATTTTTAATTTTATTCATATTATGCTTAATACCATCTTCTGTCAAGATATGTCCGAGGTATTCAATACTTCTGCTGAAGGAGTTGCATTTATCAATTTGAATCTTAAGATAGTGTTCCTGAAGTCTGTGAAGTATTTTTTACATATTTGTAGTGTGTTCTTCTAAGGATGTACTTAAAATCAAAATGTCATCTAGGTAGACAACACATATTTTATTTACATATTGACAACGGAATTGATTAATTTTTGGAATATCGCCGGGGCTTTTTTACGCAAAAACGGCATTCTAACGCCCTAATGGCGTTGAAAATGCAGTTTTTTTTTCTATCGCCTTTCTTTACTAACATCTGGTGGGAACGATTGGCGAGGTCCAATGTAGTGAGGTATTGTAATCTTGCTAGTTTCTCTAATATGTTTTCTATATTCGGAATAGGATATTCATCGCTTACAGAAATTTAGTTTAGTTTCATGTAATGTATAACTATTTTCTTATTTTTTCTGAATTGACGCCTTTTTTTGGAACAATCCAAATCGGTGAATTATATGGAGAGTTACTTTCTGTGATTATACCTTGCGTCAAAATTTCTTTCATTTGTTTAGTGATTTCTTCCTCATGGATTTGAGAGTATCTGTATATCGCATTTTAGAATATACGGGTTTTTTCAGTGTTAGTCACAATTTCATGTTGAATTTCTTGAGTGTGAGCTAGTTTTTTCCCGTCTTGAAAAGTAATTCTTTATTTTTATTAACTGTGTTAGCGTTATTTAATTTTTATGAATTCTAAGAATTCGTTTAACATCATTATAATTTGTTCAAATACTTTTCAGTACAAATTGGTAAAAATGTGTTCTTCGTGAATTAGGTTTTACTAAGTACTAGATACATAGAAATATAATTAAGTACTACGTACTTCGTTATAGAGAGTTATTGATTGATTATTAGAGTCTTAAAAATAACTCTTATCGAATTTAGTTTCCATTTAGGAAGGAAGAAGGGAACCAGCAAAGAGTAAAATAATAGCTTGAGTACATTGGTATCACCGTTTTATATCTACAAACGAAGAAAACAATCTAAGCTGATTTTGATATTTCTACACGACTTCAAAATAAGTTGAAATTCAAGTGCGAATATAAAACGTCAAACCAACCAATTAAATCACGACTAATTAGAAGTTGGGGAATCTGAACTTTAACATCCTAACTAAACTGGTTACCTGGTGCTGCGGTGAGGTTCGAGGCTGGCTTTGAAGAAATGTCGTTTTCCTCCGCTACCAGGACTGCCGCCTTCAGACGATCGATAGAGATCCTTTGCTGCTTGCCGTCTACTATAACTTTGAAATATTTGACGTGCCTTTGTGCTACTTTGAAGGGTCCGTTGTACGGTGGCTGGAGAGGTTTTCGCACGGAATCCGCTCGACCGAACACATGAGTGCACTTTGTTAACTCCGGTTGAACAAAGAATTTCTTGACTGCTCCATGGTGAGTGGCATCTAGCGGACGTAGGTTCTTCATGGTTTGAGCGAGGCTCCGGACGAAATCGTTGTCGTTGACACTCTCGCGTCGGTATGTCCAAAATTCCGCGGGTATTCGAAGGATTCTCCCGCACAGCATTTTTGCTGGCGTTCCATTTGCATCATGCTTGCAAGCCATTCCGATCAGGATGAGTGGTAGTTCGTTCGACCAAGTTGCCGGCAGTTTTGTCTTTATTGCTGCTTTTAACGAACGATGCTACCGCTCCACCATACCATTTGCCTGTGGGTGATAGGCCGTTGCCTTCAGATGTTGGCCTCTCAGCATGTTGTTCAGCTCGCGGAAGAGAGTTGACTCGAATTGCCGGCCGTGGTCGGTGGTAATGCGTGATGGAATTCCGTAGCGCGCTATCCAGCCACCTATGGTTTCAGCCGTTATGTCGCTGATAGCAATGACTTCTGGCCAACGCGTAGCTCTGTCAATGACCGTTAACAGGTAGGTAAGCCCATTTGAAAGAGGTAAAGGGCCAACTAGGTCCAACATATGTGCAGATGGTCGAAACGCTCCGTCGGCTTATCGAAAATCGTTGTCGTTGGAGTTTTGCTCTTTGACTCGCAACACAAAACTTAACGAATTTAGCGCAATCCTTTCGCATTCCCGGCCAGATGAACCGTTGTTGCAATAGTTAATTGTTCCGCGGCTACTCAAGTGCTCCAGTCCCTGTATGCTTTCTAGAACGGAGTTTCGAAACCTCATACATTACATGTTAAGGACGTTGCATCTATAGCGTCTTTTACTGTTTTAAGGACCAATGAAGTTTGGTTGCTGGCCAGTAACGCCTGCAACTCGGAGTCAGTCCTCTGGTCCTTAGCGAGTTGGTTGAAATCGATGCTTTGTCTTATGGAGATTTCTTCAATTCTGGATAGTATATCCGGTAAAACGTTTTCCTTTCCTGCTATGTGACAAAGATCAGTGGAAAATTGTCCGATAAAACCCAGATAACGAGCTTGTCTCGGCGACGCCTTGTCCACTTTTTGCCGTAAAGCAAAAATTAAAAGTTTGTGGTCGGTGTATATCGAAAAATCGCATCCTTCGATTAGCTGAAGGAAATATTTAACTGCTTCGTAGATGGTTAGGAGTTTTTTAGAGAAAAACGCTAGGGGTCGTGTCTGGTTGGAAATCGCGGCATCTTTTGCCGGGTGGTCGAACATAGTAGCATTACACAGCGCTGTTTTGTACTCCTCGAGAGTACTTTCGGCGTCAGCAATCCACACGATCAGTATGTAGATATATTAGTTTTTAATGAAATAAACATATATAAAATGGAAATGGAGAGGAATCAATTTTATAATATTGATGGTTTTGTTACGAAATTCTTAAATCGTGATGGAAAAGTTGGAGTTGTTGTTATATTTGTGAAGGAAAGTTTAAATTTTCAAGAAATACCATCTGAACCTGAAAACTATGAGGGAATTCATATAGAAATAATTCAAGGGGATGACGAAAAGTATATTCATGCCATCTATAGGCGGCCTAAGTTAAGTATTACAAGATTCATACGAGTAGATGAAATTAATGATAAGCTCAAAGAAAACAATACGAACATTCAATTAGGTGACATGAATATAAATGTTCAAGATAAGAATAACTCTTTAGTCTTAAAATATATGGAAGTTATGGCTGCAAAAAGCCTTACAAATGTGATCATGCAACCTACCCGTGTTGATGTAAAAAAAAACACGTCTAGCCTCATTGACCATATGTATGTTAGCCTTACAAAACAAAAAATATATTCAGCGGTAATAGAAACAGATCTTTCCGACCACTTTACCATTTTGTATGCAACAGAGGATCCCAAAAAAACCGAACAATGGAAAAATTGAATACTGTACAGATTAATCAAGAAATAATAAATAGGCTTATAGAGCAAACTAACTCGAATGAGATTTTGAAGATAAACAACGTAGAAGATTTATATAACAACTTCGTCGAAAAAATGAATTATATATATACTGAAGCCAGCAAAACAAAACCTTCCAAAAAGACACTACAAAAGAAACCATGGGTCAAGAAAGAAGTATTTCGGATGTGCAAGAAGAGGGATGAGCTTTATAGAAGATGGAGAAACAATCGAACTTGTATAAATTACGAGCAGGAGTATAAACAATTTTGAAATGTTGTTAACGCAAAAATACAAGCAGTCAAAACTAATTTTTAAAAACAGAAATTTATCGAAAATAAAAATGGTCCTAGGAAAACATGGAACATAATAAATGATTTATTGGGGAGAAAGAAACTTTCAATAGACGAAGTAGTATGCAACAACTTTTCAATAAAAAAAAACGATTTTAATGGCATTGTGGAGAAGTTTGCGGATCAGTTTTCTAAAAATATCGGCGTCGGTAATCAAATCGTGGGACGTGAGTTCGATCCCGGGCCAAACTTGGAATTTTTATTTTTTTTTCTTTGGCTCAAATTGTGGAAACAAATTGCTTCAAAACAAAACCAATAAAATCACGTGACGGATGGTGGAGAGCGTTCCGTTCTTCCCATAACGGGAGCAAAAGTCAACAATACTGTTGGCGGTGCCGTGGCGAAAGCCATTAAAAGGAGGAAGAGGCTGACAACCCCTCCTAATTTAACAAAAAAAAAATAAGTGCAGTTGTAAGAGCTGATGAAGATAAAGATGAGGTCCAGTATGAGGGGGGCAAAAATAACTTTGCCTCTCTAGCGGCATCTGAGTCGGAAGACGAGGACGAACTAAAGACGACATTAACATCAACATACAACAGCTGGAGGAAAAAGTGTTTGCTATTAAACAAAAACAAACTGCAAGCAGGCAGAGGGAGCAATTACAACTGAACTCCCAACGACAAAAGCAGAACCAAAAACTGCAGCAACAACAAAACCAGCAGCAGCAGAAACAACCATTGCAGCAGACAAAACAGCAGCAGCAGAAACAACAGCAGTGGAGGGCTACGCGAAACTGAAAGAGTTCCTAAAAGAAACGACGACGGAGCACTACTCATTCACACCAAAGTGTGAAAAGCGGCAATCGACGCTTCTGAAGGGGTTGGAACCGTCTTCTGATCCCGAGGAGATCCTGGCACTGCTCAAAGAGAAGGAGTGCGAAGGACTCAAGTTTGTGGGGGTAAAGCCATTTACCACAGCTAGAGCCAGGCGGGAGAAACGGAGTCTGCCGTTAATCCTGGTGCAGCTCAGTCCCGAAAGCCGTCTGGATAGTCTAAGGAGTATCAATGCCCTAGACTACAAGGTGGTTCACTGGGAAAAACTAAAAAGGAGCGAAAGTGTTATACAATGCGGTCGCTGCCACCGCGTCGCCGCGTCGAACTGCTGATGCAGCCTCGATACGTCAAATGCGCTAAGAACCACAGTTCCGAGGAGTGTGCTCTGGACGTTGACGGAGAATCCGATAGGTCGCAGTTCTCGTGCGTGTTTTGTTGAAACGTGGGACACACCGAAAACTATCGGGATTGTCCTAAGTTCGCTGACATTAAGAAAGCAAAACTGGCTCGGCAGCAGAAGGTGGAGGTCAAACGCTCACCTGTTAAGTTTCAAACACCAGCCGTCACGTCCCAAATTTCCTACGCCCAAATGGCGTCAGGTAGAGGGGCTACGGTACAGCAAGCGACTGTTGCTTCACCGGCACCAACGCCGAGAACAATGGAAGCTGCACCTAACATACTGGCCATCTTGCTCGCAATCCAAGGGCTGATGGCTCAGCTGCAAAAGCAGGTGCAAGAACAAGCGGGTGGACCAGATATACGCGCTGCTGCCGGGACTAGCGCAACACATGTCGTAATGGGTACGAACATGGTGGAGCAATTTTTGAAGGTCCTTGCGGTGAATGTGTATTCACTGATTAGGATCGACCGAAGAGTCGCGATGTTTAAATTGCTACAAGACCGAACTCCTGGTGTGCTTTTCGCTAGCGAAACCAAGCTAACCGATAAGCACAAACTGGGGTACAATAATTATATTGTTAGAAGAAGAAACCGGCCCAGATCCAAACGTGGAGGCGGTGTCGCGATTTTCATTAAAGAAGGTATAAAATTTCACAGAGTGTACAAGGGAGTGTTGCGCAGGTTCCGGGTGTTGGAAGCAGTCGTCATTTACATACCGCTCCGCAGTGGAAAGCGGCTGTACTTGGCCTCTGTTTATGCACCTGAGACTTCACAATCCACCCTATTCATTACAGAGCTCGACACGCTTTTTCGACTTCTGAGGTTGGAATCGGGGGAGAATTAATTAATCGGCGGGGATTTCAACGCTAGCCACAGAGATTAGGAAAATAATTTGCGAAATACTAGAGGGAACCTACTAATCGATTGGTGGGGTTAGCACGATGTCATGTACAGACTCGGTCTTAAAGCGACGGATAACCCGTCGTTTCCCAGAGGCGGGTCTTATTTGGATCTACTGCTGTACGACGAACGCATACGACTGACAGATACGAATTTACAAACGCTAAACTGTCTGCGCACATTCGTGTATGACAGTGGCCATTGCGGTTTTAGCACCGAAATTACAGTTCCCAACGAAATTGCGGAATTGGAAGAGTTTGTTCAAAGAAACGACCGCTCTCCTCGAACACGCTCCACACACCGTCCAATACGAATTCGTCAAACGAGGAGATCGACAGTTACCTAAAACAATTGGACGAGACAATTAAACAAACTATGGACACTACAATACCGCGGTATCGACGTACGACTAACGAAGACTTGTTCCGCAGTCCTACTATTGACGCACTGCACCCACAGAAAAGTAGAAATCTGATAAGACTTAAAAACTTGTACAGACAGATTAGGACACTGAAGTCGTCGATTAAAAATATTCAAACGCTAATAAAAGAGAATTACATAATAAATGATTTATTGGGGAGAAAGAAACTTTCAATAGCAAATATTAAAAACACATAACCGTGTTCATCGCAATGCCCGTGAGAACAAAATTCAGTTACTCGAAAATTTCCAAAAATGAATTCAAAACTATAAGCTCTCGTAAAACAATGTGTAGTATGTAAACGGAATAAATACGATAGACACCGTAATAAGCCATTATTACAAGAGACCCCTATTCCTCAATACCCCGGACAAATTGTCCACAATGACATTTACATAACAGAAGTCCATTTACTACTAACGGCAATGGACAAATTTTCTAAATATGGCAAAGCTAAAAATCCTCAATCTAGGGCAACAGAAAACATAAGGCAGCCTCTGAGCGAATTACTATTTTCCTTCGGACTCCCAGAGATGACGGTAATAGATAACGAACAATTTTTGAACTCCGAATCCCTCAAATTCATGATTCAAGATCAGCTAGGCATACAAATTAACAAAGCCCCTCCTTATACTTGTTCCGCTAATGGACCCATTGAAAGGTTCCATTCCACCCTGTCCGAAATAATGCGCTGTCTAAAAGGAGACCACATTCACAGAAACTTCCAAGACCTTCTAGAGCGGGGTAGTTGCGAGTACAATTTTTCCATTCACTCCTCAAGGAAAAAAAAAACCAATAGAACTATTTTTCGGAAGAAATGTAATTCGAAAAACTTAGGAAAGAAAACATTGAGAAACTTAGGAAAAAGTTGCAAGATAATAAACTTTCATAAGCTTTCAAAAACAGAACTAACTATAATAAAAAACATTTCAGATAATGAGAAATTCCCAAATGAATCAATTAATGAAATCATAGAGTTTGCAGACATAAAAATCGCAACGAACAATACCATTATTATTTACATTGTTAGTTTACCTACTATTAGCCTAGAACCATGTAAAACTATTCTTATAAAACCTATTAAAACGAAAACTTATGTCAATAAAATTAATTATGAAAATATTTTGAAATGTCAAACTAAAATTTATCGTATTAAGTCAACCTGCAAAAGTTTTAATGGTTTATCCATATGTAATAGCAATAATATAATAAATATAAGCGGAACATCTTGCATACCCAATCTCCTTAAAAGAATTCTTCAAAATGCACTACAATCAACAATCAACACATATCCACTATTGAAGGAATACTCCCCGGAATCATCCTCTTAAACAACTTCAGTGGAAAAATTTTCGCCAACAACGATCTTCTCAATCTCACCGGTACATTTTTGATAAAAATACAAAATTCCTCAGTCGTTATTGGAAACACAACATATCCGTCAAGTTTCGAAGGCCGTCGGCTACCGAGTAGACCACCGTCGAGTGCACAACTCAACCAGTGCACTCGCAATATTGTTGTGTGCTGTGCAATAAAAAAAAACAAAACAAAAAAAACCGCGCATGTGTGCAAAAAAAAATATACAAAAACAAAAAAACAAAAAGTGCAGTGCAGTGACTGAAAAGAAAAATATCACACAGTGCGGGTATCCCACCTCACCCGCTCCTAGTCGAAGTACTCTTGCTTGCACTCAATCACTGCCGTTACAGTATTTACCATACGGTACGGGCAGTGGCTGAGTGTATGTAACAACTGATGGATAGCGGGTAAATCAATGTCAGAATTTTCACTTCGCAGCCTTGGTTATTATCGTCGGTGTTTGTGTTTTCTGTGTTTGTTTGTGATTATGACTAGGGAATTCAGGGTAGACGTAGCCAATATACGCGAGCTAAAAAGTAATCACTTTTCTGCGTACGTCCACGTCTGTAAGTACAGACCAGCTGTTTTGACACCTAGTGAAACACAGGTAGATCCCCGTCCACACCTCTCAGATCATTCTGATCTGAAGCTACCTGACTACGAACTAGTGCCATTATTCTTCTCTCACCGCGGTCTCGCCATTTATGTGCGTAGTGATGTAGCTTACCAAACTCCACCATAATTCGATCCATGTTCCAATCCGGAATTCAGCTTTATGTGGTTAAAATTCCATCTCCGTAAGCAAATTATCCACTACTGCTTTATTTACAGAAGCCCCAAACTACACAGCAATTCAACTTTTAACAAGTTTGATGTGCTTTCTGACTCCATTCAAAGAATTGTATCAATGTATCCTCATACTGAAATCGTTATTACGGGCGACTTCAATATACACAATTCTGGGTGGCTTCGACATTCTGGACAGACAACACCCGAAGGGTGGTGTGTTGAGATCTTCGCTGCGGAAAACAACCTAACGCAGCTTGTAAATGCGCACACGCGAATACCAGACGTTGATAGTCATACCGCCAACCATACCAACTTGTTTTTAACTTCTCACCCTGATAGGTACACCATTGATGTGCTCTCCCCTCTAGGTTCGTCGGACCATTGTATCAGCTTATTTCTCGTACACCGACCACACAGTTAGAGAAAAAATTCCTAAAAGAACCGAATAGCACTACGAGAAAGACAACTGGAGCGGTCTTAACAGCTTCTTTAGGAATTTTAACTGGTCTGATATGATTACAGACACCATTCTCTTTGGAATGAGATCCTTTATTCCTCGTCGGATGAAGAGTATCAAACCAAAAGAAAAGGCATGGTACGACTCGAGCTGTAAAGTGGCCGTCAGGGTTAGATAAATATTTTTTCGGTCCTCCAAGACCTACCGACAGAGGAAAACCGAAAAAAGTTCAAATGAGCCAGAAATGACTGTAATGCCTTCCTTAAGCGTATGAAATTCCAATACGACCACAAACTGAGGCAAAAAATACTGCAATGTCCCAAAGGCGGTACAATTTTTGGTCGTTCGTCAAAAACATTAGAAATTCTGCCTCATCCTTTATCCCAAAGCTCATTTACAATGACATTCCAGCTGTGAGCTCTTTGGACAAGGCCAATCTGCTTGCTGCATACTTTGCGGCCAGTTCAACACTCCAGATTGTGCTTTGCCTACTCTTGAGTGCATTGAATCTTAAATGGGACGAATCTACTTTCGCACTCGTGTAGTAGCAAGAGTACTTCAAGATCTTAACATTCACCAATCCGCTGTCCAGATGGTATATCTCCCCTTCTTCTGGAGAGGTGTTCTTACTCGCTGGCAAAACCACTGCGTAAGCTTTTTCATCAATCCTACTCTTTAGAACACTTCCCGTTGCAGATGGAAAACAGCATTTGTCCAGCCCGTCCCTAAAAAAGGAGAATCATCTTCTCTCTCCTCCTACAGACCCATTGCACTTACGTCCCTTCTTTCCAAGGTCATGGAAACGCTGATAAATCGTCAGCTCATGAAATATCTCGAAACACGAAAACTTTTCAATGATCGGCAATATGGTTTTCGTAGCAACAGGTCCACTGGTGATTTGATGGCATGTCTCACCGAAAGTGGAACCAAAGCGTACATCAATCTGACGAAAGCAAGATAGTTGCACTTGATATCTCTAAGGCATTTGACAGAGTTTGGCATCAGACTCTTTTGTCGAAAATGTATGCATTTGGGATCGACGACTCTCTTCTTCAATAGATTAGAAATTACCGTTCGTAACGTTCAATTCAAGTTATCTTGGACGGTTTCAAGTCTGATATTCACAAAATAAATGTTGGTGAGCCCAGAGCTCTGTTCTGTCACAGACACTCTTTTTCATTTTCACTAATGATCTATTGTCTCCTACTTCTAATCCATCCAATAAATTCTTTGCTGATGACAGTACTCACTGCTTTTCATAACATATTCGTTGCGGGACTCACGGCCTGCTCTTTGGTTGTATAACGCGAACGGCAGCGTATGCTAAGCTCATTAAATTCCGATATAAACAGCATAATCAATTGGGGAACTATCAACGTAGTGGAATGTAATGCTTCCAAAACAAAATGCTGTCTGCTGTCGTTAAAGCGAAATATAAACACCCAGCCATTATCCATGAATGGTACTTGCATCTTCGAAACCGAAAAACTTTCCATTCTTGGTATGTGTGTCAATGACAACTTACTTTGAAATAACCACATATTCGATGTCGCCAAAAATGCTGCGAAATGTCTAGGTTTCCTCAAGTGGTGAAAGAAATATTTTACCACCTTTGACCTGGCCTCAATATGTAAGGCATTCATATATCCAAAATTAGAGAACAATGCCCACATCTGGTCAGGTGCTCCTAAAACATCTCTGCACCTGCTAGATAGGATTCAAAATCGTGCGATAAAGCTCATTGATGATACTAATATCAGTCAGTCAATTGATACCCTCGAACACCGACGTAATGTCTCCTGTCTCACTTTGTTTTATCGCTATTTTCACCACCAGTGCTCCACTGAAATCGCCAGTAGCATTCCGCTCATTCAAACTTTCAACCGTAACACCCGTCTCGCTATGAACGCTCATCAGTTTACCCTCAAGCCCATTTTCGGACGTACTCTAAAATATCGTGATTCGTTCCTAAGCCGTACAACTCGCTTATGGAATGTCCTGCCGATCTCTGTATTTCCTGGTCATTATATCTTGCAAACATTTAAAAACAATGTACATCGGTACCTCTCTTTTCCTCCCTAAATTTCCTTTGCCCTCGCTGTTTGAAGGGTTTGAGTACCCAATCAGGGTTTGAGTACCCTAACCCCTTGATTATATAAAAAAAAATACAAGCGTGGAAAAATATTACTAAATTCTAATATATCAAAATGTAGCAATACATTTACACCTATTAAAAAATGTGAAATCTATGTTAGAGATTATGTATGTAAGATAAAAAATTCTGACAATTGTACATATTAATATAAAGTGTCCGCCATCTAACGCTTTTTTTTCAACTAGTGCTTATTTCGTGAATGGTAACACTTAGCTCATGTCTGATTTGACAGATAATTAGATTTGTCCTTCCGCTGAACGAATATAGTTATGTATGCACTTGAACTATGCTTCGCTAAGTGGGCCTGCGATCGACTTAGAGAAGATGCCGATTTTGCCAAAAAAAATCATCTTTTCAGATGAAGCTCATTTTGATCTTGGCGGGTATGTAAACAAGCAAAATTGTCGCATTTGGGGCACAGAAAACCCGCAGGCATACATTGAAAAGCCGATACACCCAAAACGAGTCACTGTTTGGGGCGGATTTTGGTCCAGAGGCATAACTGGGCCATTTTTCTTCGAAAATGAGCAAGGAGTGGCCGTTACAGTCAATGGCGATCGTTATCGGGCCATGTTGAACGAATTTTTGTTCACAAAAATTGAAGAGGAGGATATTGGCAACATTTGGTTTCAACAGGACGGCGCTACGCGCCACACAGCCGAAGCTACACTCGATGTTTCGCGTTTTTTTTTTTTTGAAGATCGCATTATCAGCCGCAGAGCTGATGTCGTTTGGCCACCTCTGAGCTGCGATTTGACACCGTTGGACTATTATTTGTGGGGTGCCGTAAAAGATAAGTGTTACGCCGACAAGCCAGAGACAATTGACGCTTTAAAGGACAATATTCGTGAAGCCATTGGTGAAATACAGCTGCACACAATCGATAATGTGCTTAAAAATTGGACCGATCGTGTAGGCTACTGCATGGCCAGCCGAGGCAGCCATTTGAATGCAGTAATTTTCTATTATTAACCGGGAGGATGAAACTAATTATCTGTTACATCAGACATGAGCTAGGTGTCACCATTCACGAAACAAGCACTAGTTGAAAAAAAAAACGTTAGATGGCGGACCCTTTATTAGAAAATAGCCAGCCAAATGTAAAGTGATACATGAAAATAATTACTTGAAAACAGAAATATTATTACAGTTTATGAACACACGTTAAATAATGTAAAAATAGACGGACCTAAATTAATATAATTCAGTTACTCCACAACTATCGATGGAAAGCAATACTTCAACCACCAATAAGAATTCAAAGATGCCATATACAGCAACATGACGAACAGCTAAACGTGCTTCGCATCATAAAATTCAATGCTGAATACAAATTTAGTAATATTCAAGAAATTTCAACTTTCCTGATACCAATCGAAGAACATCCAGTTCAATACACAGTTTATTGCATCCTTGGATTATGCCCACTACAATTACTCGCCTTTGGTACTGTCAAAGCCTGTGAATGCTACAAGGTACAGAAAGTAGAAGCAAGAAGAAAAAGAATCGATGAAATATACGAAATATAACTTTCCAGACTCCTACAAGAACGAAATTTAGCTAAAGGAGAGGACGCTTAATTTTAAGAAGGAGGACAGTTAATGACGAAGTCTCAGTCTCTGCCTATTCCGTCATTCGTATCAAGTCATGTACACCAGATTACATCATTATTTAGGAATGTAAACAAGGTAGATAGAGAAAACGGTATATATAGAACCTTACTGTTGAAAATATTATTGTTTAATAAGTGAGGATATGTGGTACAGTAATTAAATGCACAATCGGAGGAAAACTATGGAAAAAACCTCCATTTAGGTTAAAAAAAGAAAAATTAATAAATAAATAAATAAGTAGCAAATTAGTAAATATGTAAACAATAAATAAATAAATAAATAACAATAAATAAATAATATAAATAAATAACAAACAAATAAATCAGTGAACAGTAAATAATGTTACAAAAAAGATAAATAATAATAAATAATACAATAAATAGAAATTAAATAGTAAATAGATAAATAAATAAATAATAATAATAGGCAAATAATAAAGCTTTAAGGTGGAAACATAAATAAAAGGTTATAACAGCTGTAAGTCTTTAATAAGTTCATTATCGACGCCAATTAATCTGGACATGAACTTTTCATGTTTACAATATCAATTTCAATCCTTCTACCAATCTGGATAGCACCTGCTCTTTCGTGCAGAATAAGAGTTGAGAAGTCTCGCGGTAGGTTGAGCATCATTTTTAACACCTTATTTTGTGCAACTTGAAGCCGCTTAATATGAGTTTTCGCGCAATTACCCCATACAGGAGACCCGTCAGTCATCAGTGCTAGAAAAACGACATTAAAAATTATTATTTTGTTCTTTTTATTAAGGAGTGATTTACGATTGATAAGAGGGTAAAGAATTTTTATTAAAACATCTATCTTGGCTAAAGTTTCTCGTATATGATACCCGAAGGTCAATTTCTGGTCTAAATACACCCCTAGGTACTTTACAGTAATGAGACTTCCAGTAGGCAAGAAGCAACTAAGCCTTCTTCTAGTGAAGGACATAGCTGTGCACTTATCGATATTTTTCAGCATTTATAGTAATCGAAAAATGTTTGGATTCCAATTCGAAGATAATTTTCTATCATTGGCCGATATTCGTGGGAAGAATATAAAGTCAGATCGTCTGCATAGAGTGCAATATAACAGTTGGGAACTCTGGGTAAATCAGCAAGAAAAACATTGAAGAGAACTGGGGCCAGAATTGAGCCTTGTGGAACTCCGGCTGGAACAGGATTTGTTGAGGAGAAGGTTCCAAAAAGATATACTTTAAAGACTCGATTGAACAGAAAGCTTTAAGTATTTTTATAAGATACTTTGGAAAATTTAGTTTTATCAGTTTTTATATAAAGCCATTGTGCCAGACTGAATCAAAAGCTTTTTCAATGTCTAGGAGGACAAGGCCAGTCGACTTTTTAAGATTAAGCTGTTGGTTAACAGTCTTACAAATTCTTAGTATTTGATGCGTAGTACTGTGATTCTTTCTGAATCCAAATTGCTCAGGAAGTAGAATGTTAGTAGCACTCAAAAAGACATCAATTTTAATTTTGATTACTTTTTCAAAAAATTTGCTAAAGTCATTTAGAAGACTGATTAACTGTCTGTAATTGACTGGATTGGATGGATTCTTCCCATGTTTTAAGAGTGGAACTACCTTGGCTTTCTTCCATAAATCAGGGAAGTATAGCATTTTTAGGTAGGCATTGATGATGAATGTTAAATATATCAAGGCACTAGTTGGCAACTGCTTTATCACTTGAGTATTTATGCTGTTTTATTGATTGATTATTGATTATTATGACCAGGGAGTCCCCTGATCTTTTAGGTCCGAAACTATTAATTGTCCTCAACAGTTGTGAATTCATTAGAGGGTAGGGAAATAGTGGAATTGTTCAACACAGTTATCTCGTTTTCAACCTCCGGTTTAAGAGGAGATAACAAACTATTTGTCGTCGTATGGTTCTTGAGGAATGTATTTACTAGGATTTCCACTTTTTTTTTCATTAGTTGATACTAGTGATCCGTTAACTTCGAAGTTAGGACAGTAATAGTTTTTCTTGCGCAGTATCTTAGTAACATTACAGAAAGGTCTAGAGTTGGAATCGAGTAAACTTAATTTATTGTTCCAAAAAGAATTTCTGTACTCATTTATTCGAATTTTAATTAAACGACTGAATACCTTCATTTCATAGGAATCGTTAGGAGATCTGTACTTCTGCTAGAGCCTTCTGTAACGATTTTTAATCTTTATTTATATTAAGTATTTCTCGAGGTAGCGTAAATGCTCTTTTAAGAGACTTTTTTAATGGAACAGAAGCACGAATGCTTTCGGATATTTTGCTTTGAAATGTTCCTATATGATCGTTAATATCTTGACTGCTATTCCCAGCAGAAAGGTTTTTCGAACAACTTCGTATATTGCGAGTGAGATGATATCTAAACACGTCTCAGTTCGCGTTTCCATAATCTAAGTATTGCACATTATTTGTATTAGGACTAAGTAAAATATCACAGCTGACAGGAAAATGATCAGAACTAAGCGCATTGTGCACAACAGGAGTGGTAAGCGAATTAGGAGTGGTTGTAAGAAATAAATCTAGTGTCGATGGAGAGTACCTACTGCAAGCAGGGAGGTAGGTAGGACTAGATGGGTGCATTATTGTAAAGTTATGTCTTAAGCATAAATCATATAATGTGTTTCCCTAAACATTTGCCCTTAAACAACCCCAGCTACGATGTCTACAATTAAGATCGCGTCCTGTGACAACATTCCCAAAACTTAACAATCTTCTAAGGTCACTTTTCAAGCACTGAATTTTATATGCATCACGAATTCCTCCAGGAAAATAGACGGAAAATTTTTTTAGGGAAGTATTATTCCTTAATTTAATTTCAACTCCAACGTTTTCTAGTACTAAAGTGTGCACAATTGGCAGCACAGAATGATCAATACTTATTTTGACGAGGATGGCAACACCACCACCCCTACTGTTACGATCACAACGATAACACAAATACTTACAACATCGAAAATGAATATTACGTTGTAGATCTGTTTCACTTATTAGACAAACATCAATATTAATATTGGAGAGAAAGTTAAAGAACTCAAAGCTCTTGTTGCGAATGCCTCTTGCATTCCAACATAAAAGTTTAAGATGAGACTGAGTATTACTTGACATTATTACAAAGATATTTACTTGCAAGCTGAGCAATTACTTTGAATTGTTGAGCTTTTGTTTTACAATTTTCAAGTTCAGAGACTATATCAAACATAAGAGAAGTTAGTTCACCAACAGAAAATAAATCATGCTTTGCTGATGGAGAGGAATAGTAAGAAAAACTCTCCTGTGCACGATGCTGAGCTGGCATTTGTTTGTTTCTCCAGTGGTGTTGTTGCTACTCCGACTGACGTGATGATCGAGTTAGAGAAGGGAAGTCATCCAAACTGTTGACATTAAGGCTTCTCGTTGCCACTGTTGGCTGTGCTTGAGATCGCAACGGAATGGGTGCGCGTGTACGAGACATTTTTTGAGAATTTTTTCCAATAATTTCCGAACAATCTGAACGACACTTGCAATTTTCGTCCGTAGATTTGTGGTTGCCTCCACAGTTTGCACATTTGGAAATTCCGGAAGAAGTGCAGGAATTAGTTTTGTGATTACCTGAACAGTTGGCACAAAAGGTTTTCACATTGCAGTGCCTTTCTCCGTGCCCCCAATTTGACAGTTGTGGCATTGAGTGATACTATGCATAGTACGCCGTTGGAATTCTCATCTTACTTGCGTACGGAAGATGGATTTAATGTTTTTTTGAAGATCGGCGAGGCGAATTGAGCCGTTCTCAAAATAAACTATGTAAGGGAAATCCACATATTTTTCATATAGTTTTTTTATCATTTTGATTTTCCACTTGAGACCGATTGAATTTAATTCGTTCTTTATTGAGTCCCTTGGATATTCATCGAGGCCAAAAAGAACCACTTTAAATGATTTCTCGCATTTAAGATCGTGCGAGAAAAATTGACATTTTTTTACCTTTAAGTTTTATAGGAATCAATTGATTCGCAAAACACTTTAATGCCGATCGACAACTTTTTGACACTATAGTCACTAATTTTTAGTTCTTTAAAGAACTTATGCACAAAATCACAATTTTGTTGGAGGATTTTTAATGGAGGTATTGAGATTTTTCTCGGCACTTTTTGTTCCGATTCACTAGTGCACATGTATTCCCCAAGATCAGTGTCTTTAAGTGATTGGAGAGGTAGAAATGCGTTACCACGACGCAACAATTTACTGGTTGAGGATACAGAATCCGAAGGGAAAAGGCGCGACGCTTCAGTGTTTCGGTTGTTTGAAAATCTCCGTGCGGTAAACGAAAGCTCGACTGATCGCTTTAACGGATCGCGGGAGACAGGAATGTAAACAATATTACCACCTAAGTCAGCTAAAATGCATTATCAACACAAACAATTGATTACCCAAATAATAGTGAACAACAAAAAACAAACAACGGAATATTCCATGGTCACAACAGCTGTCACATCAATAGTATAAATAGCATTAAGATCCTATATACTCGTAGTGTCTTAAGTCTTAGTCTTAAAAATATAAATAAAGAGCAATCTTTTTACTCTACCGCCAACATTAACTAGTTCGGTTACGGTTTCTTCACTGAATGACTCAGTTTCAATCTTGTTGATCACTAGCGAGAGTTGGTGGTTCATCGCGACATAGAATTCGTCTTATCTCGTATTTCTTTGCGTTAACTGATTGAGCTGGTGTTCCAGGGTCATATCTCTCTTGTCCGTGCAGTGCAGATAAAGATACTCTTTAATTGATTGCAAGTCATTGTCGAATATGTTATATGACACCAGGTCTGCATCAGCAGGCCCTCTTATCTTCTGCCGTATATGCTGCAGGATGACCCTTTGAAGAGGATTTGCCCTGACAATTTCAAAATCTCTCAGGATACCCTCCACCGTATGTAACCATGTCACATGCTGTGTAGGATTTCTTTCAAAAATCTGAAGTTCATTTACGCAGTCGGGCAACTGCGATATGTATTTCAACTCTGCTTCAGTTCTTGGGGCTCGAGGTGCGATAGGCTCATCTGCTGCCGCTGGCGCTTGCTTATATTGGAAGCAGTGGCGTTCGTTAATTTATTCAAAAATACCTTATGGCTTAGATATGATTCGTTTTCTTCTTTCAGTCACCTCACTCACCCTCTTTTTTTATTAGCAATGGGCACACTTAATTTGTTCAACACATCTTTTCATATTTCACAGGCTCTGCTTTCTTAAATACGTTTTGGCATATTACATTTTACAAGCATCAATCGTTGTACAATTATATTAATTTGTACTTAATTAGATTGAATAATTTTTATTTTCACAGGATTGATTTCTTTCTTATATAAAAAATGAGTGCTATTTCGGCAATTCAGTATTTCAATATTGGTCATGGATTTCCTTGATCTAGAAAATTAAAGGAATTTTATATTTCTTTTGCTAAAATTTTCTCGCAATCACTTTTCTGGTTCGTTTGCCTGCATCAGCAGTTTATTTCCAACATCTTCACCGCTTTCTCTCGATTATTCCGAAATATTTACATTGTTTGAAGTTAAATAAAGGAAAGAAATTAGTTTCCGGTTTATCAATCGTGGGTACGGCTCTTTTGGAAGTATTATTTTAACCGTTTTGGGTGCGAACTTTTATGGTTGTGATCACGCTACTAAGGTGAATTCCATGTGTTCACTGACATGCGCTTGGCTCGTGGCGCAAGTGTGTTAACTTCCAGTTTGGATCGAAGACAAGCCGTGGCTCAATTGGTACTGGACTGGCTTCCAAATCGGAAAGATCGGTGTTCGAATCCCAACCTCGCCCGAAAGACATTAATTTTTCCAGTTAACGAAAATCATGTAAGATGAGCAGTTGACTTGAAACCAAAAACAACCCAACTTTCACTAAGAATTTAGTCTTCCCACTAAATGTTGGATGCCACCCATGGCCATGGAGCGAAATAACCACTGAGCCCAAAACATCTTTCTTTCTCTCTCTATTCCATTTTCCAAAAAAATTAACACATGCGGAGGTATTATAAGTGTATTCATACCCACTTGAGTGTTAAGTTCCTTAAAAAAAAATAAAAACAAATTATACACATCTCATCTCTCTTCCTTGCTCTTATTGTTATGTCGCCATACCTCATTTTATACCATCAACGTATTTGTTATTTTAATTGGAAAATCTATATGTAACAATTTACTTTAAATGTACACTAGAAAACGTAACTTACATTATTATTCTAATTTGTAACATAAATTTATAACACTTTCAAACTTAAAAACGGAAGTAATATCCGGAACAATAAATTGTCTCTTTTTGCTGTTACATCCAGACGAAAAGATGTAGGTTATTTAAAACCGCATTTTCTTACCCGTATACTACCCTACTCCAGTTAAAACAAAGTGCAAAACTATACATACCCCAACATGCTCCTATTGCAAGCGGAGACACCATTCACTGTTTCATATTCATTGGGTCAGCGCACACTGGACTAGTATCCGCGGGGTACAAACCGGTTTAATTGGTTTTGTAGTATGTTTACATCAATCGTACACTGGATGAGCAACACTGGGGTTAAATTATACGTGAACCGATTTTCATTGTAGTGGTTTTTCTAATAATTTGAAAGCTAGCAAACAAAATATTTTTATATTTGTTTTTTGTTGTTTACTCTTCGGCTGCCAAACTGCGAATGAAATGCGCATGACACACATATTTTTTTTAGCCTCTGAAATGGTAAATTAAGTGTTTATTGGTTTTGCCTAAATTTTCATAAGTTCGATAACGGATAAAAATTTAACCCCGTTTTCGTACTTTATTCCCTTTTCTACAAAACCAGATAAACCGGTTTGTACCCCGGGGTTACTAGTCCAGGGTGCGCTGGCCCATTAACCATATGAAACGCAGGTGAATGAACCAACGCCAGTGGTACCGTTCAGTCCCCATATCAAATGAACTCTTCCTCCGTTCAACCTCCAAAGGCGGTGTATGCTATCGAGCGCTGACACCCGAACCAAAATCGATGAAAGAAAAAAAAAACCCTCAAGCTAGACGAAATGATGAAGAGGCGATGATGGGAACGACGATGCCCATAGAAAAATTCCTCCACTGAAGATCCTCAAACGAGAAAAAGCCTGCTTTCCAAAAATTAACAATTTATTTTTATTATATTACCAATAGATGTTGTTGCCGCTGTGGTCGAGATCCAAGTGGCAGAGAAATCAGCCGACATATATCTCTACCAACGGAACCTTTTGTGTTATGCTCAAACAATAAAGAAATAAATAGTGTGCGTGCGCACTGTTAGCCAAATTTAACAAATTACAATAAGATAAAGAGGAACTAGTTAATGATTTTGATTTAAATTATGTAATGTACTATAAGAGCGGTCTCAAACATTCTGCCGCCCCCGAACGAAGTTTCAGCAGACCGGTAATTTGGCCAACTTGTGGATCGGTCGGAGTAGATTTCCATTTGCTGTGTTCAGTGTGACGACACGAACGTAGCAGTCCTTGCCGGGATGTGTTTCTACAACACGTATCATGGCCCATTTTCCAGGGGGTAGATCTGTGTCCTTGACTGCCACGAGGTCGTTGACTTGGATGTTGGGTTGCGCCTGCTGCCACCGAGGTCGATGCTGAAGTGACGTCAAGTACTCCATTTGCAATCGCTTCCAATAGCCTTAGACCTTGGCTTGTAGTTGTTGCCAACAGGACAGACGGTTGATAGGCACCTCTAGAGATGGCTCAGGTACAGCAGCGTAGGACTCACCTAGAAAGAAATGAGCAGGCGTTAGAGGGTCTAAGTCATGGTCAGAAATTGGGCACAAGGGTCGCGAGTTTAGAACGGTTTCGATTTGGATTAGCAACGTGTAATATTGTTCGAATTTGTAACTGTCTGTCCCAATAACATGGCGCAAATGCTGTTTCACTGACTTCACTCCGGCCTCCCACAAACCGCCGAAATGTGGTGCCGAAGGCGGAATGAAGTGCCACGTAATACAATCGCGAGCAAGAGATTCTGCCACCATCGAATTAAAGTGTGCCCCCAAAACAAGGTTAGGCATCTCGGAGTGTTTCCGAGCAGCTCCGCGAAAGTTTGTGGCATTGTCGGAGTAGAGATGCGATGGTTTACAGCGGCGTGACACAAAGCGTCGGAGGGCGGCAAGGGACGCGTCGGTGGTCAAGTTACTCACGAATTCTAGGTGTATAGCTTTTGACACTAAGCACATAAACAGCGATATGTAACCCTTTGAAAGGGTGGATTTTCGTCCCGATTTCATTTTTAGCGTTATAGGTCCCGCGTAATCACAGCCACATTTCGCGAAAGACCTACTTTGTTCTAGGCGCCCGCGAGGGAGGCTTCCCATAAGTTGCGTAACTGTGTCCTTACGTTGGCGAAAGCAGGGGATACACTCGTATGTGATCTTGCGGATCAAGTTGCGACAACCGAGCACCCAATATTCTCGGCGGATAAGCGCGAATAAGATCGAAACTCCAAGATGCATGTATCGATTAAGCGCGTCGAGAACGATTAACCTGGTAATTGCGTGGCCTCTAGGTATTATTATTGGGTGTTTTATGCTATACGCGACGTTGGCTTGTTGAATTCTTCCCCCGACCCGTAGAATGTTTTCCTGATCTAAAAAAGGAGAGAGGTTTAGTAGCTGGTTAGGTATCGTCGAACAATTAGAGTTAGCAATGGTTTTAATATACTCGTAGTTACCGAAGTATTGGCCCTGCAACCATTTGATTACCGTTTTCTTTGCGTCGTAGATCTCTTTGGGTCGAAGGTAACCCGATGAAGCTTCCTCTGTTTTCCGACATCTGGCGATGAAGCGTTGAAGTCTTGCGACAGTTCGAAGAAGTGTGTTCCAAGATGAGATTCTCTTTGCGAGCATGACGAATGGATATTATTTGCCGTTGGTCGTGAGGTAGGATTGTGCCGAAACCATTTTCGCTTCGTCCGCGCACATATTGTCTTCTTCCACTTTCTTAACGATTGGCCAAGTGTCGACAGCTTCACGAAGCCAAGTTGGGCCCGTCCACCAAAGAGGATGCGATATCAACTGGGAAGGCGGTATTCCACGTGAGGCGCAGTCTGCTGGATTGCATTCCGAGCGGACGTGAAAACACCTATTTCTGGGTGTGGTTTCCAGAATTTCTGCTGTTCGATTCCCTATGAAAACATTCCAAAGACGGGGGGAGCAAGAAAGCCACGACAAGACTACCTTGGAATCAGACTAAGCGTATACGTACCGAGAGTATATGACTGCAGCATATGCGGATGCTGAGGCATCGAAAAACCCGTGCAGGTGGAACGACGAATTCGACAAATCTATGTTTCTGGGAACTTCTATTTTTGTTAACATTTGTAATTCATCTCGAAACTTGCAACATTTTGCGGCTACTGAATTTGGAATTTCGTCAGCCCAATCTACTCGTAATTTTAAGTGCCAAAGTTCTTGAAACACTATTTTAATTGAATGACCGAAGAGGCAAGGAAACCGAGTGGATCAAAGATCCGTGCAACGTCTTTTAATATTTGTCGTTTCGTTATAATCACACTCGATGAGTAGTTGAGCCGAAAACTAAATATATCACACTGAGAGTTCCAGTAAAGCCCGAGCACTTTAATCAACGAATCAGCTTGAGTATCTAACGAAATAGGGTTCACAGAAAGGGAGTCAGAGTCTTCACGTAGTTCGGCACAATTACTTTGCCATTTACTGAGTTCCATCCCGCATTTCGTGAGGAGTTCAATTAAGGATTTCTTTTTGAGAATGGTTTCAACTAACGTGTCACCGTTTGAGACAACGTCATCGACATAAAAATCATTTAAAACAATTTCCGAAGCGATTGGATACTCTTCAACGTAATCGCGCGCGAGTTGTTCCAACCCTCGGAACGATAAATAGGGCGCACAAAATGTTCCGTACGTTACCGTGCTTAAGCGGAAGTGTTGCAACGGCTCAGAGGATGATTTTCGCCAAACAATACGTTGAAAGTCTGTATCTTCATCCGACACAAGTATCTGGCGAAACATTTTCACGATGTCGGGCGTAAAAACGAATTCGGCGGAACCGAATGCAAACCGAGAATAAATTTCGTAGAATGGGTGGTCCTATAAGCAACGCGTCATTGAGCGAATCTCCTGATGAATCTTTGAAGGATCCATCGAATACAACGCGCAGTTTTGTGGTGCTGCTGTCCGGCTTTAGAACCGCGTGGTGAGGAAGGTAAAAGACACTAGGTTTTGCTATTTCCGAAACAGGAACCTTAAAAATATGTCCAAGCGAGAGATATTCATGGAGGAACTTGGAATGGCTTTTGAAGAGATTCTTGTCTTTGCTGAATTTCCTTTCCATCGACATGAGTTGAAGACAGCTCCGTTCAAGGAGTTAGTAAACTGCGGTGTAGATTTAAAAGGAAGTTGGACGACATATCTGCCATTTTGGTCACGACGGTGAGTTTTAAGGATTTGGAGCCGATTTCTTCTATCATCAAAAACGATTGTAGAATCGCATCGATGTCTACGACAGAGTGAAAGGAGTATGTACTGGGTTCTGCCTGGAGCGGTAATTTCCCTGCTAGAACGTAGCCAAAAATAGTTTTGTGTGCGTTAGGGAATCCATGTTTGCTATTCACCACATCCCCTTGCAATATTTCCCAAACCTTGTCTGCTCCTAATAAGACATCAACGCAGTTTGATTGATTGAAACAAGGATCAGCGAGATCCAACTGATGCAAATGTTCCCAATCCCAATGATAAGATATAAGCATTTACCAAGATGCTAAATACATCACAGCATGACTTGATGGCCAACGAAACAAGGCCTCTGGATGTACCAACGCTAGTAGACCCAATGCCGCATATCGGTATACGAGCATTTGTTCGCTTCAAACCAAGCCTTTGGACACAAGACTCAGAAACGAATGAAATCAGTGAGCCTGAATCTACTAGGATCCTCACTGGTTAGTATTTCCCGTTGACATCGAGGAATTTTCCAACTGCTGTCGGAAGTAATGTTTGGGGAATGTGGTGTACGATATTAAGTGAGTGATTGCTGACGACAGGTGTCACTATCCGTGAAGTTGAAGGGGCACTAGAGATGTTCGAAGAGTTTTGTTACGAATGGCCATTACCTAGGCCGCGATTGGTGTAGTTGCTAACGAAAGCATTAGCTGCAGGATTGAGGTTGTAGTTTACCGAGTCCTCGTGGACAAGGGTATGATGGCGAGTGTTTTAAACGAAACTAAATATTACGACGGATGAACTCTTCGATGATCACACCCGATAGCCAATAGAAAAACAGCGAGAGAAAAACGAAATGACCAAATAAAAGAAACAGCTAAGTAAAATTAATTCCTTTATTACGATTGCTACGACGTGTACAGCGAGTTCATCACGAGTGAGTTGCCCAAACTCCCAACGAGTTAGTCCAACCCAGAATTCATATATTGCACACTACCTCACTGCACTTGGTGATGTAAATAGTTGTACAGTGTGATGGTCAGGCGATGGTCAGGCTATGCTTCACTCTCATTTGTTGTTGCAATCCAACTGCTCTCAAGAGTGGTTTGATGCAACGGTGCTACCAGTAAATGTATTTCGTGAATGAATGAATGGTGAATCGTACGATATGTGTTCTATGTGGTTTTAATATTAAACTACCCCGCCCCCCCTGGAACAAGTTTCAGGATTATGGTAAAATCGCAAGCCGTGAGATTGGTCGAACAAATTGTCCACGATTGGTTCGCACCGTTGCAACTCGAACCAAATTGTCTGGTCCCGAGTGAACATCTTCAATTCTTCCCAGTAACCATTTCGAAGGAGGAAGATTCGGCTCCTTAATTAGAACTAAGTCGTTTGGCTTCACATTGCGTTAACCTTTTGCCATTTAGGACGCTCCTGAAGACTGGTGATGTACTCCATCTGCCATCGCTTCCAAAATCCTTGGACCATACTTTGGATGTGGGTCCAATGCGACAACCGGTTGACAGGCACGCCTAGGTAGCTTGGTTCTGGAACAGCTGTATATGGCTCACCTATAAGAAAATGTGAAGGTGTTAATGGATTTAAATAGTCATTCGACAAACCACACAAAGGGCGGGAATTCAATACAGCTTCTATTTGTGTGAACACAATATACAGTTCCTCGAAGGTTAAAATGGAACTTCCGATAACTCGACGAAGGTGAAGTTTAACAGACCTTACGCCAGCCTTCCACAGTCCTCCAAAATAGGGTGCAGAGGGAGGAATGAAGTGCCATGTGATGCCATCCATGGCAAGAGAGCCTGCGATGTCATCGTTGAAGGTTTCGGATAAGATCAGCTTCTGCATCTCGTTTAAACAGCGGCGAGCTCCTTGAAAGTTGGTGCCATTGTCTGAATATACTCGTATGTTGGAACACTTACCCCGACGTGCAACAAATCGTCTAAACGCAGCAAGAAACGCATCGGTTGTCAGGTCACTTACCAATTCAAGATGTATAGCCTTAGTGCTCATACACACGAACAGCGCCAGATATGCCTTTGAAAACTTCGGATTTCGACCGCGAGATAGTTTTATGGTAATGGGTCCAGCATAATCGCATCCGCTATTCAAAAATGGGCGACTACGTTGAACGCGTTGTTGTGGCAGGTCACGCATCAATTGCGTACTCGTCGTTTTTCGCTGAAGGAAGCATGGTTTGCACTGATGTACTACCTTTCGAATAAGATTTCGGCTCCCAAGAATCCAGTATCGTTAGCGTACTATAACGAAAGTCTCCGATGTTCCTGGATGAAGATAGTTATTATGTATGTGCCTAACTATAAGGAGAGAAACGTGATTATTAGGGAGTATTATAGGATGTTTAAGGTTAAATGATAAACAAGCATTTATAGTTCGACCCCCTACACGAATTAGTCCATCACTATCAATGAACGGGGAATATCTTAATAGTTTCGAGTTTGAGTTAAGTGCACGGGTGCTTTGTAAGTTTTTAATGTCCATTGCGAACGATTCTTTCTGCACAAGTTTAAATATCATGAGTTCTGCGGCACGTAATTCCGAAACCTTAAGGCTGAGTATAGTTCTTTCAAAGATTTTAGATCGACAGTTTTTGGTAAACCGAACACAATACGCGACAATTCGAACTAACCGAGTCCACGAAGAAATTTTGGCTATTAGCAGTTTAACAACATCACCTTCCGTTGTGGTTGTAAGAATGTGTCTTGGCTTTTGGTTTTCTTCCCCCGAGGCGCCATCCTGTTCTGAGACTGTGAACGTTGATACAGGCCAATACTCCTGTGACAGCGATAACCATGGAGGACCGGTCCACCATAGAGGATGAGTGATGAGGAGAGATGGTAGTAAGCCTCGTGATGCACCATCGGCGGGATTGGACTCCGATGCGATATGTCTCCATGAATATCGTGCAATGCGTTCCAGAATAGCAGCTGTTCGTTTAGCGATGAACGTAGTCCAACGACGAGGTGGGGAAGATGGAGAATGATTTGCGAATCACACCAAGCAAATACTTTTACGTGTCGAAGAATGGATGATTGTATCGATGCTATTAAGCGTAATTTCTGATAATAAGGTACGTCTAGTAGGAGGCACGGACAGTCGAGGCTCCGACATGCGAAATGAATAATCTTCAGATCTTGGATCCCAATGCATACCAAGCACCTTTATCATGGACTTCGATCGATCCGTACTAAGCCAGGAAAAATCACAATTATCCCTTGGCATCTGAGTCAGAAAAGGCCAGCAGTTGGAATTCCACTTTCGTAGCTCGAGCCCAGCATTCGATAACAAGGTTATAAGCTCCGACCCAAGATTAATGAGTTCGTTTATTGAAGGTGCTCCTGTCATTATGTCGTCTACGTACACATCGTTCAACAAAACGCGCGCTGCTGTTGGGTACTCATTTTGGTAGTCCATCGCTATCTGTTTTAAAACTCGAACCGATAAAAACGGCGCAGAGGCAGTTCCATATGTTACGGTCCGTAATCGAAAATGGCCTATCTCATCAGATGGACTTTCACGCCAAACGATGCGTTGAAAATCGGTATGCCTATCATCTACCCAAATTTGCCGGAACATTTTGACAACGTCTGCAGTAAATACAAACCTATGTTGCCGAAACCATAGACGCACCCCGAATAAATCGCGCTGTATGGGAGGGCCTATAAGCAACTGACTGTTAAGCGATTTTCCTAATGAATCCTTAGTCGAACCATCGAACACTACCCGCAATTTGGTAGTCGCGCTATCTGGTTTCAAAACAGCGTGATGTGGCAAATAAAATATGTTCCCGGGTTTGCCGTTCAATTCGTCTGGTGATATACGAACCATATGACCTAAATTGAGATAGTCCTGCATAAGGTTTACATATAGTTCATGTAGGTTGGGATCTTTGGAGAACCGACGTTCCATCGAATGCAAGCGACTAACTGCATGTTTTATTGTGTTACCAAAGACAGGTGAGGGTGTTTTAAAAGGTAACTGAATGACATACCTTCCATCTTGTGAACGCGAGAATGTCTTCCGAAAGTGGTTTTCAGCTTCATCATCCGCAAAGGTTTCCTCCTTCAAGGGTGTGCCTTCATCCAACTCAGAAAACCGCTGCAACAGAGCGTCGACGTCGAGTGTAGAGTGAAGCGATGAGACTGGAACCTGTTCTATGGACTCCAAAAGCTCACCAGTTACTATCCAGCCAAAAGATGTTTTTTGGGCAATCGGCAGACCATGCGGTCCTTGAATCTGATCCCCATAACGATACACCAGAGTTTGTCCGCTCCAAGAATCATATCTATAGGACCGGGAACGTTGAACTTGGGGTCTGCCAGTTCCAGATCCTGAATATGAGACCAGGTAGAAGCGTCAAAGGACTGAGAAGGAAGGTTGGAGGTAAGTTTTTTAAGAATGAACCTGTCGACGGCAAGTTGGGTCTGGTTAGATCGAGAGTATAGGTTGATTGAGATGCAGCCTCGGGTTTGGCCAGCATCTGTTGAAGATAGCCCGCAAATTGGAATCCTTGCATGCTTACGGGGTAGGCCTAAACGTTGAGCGAATGATTCCACAACGAACGAAATTTGCGAACCTGAGTCAATTAAAATACGACAGTTGATAGGGTTGCCTAGATTATCCTGAACCTTAGCCAGTACAGTTGGAAGAATTGTTTGCCGACAATGGCCAATATCGAGCGAGGAGTGGTTATTTACCGGCGGGGAAACAGGCGAGTTGGTGGCTTGTCTGGATGTTTTCCGAAGAGTGTCGGTCGACAAGGACTGGATACGAGATGTATTTGATAAGTCTGTGTGAACTAACGAGTGATGACGCGTATTGCATGAACGGCACCGAAAGGATGAACGACATTTACTCGAAGTATGACCCGCACGAAGACAGTTAAAGTACAAGTCGTTATTGTTTACAAACGCCCGACGTGCGTCAATGTTCAATCCTAAGAACTGAGTACACTGTGATAGTATGTGGCTATTCTTGCATTTAGGACATTGTGAGTGGGAAGGGGACTCAATGAAATGCGACCGAATTTGCCCATGTGGTTTAGCACGCGAATTAGCCGGCCGCGAGAGTGGTTTGCACGATTCTAATGCATCTCACTTTGAATGTAAAAATGTTAAAAGTTCCTCGAATTTGCAATTATCGCGAGCACCAACATGTTCAGCCCAACTTTGTTTCGTGTCCGCGTCGAGCTTGTTCAATAAAATGTAAATTAACCATGGATCGCGATTGTTAGAACCGAGCGCATTTAGTCCACGTACAACCTCATCGGCACCGTCCGCAATTTTCCTCAAATTCTCTGCATTACACAAGGTCATCGATGGAATCGCCGTAAATGTTTTCCAGCCGTTCCCATGCTTCTAAATAATTCGCCTCCGAGACAGGAAGATGTTTTATTAAATTTGCGGCTTCATCCCGAAGAAACGAACTTAAATAGCAGAACTTTTGAGTAGCTGTTAGATTTGGGTTATTATCTACCGATCCCATAAAAATGTCTCTAAACGAAGGCCATTCTTTATAATTTCCCGAAAAGGATGGCACCGTTAATTTGGGCAACTGAATAGAAGCCGTACGATTAGTGCTTGACGAATTAAGTTTTCCTAAAAATGCTGATTGCTGTTGCGCGAGTTCTTCTACCACCGAGGTTTCTTTTATTAACGTTTTTCGTTCGTTAATATTCTTGACTAAGGTCAAGTGTGCAACAAAAAAACGTGCAATCTTCGTACTCACCGTACTCCTCCTCGAAGATTGCCACTTCTTCCGCGCTTGATTCTTGAAGTGCTGCCTCATGCAGGGAACAAAATGTTGACCAGGACTCGTTCAAGTGTGCTAATCGTATTTCCAACATTTCGCAGGTTGTCGAAGAGTTTATCGAATCCACGAATGTTGTCGTGCGCGTTAACCGACCTTTCGCGGTTCCTCGTTTCACACGGATCGAATGCATGTCTTTGGTCTACCTTTAGTTTTGTCTATTGTCTTTTTTCTTTTTTTTTTTAATTTCCTTTCACTATTCACCCAATTTATCCGGATCTGAAGGACCAACAAATTTATGTTTTAAACGAAACTAAATATTACGACGGATGAACACTTCGATGATCACACCCGATAGCCAATAGAAAAAAAGCGAGAAAAAAAAACCAAATGACCAAATAAAAGAAAAAACCAAGTAAAATTAATTCTTTTATTACGATTGATGCGACGTATACAGCTAGTTCATCACGAGTGAGCTGCCCAAACTCCCAACCAGTTGGTCCAACCCAGAATTCATATATCGCACACCACCTCACTGCACTTGGTGATGTAAATAGTTGCACAGTGTGATGGTCAGGCGATGGTCAGGCTATTCTTCACTGTGATTTGTTGTTGCAATCCAACTGCTCTCAAGAGTGGTTCGATGCAACCGTGCTACCAGTAAATGTATTTGGTGAATGAATGAATTTGAGAATTTAAGCCTCTAACTATTTCATCAGCTCCATTTGAAATTTTTCGAAGGTGAACAACGTTCAAACTATGCGCCGGCTGAAGATCCATAAACGATTTTATGTAGCTGTTGATGACATATCGCGGCCTATCGCAGCGCTTTTTTAACCTTTCCCAGGCCTGCTCGTATGTAGCACCACAGATTGGCAAATGGTTAAGGAGACTAAGCGCTTCGTTCCTAAGAGACGATTTAAGCAGATGAAATTTCTGAATTGGCGTTAAGCTGGCCTTGTGTGAGCTGCACTCTCGAACATGTCGCGAAACGTAGGCCACCCCTTGTAGTTGCCGGAAAAGGGATCTATACGAAGCGTTCCCTAATGGTGGACTGTAAAACCGTTTTGATCATAAGAAATTTCGCCTCGACTTCCTCAAAGTCAGGCACCGGATCTAAGTAACTTTCTTCCTCAGCGAATTCGTACATTTTATTTTGAAAAGCGTCGAATTCGGTCCACAGATCTTCAGCCCTGTTGAGCTTGACCTCAAGCTCGTCTAAAGATATCGAGTCCTTTATAGACTCCGTAAACGTGGCTAATTTGGTAAGGGAGCCTTTAAGATGACCGCGTGTCATCCATAGCGTAGACAGAGTAATAACGTTATTACTCATCTTTCCGAAATACCGAAATAGTCACTTAAGTGCAATAACGAATGCTTCTGATACCTACAAAGGGGTTTTCGCGAAATATACGTTCAATAAGTTCAGTAATACGGCAATACACGTAGGGACTTTTAGCAAATGTGCTGCATGCAGGTGAGCTATATAAATTTACAACGAGGTGAATCTGTATGCATACGAATAGATATAATTTAATCACCACGATCTGAATCGAATGTTTGCCACGATTAATCTTAGGCACGTGCAAGGTTGAGCAAAGTCTTACGACAATCACAAGATTCACCAAAATCCGGTTCGAACTGGGACCAAAAAGATGTATGCTATCGAGCGCTGACACCCGAACCAAAATCGGTGAAAAAAAAACCCTCAAGCTAGACGAAATCATGAAGAGGCGATGATGGAACGACGATGCCCATAGAAAAATTCCTCCACACAAACTTTCCTCAAACTTTCCAAAAATTAACAATTTATTTTTATTATATTACCAATAGATGTTGTTGCCGATGTGGTCGAGATCCAAGTGGCAGAGAAATCAGCCGACATAAATCTCTACCAACGGAACCTTTTGTGTTATGCTCAAACAATAAAAAAATAAATAGTGTGCGTGCGCACTGTTAGCCAAATTTAACAAATTACAATAAGATAAAGAGGAACTAGTTAATGATTTTGATTTAAATTATGTGATGTACTATAAGAGCGGTCTCAAACATTCTGCCGCCCCCGAACGAAGTTTCAGCAGACCGGTAATTTGGCCAACTTGTGGATCGGTCGGAGTAGATTTCCATTTGCTGTCTTCAGTGTGACGACACGAACGTAGCCGTCCTTGCCGGGATGTGTTTCTACAACACGTCCCATGGCCCATTTTCCAGGGGGTAGATCTGTGTCCTTGACTGCCACGAGGTCGTTGACTTGGATGTTGGGTTTCGCCTGCTGCCACCGAGGTCGATGCTGAAGTGACGTCAAGTACTCCATTTGCAATCGCTTCCAATAGCCTTAGACTTTGGCTTGTAGTTGTTGCCAACAGGACAGACCGTTGATAGGCACCTCTAGAGATGACTCAGGTACAGCAGCGTAGGACTCACCTAGAAAGAAATGAGCAGGCGTTAGAGGGTCTAAGTCATGGTCAGAAATTGGGCACAAGGGTCGCGAGTTTAGAACGGCTTCGATTTGGATTAGCAACGTGTAATATTGTTCGAATTTGTAACTGTCTGTCCCAATAACATGGCGCAAATGCTGTTTCACTGACTTCACTCCGGCCTCCCACAAACCGCCGAAATGTGGTGCCGAAGGCGGAATGAAGTGCCACGTAATACCATCGCGAGCAAGAGATTTTTGCCACCATCGAATTAAAGTGTGCCCCCAAAACAAGGTTAGGCATCTCGGAGTGTTTCCGAGCAACTCCGCGAAAGTTTGTGGCAATGTCGGAGTAGAGATGCGATGGTTTACAGCGGCGTGACACAAAGCGTCGGAGGGCGGCAAGGAACGCGTCGGTGGTCAAGTTACTCACGAATTCTAGGTGTATAGCTTTTGACACTAAGCACATAAACAGCGATATGTAATCCTTTGAAAGGGTGGATTTTCGTCCCGATTTCACTTTTAGCGTTATAGGTCCCGCGTAATCACAGCCACATTTCGCGAAAGGTCTACCTTGTTCTAGGCGCCCGCGAGGGAGGCTTCCCATAAGTTGCGTAACTGTGTCCTTACGTTGGCGAAAACAGGGGATACACTCGTATGTGATCTTGCGGATCAAGTTGCGACAACCGAGCACCCAATATTCTCGGCGGATAAGCGCGAATAAGGTCGAAACTCCAGGATGCATGTATCGATTAAGCGCGTCGAGAACGATTAACCTGGTAATTGCGTGGCCTCTAGGTATTATTATTGGGTGTTTTATGCTATACGCGACGTTGGCTTGTTCAATTCTTCCCCCGACCCGTAGAATGTTTTCCTGATCTAAAAAAGGAGAGAGGTTTAGTAGCTGGTTAGGTATCGTCGAACAATTAGAGTTAGCAATGGTTTTAATATAGTTACCGAAGTATTGGCCCTGCAACCATTTGATTACAGTTTTCTTTGCGACGTAGATCTCTTTTGGTCGAAGGTAACCCGATGAAGCTTCCTCTGTTTTCCGACATCTGGCGATGAAGCGTTGAAGTCTTGCGACAGTTCGAAGAAGTGTGTTCCAAGATGAGATTCTCTTTGCGAGCATGACGACTGGATGTTCTTTGTCGTTGGTCGTGAGGTAGGATTGTGCCGGAACCCTTTTCGCTTCGTTCGCGCACATAGGGTCTTCTTCCACTTCCTTAGCGATTGGCCAAGAGTCGACATCTTCACGAAGCCAAGCTGGGCCCGTCCACCAAAGTGGATGCGATATCAACTGGGAAAGCGATATTCCACGTGAGGCACAGTCTACTGGATTGCATTCCGAGCGCACGTGAAACCACCTATTTCTGGGTATGGTTTCCAGAATTTCCGCTGTTCGATTCCCTATGAAAACATTCCAAAGACGGGGGGAGCAAGAAAGCCACGACAAGACTACCTTGGAATCAGACCAAGCGTATACGTTTTCGAATCTTATTTTCAATGATTTTTGTACCGAGTCAAGGAGTCTAGCCAGTAGGAGAGGGGGCGCAGAGCTCTAAACGAGGAATGCTCAACTGCTTTAAAGGCGAAACACGAGATTTTGCAGCCACGATAGTTGTTAGAAACGTTCCATTTAAGAGTTCGTACCGAGAGTATATGACTGCAGCATATGCGGATGCTGATGCATCGAAAAACCCATGCAGCTGGAACGACGAATTCGACAAATCTATGTTTCTGTGAACTTCTATTTTTGTTAACATTTGTAATTCATCTCGAAACTTGCAACATTTTGCGGCTACTGAATTTGGAATTTCGTCAGCCCAATCTAATTTTAAGTGCCACAGTTCTTGAAACACTATTTTCAATTGTCAGTCGTTCGCAGAGCTCGGTAGAGAAAAGACGTGTTTCGGCTTTTTCTAAAATAAAATAAAAATAGTGATTCAGTTGCTATACGAAATTAGTTCCATTTTCGTGAACTTACTCGTTAGCTCACTGGTTAGCGGCGTCTGCCATCGTATCGTGGTCGTGGACACGGGTTCGAATCCCGGACTAAGTTGTGAATTCTTTTTTATTTTTTTTTGTTTGTTTTTTTTTTTTTCATCTTGCAAATTGTGTGAATTAAAAACAAAAACAAAAGGTGAAAAGAAAGATACGAGGGCGGGTCAATAAGTCCGTGTTTTTTGGAATAAAACACAGATTTTTTGATAAAAAAATAGTTTTATTTTTCAACGTAGTCTCCCTTGAGCTCTATACACTTTGTCCAACGCTTCTCCAATTTTTTTATCCCTTCCAAAAAAAATGATTTGTCGAGGTCCTCAAAATAGGCCTTTGTTTGCGAGATGACTTCATCATTGGAGTCAAATCTTTTTCCAATAAGCCATTTCTTCAGGTTTGGGAACAAGAAGTAGTCGCTCGGAGCCAAATCTGGAGAATAGGGTGGATGAGGGAGCAATTCATAGCCCAATTCATGGATTTTTGCCATGGCAACTGCACATGTGTGCACCCTTGCATTGTCTTGGTGGAAAAGAACTTTTTTCTTGGCCAAATGAGGTCGGTTTTTTTTCAAATCGTCATTGAATCGGTCCAATAAGTTGGCATAATATTCCCCATTGATTGTTCTTACCTTTTGAAGGTAGTCAATGTGGATTATCCCGCGTGCATTCCAAAAAACAGTCGCCATAACTTTATTGGCGGACAAACCCACCTTGGCCTTCTTTGGCGCCGATTCACCCTTAGAAACGCACTGTTTTGACTGTTGTTTGTTCTCTGGTGTGTTGTGATGGATCTATGTTTCGTCCACGGTTACAAAACGGCGGAAAAACTCCTCCATATTGAGATTAAACAACGCCAAACCTTCCTGTGAAGTTGTTACACGAAATTCACTTTTTTCCATTTTCTCCTCAAATTAGTGAGTAGTCTGATAAAAATAGCTGTCAAACACAAACTAACTGACGCAGCAAGTTTAAATTTTGACAGGAGTCAACTGACAGATGCCTGTTGACAGGAGCAGTGTTGCTGTTTCAGTAAAGAGGTCAGAAATTCAAAAAGTCACGGACTTATTGACCCGCCCTCGTATCACGTGATGGATGGTGGAGAGCGTTCCGCTCTTCCCATAACGGGACTTATAAAAGGCAACATTACGGTTGCTGCTGCCATGGCGAAAGCCGTCAAAAGAAGGAGTAGGTTGAGAACCCCTCCTAATTTAAGAACAAAAAAATAAGTGAGTTGAAAGGCGATAAAGTTGAGGTCCAGTATGAGGGGGGCAATAACAACTTTGCCTCTCTAGCTTCATCTTAGTCGGAAGACGAAGATGAAGAAATAAACAATATTACCAGCAGTATATTAAAGCTGGAAGAAAAAGTGCTTGCAATTAAGCAGAAACAAACTGCGCGCAGACAGAGGGAGCAATCAAAAGCTACAACAACAACAGCAGCAACAACAACAACAAGAGAAGCAGCAACAGCAGCAGCAGCAACAGAAGAAGAAGGAGAAGGTGCCTCCTATCAACACCTATAAATTAGAGGTATATGAAACCAAGGACCTGTGTAAGTTAGTCATTGGTAATAATTTTAATATTAAGCGATTGGGGAACGATCGCCATGCCATCGTTCCGAGCTCCTACAGGAAACGACGACGGAGCGTTCACACCGAAGTGTAAAAAGCGGCAATCTATGCTGCTGAAGGGGTTGAAACCATCTTCTGATCCTGAGGAGATCCTGGCACTGCTCAAAGAGAAGGAGTGCGAAGGACTCAAGTTTGTAGGGGTAAAGCCATTTACCACAGCTAGAGCTAGGCGGGAGAAACGGGGTGTGCCGTTCTTCCTGGTGCAACTCAGTCCCGAAAGTCGTCTGATCGAACGTCGTCGTCGAACCAAACAATAACAAGTTCTCTGGGATCCCGCTATCCCAGCTGTGGGTTCCACCAGGTAGCGCTTTGACGTCAGCTAACACTGGGCGAAATAAAGAAAAATGGGCGCCACGTGATTTTTCCTCCGGAATCACGAAACCTGTCGAGAGGAAAAAAAAGGAAAAACTTCCCAAAAAAAAAATCGCTCGAGAAAGAAAAAGGGGAAAAAAAAATAATAAAAAACCAAAAATTCCACGACGTTATAAGGCTCCGTTGGAGCTCGACGATTTATTATATTTTTTTTTTTGCGTAGCGGTACACTCGTCGATAGAGTGACCCGCTATTCTACACTGCACTATACTTATCATTACTCTCCTCCTAGCGGTGCTGCGCCCCTTCCTGGCACAGTTCTCACTCCTTTCGTCCTGTTATTCCCGCTGTCCAATCCTCGTATCCTTTCCTTTCTCCTTTTTCCCGTTGCCGTAATTCTCCTTTTTCTTGTTTTATTTATTTCCTGTTATTTTTTTATTAATTTTTTTTTTTTTTGTAAACGCGACTCTACTTTACTTTTTGCAAACAAAAAGGAAAATCTACCCTATACAATTACTTTTCGCAATTGGCAAACTGAAAATAAAAAAAAAACTCTTTTCGCAACAAAAAAAAATCGCAAAATGAAAAAAAAAAACTTAGGCTGACCCTCTCGGTAGGCTGGTCGTCACCAAAGTGAGTTCCAGATCTTTTAGCATCCACAACTCCCGCCAGACACACACATATATTCACACGCACATTCTCTCACACATTTATTCAGCACTAGTGGACCCAACGACGAGATTTCCAGCTACAGCACTAGCAAGCTTTGCTAGTGTGTGCCCCCGTGTCCGACTAGGCCTCTCACACATACCATTTTCCACAATCATACTAAACTCCTCAGTCTCGGAGTTCGCTCCCACTTCCAGTAATGACTGGGGACTCCACTGAACGAATTTGTGGAAGCTGTGGATCCTAGCTATTGCCTACTCTTAGGTTCTACAAAAAAGGAATTGCGAAAAGCATAGTTTCTTTTCCTTCTGCTAGCCGGGTAATTTTCCCCAATCGAATTGTACGAGTAAAATTTTTTGTTAAAATTAATCGATCGCGCAGGAGAAAGGAAGTGCGATGGTAGCTGGAGTGTTGGGACGAAAGGAAAAGAATGCAGATACAATCCATAAGGGATTGTATCTCGATCCAACCATCCGTTGGATCGCCACCCCTCACGAAAAAAATGTATAGTGCATGTGAAAATTATACTTTTCATATTTTTTTTTTTCCGGGTCCCTACCTACTCCGGTGGATCGGCGTTCAGATTTGCGTGTCACTCCTCACAATTATTTATTTAAATTTTTGTCATTGGGCCCTCCTGCCCTCTGGCCTTTCTGCCAGTTTGTACTTTTGTACCATCGTTGTTGTTGGTTGGTGATGGTTTGTTGCTGGTTGTTGTACGTTTGTGTCTTGTATTTATGTTTTTCTGTTCCCTCGGTGGAGGCGGTCTTATTACTTGGCCGTCCGCCTACACGCCTCTGCTGCTCCTTCTGTGCTCCATCGGTGGGGTGCTGGCTTAAAAAGGGGTCGACATCCCTCCACCCATCGAACCTAATTTTTAAAGCTGGTGCGTCGTTGGGGTGTGCCCGATTATACTGGCCGTCCGCCTGCACACCACTGTTGCTCCTTTGTTGCTCCCTCGTTGGGGTGTTGCTATAAAAGAGATGGTCGTCTCTTCACCCATCGGTCAAGTGGCTGGGTGCTAGCTCCAGCTAGCTGCATCCACATCGGTTGTGTGATATGATGCTGGTATCCGCAACCACATCGGTAGCAGGATGGGGTGTTATTCAAGCCTCATGTAGTTGGCTTTCGCTGGGGAGTTTGTTCCAGGGATCGTCTTCCCCCACCCGTCATCATCGTGTTGGGGTGTCTGGATTGAAAGGACCGTCGGTCCCCACCCGTCGGCGACTTTCAGACGTCCTGTCTGATGCTGCCCGTTGCGAGTCTCCCGTCTATCTATGGGCTCCGACAACGGTGTTCCTGGTGGACCTCCTGTTGCAGCCTGGGGTTCTTCCCGTGAACCTATGTGAGTTGTTTTCCGAGGTCTGGGATTGGTGGGCCACTGGCTGATGGGACCATGACTGCCCTCCACCTCCGCCAGAGCTCGGTGTTCCCACTCAAAGAAAAGAGGGACCGTAAGGACTTGCAGGGAAAAAGAGAGCAAAACTTGTTGCGGGAAAATTTACCGCAACACGTTATATAATGCGTTCGCTGCCAGAGGCTCGGGCACGCCGCGTCGAACTGCCAAATGCAGCCTCGATGCGTGAAGTGCGCTAAGAACCACAGTTCCGAAGAATGTCCTCTGGGTGTTGACGGAGCATCCGATAGGTCGCAGCTCTCGTGCGTGTTATGTGGAAACGTGCGACATACCGCAAACTAACGAGGTTGTCCTAAGTTCGATGACATTAAGAAAGCAAAACTGGCTCGGCATCAGAATGTGGAGGTCAAACGTTCACCTGTCAGGCTTCAAACACCAGCCGTCACGTCCCAAATTTCCTACGCCCAAATTGCTTTTGGTAGGGGGCTACGGTACAGCAAGCGACTGTTGGGCAGATGGCTCAGCTGCAAAAGCAGGTTTAAGAACAGGTCAAGTGGGTGGACCAGATCTACGCGCTGCTGCCGGGCCTAACGCAACACATGTCGCAATGGGTACACACATGGTGGAGCAAACTTTGAAGGTCCTTGCGGTGAATGTTAATTCACTGATTAGGATTGAACGAAGGACCGCAATGTTTAAATTGCTACAAGACCAAACTCCTGATGTGCTTTTCGCTAGTTTAAATTAAGCTAACCGATAAGAACAAACTGGAGTACAATAATTATATCGTTAGAAGAAGAAACCGGCCCAGATCCAAACGTGGAGGCGGTGTCGCGATCTTCATTAAAGTAGGTATAAAATTTCACAGAGTGTACAAGGGCGTGTTGCGCAGGTTGCGGGTGTTGGAGGCAGTCGTCGTTTACATCCCGCTCCGCAGTGGAAAGCGGCTGTACGTGGCCTCTGGTTATGCACCTGATACTTCACAATCCACCCTATTCATTACAGAGCTCGACACGCTTTTTCGACTTCTGAGGCTGGAATCGGGGGAGAATTATTTTATAATCGGCGGGGATTTCAACGCTAGACACAGAGATTGGGGAAATAATTTGCCAAATACTAGAGGGAACCAACTACTCGATTGGTGGGGTCAGCACGATGTCATGTACAGACTCGGTCTTAAAGCGACGGATAACCAGTCGTTTCCCAGAGGCGGGTCTTATTTGGATCTACTGCTGTACGATGAACGCATACGACTGACAGGTACGAATTTACAAACGCTAAACTGTCTGCGCACATTCGTGTATGACAGTGACCATTGCGGTTTTAGCACCAAAATTACAGTTCCCAACGAAATTGCGGAATTGGAGGAGTTTGACCAAAGATATTCTTACAACTACAATAAAACTCGATGGACACGCTTCTCCGCAACCTTGAAAAGAGCGCTATCCTCGAACACGCTCCACCCACCGTCCAATAGGAATTTGTCAAACGAGGAGATCGACAATTACCTAACGAATTTACAAACGCTAAACTGTCTGCGCACATTCGTGTATGACAGTGACCATTGCGGTTTTAGCACCGAAATTACAGTTCCTAACGAAATTGCGGAATTGGAGGAGTTTGTCCAAAGATATTCTTACAACTACAGTAAGACTCGATGGACACGCTTCTCCGCAACCTTGACAAGAGCACTCTCCTTGAACACGCTCCACCCACCGTCCAATAGGAATTTGTCAAACGAGGAGATCGACAATTACCTAAAACAAATGGACGAGGCAATTAAACAAACTACTGACACTACAATACCGCGGTATCGACGTACGACTAACGAAGACCTGTTCCGTAATACTACTATTGACGCACTGCACCGACAGAAAAGTAGAATTCCGTCAAGACTCAAAAACTTGTACAGACAGTTAACTGACAGACAAGACCCGGAGATTAGGACACTGAAGTCGTCGATTAAAAATATTCAAACGGTAATAAAAGAGAATTACAGAATTTCTGTAAGTTTGTATTGGAACAACAAGGTTCGGGCTGTAAACACTAGAAACCCGAATATGTTTCCGCAAATAAATAAACTATTTCGGAGAAAAAATCAAAACGACCTTCAGTGTCTTAAAATAGCCCGGACAACAGACAACGAACGGTTACTGACAATAGCAGGTATTGATCTAAATGAGGCCGCTGATGATCTCGCCTTCTTTGTGATCGTCGATCCACAGGAGAAGGTGGAGACTATAGGGGCGACTTTCCAGGAAGTATACAAGGCCATTGATATCATTGGCCTTAATTATGACCTGGACAGTCGCGTCTTGGGGCACGACTTCTGCATTCGAAATGAAATAGGGAACGTCATAATAACGTCATTGCCAGAGAGGGTGACCTACCCCCTTTCATTTCGAAGGATGAACTCCGTGAGATCTTCGACACAATCAGGGCTAAGAAATCAGTGGGGACCGATGGTATTCCGAACATCGTGATTCGACATATTCCTCTAGAAGCGGTGGACATTTACACCACCCTGTTTAATAATGCAATGAATAATGCACATTATCCAGCGCATTGGAAAACGGCGGTGGTTCAACCTATCCCCAAAAAGGGAAAGGATATATCCAATCCGGCGAATCTCCGGTCGATAAGTCTCCTTCCGAATATCAGTAAGGTTTTTGAAAAAGTAATCAATAGAGCTCTGTCCAGGTGGGTTGAGGACAAACATATAGTTCCGGATAATCAATTCGGTTTTAAGGCGGGACATGATATCTCACATTCCGCGTCTAAACTGGTTTCTGATACCCAATGGAACAAAGGCAAGTAACAGTGCACTGGTGCCTGCCTTGTTGACTTGGAGAAGGCCTTCGACACCGTATGGTTAGAGGATCTTTTCTATAAGCTGACTAAGCTGGGGATCAGTAAACCACTCTTGTGCATTCTTTATAATATGCTAACTAACAGACAGTTCATCGTGAAGAATGGTAATGTCACTTCTGTTGTAATATTTCAAATTAAAAATGGTCTTCAGAAAGGCGCGGTCAATTCGCCGATCCTATTCAACATTTTTACAAGCGACTTGATAAGTTCACTTCCCCATACTATTGCGTACGCAGACGATTTGATAGCGTACAGAACAGGTCCAAAAATCGAGGTCATTAATACACTCTTGCAGCTTGACTTCGATAAGATAAGACGATTTTGCGATGACTGGAAGTTGAAATTCAACTTTCAGAAGTCGGAAACCATTCTCTTTAGGGCGCCGTTGTCTGGAGCCTCTGGGGATACCAGAACAAATTGGCGAAAGTTCTCGATCATTGGACAACGCGAACAACCTCTTGCCTGTCGAAATGTAGTCAGATACCTTGGAATCTGGCTAGATCAGTTTCTGTATTTTGGCAAAAATGTAGATGCTGCTCTGGCCAGAGCTAAAGGTGCTTTTGCTCTTATAGCAGCCAACTCGATGCGAGGGTAAAGGTAATCTGCTACATGGCCCTTATCAGGCCCATGCTGGTATTTGGTTGTCCCGTGTGGTTCAATGTACGAGCAAGCTTAATGGAAAAGATTCGGGTGTTTGAGAGGGCTTGCCTTAGGGCTTGTCTTCGCTTGTACAGAACACCAGAGTCGGAGTACAAAAAATGTTATCCTAATGAGGTCCTTTACAACAGAGCGAGCCTAATACGAGTGGACAACTTCGTAATTAAGTTGACTCGAAGGCACATTGCAAGAGCAATGACCTCGACGAATAACCTGATATCTGGGGCGTACTACCCCAATTACCTTTACCACGAGAGTGTGCTCTCTGACGGCTTCGTTCCACCGGAAGCATTCCTCTACCTAGATCAGATAGGGTTGATCCAGGATAGATCAGCGGTGCCGTTAATCTTCCATGTCGGTCGGACAGCTGGGGACAGGCGACTCAACTACAACAGAGACGTCGCACATGGCAGTGTGGATCGCCTCAGGTTCAGTAGGGCGGTGGGGAATCGCGATAAGAGGGATGTCGTTCGGCAGCACCAGCATTTCTGGTGGTTGAATGATGGGGAAGATGTTTCGTCGTCGTTTCCGTCAATTACGGAACAGCCTCACTAATGAGGCAGAGCTGACCAATCTATTTGCTCAGTAAATGGCGATGGCCAGCTTACATAGGTTTAGGTTAGCATTTAAGAAACATATACATATATCAGTGTATACAAAGGTGTATACTGATATATTATATGATTGTGTATAATGTCTATGTGTGTTTATGTGTGTATTGTGCATTTAGGTTAGGTAGGCTAAGGTTTATTTTAAGTTAGATGCTAAGTTTTAATAAAAAATAAATGTCCATATGCTAAGTTTTAGTAAACAAATTTGTTTCTTAGCTTTAAGTATAGAAAATAAGTATTTATAAATAAAATGTAACTGCAGTCGAAAGACATAGATATAAGTACTCAGAGTAGCTTATAGTGCCTGTGTGGGGCCAGTAAGTTAGTATAAGATTGTTAAGTAATTGGCAGCTAGCATTTAAGCATTTTTTGTTAGAATGTAAGAGTTAGTGTTAAGAAAATAAAATGCATTTAAAACTGATAAAAACTGAAAAACACTGAAAAAACTATTTTCCATTGAGTGGATCAAAGATCCGTGCAACGTCTTTTAATATTTGTCGTTTCGTTATAATCTCACTCCATGAGTAGTTAAGCCGTAAACTAAATATATCACACTGAGAGTTCCAGTAAAGCCCGAGCACTTTAATCCACGAATCGGCTTGAGTATCTAACGAAATAGGGTTCACAGAAAGGGAGTCAGAGTCTTCACGTAGTTCGGCACAATTACTTTGCCATTTACTGAGTTCCATCCCGCATTTCGTGAGGAGTTCAATTAAGGATTTCTTTTTGAGAATGGTTTCAACTAACGTGTCACCGCTCGAGACAACGTCATCGACATAAAAATCATTTAAAACAATTTCCGAAGCGATTGGATACTCTTCAACGCAATCGCGCGCGAGTTGTTGCAACCCTCGGAACGATAAATAGGGCGCACAAAATATTCCGTACGTTACCGTGCTTAAGCGGAAGTGTTGCAACGGCTCAGAGGATGATTTTCGCCAAACAATACGTTGAAAGTCTGTATCTTCATCCGACACAAGTATCTGGCGAAACATTTTCACGATGTCGGGTGTAAAAACGAATTCGGCGGAACCGAATGCAAACCGAGAATAAATTTCGTAGAATGGGTGGTCCTATAAGCAACGCGTCATTGAGCGAATCTCCTGATGAATCTTTGAAGGATCCATCGAATACAACGCGCAGTTTTGTGGTGCTGCTGTCCGGCTTTAGAACCGCGTGATGAGGAAGGTAAAAGACACTAGGTTTTGCTATTTCCGAAACAGGAACCTTAAAAATATGTCCAAGCGAGAGATATTCATGGAGGAACTTGGAATGGCTTTTGAAGAGATTCTTGTCTTTGCTGAATTTCCTTTCCATCGACATGAGTTGAAGACAGCTCCGTTCAAGGAGTTAGTAAACTGCGGTGTAGATTTAAAAGGAAGTTGGACGACATATCTGCCATTTTGGTCACGACGGTGAGTTTTAAGGATTTGGAGCCGATTTCTTCTATCATCAAAAACGATTGTAGAATCGCATCGATGTCTACGACAGAGTGAAAGGAGTATGTACTGGGTTCTGCCTGGAGCGGTAATTTCCCTGCTAGAACGTAGCCAAAAATAGTTTTGTGTGCGTTAGGGAATCCATGTTTGCTATTCACCACATCCCCTTGCAATATTTCCCAAACCTTGTCTGCTCCTAATAAGACATCAACGCAGTTTGATTGACTGAAACAAGGATCAGCGAGATCCAACTGATGCAAATGTTCCCAATCCTCAATAGAAAACGATTTCATTGGCAAATTTGTGGTAAACCTTGATAAGATATAAGCATTTACCAAGATGCTAAATACATCACAGCATGACTTGATGGCCAACGATACAAGGCCTCTGGATTTACCAATGCTAGTAGACCCAATGCCGCATATCGGTATACGAGCATTTGTTCGCTTTAAACCCAAGCCTTTGGACATAAGACTCAGAAACGAATGAAATCTGTGAGCCTGAATCTTTGAAGATCCTCACTGGTTGGTATTTCCCGTTGACATCGAGGAATTTTCCAACTGCTGTCGGAAGTAATGTTTGGGGAATGTTTGTACGATGTTAAGTGAGTGATTGTTGATGACTGCTGTCACTATCCGTGAAGTTGAAGGGGCACTAGAGATGTTCGAAGAGTTTTGTTACGAATGGCCATTACCTAGGCCGCGATTGGTGTAGTTGCTAACGAAAGCATTGGCTGCAGGATTGAGGTTGTAGTTTACCGAGTCCTCGTGGACAAGGGTATGATGGCTAGTGTTGCATGTTCTGCAACGATACTTGGACTGTCAGCGAGCGGATGAATGTCCAAGTCTTAAACAATTGTAGCAGAGTTTTTTCAGTTTTGCGGATTCTCTTCTAGCTTGAATGGACATAGCTAGAAAATCTTGACACTGGGACAGCCCGTGAGCAGAATTACACCTGGGACAGACTGGGAACGACGATGAAGCATGTAAGCTCCTGGCTACTTGCTTCCTTGGTTTGGATTCACGGATGGCTTCCGCGCAGCTTTCAAGGGCCTCACACCGACGTTCTAGAAATTCGATAAAATGAAACGCTTTCTGTAGACCATGACTGCCGAGTTTCAGGGTCCATCTTGTTTAACAAGATGTGAATGAGCCATGGATCAGTGTTGACTGATTTGATAGAATTTAAGCCTCCAACTATTTCATCAGCTCCATTTGAAATTTTTCGAAGGTGGACAACGTTCAAACTTTGCGCCGTCGGAAGATCCATAAACGATTTTATGTAGCTGTTGATGACATATCGCGGCCTATCGTTGCGCTTTTTTAGCCTTTCCCATGCCTGCTCGTAGTTAGCATCACAGATTGACAAATGGTTAAGGAGACTAAGCGCTTCGTTCGTAAGAGACGACTTAAGCAGATGAAATTTCTGAATTGGCGTTAAGCTGGCCTTGTTGTGAGCTGCACTCTCGAACATGTCGGGAAACGTAGGCCACCCCTTGTAGTTGCCGGAAAAGGGTTCTATACCAAGCGTGGGAAGAAAGCTATCTGAACCTTGGGAAACTTTTGACTGGTTTAAGGTGTCCGTCAGAACCTGCTGTTGATCAGCTAGTCGGCTAGCAATATCCTGACTACGAACTGCGCGTTGACGTTCCCTAATGGTGGACTGTAAAACCGTTTTGATCATAAGAAATTTCGCCTCGACTTCCTCAAAGTCAGGCACCGGATCTAAGTAACTTTCTTCTTCAGCGAATTCGTACATTTTAATTTGAGAAGCGTCGAATTCGGTCAACAGATCTTCAGATCTTCAGCCCTGTTGAGCTTGACCTCAAGCTCGTCTAAAGATATCGAGTCCTTTATAGACTCCGTAAACGTGGCTAATTTGGTAAGGGAGCCTTTAAGATGACCGCGTGTCATCCGTAGCGTAGACAGAGTAATAACGTTATTACTCATCTTTCCGAAATACCGAAATAGTCACTTAAGTGCAATAACGAATGCTTCTGATACCTACAAAGGGGTTTTCGCGAAATATACGTTCAATAAGTTCAGTAATACGGCAATACACGTAGGGACTTTTAGCAAATGTGCTGCATGCAGGTGAGCTATATAAATTTACAACGAGGTGAATCTGTATGCATACGAATAGATATAATTTAATCACCACGATCTGAATCGAATGTTTGCCACGATTAATCTTAGTCACATGTAAGGTGGAGCAAAGTCTTAGGTTACGACAATCACAAGATTCACCAAAATCCGGTTCGAACTGGGACCAAAAAGATGTATGCTATCGAGCGCTGACACCCGAATCAAAATCGATTAAAGAAAAACAAAAACCCTCAAGCTAGACGAAATGATGAAGAGGCGATGATGGGAACGACGATGCCCATAGAAAAATTCCTCCACTGAAGATTCTCAAACGAGAAAAAGCCTGCTTTCCAAAAATTAACAATTTGTTTTTATTATATTACCAATAGATGTTGTTGCCGCTGTGGTCGAGATCCAAGTGTAGAGATATATCTGAAGCTGCATCACAACTGTTAGACCTAAAAAGGGAAAAGGGCTACGTGCAGATCTTGTGAGCTGGAGGAACCAATACAGGTGTCTCCATGTACAATGTCTCACTTAGCGGTATACTCCAATTACAACAACAACTTCAAGTTACAGCTAAACGAGTCGGTCTTACCAAAATTAACAGCTGCACTTCAAAAAATAAATTGCCTTGTGCCAACTGGAGTCACTTTCAAAATATAAATAACAAGCTGAGTAACATAAACATATTACTTGTTAGTGATTGCTATCCGTTAATTCTTTTTCTTAGTGGCGCAGAAGACTGAAGTGGAATGGGTACTTTCCAGTGGCATATATTCCAACAATTCACCAATGGTAGCATGACTTCATAAAACCACAGAACAAACAAACCTACAAGATATAGGTATTGCTGAAATTTGGGGAGTTCGAGGAAGCAGCGTCGAAAAACTTTCTTTCACCAGAGAATAAACAGTTCGAACTGCAGAACGCACCAACTACAATCACGCGTTGATTATTTCCTGCCCGACTATGCGGTCGTAAAGGAATCGAGTTGGACAACAAAGTTACGCATTGCCTTTGATGTGTTGTGCAAAACTTCACACGGAAAGTCTCTACTCCTATATTCCTCCCTATTTCATCTGTCCCTCACACAAGGGCAATTCCCCCAAGTTTGGAAGACCTCTTTCATAATTCCGATCCACAAAGAGGAATCAAAGAATGAAGTAGCTAACTACAGTACCATTGCTAAGCTTGCTCACATACCTAAAATGTTCGAAAGTTTTTTATTGTATATAAAGTTCTAAGCTTTCAGTGCAAGTCACTTATATAACCCAGTCAACATGGATTTCTGAAAGGTAGATTAACTACTACAAACTTAGTTAAATTCGTATCCATTGCATTTTCAGCCCTAGAAAATGGCAACGAAATCGATGATATTGCTGCAGATTTTGCTAAGGCATTTGATAAAATATCCTTTTGAAATTGTCTTCCCTCGGTTTTGGCCCCATATTGTTAAAATAGATATCTTCTTATCTGGAGAACCGTTATTACTGCGTTCGTTTTAGGTAAGCCTTCTCAACGTAGCCAACTAGGTACCCTGTTTTTCATTGTGACTATAAATGATCTTGAGGGGATTATTAAACACTGCCCCCTGTCCATTTACGCTGCCGACACTAAGTTCACGAATACTATTTCTTCACACCAAGACTCTTCTCCACTTTTCTCCACTTGGTATCTAAAAAATTGATTTCAGCTTAATGTCTCCAAATGTCAATACTTGGCTTTGTCACGTAAGTCCAATCAATCTCCCCCTCGACTTTATTTTCTGCATGACCAACCTTGGAATATTATACGATAGAGAGTTAAACTTCAGTTCTTATATTGATGAGATAATCCTTAAAGCCAGCTCATCGCTTGGTTTTATCAAACGATGGTCTAAAGAATTTTGCGACCCTTATGTGACAAGGTCACTTTACGTTATCCTTGTCCGGTCCCTTCTCGAGTATGCCAGCCAAGTGTGGTCGGAATCGAGAGCATGCAGCGTAGTTTTCTTCAATTTTCCTTTCGTGGCCTAGACTAGGATGACCTGTTTATCTTTCCTCCCTATCGTGACCGCCTTAAACATCTTAACCTGAATAGACTAGCCCATTCACTGGCTTCCTAACCCGTAATTGTTGTTAGTTTTTAAATCTTATTTTTTAACATTGTTAAAGCTTGTAATAAGTGAAGTAAATAGGGCGTTGGTGGGGGCCAAAATTAAAATTAAAATTAAAAAAATAATCTGAATGCTAGCTTCCGTAAACACAATATCTTCTTCATAACAGATATAAATAACATGTACTGGGTATATGGAGAGATTAAAAAGTGAAGAGGTCAATGTTTTTAAGGTCAAAGTGTTTTAATACAGTTATATTTGACACAGTAGATGCTCTATATTTAGCAATTCGCACTCTTTAAATCGATGAGGCTCTGGCATTCTGAACTTCTTCAGATGCTACACCGCGTTGCTTTCCATTGAGAAAATGGGCAATTTATATCGAAAGATTGATAACAGCTGTTTCAGAGCAGGATAGAGAGGTGAAGCTACCACTTTCATTCGAAGAAGAAAATTCCATTGGCATCCTGCAATGGATGTCTTCAAATTTAAAACAAGTCTCTAAGATCCAAAGGGAACTATTAAATGCGATTTTAGCGTCCATCGCTCATCTCTATGATCCACTGGGATGGATCTCGCCTTGCGTTATCGTCGCCAGGATACTAATGCATGAAATTTAGAAGGAAGACCAAACCGCGATCTAACAGCAGAAATAATTTCTAATTGGCATTGCTTAAGCGATAAGTTGACCGGGATCAACAATCTGAAAATATCGCGCTGGATAGGTTTTAGTAATGCCATACAGACTAAAATTTACGGGCTCTGCGATGCATTCTAAACGCTGTATGCCGCGGCCGTCTATATTCGATCTGTCGATGCAGACACACAATCCACAAATATTCGTCTTTCCAAAACGCTTGTAGCACCCCTGAAAATAAATCGCTGAAGAATCGTTGGCACGATTAGAGCTATGTGCAGCTGTGCTTCTAGCTAAGCTCTAGGAACATACAGTCAGATCAATGGAGTTGCAAAATGCAATGGCATTTGCTTGGTGCGACTCGCAAATAGCGTTGGCGGAGATTAGGATACTAGATTAGGACACTATCACTATCGTACCGCATTTGTAGCCAACAGAGTGGCTGAAATCCAGGAACTAACTGTCCAAACTGTTGGAACTACTTGCCACCTAAGGGCAATTTAGTAAAAAAAAAAAAAAAAAAAACAGACACTGCATCAAGAGGATGGTGCCCAGCGAACCTCGTCAAAAATAAGCAGTCGCATGGCCCCAATTATCTACAAACGATTGACACAGCATGTCATCCATCAGTTGACATGCCTAATATAGACTTAGAAACTAAAGTAGCAAAGATGTCTAAGATCAAAAATGACTTCATCGTAAAAGGTGATCCGCTAACAAGTATTTTTTTCAAATTTGCATTCACGTTACTATTATATTTTAGAAGGGGTCCAATTGTTTAATTACATTTCCGCGTTATAACGGTTAGTTCGAGCAATGGGTTACTGGCTACGTTTTATTAATAACTCATTGGGAAAAACTTTACGAATTATTGGACCACTATCAGAAGATGCAATTTTAGCAGCAAAAACTCGTTTAGTTGGTATCGACCAACAAGAATTGTTCGCCGGTAGTAGGGGGAAACGGTTGCTAAGGCAATCGAATTTGCATTACTGTCGTCAATCTTGGACGAAAAAGGAATAATGCTAGTCGATCGCCAACTGTCCAAAAATGTCTTCACAGGTGCCTTAAATCGTATAGGTGAAAAGCGACTCAAATGCAAGAACAAATGCAAAATCTACCAGCCTTGACCGCAAACGTCATCTTTTTGACGTCAAGGTCAATCAGCTGGAGAGATGGCAGCTAATGCAGAAAATTCAACAATATTTCTGGAGGAATTGGAGAGCGGAATACCTTGCTCGTCTCCAACAGCCACCCAAATGGCTTAATTCGAACCGTCAACTCGAAAAAGACAATGCAGTAATCCTCACTGATAACCAAACACCACCCACGCTTTGGTGGTTTGTCAGAATTGGAGCTGAAGAAAGAATCCGCGTTGTAACAGTTAAGGCAGAAACCGCAACTTTAAAGCTTTGAGTTCTTCCAATTTCAAATACTCAGCGGGAAATATAGTAAGCGCTTCCAGAGAATGCAGTGTATAAGGCTTACTCTTCATAGTCAGAAGGAAGCTGCTGGTAAGCACTTCGAACTTTTCAATGTTGAATGCTTACAAAGCGATTATTTTAAAAGCTACTCGAAAGCACTTACAATTTTTGAAGTAGCTCTTTTAGTCGAGTTGTTTCTCTAGTTTTGATGAAATGAGTGAGCGGAAATATTACTGTCTGGACAGCAGCTACAAATCAGTCGTTCATAGATCTCAGCAGAGACCAGACGCATTACGCATTTCGTGTTCGGCTTTAAAAGTGTAGAAAAATAAATAAATAGAGTGCTAAACAGTAAATTTTCAAGTGTTCGGTAGCCGAAGTGGTAGAGGCCCGGACAATAAATCTCGAGGTTGTGGGATCGCTTCCCGGCCTCTGCGAAAGTTTTTTTTCGTTTATTTATTCAATTCATTTGCAAAGACAATTATAATAAAAAAGTGTTTGATTTGTATTACAAATTCATGTGGTGGATTGTGGAGAGCGGTCCGCTATGCCAATAGCGGGATCGGCTGAGATAGCAGATGAGGCTTCGAGTGGATCGGAGGAAATAGAGTCGATAAGTAGCAGCATAAAAATGCTGCAGCAAAGGGTACAGGCCATTAAAGAACAGCAAATGGTCAGAAGGAAGAGGGAAGAGCATGAGCAATCCCAACAACAACAGCAGTCACAGCTTGCTCAAAAGCAGTCCAAACAAAAACAAAAGACAAATACAATACCACAAGTGCACAAACAACGCCAACAAATGCAAAAGAAACACCAGCAACAACAATAAGAGCAGCAGCCACAACAACGGCAACAGCTAAAACATCAGCAGCAACAACAACAACAACAACAACAACAACAACAACAACAACAACAACAACAACAACAACAACAACAACAACAACAACAACAACAACAACAACAACAACAACAACAACAACAACAACAACAGCAGCAGCCGCAGCAGCAGCAGCAGCAGCAGCAGGCGAAGAAGAAGGAGAAGGTGCCTCCTATCAACACCTATAAATTGGAGGTGAATGCAACCAAGGACCTTTGTAAGTTGGTAATTGGTAGTAATTTTAATATTAAGCGATTGGGGAACGATCGCCATGCCATCCACTGTAATACAGTGGAGGGCTACGCGAAAGTGAAAGAACTCCTAAAGGAAACGACGACGGAGCACTTCTCATTCACACCGAAGTGTGAAAAACGGCAATTGATGCTGCTGAAGGGGTTGGAACCGTCTTCTGATCCTGAGGAGATCCTAGCACTGCTCAAAGAGAAGGAGTGCGAAGGACTCAAGTTTGTAGAGGTAAAGGCATTTACCACAGCTAGAGCCAGGCAGGAGAAACGGAGTCTGCCCTTCTTCCTGGTGCAGCTCAGTCCCGAAAGCCGTCTGGATAGTCTAAGGAGTATCAATGTCCTAGACTACCAGGTGGTTCACTAGGTAAAACTAAAAAGGAGCGAAGGCATTATACAAGGCGTTCGCTGCCAGAGATTCGGGCACGCCGCGTCGAACTGCCAAAAGCAGCCTCGATGCGTGAAGTGCGCAAAGAACCACAGTTCCGAGGAGTGTGCTCTGGGTGTTGACGGAGCATCCGATAGGTCGCAGGTCTCGTGCGTATTATGTGGGAACGTGGGACACAACGCAAACTATCGGGGTTGTCCTAAGTTCGCTGACATTAAGAAAACAAAACTGGCTCGGCAGCAGAGGGTGGAGGTCAAACGTTCACCTGTTCGGTTTCAAACACCAGCCGTCACGTCCCAAATTTCCTAATCCCAAATGGCGTCGGGTAGGGGGGCTACGGTACCGCAAGCGACTGTTGCTTCTCCGGCGCTGGCCATCTTAATCGCAATCCAAGGGCAGATGGCTCAGCTGCAAAAGCAGGTGCAAGAACAGGCCAAGCGGGTGGACCAGATCTATGCGCTGCTGCCGGGCCTAACGCAACACATGTCGTAATGGGTACGCACATGGTGGAGCAAACTTTGAAGGTCCTTGCGGTGAATGTTAATTCACTGATTAGGGTCGAACGAAGAACCGCGATGTTTAAATTGCTACAAGACCAAACTCCTGATGTGCTTTTCGCTAGCGAAACGAAGCTAACCGATAAGCACAAACTGGAGTACAATAATTATATTGTTAGAAGAAGAAACCGGCACAGATCCAAACGTGTAGGCGGTGTCGCGATCTTCATTAAAGAAGTACACAGAGTGTAGAAGGGCGTGTTTCGCAGGTTCCGGGTGTTGGAGGCAGTCGTCGTTTACATCCCGCTCCGCAGTGGAAAGCGGCTGTACTTGGCCTCTGTTTATGCACCTGATACTTCACAATCCACCCTATTCATTACAGAGCTCGACACGCTTTTTCGACTTCTGAGGCTGGAATCGGGGGAGAATTATTTTATAATCGGCGGGGATTTCAACGCTAGGTACATAGATTGGGGAAATAATTTGCCAAATACTAGAGGGAACCAACTACTCGATTGGTGGGGTCAGCACGATGTCATGTACAGACTCGGTCTTAAAGCGACGGATAATCCGTCGTTTCCCAGATTCGGGTCTTATTTGGATCTACTGCTGTACGACGATCTCATATGACTGACAGGTACGAATTTACATACGTTAAACTATCTGCGCACGTTCGTGTATGATAGTTACCATTGCGGTTTTAGCACCAAAATTACAGTTCCGAACGAAATTGCGGAATTGGAGGAGTTTGTTCAAAGATATTCTTACAACTACAGTAAAACTCGATCGCCACGCTTCTCCGCAATACGCTCCACCCACCGTCCAATAGGAATTTGTCAAACGAGGACAGCACTGCACCGACAGAAAAGTAGACTTCTGACTAGACTTAAAAACTTGTACACACAGTTAACTGACGCGGAGATTAGGACACTGAAGTCGACGATTAAAAATATTCAAACGCTAGTAAAAGAGAATTACAAAATTTCTGTAAGTTTGTGTTGGAACAAAAAGGTTCGGGCTGTAAACACCAGCAACCCGAATATGTTTCCGCAAATAATTCAACTATTTCGGAGAAAAAATCAAAACTACCTTCAGTGTCTTAAAATAGCACGGACAACAGACAACGAACAGCAGGTATTGATCCAAATGAAGCCGCTGACGATGACGACTTCTTTGTGATCGAGGATCCGCAGGAGAAGGTTGAGACCATAGGGGCGACTTTCCAGGAAGTATACAAGGCCACTGATACCATTGGCCCTAATTACGACCTGGACAATCGCGTCTTGGTGCACGACTTCTGCATTCGAATTGAAATAGGGAACTGGCGATCCGATAGCTCTGGTTTCACCTGGTTCAGCGACGAAAATATGGCATATAATGCCATTAGCAGAGAGGGTGACCTACCCCCGTTCATTTCGAAGTAAGAACTCCGTGAGATCTTCGACACAATCAGGGCTAATAAATCAGTGGGGACCGATGGTATTCCGAACATCGTGCTTCGACATCTTCCTCTAGAATCGGTTGATATTTACACCACCCTGTTTAATAATGCAATGAATAATGCACATTATCCAGCGCATTGAAAAACGGCGGTAGTTCAACCTATTCCCAAAAAGGGAAAGGATATATCCAATCCGGCGAATCTCCGGTCTACTTCCGAATATTAGTAAGGTTTTTGAAAAAGTAATCAATAGAGCTCTGTCTAGGTGGGTTGAGGACAAACATATAGTTCCGGATAATCAATTCGGTTTTAAGGCGGGACATGATATTTCACATGCCGCGTCTAAACTGGTGTCCGATGGAACAAAGGCAAAAAACAATTTTCTGGTGCCTGCCTTGTTGATTTGGAGAAGGCCTTCGACACCGTATGGTTAGAAGGTCTTTTCTATAAGCTGACTAGGCTGGGGATAAGTAAACCACTCTTGTACATTCTTTATAATATGCTAACTAACAGACATTTCATCGTGAAGAATGGTGATGTGACTTCTGTTGGAATATTTCAAATTAAAAATGGTCTTCAGCAAGGCGCGGTCAATTCGCCGATCCTATTCAACATTTTTACAAGCGACTTGATAGGTTCACTTCCCCATATTATTGCATACGTAGACGATTTGGTAGCGTACAGAACAGGTCCAAAAATCGAGGTCATTAATACACTCTTGCAGCTTGACTTCGATAAGATAAGACGATTTTGCGATGACTGGAAGTTGAAAATCAACTTTCAGAAGTCGGAAACCATTCTCTTTAGGACGCTGTTGTCTGGAGCCTCTGGGGATACCAGAACAAATTGGCGAAAGTTCTCGATCATTGGACAACGCGAACAACCTCTTGCCTGTCGAAATGTAGTCAGATACCTTGGAATCTGGCTAGATCAGTTTCTGTATTTTGGCAAAAATGTAGATGCTGCTCTGGCCAGACCTAAAGGTGCTTTTGCCCTTACAAAGAGACTGTTTTATAGCAGCCTACTCGATGCGAGGGTAAAGGTAATCTGCTACATGGCCCTTATCAGGCCCATGCTGGTATTTGGTTGTCCCGTGTGGTTCAATGTACGAGCAAGCTTAATGGAAAAGATTCGGGTGTTTGAGAGGGCTTGCCTTAGGGCTTGTCTTCGCTTGTACAGAACACCAGAGTCGGAGTACAAAAAATGTTATCCTAATGAGGTCCTTTACAACAGAGCGAACCTAATACGAGTAGACAACTTCGTAATTAAGCTGACTCGAAGGCACATTGCAAGAGCAATGACCTCGACGAATAACCTGATATCTGGGGCTTACTACCCCAATTACCTTTACCACGAGAGTGTGCTCTCTGACGGCTTCGTTCCACCGGAAGCATTCCTCTACCTAGATCAGATAGGGTTGATCCAGGATAGCTCAGCAGTGCCGTTAATCTTCCCTGTCGCTCGGACAGCTGGGGACAGGCGACTCAACTACAACAGAAACGTCGCACACGGCAGTGTGGATCGCCTCAGGTTCAGTAGGGCGGTGGGGAATCGCGATAAGAGGGATGTCGTTCGGCAGCACCAGCATTTCTGGTGGTTGAATGATGGGGAAGATGTTTCGTCGTCGTTTCCGTCAATTACGGACCAGCCTCACTAATGAGGAAGAGCTGACCAATTTATTTGCTATGTGAATAACGGTTTCCAGCTTACATAGTTTTAGGTTAGCATTTAAGAAACATATACATATATCAGTATACACCTTTGTATACACTATATATCAGTATACACCTTTGTATACACTGATATATATATATGATTGTGTATAATGTCTATGTGTGTTTATGTGTGTATTGTGCATTTAGGTTAAGTAGCCTAAGGTTTATTTTAGGTTGCTGTTAGATACTAAGCTTTTATAAAAAATAAAAAAATTTCCATATGCTAAGTTTTTGTTAACAATTTTTTTTCTTAGCTTTAAGTATAGAAAATAAAAATCCGTAAAGAAAATGTAAATAAGGTCGAAAGACATAGTTATAAGAATTTAGAGTAGCTTAGAGTGCCTGTGTGGGGCCAGTAAGTTAGTATAAGATTGTTAAAAAAATTTAAGCTAGCATTTAAGCATTTTTTTTTAGTATGTAAGAGTTAATGATTAAGAAAATAAAATTACTTAAAACTGAAACTGAACAGCAGCTACAAATTTATTTTTTTTGAGTTACGTGTTGTCGATATAAAATCATTCTTGAAGTGATTTTCGTGACGGGTAGATCGTCTTGTTGAAAACAAGTTAAGGTTTTTTTTTGTTTATTTAAAGTTTAATTATGCAGTAAGTGGCAAGTCTTTCTTATTATTATTATTTATTTATTTATTTATTTACTTAGAAAATGAGTCAATAAAATTGTGGCAAGAGTAAATGGCACATCAGATGTCTCATTTCACTAGGAAAGCGGTTTAGCAGTATAGTTAGAACTTTTTTTTTTTTGTAGTAAATATTATTATGTTATATTATACGTTATACTCTAAGCAATAAATGTTAATTGATTAAATTGAAGAATTTATTGTATTTGAAGTCTGTTTTTGTAACTGTAAATATTTATGTTATAAACTGTAATTTTTTATTATACTATATGTTATTCTTAAAATAATGAATGTTAGCAAATATAAAATTTTAACAAAAAAAAAAGAGTAAAACACTCTCCTTTACCTTTTTTCGAAGTGTCCAAACTGCACAACCATAAATTGCCAAAGACCGTTTCCTATAGTGAAAGCTGTTTCTTCGCGATCTTTCGATCAATCTCCACGTGCCAGTAACCTCTTTTCAGGTCTAGTGTTGAGAACCATTTCGTTTAGAAAGCGTATCCAAAGTGTCGTCCTTTCTTGGTAGTGGGTGAAACATAGATGTGACGCTGAATGCCAGGGGAGCGACAGTTGAGAAGTCAGCACTCCTTCAGTTAAAGTCAGTTAGATTGTAGCAACCAACGGGTTAATTACCACGACTATTTAATTCTTAAATAAAGAGTAAAACCACAAAATTTATGTGTTGTATTTTTGGGCATAAGCCTCGAAGTTGTCACATGTGTCAAAAAAAAAAAAATAAGAGTCAAAAATTAAGCAGCAAAAGCTAAAAGAATGGAGAGGAACGGTACAGGGAATTAATTTTCGTTCTTTTGTGCATCGAATTACGGTTTTTGTTATAACAGAAATCAAAAGGCAAGGCGGTAAAAGCAATGAACTTCGAAGAAGTAGGTAAAGAATTGCCCTTGTGAAAGCAAACGTTCAACATTTACATGTATGCGACTGGTTGGAACAATCAAGTTGTTGTGGGAAAGATCGATCATATTAAATGCTAAATAGATATTATATTTATGATAATTACTTTTATTATAATGTAATTATAGCAGCTTGCACTTTTTTTTGTACAAACATAACTCAAACAATAGTCAAATGAAATTTAAAATGTTTAGCAACACGTAACTACCTGAGAGACAGATTATACGCAATACAGTAAAAAATACAGAAAATAAAAACTGAATTTTTATAACGTTTGAAATCTCAACACAAAACGGTGCCTTTCTTTTATTCGAAATATAATTATTACAATTTACCAAAGTTGAAAGAAAGCTAAGATATTCTTAATTTCTAAATACAAAACATGTTGGTCCTTTCAAGCCTTTTTTAAATCGAACAAGTTTCAAGTTTCAACACAATATTCATATAAATCAGCAAGAGTCAAATACATTTTGTTAAAATTTATCGTTGCATGTTAAAATATAAAGACAAAACAGAAAACTAATTCATATGAAAACAGAGTGGTTAGAACTTAATTCTAAAGCGTAGAGTGAGAGCTAACTAAATTAATTCAAACAATAAATCAGCATCTGCCGCAGACAAGTGTTTCCACATCATATCCCAGCACAAGAAGAAAATTCAGCACTCTAACTGAGAAGACTCTCTTTAACAGGGGTACCAATTCCGTGGAACTAGAAACCAAGTAAGTAGATCTTGCTTACATTTCTGTTTATACGTCATGCAATAAATAAAATATATTATAAATATAAGCCAATAAAACTGTCAACTAAACAAAGCAAATTACCTTCAGGCATGCCTTCAAATGCTCGCCGCAAACCTGGAGAAAGCTGATGGCTATAATCTGGATATAGTCAGGGCCGAAAAACTGGAGCAGGAAATCAAAGTAACAGATCTTGTCGAAATATTCGAACAGATACGGGAAATCCATACAGACTACGGTATAGAGATCCAGGATGCGGTAGATTAGCTGCTACGGAGTGATATGTCAGGCACACAGCATGTCAACACTGAAAGTGATGCAGAAGACCAGAGGCATAGCGAGCTAAGATTACCAAAAATATGCATACCAGTCTTTGGGGGTGGTTACGAAACACGGAGGTCGTTTCACGACATTTTCGTTTCCCTTATCCACAACAATTCAACGTTGTCAGAGGTACGAAAGTTGCACTATTTGAAGTCAACCGTTGGCCATAGATAAAGGAAACTATGTCAAAGTGTGGAAGATCCTCAAAGGTATGACTACAAATGGGTGCTGGTAAACACGCATCTGAAGTTGTTTTCCGGGCTGGCAACCTTAAATAGCTAGTCAGCGGCTGGGATAAAGTAGGTTCTCTACACATCCCAGGAAATAATCCATTCACTAAAGAATCTGGAGCTGCCATTGGATGCGATTTTAATTGTTGTGATGCTCCAAAAGCTTCCTTCGACGACACAGCAACAATGGGAAGAACATTTGGGTAGCAGTAAGGACCTGCCAAATATCGCATCGTTCTTTGACTTCCTACAGGCAAGATTTAGGGCATAGGAAGCAGTCGCACAGCAGACAGGCACAGAAACAAAAAAACAAAGTCGCAACAAGAACCGTATTTCACACGCGCGGAGAAGAGAGGTGCGTAACTAGTTGCAATTTATGCATTCACTAAGAGTATGTAAAAAATTTCTGCAAGTAGATGTGGCGCAACGGAAACCAGCCGTTTTCAATGTACGGGTGTTGTTATTATTGTAAACAACGCCACAACATATGCAACCCGAGTTAACTTCGCCAAGAAATGTACCGCCATATCCATAGAAAAACCGCAGCCAATAAATTCACTCGCATACCGACACATGCCAAGTATCAACCATCAGCGCCAATGCAGCAAATTTTCAGCCATACCCAACAAGTCACCAGACGAATACAACACAGATCCGCAATTTTCACACAAATACCAGAAATCAAGTCTTGCTGGCCACAGCCTTAATTAGTGTATAGATCATTTACGATGGATATTTGACCTTGAGAGCTTTGGTTGACTCAGGGTCAGAAGCATCAACGACTAAGTTTAAAACACGACCAACATTTGTCAAAGTTAATGGGTTGGGAAGTGTAGTCAGTGGTACATCAAGTACGTTCGTAGATCTTAGCACACCATAACTCAGCACGACCTTTCAAGGTGAAGGGGCAGGCCATAGTACTAAAGATATTAGTCTATAAATTTTAATAAAACACACGCAAACTAACCCACCAGATTGTCACACCAAAATTATAACATAAACCACTCCATTAAAAACATACAATCCATACAGAGAGTGATAAAGTGTTGATGGAGACACACGCGAAATTACTCCGGTTTTTACGATGTTAGATTTCATGAAAGTCATAATTTGCGCGTCAACACAAAAAATTTCGTAACTATTCCAACTATTTTCAAAACACATTTTTCACGTTTCTATTTTACTACCGCTCCTCGACTTTATAATTCTTTACGAGAAAACCTTAGATGTGAGAGGAAGAAAACTATATTTTTAAATACTCGTAGTATTAAAAAATAGCTCTTCACTTTTGGCCATAATGACATAGATACATTTTTTAATCCAGTGATATAAATTATTATTGTTTTACCGGTTTTTTTTTCTTTTTATTCTTTAAAGTATATTTTCGCATTGTATTATTATCCCCATCAATAGTTTTTTATTATTATTATTATTGTTTAATCTAAATTTTTGAATTTGTAAGTACTTTCGCCACTTGTCATAGGCAACAGATTGTACATAGCTTTTTCTTAGATAAATAAGTAATTGAAGTATTATCATTTTAAATTTATATTTATAATTTATCAAGAAATAAAGAAAGACAAATAAAAAAAAAACAAAAGAAAAGAATCTACATACGATCAACCAACGCAAAGCAATACAACCATTCAGTACAGTTGCTCGTACTCACACATAAAGAATATCGAACATACTCGTACAGAGCATACACGATTCAGAAACAATAAATAAATTAAAAACAATTCCTATGATCATACATTGTAATAAAACTAGCCAGTAAAACAAAAGCAAAACACAACACTTAACTGAATATTTTTGCTATTTTTGTCAACAGGAATTTAAACTGTAAACTTAGATTTTGCTTTTGTGGAAATAAATTGTAAAGGCAATAAAATTTTGCTAGGCTCAGTATACAGTCCAAATCGAAACATCAATACTTCATCTCTTTTAAAAGCTATAGATGAATTGTCTTTTATATCACCCTTTCTTATTGTCGTTGGCGACTTGAATAGCAACGTACTTCAGGAGTTGTCCCTTGTTCACGATATGAGTGCTTTAAATCTTTTCTCAGTAAATACATGTCTTATTTATAAAAATAAGATTAAAAAAAAAGGATTTTTTATGAGACAAAAGTCTCTTTATTTTCAAGTCACTTAATACTGAATACAAATTGTTCTTTCGTCGTTCGCAGATCTCCGAAGAGTATAGACGTGTTTCGGCTTCTTCTAAAGTGAAAAAGATAGTGCTACGGTTTTCATAGTAAAAGTAATTGGTTGCAGTTTTGTTATTTGAGTCGATTGCCAAGCGGTTAGCGCAGTCGACCAGTGTGTTCGGCTTACGAGTCGTGGGTTCGAGTCCCCCCCCCTGTGTCTATTTTCGTCTTTTTTATTTTTTTTTATTTAATAGAACAGTTAATTTGGACTTTTACTTCGTGTTAAACATCACGTGATGGATTTCGAAGAGCGGCCCGCTATGCAAATAGCGGGATCTGCTGAGAAATCGTGTGAGGCATCAAGTGGTGTGTCAGAACCGAAAACTAAAAGAAGGAGGAAGCAAAGGCAAATCTCCAACTTGATACCAACTTCCGCTGAAATGCCGCTGGGCGGAGTGAGGGAAGGGGCGCATTTAATGCCATCGACAGCAGCAAATAAACGTCCCGGACAAATTATTGACGACAACCCTTGGCTCCAACCGAATCGGAAGACGAAGAAGAAGAATTGAAGTCTCTAACTAGCAGCATCAATGTGCTGCAACAAAGAGTTCTTGCTCTAAAGGAACTGCAAATACTTAGAAGGAAGAGGGAAGAGCAAGAGCATTCCCAACAACAACAGCAAACGCAGCCAGCTCGAAAACAGACACAACAACAACATAAGACAAACACACTGACACAAGTGCTACAGCAACAAAAAAAAAAAACTGAAACAACAACAAGTGCAGCCACAACAAAGGGCAGCAGCAAAAACAGCAGCAGCTACAAAGACAGCAGCAGACAAAACAAAGACAGCAGCAGCCACAACAAAGGCAGCAGCAACAACAGCAGCAACAACAGCAACAACAACAACAACAACAACAACAACAACAACAACAGAAACAACAGCAACAGAAACAACAGCAACAGAAACAGAAACCTAAACAACAAAGGGTTCCACCCATAAATACATTCAAGATTGAGCTGAAGGAAACTGTAGAACTATGTAAGTTGGCCATAGGAAATAATTTTTATATTAAAAGACTTAGCATAGATAGGCATGTGATCCACTGTAACACAGTGGAGCGCTAATACAAAATAAAAAATTTGCTGAAGGATTCGACGACGGAGTTCTTCTCCTACACCCCGAAGGGGGACAAGCTGCAAACAATGCTGCTGAGGGGATTAGAATCGTCGACTGATCCGGAGGAGCTCCTTGCACTGCTGAACGAGAAGAAGTGCGAAGGGCTCCAATTCGTGGGGGTCAAGCCTTTCACTACAGCCAGAGCCAAAAGGGAGAAGCGGCAACTGCCGATTTTCCTGGTCCAGCTAAGTCCCACCAGCAATCTGGATGGTCTAAGGAATATTAAAGTCCTGGACTACCAGGTGGTACATGGGGAAAAATTAAAGAGGAGCGAAAACATTTTACAATGTGTTCGCTGCTAAAGGTTCGGGCACGCCGCGTCGAACTGCGAAATGCAGCCTCGATGCGTGAAGTGCGGAAAGAACCACAAGTCCGAGGAATGCGCTCTGGGTAAGGACGGAGCGTCTGAAAAAAGCCAACTCTCTTGTGCTTTATGTAGGAACACGGGGCACACAGCAAATTATCGGGGTTGTCCCAAATTCCAGTACATCAAAAGAATAAATCTGGCCCGGCAGCAGAAAGTGGAAGTGAAACGTCCAGCCGTGCATTTTCAAACTCCAGCCGTTACTCCCCATGTTACCTACGCCCAAATGGCGGCAGGTAGGGGAAATAAGGTACAGCAAGTGAAGGTTGCTTCTCAGGCCCCAGCGCCAAGAGCACCGGAACCAGTACCTGACATGCTAGCTATCTTGCTCTCTATCCAGGGGCAGATGACTCAGCTACAACGTCATTTGACTGAACAGACCGCGCAGGTGGATCAAGTATACGCGCTGCTGCCTGGCCTAACGTACCTTTTGCCGTAATGGGTACGTACGTGGCGGAGCAAACCCTGAAGGTCTTTGCTGTGAATGTGAATTCATTGATAAGGCTCGAACGAAGAGCCGCACTATTTAAGTTGCTCAAAGACCAAGCCCCTGATGTGCTTTTGGTTAGCGAAACTAAGCTTACCAAGAGACATAAAATGAGGCACAGAAGATACAAAATAGTACGGAGAAACCGACCCAACTCCATTCAGGGAGGTGGCGTTGCAATTTTCGTACGAAAAGGTATACATTTTAAAAGAGTATACAGTCGTGTAGTACGTAGGTTCCAGGTACTGGAAGCATGCATCGTGTATATCCCTCTCCGTAGTGGAAAGCGGTTGTACATGGTGTCTGTCTATGCACCTAAGGCTACTCAATCCACCTTATTTATCTCAGAGCTCGAGACACTTTTTCAATTTCTGAGGCTGGAATTGGAAGACAACTATTATATTATCGGCGGAGATTTCAACGCCAAACATAATGATTGGGGAAATAATACACCAAATACTAGAGGGAACCTACTATTCAATTGGTGGGGTCAGCACAGTATAATGTATCGACTCGGGCTTAAGGCGACGGATAGTCCGTCGTTTCCTAGACACGGGTCTTATTTGGATCTTCTGCTGTTCGACTTACGAATACAACTGACATGTACTAACCAACGAACTACAAACTGTCTACGCACTTTCGTGTATGACAGTGATCATTGCGGTCTCAGCACCGAAATAACTGTCCCCAACGAAATTGCGGAATTGGATGAGTTTGTTCAAAGGCATTCCTTCAATTACAGTAGGGTGCGTTGGACACACTTCACCAGATCACTGACTAGAGCACTCTCCTCGAATTCGCTCTACCCACCGTCTAACAGAAATCTGTCAAACGAGGAGATTGACAGGTATCTAAGACTAATGGACGAGACAGTTAAACGAACAATGGACAGAACAATACCTCGGTACCAACACACTGACGAAGAAGACTTATTCCGCAACGCAACTATTGACGCACTGCACCGACATAAAAGTAGACTGCTGTCAAGACTAAAAACCTTGTACAGACAGTTTACTGACAGACATAACCCGGAGATCATGACACTGAAGTCGTCGATTAAAAACCTCCAAACATTAATAAAAGAAAATTACAGAACATCTGTAAGTTTGTATTGGAACAATAAAATTCGGGCTGTAAACACCAGCAACCCGAATATGTTCCCGCAAATAAATAAAATATTTCGGAGGAAAAATCAAAACGACCTTCAGTGTCTTAAAATCGCCCGAACGACGAACAACGAACAAATACTGGTAACAGCGGGCATAGATCCAAATGAGGCTGTTGATGATGACAGCTTCTTTGTGATCGAGGATCCACAGGAGCAGGTAGAGGCTATAGGGGCGACTTTCCAGGAAGTGTACAAGGCGAATGTTATCATTGGCCCGAACCACGATCTGGAGAATCGAGTCCTTGTGCACAATTTCTACCTTCCAAATGAAATTGTGAATTGGTGATTCGAGAGCTCGGGTTTCACCCAGTTCAGTGACGAGAATATGGCAAATAATGTCATCACCAACGATAGGGTACTACCCCCGTTCATTTCGAAGGAAGAGCTCCAAACGATCTTCGAATCACTTAGAAGTAAGAAATCAGTGGGAACCGATGAAATACCGAACATTGTGCTTCGACATCTCCCTCTAGAGGCGGTGAACATTTATACCACCCTCTTTAATAATGCAATGAATAATGCACATTATCCAGCGCATTGGAAAATTGCGGTGGTACATCCCATCCCCAAAAGGGATAAAGACACTTCCAATACGGCGAATCTCCGATCGATCAGTCTTCTTCCTAACATCAGTAAGGTTTTCGAAAGGGTGATCAATAGAGTCCTGACTAAGTGGGATAAGGACAAACATATAGTTCCGGATAATCAGTTCGGTTTCAAGGCGGGGCATGATATCATTCATGCTGCGTCTAAACTGGTTTCTGATATCCAATGGAACAAAGGCAAGAAACAGTGCACTGGTGCCTGCTTGATTGACTTGGAAAGGGCCCTCGATACCGTATGGTTAGAGGGACTCTTTTTCAAGCTGGATAGGTTGGGAATTAGTAAACCACTGCTGTATATTCTTTTTGATATGCTCTCCAGTAGACAGTTCATCGTGAAGAATGGCGATGTGACTTCTGCTGGAACATTTAACATTAAAAACGGTCTGCAACAAGGTGAGGTAAATTCGCCGATCCTATTCAACATTTACACCAGTGATCTGATAGGTTCACTTCACCATGCCATTTCGTACGCAGACGACATAATCGCGTACAGATCGGGTCCAAAGATTGAGGTCATTAATATACTTTTGCAGCGTGACTTCGACAAAATTAAGCGATATTGCGATGACTGGAAGTTGAAAATCAACTTTCAGAAGTCGGAAACCATTCTGTTTAGGATTCCTTTGTCTGTGGCCTCTAGGGATACCAGAAAGAATTGGCGAAAGTTCCCGATCGTGGGCCAGCACGGGCAGCCACTTGCTTGTCGAAATGTAGTCAGATACCTTGGGATCTGGCTAGATCAATTTCTGTATTTTAACAAACATATAGATGTTGCTCTGGCCAGAGCCAAAGGTGCTTTTGCCCTTACAAAGAAACTGTTTTATAACAGCCAACTCGATGCGAGGGTGAAGGTAATCTGCTACATGGCCCTTATCAGGTCCATGCTTGTATTTGGATGTCCCGTGTGGGTCAACGTGAGAGCAAGTTTATTGGAAAAGATTCGAGTGTTTGAGAGGGCTTATCTTAGGACTTGTCTTCGCCTATACAGAACACCAGAGTCTCAGTACATAAAATTCTATCCTAATGAGGTCTTATACAATAGGGCGAACCTAATAAGAGTGGACAATTTCGTCATTAAGTTGACTCGAAGGCACGTTGCAAGAGCAATGACCTCATCGAACAACCTGATCTCTGGGGCTTACTACCCTAATTATATGTACGAGTATCACGAGAGAGTTCGCTTTGACGGCTTTATTCCTCCAGAAGCGTTCCTCTCTAGATAACAAAGGTCTGATCCAGGACAGATTGGCGGTGCCGCTAATCTTCCATGTCGCTCGAACAGCTGCGGACAGGCGACTCAACTACGACAGAGACGTAGCACAGTGCGGAGCGTTTCCGGTTCAGTAGGTCGGTAGGGAGTCGCGATATGAGGGATGGCGCTTGGCAGCACCAACACTTTTGGTGGCTTGTAGAAGGGGAGGATGCTTCGTCGTTGAATTCCTCCAGTGATATCTAGCTTCATGTGAAGCAAGGTGGCCAGCCTAATGTTTTTTAGCCATGGTCGGCTTACATAGTTTTAGGTAGGTTTAAGTTAGATTTTAAGAAAAAAATATAAAAAAGCAAAAAAAAAACAGATATATATACATATATGTATATATTATGTATATATGTAGTATGTATATATATATATATATATATACACGTATGGATTAGATGTAAGTAGGTTAAGATTTAGTTTTTAAGTAGTTTATAGGTTTAGTTTTAATTTTTATAGATAAAAAAGTCCAGACACTAAGTTTTTTTAATTAAAATTCATTTTCTTAGTTTTAATAAATGTAAAAATAAAAATAAAATTAGACTGTAAGATTCGTCGAAAGACATAGTTTAAGTGTTAGGTATAACTTAGAGTGCCCGCATAGGGCCAGTAAGTTAGAATAAGATTATTTGTAAGTTATTTAAGCTAATTTTTTAGCATTTTTTTGTCTAGCATGTAAGAGTAATTTAACTATATAAATAAAAATGCATTTAAACTGAAAAAAAAACTGAACTGAACAAATTGTTCTTACACTATTACTTATAGTCTATAAATGCTGACACCGCATGAAAAGATATTCCAGACGGGAAAGTAAACTTATTTATAAAAATAAGATTAAAAAAAAAGTATTTTATGAGACACAAGTCTCTTTATTGTCAAATCACTTAATTCTGAATACAAATTGTTCTTCCACTATTACTTATAGTCTATAAATGCTGACATCGCATGAGAAAATAATCCAGACGGGAATATTGAACCTGTGTCCGGTGCAGCGAAACATTACCTACAATACTACGTACCTTATTCAGCAATAAAGTTCTTTTGCCCATGCAGCGCGTGTGCTGATGGTGCAAACAATAAAGTTGAAGCGCGTGTGTTGATGATGCAAAAATTGGTGTGTTAACTTCTCCCTCCTCAAAACCTACATCTCGTAGATTAAAATCTTAATTGAATGGGTTGGGGGGTGAAGTCATTGATCATTGGTATTATTGGAGGTACTTGTATTTTAACAGAATCTTTTTCTTTTTTACAATTGAATTTAAATATTGAAAATATTACAATTGTCATAATTAAAATGTAAAGTATAAAATCTGAAATGAATCACATGTTTTTTCCGAATGAAAATTTCTCTATTTTTTTTTATATTTTCCTTGTGCAAAAAGTGAAGATATTCTAAATCTAATTTTACATCTTTAATTGTTAAATTAGCTTGGATTATAGGTAGGATGACGTGGAAGGTTTTTATTTCTTTATTGGTAAAAGTCTTGTTATCAATTGTTGTTAAGGTTTCATTATTAAATTCTATAAGGACGGTTCCATTAAGAGTTCGGGTTTCATTTCCATATCCTAAATTTCCCTTGAAATTTGTCGAAAAAAGGGTGTTCTCGTGAGAAGTTCGATTATTAGTTTACTGTGGAACTGATGATCGCATCCAGTATTTTTTCCTCTTAATAGCTGGGTGATGTAATGGTCAGGCGTAAGCTTTTCAAGTTGGGTTTCTTCGCAGATTGTCGTATCTCGGATTTTTGAACAAATATCTTTTATACCATAAAGCTCGTTATGGGTTAAAAGTAGTTCATGAAAATAGGGATGGATTCATTTGTTATTTGTAACTATGGTTCTGATTATAAGATGATTGTATTCTTTATTTGTGATTTGTGGATTTTTTTCCCCATTTTCTGTGACAATCGCGACGCGATTATCTTTTGCCACTATTTCTTTTGTGAAAAGAGGTTTTTGCTTTCCATCCCTTCGTTTGACGGCCGCATAGACTATTTCTCCGGGTTTACACGTTTTTGGTTTTTTCCTACTGGTATTTTCTCGGCTAATCTTATTTCTTTGATTTTTCCTGATGAGATTTGTTAAATCCTCGTTTACCTTATTCTGGAAATCAATCAAATTCTTTGGATTCGACCAAGGAAAATATCATTTGGTTTTTTTTTGATACTGAATGGATAGAGTTATTATATCGGTCAGTAGCTATGTTAATTATTTCTTTGGTGTTCAGGTCAGGGTACTCTTTTTTTAAACATCTTGTTAGTTCTAAAATCGTTGAATGGACTCTTTCCACAGTTCCATTCACCTCGCTCTTCTGGAGTGGGGTTAAGTACAATTTGATACCAAGAGTTTTTATGTAGTTTGAAATGATTGGACTAATGAAACTCCGCTCATTATCTGTCACTAGAATTCTGGGGGCTGCGAAGAAGTGTAATACTTTAATAATTTTGCCTCGCAGATATAAACCTGATTTTTCTTTTATATGGAAGAACTTAGTATATTTAGAAAATTTATCTATGCATGTAATAAACTTTTCGTGGTCTATTTCGAAGATATCGAGATGCATTATTTCTGATGGGTATGTAGGGATCGGTGTTTCCTGTAGTTCAGGTTTGTGGGGATGTCTATCATACTTATTGGTATTACAAATTTCATAATTTTTAACAAAATTTCTTAATCATGTTAGTCATACCTGGAAAATAACATCTTTCCAGAAGCTGTTCCTTATTTTCTTTGTAGTTACGGTGAGCTCTACTGTGTTCTTCTATGATTACTCGTACCTTATTGTCTGGGTTTGCAATATCTTCCACTATTCTTTGGGTTATTCGGATTTTAAACTTACAAAAATTTTCTTTATAGATTTCCTGAAGTAGTTGGATGTAGTGCTCTGGAATTTTTATTCCATTAATTATATTCGGGTTAAGTTTTTCTTCAAGGGCTTGAACAAATTTTCCTTATTGAATTCCCGTAATCCTACGTAATGTCGGTGGTAGTTCGGATGCGGTTGTTCAAAAATACTTATCTCGCTATTACTAAATATAAGCTGATTTCTGAATACATTTAGGGGGGCCTCACAATGTGGGATCAGATCGTGACTATCCTCTTCGGCGCTATGCATTGTGTCTGAACCAGGCGACGTTAAGCTATTGGCTTCCAGTTAAAGTCTCGACAAGGCATCAGCTACGTTATTTGCTTTACCCGGCTTGTATACCAGCTCGTAATTATATTCTTCTATTCGTGCCTTCCAGCGTTTGAGCTTAGCATTGGTGTTATTACCGCTCAAAGCGATTGTCGGTGGTTGGTGGTCGGTTAGGAGCTTTATTTTTTTTTGCTTCGTACAAGTAATCTCTGAGGTTATCTTGTGCCCAAACTATTGCCAACATCTCCTTCTCGTTTGTGGCATAGTTTTCTTCGGTTTGGTTAAGCGATCTTGAGATAAGAGTGATCGGCTTATCTTTTCCGATTTCCCCTTGGGAAAGTACTGCACCTATTGCTTGATTTGACGCATCTGCCGTCAGCAAAAATGGTTTTTCAAAATCTGGGAAAATTAGTATTTCTGAAGACGTCAATAATTCCTTAAGATCCTGAAAAGCCTTTAGTTCGTTTCCAGATAGGTGAATTTTGGTGTTCTTGGATTGACTTGCTCTTGCTTGTGTATTTTCCCCTCTCGTGAGATTCGTTAAGGGTTTAGCAACTTTAGCGAAATTTCTTATGAATATTCTATAATAAGAGATCAGTCCTAGAAAACCTTTAAGTTCTCTTAGGTTTTCTGGAAGTTTCATGTTTTGGATCGCCTGAACTTTTTTTGGATCTGGCTTAATACCATTTTTTGTAATCAAATATCCCAGGAATTCCGTCTCTTGCATTAGAAACTCTGTTTTGTCCAAACTGATCCGCAAGTTAGCATCTTTTAGTTTTGAGAATATTAAATCGATGTTCTTTAGGTGTTCTGCTTCGGTTTTGCCGAAAATGACTATGTCATCAATATAGACATAGCAGGCTTTACCGATATGCTCCTTTAACACCTCCAGATTGATGGCGTGTTCTTTCGACCAAATGGTAGTCGAGTAGACTCATACTTACGAATCATTGCTGAAAAGGCCGTTTTTGGGATATATGATTCCTTCATCCTGATCTGATGGAACCCGGATGTAAGGTCGATCGTGGAAAAATACTTTGAGTTGCCTAGGTTCGCAATGGTATTGGAGATATCCGGAATTGGGTATGTGTCTGATAAAATTACTGCATTTAATTTCTTAAAATCGATGACAATCCTATACTTTTTTTCCCCGGAGGCATCCATTTTCTTAGGAACGACCCATATTGGGGAGTTATAAGGACTTTTGGAAGGTCTTATCACTCAATCATCTAGCAGTTTCCTCAACTATTTTTCCACTTCTCCTCTCATATTCACGGGATATGGATAGGACTTTGAATAGATGGGTTCATCGGTTGTTGTTTTGATTTCTGCTCTGACATTTGTAACAATGGTTTCTTTATCGGTTATGGGGACAAAAAGAGATTTATGTTTCAATATTAGAACTTTAAGTTTTTCTCTTGTTTTTTCTGAAAGATGTGTATCTCTGATTTCAATGTTATTGACTTGTTTAGATTCTTTTTCCTTGAGTTTAATTTGTATGTTGGGTTTTATGGTCAAAAGGTTATTTTTGCTGTCAATTACGGCTCCGAGTTGTTTGAGGGTGTCATCCCCGATAATTCCTTCAAATGTTCTTAGTCCAGGTAAGTTTAAAAATTCTGAAATAGTGTTATTTACAAGGCTCTTGAAGAATTTTGCGCTGATTTTTTGGCTTATAATGACTTCTCCTCCGGCAGATTGTATTTTAAAGTCGGTTCTGGTCTTCCTTGCATTTATGGCTAGGTTGGGATTCACAAAATTCTTGTTTGCTGCCGTGTCGATGAGGAATTTTAGCATCTTACCTTCTCTAATCATGCCTGCGCATGTCATCCGTATCTGACCTATCAAAACACAAAATTTCTAAACGCTAAAGATCACCAATTTCCGAGGACTTTCGTTTGTCCTTGAAGAAAAAATTCTGTGCCAACATGCCAAATCCGAAAAAAAAGGGAAGTGATCCCAGTCATAATTACTGGAGTCCCTTGCAATGCCTTCCGGATAGCGAAGAAGATATGGACGAAATATCTTTCCTCCAATCAAACTATTGCAAAAATGTAGTGAATTTGTGCACAACCTTGCAAAATCTTTAAACATAACAGATTACTTTGTTAAAAAGATGTCTATAGGCATTAAAATAACATGCAATTCTGCTGAATCTTACAGTGCCATATTAGAAAAACTAAAAAGTCGAAGTTGTCAATTCTTCTCTCACGATTTCAAGAGCGAGAAAGCATTCAAAGTAGTTTTATATGGTATGAGCGAAATGGACCCCAATCTTCTAAAAACTGAACTGATTAAAATTGGCTTAAAGTGCATAAATACTAAAAAAATAATTAAAAAATCGGAGCATTTCACGGACACAATTTATATAATATCATTAGAACATGGTTCAATAAGATTGCATGATCTTAAGAAAAATTATCGCTCCATCTTTCACACGCAAGTGAGCTGGAACTACCAACGAAATCTAAAAGGTAAACTAACCCAATGTCACAAATGCCAGATGTTTGGGCATGGTGAAAAAAATTGCCACGTCAAAACCTTCTGTGTTAACTGTGCCGGCCCACATAAAACCTCTGTCTGCTCTAATTCTTCCGCTGAAAAATGTGCAAATTGCAACGGAACACACAAATCAACCGATCCATCATGCGTTAGCCGATCAAAATTCTTAGAACTCAAGGAAAAATATAAACAAAATAATATGTCAAAGACATCCAACCGACAACATATTTCACCACCCACTCACACTAAACATCAACAGGTTCCAATTAACTCTTTGTCAGAGTTCCCGCAACTTCCACAGCGACGTCAGCTGTTTCCCGCCTCTCACACTAATCAAACGATGTTGGAAAGTGTCGCCCTTCCAACAATCAACAATGTTTCCGACAACATTCCACTTACGTTTAGCAACATTGCCGCCGGCGCAAATTGTAACATTTCCAGCAACAACACTCTGTTCACAGCGGATGAATTAAATAGTCTAGCTATGGAATTAATTACAAATTTATCTACATGTAAGAATAAGTTTGAACAATTTAGTGTTATCACACGTTTAGCAACTAAGTTTTTGTGTCATAACTCTAAATAATATGATAGATAGGCATTTAAATATTATTACTTGGAATAGTAGAAGTATTCGCAACAAAATCACCGAGTTTGATAACTTTTTAAACGCTAGAAACGTCGACATAGCTCTTGTAACGGAAACATGGCTTAAACAGGACTTAAGATTGTCCACACCCGTCTTCAAATGCTATCGATGCGATAGAGTTGATCGAGACGGAGGTGGAGTAGCAATACTAATAAGAAGATCTATTCAGCACTCGCTTTTGCCTGTAGTGAAAACGCGGTTAATAGAAAACATTTGAATTAGCTTAAAATTGCGTAACCAGAGAAATTAAAATCTTTTGTGCTTACTTTCCTGGCGGTAGAAGCTCATTAGAAAAAAAGATAGCTTTTAAGAATGATCCCCGCAAATTACTCTCACTCCAAGGTGAATTTATTATTGGTGGGGACTTAAATTCAAGACATAAAAATTGGGGTTGCTTGCGAGCAAATGCCTACGGTACGATCCTGTCAGATCTATGTTTAAATTTTCCAGGCTCTGTGATATTCCCTTCTAGTCCGACCTTTTTTCCCAGTTCTAACCGTAGTCCATCTGTGCTTGATTTATTTGTGTCTAATATGCCTGGTTACCTTTCCCAACCGGTTTCCATTAACGACCTCAGCTCTGATCATAACCCTGTGCTAGCATATGAGCTAGATCTTAAAAATGCGAATTGGAATCGTTTCCGGTCAGTGCTAACTTCCAAATTCCGGAACTTTCCCTGTAATCTAGACAGCGTTACCTCCACTGCTGATGTTGATTCCATTATCTCAGATTTTAGCAAATATGTACTAGACACTATTGAATTATGTGTTCGTAAAGTTCCTAAAACAACCTCGGCAATCAAGCTTCCCCCTTACATCCTGGAACTCATTCAAATTAGAAATGCTTGTCGAAGACATTGGCAAAGATATAGTCAGCCGTTCTACAAACATAAAGTTTCCCACCTCAATAATCTTATTTCAAAACTTATTTTTGATTACAACAATAAGAAGTGGAACATCAAATTACGATCTCTAGATTTAAGTTCAAAACCTTTTTGGAATATTGTCAAAGTGGTTGAAAACAAAAATAGACAGCTTCCCTTTCTTAAGGATTCAGATACTACGTTCTGTACGGATCTTGACAAGGCTAACGCACTTGCTCTAAACTTTCGCAAAAATCACGAAATATTATAATATAAATTTAGGTGACGCAGAAACAATTAATTTAGTGAACCAATCCATTCAAAATCTTTTGATTGGTAACAATGATCCTCCATCCTCAAGCCTGTATATAACCTTGGAAGATACCAAATTCATGGTCAAAGAGCTGAGTAATCGCAAAGCTGAAGGATTCGACCAAATTAAAAACATATATATTAAGCAAATGCCTAAATCTGTCCTTGAGCGTTTAACGTTTGTCCTTAACGCCTGTTTTAAAATGGAATACTTCCCAAATGTATGGAAACTCGCTAAGATTGTTCCAATTCCTAAAGCTGGAAAGCCTCCTCATGTGGTTACCAGTTACAGACCAATTAGTTTATTAAGTGGTCTTAGTAAATTATATGAAAAGGTTATAAAATGAAAAATCTGTAAGCATATTTAAGACAACAACCTACTTCCCGATATACAATTTGGGTTCAGGCGCAATCACAGCACTACCCAGCAAGTGCTAAGGATCTGCAGTCATGTTAAATCGTCTCGTGCAACAGGAAAATCAACAGGCATCATATTATTAGACGTCGAAAAAGCTTTTGATTCTGTCTGGCATGACGGGCTTATATACAAAATGATAAATTTCAATTTCCAGCCAAATCTCTGTAGAATTGTCCGTAGTTTCTTGTTCAACCGCTGTTTTAGAGTGCAAATTATGATGTCTCCAGCATTGTCTACTTTCATTCTGGTGTTCCCCAAGGCTTAGTGTTTGGACCTGTTTTGTATAACCTGTTTACGTCCGACGTACCATCTGTACCCAACTGTGAAGTTGCGGTTTTCGCAGATGATATAGCGATTTTCTCTTCTCACGAATTTGCTCTCAACATTGAGAGAAATCTCGACTATGGGTTGAGAATTTTTCAAATTTACTTTAATAAATGGAAGATACAACTAAACGAACACAAGCTACAAGCAATCTTTTTTACTAGGAAAAGAAAAGCCTGTTTTCTATCTAGTGGATAATTGCATGTGAATGGGGCTAGTATAAGTTGGGAACCCTCAGTAAGGTATTTAGGAATTCAGTTGGATTCCAAACTAACATTTAATACACACATCACAAATACCTTAAACAAAATCTCTGTTGCGACCAAGATGTTATACCCCTTCATAAACCGAAAGTCAAGGCTATCAAATGTCAATAAAATAACGATACTTAAAGTTATTTTTCAAGCAATACTCCTTTATGGTTGCCAAGTGTGGGGTAATTGTGCAAAAAGCCATCTTAAGAAACTGCAGGTTGCTCAAAATAAACTTTTGAAAATGGTGCTTAATTTACCTTGGTATCACTCAACGCGCGTATTCATCAAAAGGCGAATGTTGAATTAGTCCTTAATAGATTACTAAAATTGAATCAACGTTTTCTTGTTCGATGTGATTTTGTTGATAATACTTTAGTTAATAACCTGAATGATAATAACTTTCCAACTTGATACTCTTAATTTAATTTATTTACCTATTCTCTATTTATTCTTTTTGTTATTTGTTTAACTGTTTATATTTACTTAACTATTTTTCATTTATTAGTTATTTATTTATTTATTTACTTATTTATTTATTTACTTACTTATTTATTTATTTATATATGTATATATATATATTTGTTTTTATTTTTATTTATTTAATTAATTTTTTTTTTTTTTTGTTATATTGAAGGGTTTTTCCGCTTTCCCTTCGTAGAGATAATTAACGCCCGTCTAATTTCAAATTATATATTCATAATAATATTACAGATGAAAGATAAATTATATACATATCATATCTCTGAATTGTAAAACGTGTGGTAGCGAAACCTTTTCACTTTTATGAGAAATAAAAACTCTACAACTCTACCTTCTCTAGTTGCACACTCTATGTAAGGTATGCTTGAGAGGCGTCCGTTGTAAAACTTATTTCCAATGACTCATCTTCAGGCTCTCTGATTTCATATTCTTGGTTCATATTATCTTCATATTTATCTGCTTATTCCTGAGGATATTCCTCTTCTTTCTGTGTTTCAATTTTAAATAACCTCTGTCGCTTAAGTGGTTGATTTATTGATTCCTGATTTTGTATGTTGTAATTTGGTTGATCATAGTATCTTGGGTTGTTATTCGGACTATTCGTGTAGTTTACTTGTTTGGTTTGAATGCTTTGATCAGTTTCCATTGGCAATGCTGGCTTTGGTTGTGTAGGTCTAGGTGGTGGACGCATTATTTCTTTGCTGAAGTGGTATAGATCTCTGCGGAAGTGACAGTTTTGGATGTTTTTGTTTAGGTGCTGAAATTTGGTGAATGGGTATTGTAATTGTATTTTGTGTGTTTCTGTTATGTATTGCCATGTTTCTAAATTTTGGACTTCTAGGCAGGAAGCATAAGCTTCCGGTAGGATTTGCGGTTTTTGTATTATGAGGATTTTTGAAAGATCCCCACTTAGTCCTCGAATGAAGACATCCAGTGCTTCTATAACTTTCGATCAGAGCAGTGACTGTCTCTAAAGAGTAGTCTTTATTTTGTTTATTATTAAAGTTTAAATTTGTGATTGACGTTAGCATAAAATTCGTCAATGCTTCTGTTTCCTTGGTGAAGTATAACCAATTGGTATTCGAGGGTTCTTATATCTCGTTTGTCCGCGTAGTGGAGGGACAAACATTTCTTTATATCTGACCAATTTTCGTTAAAGATATTGTATGAAATGAGCGCGGTGTCTGCGCTTCCTCTGATTTTCTGCCTTATACTCTGCAATATAGCACGATATATAGGCTTATCTCTTACTATTTCGTAGCCTTTTAGGATATTCTCTACGTTGTGTATCCAGGATGTATATTGAACAGGATTTCCATCAAAAGTTTGGAGTTCCTTTACAGGGTCAGGGAGCTTGCTTATCTCCTTTAACTCTTCTACATTTCTAGGAGACTGTAATGCCATTTGTTGGACAGCATTCACTTCATTTCGAGACTCTAGCCTTAATAATCTTTGCTCAATGCTTCTGGTCGAAGCAATTTGTGCGTTTAATGCACCGGTCAATTGCGTTAAGGAGTCCTGTATAGCTTCCATGTTTGAGTCTTACTTTAACTCTTATTTATTTTTAAAAATGTTATAGAAGTATGGAATATGGAGTATGCAATATGGAGTATGGAATAGGGAATATGGAATATGGAATATATATATGTATGTAGATATGGAAAATTAAAATTTTATAAGGATATGAACCAATTGCTTTACTTAAAACTTATTTATTGTATATATAAAAATGTTCTTTAAAAGTTTGATTGATTTTTGAAATTACACTTTAAATTACTTATTACTTGAATAATATATTAAAGGTTTTTCTTTAAAGTTTGATTGTTTTTGTAAATAACGCAATTATATTTTTCTGGAATTGATAGTTCTTATAGTTCTAGTATATTTTCAAAATAATGCACTTCCTTACAATATTAAATAGGAAAGTATGAAATTTAAGAGTTTTTCTTAATCTAAAAACGAGAATTAAGGACTTACAATGATGCTACTAAGAACTTCATTGTGTGGGTTCCGGACTTGATTTTTTCCTTGAAGGATGGGACGTCTTGTTCCTTTTTGGCTGAGGGCGTTAGAGTTGCAGTCGGCCTACTAGTGGGACAATCCTCAATCACTGTCTTCTTTGCGCACTGTTCATATGTTAAATGTTCGCACCACGCACTGTTCTTACGGGAATTGTTTGTACCACGCACTATTGTTGTTACGCACTGTTCTTATGGCAAGTTACTTTAAAACACAATTCTGTCCCTGCTGCTCGAGTGCCAGTAAACTTATTTAAAAAATAAGATTCAAAAAAAAGTATTTTTTATGAGACACAAGTCTCTTTACTGTCAAGTCACTTAATTCTGAATACAATTTGTTCTTACACTATTACTTATAGTCTATAAATGCTGACACCGCATGAGAAAATATTCCTAACGGGAATATTGAACCTGTGTCCGGTGCAGCGAAACATTAACTACAATAATACCTCATTCAGCAATAAAGTCCTTTTGCCCATTCAGCGCGTGTGCTGATGGTGCAAACAATAAAGTTGCAGCGCGTGTGTTGATGATGCAAAAATTGGTGTGTTAACTTCACCCACGCACTTTACCGATCACAGAAATACACTACTTGAAGTATTCTTTGTCAGCCATCTGTGCAAAACTTTACATTTTAATAAAATTTTTGCTCCCGGTTTTTCGCATCACGATCTGATCCATTTTACATTTCAATGTGAACCTTCGATTGCAAGTAGGACTATAAGCTTTCTGGACTTCAAAAACATAAACATGAGTCACTTGGAAAATGTTTTAAGGAGAATTGAGTGGTTTTGAGTATATGAAATACCCTCCGTTGATGACGAAGCGGATTTCATTCAGAACAACATAAAAAACTTGTTTGATTTCCATGTTCCATTAATTACAAAAACAATCGCAAAAAAAAACATGCCATGGTTCAGTAGTAATACGTACTATATAAGAAAACTAATAGAGGAGCGTGACCAGGCGTATAAAACTTGGAAGCGTTTTCGATTAGATGTTCTATTTCATGATTTTAAAAGTCTGAGAAACAAGAAAACGACCGAGTTACGTGAAACAAAGAGGCGTTACCTCGCCTCGAGTAGACCCATCTCAAGCCAAACATAAACTCTGGAAAAACATACTTGATATTGGTATAGGCAAACAAAAAACAATATTTTTGATTCATTGACTGCAATGAATTAAATAGGAAATTTATTACTTTACCATGTCAAGAAGCCACTGATGATACAACGACTCTATTAACTGAGAACAGTTTCTTTTCCTCATCCAGTTTTAGTCTTTCATCAGTGGATGAGACCGACGTTTTAGAGAGCTGCATATGTATAAAATCCAATTCTGTTGGCCTTGATGAAATTCTTCTGGTTTTCATCAAGGCTATACTTTCTAATATCTTAAAATACATAACACATCTTTTTAATACAATATTTATGTCAAGAGTTTTTCCTTCAGTTTGGAAACAAACTAAAATTATACCAATTCAAAAAAATCAAAATGAGTTTAGGCCAATTGCCATTCTACCATTTCTATCCAAGGTCATAGAAGGAATAATGAATAAACAAATACGAGCATTCCTGTGCAACAAAAATTTGTTATGTGTTAACCAGCCAGGTTTTCGTCCCAAATATAGCTGTACTACAACTCTCATTAGGTTAGGTTAGGTTAGGTAAGTGTGGCTGTTAGAAATACCAACCCACTTAGGCCTATTGGCCGATTGTAATGCCACGTGGATCTATGATCTACTTACTACTGGAACCAGTTTGAGCTTATAATAAAGCGTAGGAAACTGTTAACGTCTAAGTTTTCTAGATCGTTTAGGTCGTTGTAGAATAAAGCTCCTAGATGAAGCTTTCTTCTCTGGGAGAGAGCTGGGCATGTGCAGAGTAGGTGGAGGATTGTCTCCTCCTCTTCCTCGTCCATGCAACTTCTACAGAAATCATTAGTAAAAGCGCCAAGCCTTCCAGGGACTTGATGGCGGCCTGATATTTGCAGATATCATGTTTTTCTTCAGCCAGGACAGAGCTTCTTTAATCGCCAAAATTTCCTCCTGGAACAAGCTACAGTGATTTGGAAGGCGGAAAGAGAGGCTTAGATTTAGCTTATCTGAGAAAACACCGCCACCAACTCCGTTATCGGTTTTAGATCCATCTGTGTAGAGATGGATTGACTTGTCCTCCATGAAATCATCTTCCTCCCAGAATGATCTAGAGGGGAAGCTTACATGGAAGTTTTTGTCAAACCAAAGTTCAGGTATGATGTAATCGATGTTCTCTGTGAGGATCCCTAATGTATTAAGAATGTTAGCGTGGCCAAATGAATTATTTGTCCCCTGTTTAGTCGCTTTAAGGCGAATAACTGCAGTCGCAGCTACTTGCCTGCTAAAAATGTCGAGGGGTGTCAAGTGAAGCAGAATATGGGGGTAGACCGCAAGGCTCCGCTTGTGCATAGACATGCTGTTCTTTGGACTCTGCTTAGTTTAATGCGGTTGAATACATTTTCCAAGGCCGTCCACCAGACAACCACCCCGTAAGTAAGTATCGGTCTTATGACCGAGATGAATAGCCAGTGGGTTATGCGAGGTTGAAGGCCCCATTTGTTCCCAATGGCTTTTTTGCAAGAGAATAAAGCTATCGTAGCTTTATTGACTCTTTCTTGAATGTTCGGTTTCCAGTTTAGTTTCCTGTCAAAAATGAGACCCAGATATTTTGCTGTATCGGAGAAAACTAAACGGGTACCGTTTATACAACTCTCATTAATGGGGTTGAAAACATAACACAAGATGTTGACTGTAACAATGTAAGTCTTCTAATCCTTTTGGATTTCTCTAAGGCTTTTGACACAGTTAGCCATAATGTCCGGTGTAGTAAGTTAATGAGCCGGTTTAATTTGTCCTATTCTTCGACAATGTTAATCCAGTCCTACTTAACTTGTTGATATCAGGCAGTTGTGTCAAACTGCATCATATCCGAACTTCTCAGGTTAAATAGAGGGGTCCCACTGGGGTCAATACTGGGACCGCTATTATTCTCGATGTACATATATGATTTACCCAACACTCAAGTAGATATGTATGCTGATGATGTTCAGATGCGGAAAAGTTTTCCCCTAGGTCTGGCGGAAAAGGAATCTGTCGTAGTTAACGAAGATTTAAACAATATTCGCAATTGGTCGCGGAAAAATGGTCTATGGGTTAACCCACTTAAGTCCAAATGCTTGGTTATCTCAAAAAAATCCATCGATACGTCAAATTTCCCCAAAATATACTATGAAAACAATCAAATTGAATTAGTTGATTCAGCTAAAAACCTCGGTATTACCTTCACAAAAACACTGTCTTGGAATTCTCATGTCAGATTGACAATTGGAATAGTTTATGGAGGGTTTCGTATGCTGTGGACCAACTATAGAATTACACCCTTAAAAACAAGAATCGTACTAGCCAAGGCATTACTCATCCCTCTTTTACTTTACGGTTGTGAACTTTTTTGCAATTGTGATTCTGAGCACAAGCGTAAACTCAATTTTGCTTACAACAGCATAGCGAGGTGCATATACGACGTAAGAAGGTATGACCACATTTCTCAATTTTCCAAATCAATATATGGCGTTACTCTTGGAAATCGTTTTAAGCTAAGAACTTTAACACTGTTAAACCTTACCTTTTTAATAAGATCTGCCAGTCGGGTTCTCTTAGATCGCTTAACCTTTTGCCAATACGTTAGACGTCTTTAATATCCGAGCCCCAATTTTTTTATAAATGCGATATGTCTATGGAACTCTCTTCCTCGACATCTAAGGATGATTAGCTGTACAGCGCTTTTCGGTAGGAGGCTCAAGGAGTACTTGGAGACATTAATATGATGAGGATTTTTAATTTTTTTTTGTTAATCTATCCCATTTCTTTTCTTTTTAATTATTTCCTTTATCACTCTCTCAATGTTTATTCTTGTTTTGTTTCTCTCTTTTTGGATTGAAATAATAATATCTACAATATTCTTAGCTTCTTTTTTCTATTGTTGTAACCTTGTTACACATTATTTAAACATATCAATTAAGCTTATGTTGTCTAAAATGATATTGTATATTAGGCGTGTTTTTTTGGTAATCTATATAGGCTTCACAAATATTTTCCATGTAAATTACACTAACAACTTAGCCTATATAGAATAACGAAATCTGGATAACTATTCAGCCTTATTTCCTTAGCCTCGGTAAAAACTGTGCTACCAAACTATTTTTCCCCGATTGTTATCGAAAAATGCTATCGAATATGTCAAAAGTGACACGACTGAGAGACGTCAGTCATAAGAAAAATCATTTTGCTATGGACAGTGGCGAGCAAAACTGGATACACAATTGGTCATTTCATATTTTTTAACGAATAAAACATTTTCTTCTAAATCAAATACTTTAAGAGTTTGAAATTCAGTTTTCTTATTATTATTTAAAATATTATTAAAAAAAATTAACATAAGTCTTAATTCTTCCCAAATGTTGTATAACTCCATGTATCCACTTTTGCCCGTTTGTACTTAAGTTTGTCTTTCTTTTAGTTTACCGTTAGTATTCAATTTTTCTTAGCTGTGGGTCAGAGAAGGGACCGAATGAGCAAATATTCCTAATGATATCATTGAAAAATTGGTTGAAAGTATGCCAAAGCAAATAAAAAGTGTCATCAAGAATAAAGGTTTATGGACCAAATATTAAAATGAATAAAAATGGACTATTACCAAAACGTGCAAAAGTGGATACATGGAGTTATACAACATTTTGGAAGAATTAAGACTTGTGTTAATTATTTGTTAATTTTTTTTGTAATAATTTTTTTTAAAAATAATAAGAAAACTGAATTTCAAACTCTTAAAGTATTTGATTTAGAAGAAAATGTTTTATTCGTTAAAAATTATGTAATGATCAATAATCTATCCAGTTTTGCTCGCCACTGTATATTTAAAAGCCAACAGAACAATTTACAAATCACAAAACAAAACCAAATAGGTACTCGTAAACAGAAATGTCATTTAGCGGTGCTGCCAACTCATGTGTTCAAATTGCTTATCCTGGATAGACATTTTATTGGCAAGTAAATACTTTTTTAAGCCTATATAGAATAAAAAAAAAACACAGCTACTATTGTATAAGTCTACACGAATAAATAAATAAATAAAATAAAAGGAATAGTTAATTCCTCATCGAGTACTCAGTCAATAAAACAATTACACCACCATCTGAAGGATGAAAACCTCTCAGTAATATTACCGATCTCCACTCGCGGTCAGCGAATTATGGAAACAGGAAACAGGAGTAGGAGTCAAAGAAAACTACAGACTAATAACACAGGCGCGAAAGAGAAGAAGATAGAACAATCAAAACTTCATGTTATTGTCTGTCTTGTGCTCTCGTTTTTGTCAATTTATGTTTCTTTATTGTCAAATTTAGTAATCGCTTATTTCTTTGTAAATATAAACCGAACAAAAAGGGAAAACAAATACAGCCAATTAAAGGTGCTCAGAATTAAAGCAAAGGTGCGTTCGAGAGGCGTAAGAGGACAGCAGAGAACGAGCAACTTGTAGTAAAGCAACACACTGAGAACTTTGGGGGGAGCATTTTGTGGGAAAGATCGATCAAGTTAAATGCTAAATAGATATTATATTTAATTACTTTTACTATAATGTAGTTATAGCAGCTTGCACTTTTTGTTTGCACAAACAAAACCCAAACAAACAATAGAGTAAGAAATACAGAAAATAAAAACCGAATTTTTATAACGTTTGAAATCTCAACACAAAACATCTAATGTCGGTAATCATGAGAAATTTTGTCCAGCGCAAAAAGAAAGAGTAAGGTGTTATAAGTGTCGGCGCTTGGGTCATTTGGCAAATGTTCGTCGATCAGAGACCCAAGCTATTCATGAAACGAAAACAAACAACAAAGGAGTCTCGACCAGGTGCAAATCAATCGATAGCCAACAAATCAGTGGGCTGCTTCATCTAACTAAATATTTTGATCAAAGTAACCAGAAAGTTTGTAACTTTTAGAAATTAATAATATAGCACATATTAACTTTTTTAATAACGTAAATAAACCATGGTGTCATAAACTGATTTCCAATGATGATGTCAAAGTTAATTTCAGCTCGACACGGGGGCGGATAATAATTGCATTCCATTGTACGAAAATGATAAATGTAAGAAAATGAATTCTAATCATTTAATTCGCAGCGCAAATACAGAACTATTCACATATAATAATGATAAGATTAATACTTTTGGTCAAATAACGTTGCCTTATTTTAGTTTGCTCAAAAAAGTAAACAGAACATTTTGTTTGAGGTGGTAGACAGCAGCTTACAGCCGATGTTTGGTCACGCAGCATGCTCAAGTCTGAGTCTGATTAGGCGAAACTTGGGTAATAACTTGATCTCAGGGGATTGGAAATCAGCAGCTGCTGATTGAATAAGTGACTGTATTTGATTGACTAAGTAAGTTGCCTCGAAAATGCCACATTAATTTGAAGCTAGATTGTGTGGCGGTACTAAGGTATCGGAAACGAATTCCAGAAAGCCTTCACCAACGCCTAAAGGCGGAGTTGCACTAGATGGAAAAGCAAAAGTCATCTCACCGGTAGATTATCCAACAGACTTGGTCAACAATTTGCAGATTGTGGAAAGAGCGAATGGCTCCCTTAGGTTGTTCTTGGACACAAAGCCATTAAAAGAATGTATATTTAATCCATCACTTGATAGTGGATACTGGGTGATAGTTTTCGCTTTTCTAAATATAATGCTTTTGTTACTTTTTGTAATAACATTTTCAATTGTTCTTCAGAATCTGTATCATTCTTGCCCTTACGCGAGGAGTGCGTTTATTTCCACTCTGATATTACGCGCACTTCATAATAAGAGAAAAAAACTTTAGAGCGCTTATCATACAAATATTCGCGTAGCTATTACTCAAATTTTTAGCCAGTCGTTTGTCAGCAGTTTAGTCAGCCACGGAAATCATCTACGATGTACGAGTAGGAGTAGACGTCTGTGGTACGCTCGCGGTTTCTCGGATCTAGCTCGTCAGAATGGATGGTAAAAAAAATAAATAGAGAAAGCTACCTTACTTTATAATGACTATAGGAGGAAAGAAATCAAGAAGACCATTTTTGAATGCCATTACCGCTGTGCAAGGGCGGGATTTATGTGCTTATATCTAACTAAATCTACGTTTATCTAACTACTAAATAAACGAAATTTAATTAGCGAATAAAAAAGAATAAAGCTAACTTAAACCTACACACCCTATACCTAGTATTACACGCGATAACAGCTCGCTAGGAACTGAAATAGACAATGTGTTGTAGGTTAAGTTGGCCAACCCATCCTTATCGCATCTAAAGGCAACCAATCGCTAGCAATTTTTTTTTATTTTTTTTTTATAATGAGCGCGCGCTCAAGGGGTTTGGGTACCCTTAAAATGTTTGTACACAGCGCGGGCAAACGAAATTTAGGGAGGAAGTAAAGATAGGTACCGATGTACATAGTTTGCAAATTATAACGACCAGGAAATACAGAGATCGGCAGCGCATTTCATAAGTGAGTTGTACGACTTAGGAACGAATCACGATATTTTAAAGTACGTCCGAAAATGGGGTTGAGGGTATACTGATGAACATTCATAGTAAAACGGGTATTACGGTTGAAAGTTGGAATGGGCGGAATGCTACTGCTCAGTGGAGCACTGGTGGTAGAAATAGCGATAAAATTAAGTGAGGCAGGAGACATTACGTCGGTGTTCGAGGGTGTCAATTTATTCATTGATATTAGTATCATCTATAAGTTTTATCGCACTATTTTGAACCCTATCTAGCAGGTGCAGAGATCTTTTAGGAGCACTCGATCAGATGTGGGCATTGTACTCTGATTTTAGGCGGATGAAAGCCTTATATATTAAGTCCAGGTCAGAGGGGGATGAAGTATTTCTTACATCGCTTGAGGAAACTTAGACATTTCCCAGCATTTTTGGCGACATCAAATATGTGGTCATTCCAACGTAAGAGAATGGAAAGTTTTTCGGTTTCAACGATGCAAGTGTCATTCATGAATAATGGCTGGGTATTTTAATTTCACTTTAAAGACAGCAGACCGAATTGTGTTTCGGAAGTATTAAATACCACTCTGTTGATAGTTCCCCAATTGGTTATGCTGTTAATGTCGGAACATAATGAGCTTAGCATACGCTACCTTTCTCGTTCTACAGCCGAAGAGCAGGGCCGTGAGTCCGGGAACGCATATGAAAATCAGAGAGTACTGTCCTCAGCAAAGGAATATCTTGGATTAGAAGTAGCAGACAAGAGATCATTAATGACAAAACAAACGGAGACAAAACACAACAGCATTTATTTTGTTAATATCAAACTCATTAAAGAAGATCGATCCCAAAAGCACGCATTTTCGACAAAATAGCCTGATGCCAAACTCTGTCAAATGCCTTAGGAATATTAGGTGCAACTATCTTGCTTTCGTCAGATTGATGTACGCTTCGGATACACTTTTTGGGGTGACATGCTATCAAATCACCAGTGGACCTGTTGTTATGAAAACCATACTGCCGGTCATTTCGAAGTTTCCGTGTTTCGAAATATTTCATTAGCTGACGGTTTATCAGCGTTTCCATGACCTTTGAAAGAACGGACGTAAGTGCAATGTGTCTGTGGGTCGAGAGGGGGGGAGATTCGTCTTTTTTAGGGACGGGCTGAACAAATGCTGTTTTCCATCTGCTCGGAAAGAGTCCTAAAGAATAGGATGGATGAAAAAGCTTACGCACTGTGTTGGGGAGTGTAGGGTTTTTTCTTTGTTTTTAGAGGTGTGTAGGGTATAAAATGTGTCAAAAAATACGGTTTAAAGGAAACATATCTTTTTTCTTTAATTGTTATAAATAGCAAAAAGAAAGTTTATTCTTCTGGTAATTACTTCCATATTTAACCTTTTCAATAAGTGTCGTGCAATAGTAAGATCATAACTCTACACACGATTAATTGTTTACATTAGATTAAGTTTCAATTTAATTTAGCTGAGTTTTAACAAAGATTGCAATTCAATAAAGAAAATAATTATTTAAAATGAAATGTATCTTATATTTCCGAACAAGCTTCCGCCCGGTGGACGATTTTCGTCCCAAGTGTCCTCAATTATGTACCTTACTGTACTCAATTGCAGTTGGAGTATGTTGTACTTCTTTTGGCATAAGAGTTGGGTGTTGTGTGAGTGCGAGTGTGTTGACTATATACATGTAAATGAGAAAAATCGTATAAGTTAATAATTTCAAACATTACATGTAGGTGACAGGGATGGGGACTTAACAATACGGGCAACAAAGGGAAATGAAATGTGTGCAATTTGCTTGTTTTGCAATAGTGCAATAGTTTGTTTTAGTCGTTGACTAAAACTAGGTTATTTTGTATAGCGTGTGTTCAGTTCGGTTTTTGTTTAGTTTGTTTTGTTCGATAAACTGTTCTCCGCGTACGCATTTTTTGGTTGCGCAGTGCGATGATGTGAGACGAAATTTTCGCCAACGGTTTGCGTCTTAATGATGGCCGAATTAGCTGGCCTAGTGTGTGTGGTATTTACATTTTTAAGAAAATACCAAGAATCAGCCTTCCTTTGAATTGTTGTTGGAATTTGCACAAAGTAAACAATTCATCTGCTGTAAGTTGTTTTTGTTCTTTATTATTATTTTATTCATTTTATGGTAAATGTGATTTATATTAAGTTTATATTGTAAATTTGATTACAATTTTTATATTCCAATATATTATTGTATCGGGTTTTCCAATAAGGACTTGACAACTTTTTTTTTTAAATAAAACGCAAACCATTTGAGATATTTCAAAAACTTTATTATCGGCTTGAAGAACAATCAAAATGAACGAACGGAACTCGACTTCGTTCATATGTTCAACGCGGTCACGTTTGCAGCGGTCGATTCGTTGGACCCAATTTTCAACGACTCGGCCACAGATTTCGGCCGAAACGGCCACTATTTCACGTTCAATGTTGGCTCTGAGCTCTTCCAATGTCGTCGGCGTGTTGACATAAACCAATGACTTTACGTAGCCTCACAGAAAATAGTCAAGCGGCGTTAAATCGCACGAACGAAGCGGCCAATCGACTGGGCCATATCTTGAGATAACACGCTCACCATACTTACTCTTCAATAAATCGATTGTAGCGTGTGCTTTGTGGCTTGTGGCACCATCCTGCTGAAACCACATGTCGTCCAAGTCCATATCTTCCAATTCGGGCCAAAAATAATCAGTAATCATGGCGCGATAATGCTGACCATTCACAGTCACGTGACGATCGTTATCGTCGACGAAAAAATATGGCCCATTAACGCCAACCAATAACGCTTAATTTGCTTATTGACCATTGAACCAAAAATGAACTTCGTCACTGAAGATGATTTTGCGATGAAATTCATCATCTTGGCGCATCCTCTCCAGAACCCAATCGGAGAACGTACGTCGCTTCAAATGGTCCATCAGCTTCAATTCTTGAGTCAGCTTGATTTTGTATGGGTGTAAGCCAAGATCCTTACACAAAATACGCCATAATGTGGTCTGAGCGATGTCCAGTTCTTGAGAATGCCGTTGAATTGACTGATTTGGATCGTTTGCTACGGACGCCTGAACGGCAGCGATATTTTCGACACTTCGACCAACCCGTTGTCTCACTGATACGGCAACATCACACACCGAATACGTAGACTCAAAGTTGTGCACTAAACTTGTTATTGCTTGTCTACTAGGGCGAGAATTACGAGCGAAAATTGGTGTTAACGCTCTTAAAGTTGCAGTCACCGACTCCGAATTTCGGTATAAAATTTTTATAATTTGCAGACGTTGTTCGTTAGTGTACTTTACCATGATGAAAATGTTGAGTTTACTGAATAAATCGACAGTGACAGTTTGATGATTAGTGAAAGAGTGCGTTCACAAATTAAATTCAAATTTATCAAGTGCCTATTGGAAAACCCTTTATTTGAATGTTGTTGTCTTTAAAAATATTTTAAAAATTGATAGGTGCCTGTTGATAGGTTAAAGTGTTGTGTTGTGTTTTAGTGGACAACGTTGAGCGTTCATAGGAAGCTTCAAATGGCGTCGTGGTTCTGATTCTCCAATTCCCGTGGGCATTTTGGAATTTCGGAACTCCGCAATGCTGTTCGGAATGAATGATTATGTGGTGTGGTTGAGTGGACTATGTGTATGTGTGTTGTACTGTGTATGGATATCTAGGATGTGTAAGTTTGTATTTAATTATTTGTATTTCTTTAATATAATAATTCAGTCTTAAAATAAAATAAATGTCTTTGATTTTGCATGTGAATTTATTTAAAGTGTGTGTCTCATAAATTTTCTGTTGTGTCGTTTAAATGTTGTGTTATGTTGTTCAAATGTCTCCTTTTTCGCTTGCGAAAAACGTGACGTGATGCTTTAGTCTTTTTGAAGTTGGAGTGGGCACGAAAAATCTGCTCCCGAACACCTTTTGATCTGCACCCGTTGACAATTTCGACATTTTTGAAAAGTTTTTATTTTAAATCAATTATAAGGCAATGAGTGTATCAAGTATGTATCAAGTATTTATTAAATTATTAGATACAGTATTTTGTTATTAAAGGATATTAATGAAAGTTTTTATTACAGCAACTGACCACCTTTGGTCAGCTTTGCCCAGCTGGTGACATTTGAGTTACAAGATAAAAATTAAATTTTTACACGGCTCGGGAACTCCAATTTATGCACAACCACCGAAAGGGTCTTTAAAGAGAACACGACAAGGGGCAAGACACCGACCACGAGGGAATATACATATGTACGTACTTAGTCTGTAAATTTATATATATAAATATTCTTTTTTTTTTGTTTTGTTTTGTGCACTTGCACTTTGTACTTGCACTGTTTTATTGTTTAAAATGTTTGAATGTTTTGTGTGGTATATTAACTATTAATAGCAGGGAAAATACTAAATGGTTTTATATATATATATATATTATTCTTTGTGGGCTTGCACTTTGCAGATTTGGGTTTTTTTTTATATTTGTTTTGAGAGAATTATATCCGGATCGCAGGACCAAATGTTGGGGTGTATAGGGTTTTACTTTGTTCTTAGAGATGTGTAGGGTATAAAATGGGTCGAAAAATGCGGTTTAAAGGAAACACGTCTTTTCTTATTTAATTGTGGTGTAGTGGTACTAGCAATCGCTTCTCACTCGGATGGTCCAGGTTCGAGTCCTGCCCATGACAAGTCAGTTTTTCATTTGTAATTGGAACTCAGACAGAAAAATTCTGCGTGTGAAGGCATAACTGACACGTAGATTTGACTGTTGTAGAGTTTCAAGTACAGAAAAAAAAATACTGTGAATTATACCTCGAATCACTCTGAGTGAAGAAAAAACTCTCCGTCCTATTCGGACTCCCACTACTGGAGAGCGAATATCGAAATCAAACACACCTGAGTTTCAAACCACTACAAAACAATTTTCCTTTCTCTTCCTTCTACCTTTCCGCCCGCGCCCTGGCAACAGAAAAAGGGTATCTAACCCCTTAGGCGCGCGTAAATTATAAAAAAAAAAAAAGAGAAAGTTTATTCTTCCGGAAATTACTTCCGTATTTAGCCTTTATAATAAGTTTAATTGTTTGCATTAGATGAAGTTTCCATTTAATTAAGCTAAGTTTTAACAAAGATTGCAATTTCAATAAAGAAAATAATTATTTAAAATGAAATGTATCTTATATTTCCAAACACAGTGGTTTTGCCGGCGAGGAAGAACACCTCTTCAGAAGAAAGGAGATATACTATCTGCACCAGCGGATTTGTGAATGTTGAGATCTTTACGAACTCTTGCAACTACACGAGTACGAAAGTGGATTTGTCCCATTGAGGATTCGAGGCACTCAAGTGTATGCGGGGATAAAAAATCTGGGAGTATTGAGCTGGCCGCAAAGTGTGCAGCAAGCAGATTGGCCTTGTCCAAAGACCTGATAGCTGGAATGTCATTGTAAATGAGCGTTGGGATGGAATTTCATACGCTAAAGAAAGCCATTTCTGGCTCGTTGGAACTTTTTTCTGTTTTCCTCTGTCGGGTTTTTCTTGAAGGACCGAAAAAGATTTCACTAACCCAGACAGCCTCTTTACAGCTCGAGTCGTACCATGTCTTTTCTTTTGGTTTGATACTCTTCATCCGATGAGGAATAAAGGATCTCATTTCAAAGAGAATGGTGTCTGTAATCATATCAGCAGCGGTATCCACGTCTTATCAAGGAAGCATAACGCCCAGTTAAAATTCCTAAGGAAGCTGTTAAGACCGCTCCAGTTGGCTTTCTTGTATTGCCATACGGTTCATTTATGAATTTTTTCTCTAAATGTGTGGTCGGTGTACGAGAAATTAGCAGATATAACACAATGGTCCGACGAACCTAGAGAGGAGAGCACATTATCGGTGTACTTATCAGGGTGAGATGTTAAAAACAAGTCCAGGGTGTTGGCGGTATGACTACCAACGTCTTGTATTCGCGTGAGCTCATTCACAAGCTGCGTTAAATTGTTTTCGGCAGCAAAGGTCTCAAAACACCGTCCTTCGTGTGTTGTCTGTCCAAAATGTCGAAGCCACCTAGGATTGTGTATATTGAAGTCGCCCGTAATAACGATTTCAGTATAGAATATGGGGATACAATTCTTTGAACGGAGTCAGACAGCGCATCAAACTTCAAACAGTTTGGGACTTCTGTACATAAAGCAGTAGTTGACAATTTGCTTACGCAGATGGAATTTTAACCACATGAAGTCGAATTCCGCATTTGAACATGGATCACATTGTGGTGGAGTTTGGTAAGCTACATCACTACGCACGTAAATGGCGAGACCATGGTGAGAGAAAAATAATGCCACTAGTTGACTTTTTTTTTTTTAAGTTTAAAATATAGTGGAAAAAAAATACGGAAGAGCGATCATACGATGAGTGATAGCAAGCGGTCCGCTACTCCAATAGCGGGACCAGCAGATGACATGATGTCATCGGAAAATATTGCGAAGAAGAGGAAGAGGAGGCTCAATCTAACTCCAATTCTTGTAAAGCGCCCCTCCCTAACAACTTCTACTGAAAAGCTGACAGGTAGAGCAAGGGAAGGGGCGCCAACAATGTCAACAAAGGCGACAGCTGACCAAAACGAAGACCCATACGTGTCTGATGGTGAGAATACCTTCCAATTTCTGATGGCTACTGAGTCAGAGGATGAAGAGGAAGAGGTTCATGCACTTAAGAGCTGCATTAAAGAGCTGGAACAAAAAGTACTGGCTATTAAAAACAAACAAGTGGCGAGAAGGAAAAAGGAGCTACAACAACAACTCCATAGCTCTAAGCAACAGCCCACAAACAGCGAGGCTAAACACATAGAACAGCCGCTACCACAACAAAAAACAGCACATGTACAAACGAGAAAACAAGTACAGACACAACAGAAGCAAAAGGAACAACAACAACAACAAAAATCACAACCGCAGCCCCTGAAACAACAGCAGCAGCAGCAAACACAGCAACACCAACAGCAAAAGCAACACCAGCAACAACAACATATGCAAACGCAGCAACAACAGCAGCAGAAACAAGACAAGATTGTAAAGCAAAGACTTCCACCCATAAATACCTACAAGATGGAACTCAAGGAAACTATCGAATTATGTAAGTCGGCCATAGGCAACAATTTTGTAAAAAGGTTATCTTTAGATAGACACGCGATCCACTGCAATTGAGTCTAGCGCTATTATAAAATCAAAAATTTACTGAAGGATTCGACGACGGAGTTCTTCTCCTACACCCCGAAGGGGGACAAGCTGCAAACAATGCTGCTGAGGGGATTGGAACCGTCGACTGATCCAGAGGAGCTCCTTGCATTGCTGAAAGAGAAGAAGTGCGAAGGGCTTCAATTCGGGGGGTCAAGCCTTTCACCACAGCCAGAGCCAAAAGGGAGAAGCGGCAACTGCCGATTTTCCTGGTTCAAATAAGTCCCACCAGCAATCTGGATGGTCTAAGGAGTATTAAAGTCCTAGACTACCAGGTAGTCCATTGGGAAAAATTAAAGAGGAGCGAAAACATTTTACAAAGTGTTCGCTGCTAAAGGTTCGGCCACGCCGCGTCGAACTGCGAAATGCAGCCTCGATGCGTGAAGTGCGGAAAGAACCACAAGTCCGAGGAATGCGCTCTGGGTAAGGACGGAGCGTCTGAAAAAAGCCAACTCTCTTGTGCTTTATGTAGGAACACGGGACACACTGCAAATTATCGGGGTTGTCCCAAATCCAGTACATCAAAAGAATAAAAGTGGAAGTTAAACGTACACCCGTGCATTTGCAAACTCCAGCCGTTACTCCCCATGTTACCTACGCCCAAATGGCGGCAGGTAGGGGAAATACGGCACAAAAAACAAAGGTAGTTTCTCAGGCCCCAGCGCCCAGAGCACCGGAATCAGTACCTGACACGCTAGATATCTTGCTCTCTATCCAAGGGCAGATGGCTCAGCTACAACGTAATTTGACTGAACAGACCGCGCGGGTGGATCAAGTATACGCATTGCTGCCTGGCCTAACGCACCTTTTGCCGTAATGGGTACGCACGTGGTGGAGCAAACCCTGAAGGTCCTTGCTGTGAATGTGAATTCACTGATTAGGCTCGAACGACGAGCCGCACTATTTAAGTTGCTTAAAGACCAAGCCCCTGATGTGCTTTTGGTTAGCGAAACTAAGCTTACCAAGAGACACAAAATGAGGCACAGAAGATACAAAATAGTATGGAGAAATCGACCTAACTCCATTCAGGGAGGTGGCGTTGCAATTTTCGTACGAAAAGGTATACGTTTTAATAGAGTATACAGTCGTGTAGTACGTAGGTTTCAGGTGCTGGAACCATGCATCGTGTATATCCCTCTCCGTAGCGGAAAGCGGTTGTACATGGTGTCTGTCTATGCACCTAAGGCTACTGAATCCACCTTATTTATCTCAGAGCTCGAGACACTTTTCCGAATTCTGAGTCTGGAATTGGAAGACAACTATTTTATTATCGGCGGAGATTTCAACGCCAAACATAGTGATTGGGGAAATAATACACCAAATACTAGAGGGAACCTACTATTCAATTGGTGGGGTTAGCACAGTATAATGTATCGACTCGAGCTTAAGGCGACGGATAGTCCGTCGTTTCCCAGACACGGGCCCTATTTGGATCTTCTGCTGTTCGACTCACGAATACAACTGACATGCACTAACCAACAAACTACAAACTGTCTACGCACTTTCGTGTATGACAGTGACCATTGCGGTCTTAGCACCGAATCAACTGTTCCCAATGAAATCGCGGAATTAGATGAGTTTGTCCAAAGGCATTCCTACAATTATAGTAGGGTGCGTTGGACACACTTCACCAGATCACTGACTAGAGCACTCTCCTCGAATTCACTCTACCCACTGTCCAACAGAAATCTGTCAAACGAGGAAATTGACAGGTATCTAAGACGAATGGACGAGACACTCAAACAAACAATGGATAAAACGATACCTCGGTACCAACACACTGACGAAGAAAACTTATTCCGCAACGCAACTATTGACGCACTGCACCGACATAAAAGTGGACTGCTGTCAAGACTAAAAACCTTGTACAGACAGTTCACTGACAGACATAACCCGGAGATCATGACACTGAAGTCGTCGATTAAAAATCTCCGAATACTAATAAAGGAAAATTACAGAACATCTGTAAGTTTGTACTGGAACAATAAAATTCGGGCTGTAAACACCAGCAACCCGAATATGTTCCCGCAAATAAATAAAATATTTCGGAGAAATAATCAAAACGACCTTCCATGTCTTAAAATCGTCCGAATGACGAATAACAAACAAATACTGGTAGCAGCGGGCATAGATCCAAATGAGGCTGTTGATGATGATAACTTTTTTGTGATCGAGGATCCGCAGGAACAGGTACAGGCTATAGGAGCGACTTTCCGGGAAGTGTACAAGGCGAATGTTATCATTGACCCGAACCACGATCTGGAGAATCGAGTCCTTGTGCACAATTTCTGCCTTCGAAATGAAATTGTGAATTGGCCATTCGAGAGCTCGGGTTTCACCCAGTTCAGAGACGAGAATATGGCAAATAATGCCATCACCAACGATAGGGTACTACCCCTGTTCATTTCAAAGGAAGAGCTCCGAACGATCTTCGAATCACTTAGAAGTAAGAAATCAGTGGGAACCGATGAAATACCGAACATTGTGCTTCGACATCTCCCTCTAGAAGCGGTGAACATTTATACCACCCTGTTTAATAATGCGATGAATAATGCACATTATCCAGCGCATTGGAAAACTGCTGTGGTACATCCGATCCCTAAAAGGGATAAAGACACTTCCAATCCGGCGAATCTCCGCTCGATTAGTCTTCTTCCAAGCATCAGTAAGGTTTTCGAGAAGGTGACCAATAGATTCTTGACTAAGTGGGTTGAGGACAAAAATATAGTTCCGGATAATCAATTCGGTTTCAAGGCGGGGCATGATATCATTCATGCTGCGTCGAAACTGGTTTTTGATATCCAATGGAACAAAGGCAAGAACCAGTGCACTGGTGCCTGCCTGATTAACTTGGAGAATGCCTTCGATACCGTATGGTTAGAAAGACTCTTTTTCAAGCTGGACAGGTTGGGCATTAGTAAACCACTGCTGTATATTCTTTTTTATATGCTCTCCAGTAGACAGTTCATCGTGAAGAGTGGCGATGTGGCTTCTGCTGGAACATTTATCATCAATAACGGTCTGCAAGAAGGTGCGGTGAATTCGCCGATCCTATTCAACATTTACACGAGTGATCTGATATGTTCACTTCAACATGCCATAGCGTACGCAGACGACATTATCGCGTACAGATCAGGTCCGAAGATTGAGGTCATTAATATACTTTTGCAGCGTGACTTCGATAAAATTAAGCGATATTTCGATGACTGGAAGTTGAAAATCAACTTTCAGAAGTCGCAAACCATTCTGTTTAGGACGCCTTTTTCTGGGGCCTCTAGGGATACCAGAAAAATTGGCGAAAGTTCTCGATCGTGGGGCAGCACGGGCAACCACTTGCTTGTCGCAATGTAGTCAGATACCTTGGGATCTGGCTAGATCAATTTCTGTATTTTAACAAACATATAGATGTTGCTCTGGGCAGAGCCAAAGGTGCTTTTGCCCTTACAAAGAGACTGTTTTATAACAGCCAACTCGACGCGAGGGTGAAGGTGATCTGCTACATGGCCCTTATCAGGCCCATGCTTGTATTTGGATGTCCCGTGTGGTTCAACCTGATGCGCAAGATCAGAGAGTAAGTTTATTGGAAAAGATTCGGGTGTTTGAGAGGGCTTGTCTTAGGACTTGTCTTCGCTTATACAGAACACCAGGGTCTGAGTACATAAAATTCTATCCTAATGAGGTCTTATATAATAGGGCGACCTTAATAAGAGTGGACAATTTCGTTATTAAGTTGACTCGAAGGCACGTTGCAAGAGCAATGACCTCATCGAACAACCTGATTTCCGGGGCTTACTACCCCAATTATATGTATCACGAGAGAGTTCGCTTTGACGGCTTTATTCCTCCAGAAGCGTTCCTCTATCTAGATAGCAAAGGTCTGATCCTGGACAGATTGGCGGTGCTGCTAATCTTCCACGTTGCTCGAACAGCTGCGGGCAGGCGACTCAACTACGATAGAGACGTCGCACATGGCAGTGCGGAGCGTCTCCGGTTCAGTAGGGTGGTAGGGAGTCGCGTCATGACGGATGTTGCTCGACAGCACCAACACTTTTGGTGGCTTGTTGAAGGGGAGGATGCTTCGTCGTCGAACTCCTCCATTGATATTTAGCTTCATGTGAAGCAAGGTGGGCCAGCCTAATTTGTTTTTAGCCATGGCCGGCTTACATAGTTTTAGGCAGGTTTAAGTTAGGTTTTAAGAAAAAAATATATATAAAAACAAAAAAAGGAAATAAAACTATAAAATGAAAAAAAAAATATACGAGTATGTATATATATACATATATTTATATATTAAGTATATATATATTATGTATGTATATATATGCATGTAGATGTAAGTAGATTAAGATTTAGTTTTAGGTAGTATGTAGGCTTTTAGTTTTAAGTTTTATAATAAAATTAAAATATTCCATATACTAAGTTTTTAAACATGTTTTCTTAGTTTAAGTTGTAGTCACTATAGAATAAGAATAAAATCCGTCATAAACGCCGAAAGACATAATATTTAAGTATTATGTTTAAATTAGAGTGCCTGCATAGGGCCAGTAAGTTAGTTTAAGACAATTTTAAGTTACTTAAGCTAACTTTTAAGCGTTTTTTTGTCTGGCATGTAAGAGTAAATTAAAAAATATAAATAAAAATGCATATAAACTGAAAACTGAAAGTAAGCGATCTGCAAAGATGGCGACGTTTATCCCATATTAAGCAACACTTCTGGGCTCGTTGGCCTAAAGAGTATTAGCTAGAAATCCAAAAACGAACGAAGTGGAAGGCGCCGGAAGTGAATGTAAAATTGGGTACTCTGGTCCTGATCACATATGACAATATACCAGCTTAATAATTGTTGAAGGGAAAAATCATTGAAGTTACCGCCTCACTGGATGAGAAAATTTGAGCGCAGAGAGTTATTCATCATCCAGTGCCCTTGCCGGTAGAAAGTTAAAGTCTATGCAGCCCTTGAGACTTCAAGGCTGGCAGAATGTTAATTGTTGTTTTATTTCAAACATATCTATAATTGAAGTATTTTTTCTTGAAGTTTGTATATAAAATTCTTAGAGTAATTATTTTTAAAGCAAGCACGTTCATTGTGAATAAAAGAAATATTGTTAAAATTCTAGTATTAAGTCCCTGTGGATTCCGGCAAAAGATACTCTGGAAGTGTAACAGAGGCAAGATTGGTCAGGAGAAAGTTCGGCTGAAGATTCGAAGTTAGAGCGAAGTCGCTTATCGAAACACACGAATAAATTCTTGAATTTATATCATTTTAAGAAATAATTGTAGTTTTTCTTCTTGATCTAAACCATCGGGCAAAACTATTGCGATTAAATAGTTACCTTGTAAACCAATACCATACATTGTTTAACAGTGAAATTTTGTAAAACTTCGAGGACTATATGCACAAATAAGTGATTGTTCTTGCACGATGCAAACAAAAAAAAACCCTCGCCGATTTGATAAATGTTATTGAAGTACGAGTAATTGAACTAAATCGGTTAGGTAAAAGTAAACGGGTGGTTTTTTGATTACTTCTGATAGTAAATAATTCGTTTTCCACTGAGCTGCTCGAACTGACTTCTTTACTGTAAATGACTGTGGCGTGCTTTCCTTTATATAGTTTGCACTCCAGCCCGTTAAACCTGCAATTTGTGGACATATGTCCTCCCTTTTTGCATCAATAGCACCTTCCGTATCGCTTTAGCAGTTGTTTTTCTTTCCTACGCTTATTTTTTTACACTCCGAGAGCCGTAAGGAAGCGGTTCGAAGCAATCACCGTATTGTACAGATGACGTAATCCTACAGCATCTGTTTTTTTATGGACTTTTTGTACAGACATCAATTGTTGCATGTTTTTGTCAATTAGCTTCTCTTTATCTCCAAATTCTTCTTGTAGAAGCGTTATTGCGCCATCATAACTAAAATCGGAATGTACTGCCTGACTAAACTGACTGGAAGCAGTTGAATTTATCAGAGCCTGTGAGCGAACATTATGAATGGCCTTACGAAAGTTTTCCCAGAAAGGTAGACGTATTTACTTCAGGTGAATTATCTTGGGCAAGTAGAGACTGAATTTTAGTTAAGCGTGATTGTAATCGAGTAATATCTGCGATAGCTACATCATCATATTCTGCAATTTTTTCGACATATTTTCTTCTAAGCCCTTCAAACATGTGTCCGAGTTTATAGTACGAACATTTTCGTTCGCGGTCGATAAATGATGTAAATAAACCGAAATCTTTAGTTATGACGGATTCAGCTGTTTTTAAATATTCAGCTGATTTTTTCCCTATTTTCGTAATATCATAATATCACAATTTCGGCATCAAAATGTAAAATAATTCGATATAAAATCCAAGGAAAATTACAACGCGTAATCTTTAACGTTTATTGCAATACAAATCGTTAGTGACTACTAGGAAATATCAATTTCTACAGTTTATATAGAGCTAAGTTAACAGTTTTGGTTTAATATATATAACCTCGCGTTAGGTATAGGTATAATGTAAATTTATCAGTTTAAGTAAATAAGGACATAGCTGTATATTTAAGTAAATCTATATGGTTTACTTCCCGCTTACAAATTGATTTGTCCCTGTCCAACCAATCGGACGTGTGGTTGCTAAAGATTAATTTGTACTTTCTATTGCACCCTGGTTATGTGTTCCGGGTTTTTTCCAGTTTACCATTCGTTGCATTTTGTTGTCTTCTCTTTGGAAAATGAACTGCTTTTTTTGCTGATTTGCATTTTCCGCTTCTATATGGCCCACAGTGCAACTGTAAAAAATATAGAGAATCTGTGAATTCTGCGGTGACCTCGATTGTGTAATTACCAGTTTCTTTTTACAGTTACTTTTTTGGTTTCAGCGATCAAGCTGTTTACAGAGCTTAATATAATAAGGCAAGGGATACGTCTGGGGTCAATTCTCGGACCTATTCTATTCTGTGCTTTCATCAATGACTTACTCGTACCACCAGTTTCCATGCATGCTGCAATCAACCTGTACGCTTACGGTGTTCAGCTTAACCTGGCGCATGCCATGAGTAAGATTGAGAAGCTCGCCTTAAAATTAAACAAGTATTTGTCTCAGATTCATAAATAGTCAGTTGTAAAGGAAGTATTGCTTAAGACTGCTAAATTGAAAGTTATCCCCATCTTCCGACACCTTTGGCTCTCTAACTCAAAGCTTCAGCTTTTAAAAATACTTACCAGCCTCGACAGCACTTTAATTTGTAAGAATTTAAGAAATACTTCACTTATAAATCATTGTGATGACAGAAAAATAAATTTATCTATATATTATGTAATTATAATTAACAATTGTTTAATCGAAATATTAAATAAGAATTTTAGTAACAAAAATTTTGAATTTATAGATAGATTTTATTAAAATGAAGATGTAATATACAATTTTACAAGATCATTAAAATTGAAGACATTGTTATTAAAAATGTTGAGAATCTAAAAAATATAAAGATACTGGAATTTCATAAAAATGTAATTTATACTGCTTCACACGCGCTGCATGGAAGATAGCTGAGGTAGCAATGTGAGAATTGATATAAGGGAGTGACGAATGGTCACCAGTTTAGTTAGTAAGAAAATTTTGTTAGAGCTAATCAGTTTTAAATAAATAAAGACATTTTTTTAAAGCAAACCCCGGTACTAGTAGTATAAATTGCACTGAAAACAAGCTAAGCCTGTAAAAAATAAAAGAACTAGTTTTCCGAACTTGAAGACGTAAACAAAAGTGTTGAGGTTCTTTCTAACAACGTCAAACAATTTGCTAGCTTCTGCAAATTTAAGTTAAAAACTGTAGATACTCAGCTGGCACACAATCTTGAACTTTCAAAGACTGCACACTATTTCAACAGTGATGGTATGAAAAGTGATATTACCACGATTGTCAAGTCAGTTCTCAAATTGATATTAACATACTCCCAAGCTCCATTAAAGAGAAGTGCTTTTGCTCCTGATTAAATTTTAAATAATATTGGGCTTGCAAAAAGTAATTTCGGTTTTTTTTTGATATGGAAAAAATCTGTTTTTGGTATATCATACAATAAAATTTAATCAATAATCTATTTTCAACTTCATGATTCCTGCTCATAGAACTTATGGCCTTATTAGCACAAAACTGGTCATCATCATTAGTTTCACCATTCAAACGGTCTAGCTTGCAAAGCAATGAAAATCGAAGGCTGTGTGTGCATGAGACATAACTTCAATAATTTTCCCTTAGAACAATTAAGCAGTCAATACCATAAGCTTCACATATTTCCTTGTGAACCAAATATATAAATTGGGTTCGTTTTGGAACTCCGTATTAAAATTGACACTGCTTCTTTGCCAAGAAAGTAAGCCTAAAGTGTTAGCTATAAAATACTCGTACTAAAGAAGAAAATCGTAACGTTGACAAGTAGAATCTAGAAACTTAACGCAATCTACTTTTAAAAGCCGAAATAACTTTTTCACCAACCCAATATTATAAGCAAAGGGAATAAGCAATGACGTCACAGAATCCCATGTTTGCCTTGAACGAAATTAATCTGATATCAAAGATTCAGAACTGTTTACACCTGAATTCAGAATCTTTCATGATGACGACGTGAAAATGACGACGATTCGAAATGTTGTGGTCTAATTCTGGGAATTCACGGCAGCTTTGACCGTAACACATTAAAAAGTCACTTATATTGTAACTTAGCTTGAATTTATTTGTGTTAAAGTTACTGTGCCTAGGCGCAGACATTATCACCCAACACATGGTTTGATAATATTAACCCCAGGGATGATGTAATAGTTCTTGATGATTTTAATTTCCCTCATCTTTCAGCCGTATGACGAACCTTTTCTCGTTGCCTCAGATGGTCTTTTAGATAAGGAAGTCCGTTTCGCTGACTGCCTTTTCAATTCTGGTCTTTTTTAAATTGCTACTCTCCACGAATTGGTAGGCAACTAGAACTCTTTGTTACATTTTTACATCTGATACTACATATAAACTGTGCTGTCCTTGAGTGTGAACTTCTTCTCTCTTAATTACACTGTCTGCATCCTCCTCTTTTTCTTATCTCTTCATGTGATAACAATATATCTCTAACACCCTCAGAAACTTCCTTCCACTTTCCTTTCCTTAAAACAAATTACACTAAACTCAAAAACTCCCTGATGTGTTTTATGCTCCAAATTAAGCCAGATAAAGATTTACGGATAAAGTTTCGAAAAGTACTCATCTCTGATTTTCGTTAAGTTTTTTTGTACGTATAGTCTTATACGTTAGAAGTGAAAATCCAAAAAAGCGGTTTTTGGCGAAAACTACTGGAAAGGACTAAAAGTTTGAAAATCCTGGAGAAAAAAACCTCAAATATCTTCAAAACTACGAATATAACACGTATATATATATAATTGATACCGCAAATTAAAGCTACAATTAAGGACCTCCAATTGAAATAAAAAGCTTTGTAATAAATTTAAAAGTTTTCAAGATATAATTGAAATTTGGAAAATGTACTAATATTTTTTAGGGGAAAAAGGTTTTATTTTTCAAAAACAATTGTATCAACCTTTTTTGTTCCTGAATTACGAAACTACATTTTCAAATCTTTTTTACAAAAGATTGAACCTTCGTTTCAAACGTTATAAAAAATAATGAGTTATATTATATTTGTAACTTGACATTTTACACTGATTTGTTTGACATTTAAGAAAAGTTTTTGTTGTTGGGGTGTTGTTGCTATCAGGTGCTCCTAGATAATTCTGTTCCGTATGTGCTGCAAATATGCAAATTTTACTGTTAGGTTATATTTGCTAATCTAATTTAACCACCACAAATTCCCTTTTTCCCTTAATTTTCCTATAATTAGCAATTTGTCCCTAATTGCCCGCGACTGTCATCTCGCTTTATAAAATAATATTTTTAAGTTATTTTATTCGATTTAAGATTCTTTGATTCAAACAGATTGCTTCAATCAAGTATAGACTCATTAACAAAAAATCAACAATAAACGTCTTACCCCGGGGTAAAATTGATATAGTGTGCGTTGCTTGTATGGCATGTAGCGCCTACTTGTTGGAACCACGGCTCGGATATGTCGTTGTTGTCGAGCTCTGACAACAGAAAGTCGGTTAACATCGCGCTATACCTCAGAACATTGATGGTAGCGGTGTCGCCTTCCTCCTTTCGATAGAAATAAGGTCCGATGATGCCGCCGTGACGCAAACCGCAGCAAACAGTCAATCGTTGTGGATGCAGGGATGCGCGGCCGAACACTTGCGGATTGGCAATTTTGCTTGTTGACACAGCCGCTGAGACAAAAATAAGCCTCGTCCGAGAAGATATTTTTTTGGATATCCGGATCTCCGGCCAACATTTCCAGCACCCAATAAGCGAACTCACGGCATTGTCTATGGTCGTCCGCCACCAATTGTTGCATAAGCACAATATTATACATATGTAGGCCCAAATCCAAACGCAAAATAAGCCGGGTTGGTTTTCTGACTATGCTCAATTCGGCTGATTGTGTCTTCATCGATACTGAAGGCTACTACGTCGTTTTGCTTGGTGTTGTTTTGCTTGGTTCATAACAGCTTGTAAGCAACTGTGTGAGGGTAAAGTAACTGTATCATCTGCGAATGTTACTAGCATGGAGTCCTGTGTTACTGGCTGAAGTTTGTCCTCTGTGTAAAGGAGGTAAAGGGTAGGTCCCAGCACACTCCACTGGGGAACACCTGCGTTGATTTCTCGTATAGTCAAGAGTTCGTTGTTGAATTACATATAGAAGTGACGATCACCTAGTTAGCTTTTTATTAGTTATTGATATTCCGGTAGCATCGTCCGAAGTTTAAATAAAAATCCCTTGCGCCTTACACTGTCGAAAGATTTTGTAACGTCAGGGTAGAATACGACACAAAATATTTGCATGTCGAAGCCATTTAGGATTTTCCTTGTTATTCGATGTACCTGTTGAATAGTATATATTATGCTTTTATCGAAACGTAATGTAAGGTGTTTTTGTTTAAGTGATATATCAGATAGCAATTTTTCGTATATCTTGGAGATGATCGGCAGAAGACTAATTGGTCTATATGACTAAGATTTTGTAGCATATTTTCTTGGTTTCGGGATAGCAATTAATTTGGAAGCTTTCCATAATTTTAGATAATAATTTAGTCTTAGTATTGCATTAAAATCATTTCTGAGATAAATTATTCTTTGTCAGGTAATTGTTTTAATATTTGTCCTGAGATTAAATCATATCGGGCAGTCTTGTTGACTTTGAATCTGCTTCGTAGGTAGTTAATATCTCAATTCTCTCGCGACAATTTTCTTTACTGCCGTACATATTCGCTATAGTATTTTTATTTGGGGGAGGAGTTTTTAGATTATCTCAGTCATTAGTAAATGTTGTTTTGAAATGGTCAGCTAATGTTTTAGCTTTGTTAGTGTATTTCCTGGACCACGTTCCGTAGCTTTTCAATAAAGGCGGTTGAGAGGCTATTCATTTTTTAAGTTTCTGTTCAACTTGCAGGGAGAATAGTTTTTTGCTTGGGTTGGCTGGTTGATCGAATTTGATGGATTATTTTTCCTATTGCTCCATCCAGGTTGGGAATTAACCTGATTTGAGTTCGGATTCTGGTGGGTTGTGGGTTGGTGCAATTTGAGGAAGTTGAAGCACCACTTTGTCCATTGCTCCATTGAATATATGGGGTGAAATGATTTGGATTTTGAATAATGTTAGGATGCGGCGTGAAGATTGTTGTTGATATACAATTTTTTTCATTGCTCTAAGCCTTTGGGGGAATGTAGTGATTTGGGCTTTGAATCATGTGACTGTTGTACTCAGTATTATTCTGCCCTTGAAAAAATGCCCCATAAGGATAATATTGGTGGTAAACCCTTCTGGGCTCAATGTGTAAAAGAGTTTTTGACCAAATTTTTGACAACGATTGCTGCTCATACAACTTGATGAATAATGATCATATCCCGAACAGTTTAATTATACATTATTTGCTTTTATTGCTTCGGCTCGTATTATAACGTCCATTTTTAAAATTTCTCTGAAGTGTCGTCTGCTTAAGACACTCAGAACCATGCATTCATATGAAATATGTTCCGTAGTTTCGTCATCTTCCATGAAAAGACGGCATTCAGTTTCCTGAATAAGACCAATTTTGTGTAAGTGATATCGAAGGTGGCAGTGTTTGGTTAGAAATCCAACCAGTTTTCTGATATTATCCCTTTTGAATTAGGAGATCTCTAAATTTTTTGTGAAAGGGTTTGATTGCCTTTTTAGCCTGTCGATGCTCTGAAATGTTTTCCCAATAGGATACACATTTTGTTCTCCCAACTCTTTGTTGCGAACGGCTCAGGGCAGATGAAAGAATCAGCCAAACCGTTTCTAGCCAATTCATCGGTTATTTTAGTTCTGTAAACAACTATGTGACCAGGCACCTACGAAATTTGTACTTTGTTCTTATGGAAGATTAGTGTATTGAAGTAGTGCATGCGTGATTTGGAGTCAATGAGATTAGAGATGAATGCTTTAATGGCTGCTTGACTGTTCGTTAGTATATGGATGAGGGCGCTCTTCATCTGTCATCGAGGATGAGATTTGCACATACCTGAATACCATGTGTTTTCAGTTTTTTTTTTTCAGTTTTCAATGCATTTTATTTACTTAATCACTAACTCTTACATACTAACAAAAAATGTTTAAATGCTAGCTTAAAATTACTTAACAATCTTATACTAACTTACTGGCCCCACACAGGCACTCTAAGCTAATCTAAATTCTTATATCTATGTCTTTCGACTTCATTTAGATTTTATTTATAAATGTTTATTTTGTGTACTTAGGGCTAAGAAAAAATTGATAACAAAAAACTTAGCCTATGGATGCAATTTTTTATTTTTTATAAAAACTTAATATCTACTCGTAACTTAAAATAAACCTTAGCCTACCTAACCTAAATACACAATGCACACATAAACACACATAGACATTATACACGATCATATACATATATCAGTATACACCTTTGTATACACTGATATATGTATATATTTCTTAAATTCTAACCTAAACCTATGTAAGCTGGCCATCGCTATTTACTGAGCCAATAAATTGGTCAGCTCTGCTTCATTAGTGAGGCTGGTCCGTAATTGACGGAAACGACGACGAAACATCTTCTCCATCATTCAACCACCAGAAATGCTGGTGCTGCCGAACGACATCCCTCTTATCGCGATTCCCCACCGCCGTACTGAACCTGAGACGATCCACACTGCCGTGTGCGACGTCTCTGTTGTAGTTGAGTCGCCTGTTCCCAACTGTCCGAGAGGTAAATGCAACCAAGGACCTGTGTAAGTTGGTCATTGGTAATAATTTTAACATAAAGAGATTGGGGAACGATCGCCATGCCATCCACTGTAACACAGTGGAGGGCTACGCGAAAGTTAAAGAGCTCCTAAAAGAAACGACGACGGAGCACTACTCATACACACCGAAGTGTGAAAAGCGACAATCGATGCTACTGAAGGGGTTGGAACCGTCTTCTGATCCTGAGGAGATCCTAGCACTGCTCAAAGAGAAGGAGTGCGAAGGACTCAAGTTTGTGGGGGTAAAGCCATTTACCACAGCTAGAGCTAGGCGGGAGAAACGGAGTCTGCCGTTCTTCTTGGTGCAGTTCAGTCCCGAAATCCGTCTGGATAGTCTAAGGAGTATCAATGTCCTAGACTACCAGGTGGTTCACTGGGAAAAATTAAAAAGGAGCGAAGGCGTTATACAATGCGTTTGCTGGCAGAGGTTCGGGCACGCCGCGTCGAACTGCCAAATGCAGCCTCGATGCGTGAAGTGCGCAAAGAACCACAGTTCCGAGGAGTGTGCTCTGGGTAGGGACGGAGCATCCGATAGGATGCAGCTCTCGTGCGTGTTATGTGGGAACGTGGGACACACCCCAAACTATCGGGGTTGTCCTAAGTTCAACGACATTACAAAAGCAAAATTAGAGCGGCAGCAGAAGGTGGAGGTCGAACGTTCACCTGTTAGGTTTCAAACACCAGCCGTCACGTCCCAAATTTCCTATGTCCAGATGGCGTCAGGTAGGGGGGCTACGGTACAGCAAGCGACTGTTGCTCCTCCAGTGCCAATGCCGAGAACAACGGAAGCTGCGTCTGACATGCTGGCCATCTTGCTCGCAATCCAAGGGCAGATGGCTCAGCTGCAAAAGCAGGTTCAAGAACAGGCCAAGCGGGTGGACCAGATCTACGCGTTGCTGACGGGCCTAAGGCAACACATGCCGTAATGGGTACGCACATGGTGGAGCAAACTTTGAAGGTCCTTGCGGTGAATGTGAATTCACTGATTAGGATCGAACGAAGAGCCGCGATGTTTAAATTGCTACAAGACCAAACTCCGGATGTGCTTTTCGCTAGCGAAACCAAGCTAACCGATAAGCACAAACTGGAGTACAATAATTATATTTTTAGAAGAAGAAATCGGTCCAGATCCAAACGTGGAGGCGGTGCCGCGATCTTCATTAAAGAAGGTATAAAATTTCACAGAGTGTACAAGGGCGTGTTGCGCAGGTTCCGGGTGTTGGAGGTAGTCGTCGTTTACATCCCGCTCCGCAGTGGAAAGCGGCTGTACTTGGCCTCTGTTTATGCACCGGAGGCTTCACAATTTACCCTATTCATTACAGAGCTCGACATGTTTTTTCGACTTCTGAGGTTGGAATCGGGGGAGAATTATTTTATAATCGGCGGGGATTTCAACGCTAGACACAGAGATTGGGGAAATAATTTGCCAAATACTAGAGGGAACCTACTACTCGATTGGTGGGGTCAGCACGATGTCATGTACAGACTCGGTCTTAACGCGACGGATAACCCGTCGTTTCCCAGAGGCGGGTCTTATTTGGATCTACTGCTATACGACGAACGTATACGACTGACAGGTACGAATTTACCAACATTAAACTGTCTGCGCACATTCGTGTATGACAGCGACCATTGCGGTTTTAGCACCGAAAATACGGTTCCCAACGAAATTGCGGAATTGGAGGAGTTTGTCCAAAGATATACTTACAACTACAGTAAGACTCGATGGACACACTTCTCCGCAACCTTGACTTGACTGTTCGCTCTCCTCGAACACGCTCCACCCACCGTCCAATAGGAATTTGTCAAACGAGGAGATCGACAATTACCTAAAACAAATGGACGAGACAATTAAACAAACTATGGACACTACAATACCGCGGTATCGACGTACGACTAACGGAGACCTGTTCCGGAATTCTACTATTGACGCACTGCACCGATAGAAAAGTAGACTTCTGACAAGACTTAGAAACTTGTACAGACAGTTAACTGACCGACAAGACCCGAAGATTAGGACACTGAAGTCGTCGATTAAAAATATCCAAACGCTAATAAAAGAAAATTACAGAATTTCTGTAAGTTTGTATTGCAACAACAAGGTTCGGGCTATAAACACCAGCAACCCGAATATGTTTCCGAAAATAAATAAACTATTTCGTAGAAGAAATCAAAACGACCTTCAGTGTCTTAAAATAGCCCGGACAACAGACAACGAACGGTTACTGACAATAGCAGGTATTGATCCAAATGAGGCCGCTAATGATGACGACTTCTTTGTGATCGTGGATCCACAGGAGAAGGTTGAGGCCAAGGGGGGCGACTTTCCAGGAAGTATACAAGGCCACTGATATCATTGGCCCTAATTACGACCTGGACAATCGCGTCTTGGTGCACGACTTCTGCATTCGAAATGAAATAGGGAACTTATGATCCGAGGGCTCTGGTTTCACCCGGTTCAGTGACGAAAATATGGCCAATAATGTCATTGCCAGGGAGGGTGACCTACCCCCGTTCATTCCGAGGGAAGAACTCCATGAGATCTTCGACACAATCAGGGCTAAGAAATCAGTGGGGACCGATGGTATTCCGAACATCGTGCTTCGACATCTTCCTCTAGAAGCGGTGGACATTTACACCACCCTGTTTAATAATGCAATGAATAATGCACATTATCTAGTGCATTGGAAAACGGCGGTGGTTCAACCTATCCCCAAAAAGGGGAAGGATATATCCAATCCGGCGAATCTCCGGTCGATAAGTCTCCTTCCGAATATCAGTAAGGTTTTTGAAAAGGTAATCAATAGAGCTCTGTCTAGGTGGGTTGAAGACAAACATATAGTTCCGCATAATCAATTCGGTTTTAAGTCGGGACATGATGCCTCACATGCCGTGTCTAAATTGGTGTCCAGTATCCAATGGAATAAAGGCAAAAAGCAATATACTGGTGCCCGCCTTGTTGACTTAGAGAAGGCCTTCGACACCGTATTGTTAGAGAGTCTTTTCTTTAGGCTGACTAGGCTGGGGATCAGCAAACCACTCATGTAGATTCTTCGTAAAATGCTACACAACAGACAGTTCATCGTGAAGAATGCTGATGTGACTTCAGTTGGAATATTTCAAATTAAAAATGGTCTTCAGCAAGGCGCGGTCAATTCGCCGATCCTATTCAACATTTATACAAGCGACTTGATAGGTTCACTTCCCCATATTATTGCGTATGTAGACGATTTGGTAGCGTACAGAACAAGTCCAAAAATCGAGGTCATTAACACTCTCTTGCAGCGTGACTTCGCTAAGATAAGACGATTTTGCGATGACTGGAAGTTGAAAATCAGCTTTCAGAAGTCGGAAACCATTCTCTTTAGGACGCCGTTGTCTGGAGCCTCTAGGGATACCAGAAAAAACTGGCGTAAGTTCTCGATCATTGGACAACACGGGCAGCCTCTTGCCTGTCGAAATGTAGTCAGATACCTTGGAATCTGGCTAGATCAGTTTCTGCATTTTGGCAAAAATGTAGATGCTGCTCTGGCCAGAGCTAAAGGCGCTTTTGCCCTTACAAAGAGACTGTTTTATAGCAAGTGAACCTATCAAGTCGCTTGTATAAATGTTGAATAGGATCGGCGAATTGACCGCGCCTTGCTGAAGACCATTTTTAATTTGAAATATTCCAACTGAAGTCACATCAGCATTCTTCACGATGAACTGTCTGTTGTGTAGCATTTTACGAAGAATCTACATGAGTGGTTTGCTGATCCCCAGCCTAGTCAGCCTAAAGAAAAGACTCTCTAACAATACGGTGTCGAAGGCCTTCTCTAAGTCAACAAGGCGGGCACCAGTATATTGCTTTTTGCCTTTATTCCATTGGATACTGGACACCAATTTAGACACGGCATGTGAGGCATCATGTCCCGACTTAAAACCGAATTGATTATGCGGAACTATATGTTTGTCTTCAACCCACCTAGACAGAGCTCTATTGATTACCTTTTCAAAAACCTTACTGATATTCGGAAGGAGACTTATCGACCGGAGATTCGCCGGATTGGATATATCCTTCCCCTTTTTGGGGATAGGTTGAACCACCGCCGTTTTCCAATGCACTAGATAATGTGCATTATTCATTGCATTATTAAACAGGGTGGTGTAAATGTCCACCGCTTCTAGAGGAAGATGTCGAAGCACGATGTTCGGAATACCATCGGTCCCCACTGATTTCTTAGCCCTGATTGTGTCGAAGATCTCATGGAGTTCTTCCTTCGGAATGAACGGGGGTAGGTCACCCTCCCTGGCAATGACATTATTGGCCATATTTTCGTCACTGAACCGGGTGAAACCAGAGCCCTCGGATCATAAGTTCCCTATTTCATTTCGAATGCAGAAGTCGTGCACCAAGACGCGATTGTCCAGGTCGTAATTAGGGCCAATGATATCAGTGGCCTTGTATACTTCCTGGAAAGTCGCCCCCCTTGGCCTCAACCTTCTCCTGTGGATCCTCGATCACAAAGAAGTCGTCATCATCAGCGGCCTCATTTGGATCAATACCTGCTATTGTCAGTAACCGTTCGTTGTCTGTTGTCCGGGCTATTTTAAGACACTGAAGGTCGTTTTGATTTCTTCTACGAAATAGTTTATTTATTTTCGGAAACATATTCGGGTTGCTGGTGTTTATAGCCCGAACCTTGTTGTTGCAATACAAACTTACAGAAATTCTGTAATTTTCTTTTATTAGCGTTTGGATATTTTTAATCGACGACTTCAGTGTCCTAATCTTCGGGTCTTGTCGGTCAGTTAACTGTCTGTACAAGTTTCTAAGTCTTGTCAGAAGTCTACTTTTCTATCGGTGCAGTG